>OZ024780.1:437583-1637583 GCA_964017025.1 Stenichneumon culpator
AAAGAGTGAGAGAGAAGAGATGGGAGAAAAGGAATTGTAAAGGGAAAGGGAGAGGAAACGGAAACCTTGTAACCCTTCGGGGACGCAATAAAGCACAATACAATTAATTAAATTAATTAAATTAATTTAATTGATTTAATTAATTTAATTGATTTAATTAATTTAATTGATTTAATTAATTTAATTAATTTAATTAATTTAATTAATTTAATTAATTTAATTAATTTAATTAATTTAATTAATTTAATTAATTTAATTAATTTAATTAATTTAATTAATTTAATTAATTTAATTAATTTAATTAATTTAATTAATTTTTTTCATATACAACGGTGCACTATGACGAATCCAGACACTCTATCCCCCCTCTCACCCCCCCCCCCCCCCCCCCACACCTCTTACCCTCCACACCACGACGGCTCGAAAAAATTTCGACCTGCCGCGGAGTGGGGGAAAAAGAGTGGGGATGGGAGTGGGGATAGGAGTGGGGGTCGCCATAGTGCACCGCTAACTACTACCGTCATAAAAGCCTTTATCCGCGGTCTTTTTGACCAAATCGCGAATATCATTATGCAAAAAGAATTCATAACCCTCGGCAGCGCAGTCGACGAAGCGCTAAATATCGAAAACGAACTCGTTCGTAGACAAAACGTCCACCAGGGACGAAAACGCGATAAATCGGAAACTAGGGACAAAAGTCCAGAAAAAGCGAAAGTTCGGTTCACACAACTAACCGACAACAACGGACTAAAATGTTGCGAAGTCCACCGCGAAAACCCTACGCATTCAACATCAGAATGCTACTCCGTGCAACGACTGCGTGAAAACACGAACACACGCGTCAACAGTCGCCAATATCAAAATAACTCACCGTACCAGAACTACTCTCGTGGAGGTTTTCAAAATAACCCACGGGGGAATTATCAAAACAATTCACCGGGTAATTTCCGAAACAATTCTCGCGAAAATTATAGAAACAACTCACCTGGTAAATATCGAAATAATTCACCCGGCAAATTCCAAAACAATTCACGCGGAGCCTACAAAAATAACCCACGTGGGGGTTATCAAAACAATTCGCGCGGAAATTACCAAAACAATCCGGGAAATAATTATCGAGACAATTCACGCGAAAATTATCGCGATAGCTCGGGCGATTATCAAAGTAATCCACTACAAAGCAGTTCGTGGGATTACAATTACCAAAATAACCCACAACAAAACAGCTCGTGGGATCGCAATTTCCAAAATAATAGTCAACAAAGCAATCCGCGCGGTCAAAACAGCCGGGACAATTTGCGAGAGCGTAATTATCGTGATAATTTACGCGACCAAGATAATAGAGACAATTCGCGCGACCGAAACAGTCGAGATAACTCGCGAGATAGACAAAATCCGAGCAACAGTCGAAACTCGCGTAAATCAGATCACCAGTCGAGCCTCGATGCAGCGCAAATCGAGCAGATTTTCGAGCGTCTGCTCCGAAAAAACGAGAGATCCGCCTCTCGCGGCAGTACGACGAGAGGTCGGACACCGGAGCGCTCGTCAACGACAAACTAATAAAAGACGCAAACAAGGCGCAAACCAAAACCGAACCTGTAAAATATGTAGGTACTAATCATGTAAAAAATATAGACGGTAGTATAACTATTAGAAAAGCGACAATCAAACTAGGATTGTCGCGCCTGCACAGACCACCAACGGTGACCTTAGAGTCCCCAAACCTATTCACTAAACAGGCTTTGTTTCCCGCCGACACCGGAGCGGAAATAAACTTGTTAAAACAATAATTTCTAGGCTTGCGTACGGAAGTGGATCCGACGCTAATATACGAGCTTAACGGAATAACAGACGGAACAGCAAAAACACTCGGTAGATGCTACCTGAGAATCAAAGAATTTAAAGTCAAGTTCCACCTAGTGGAAGACTTTTTCCCGATCACGCAGGACGCTATACTCGGCGACGTCTTCTTCAGGGGGACTCCAGCCGACATTCTTTATAGCGAAGCCTGCATAACATTTGCTGGCTATCGAATTCCGTTCGAGAGCTTCGAACGAGTAACGATACCTGGCAGATCAAAGCTCATCGTACCTATTAGGCTAAAGCCAACCGACCTCGAAGAGGTATATATCCCGAGAATGGACGTACGCTATCGTCTTTACTTGAGTAACGCGCTCGTTAAAAACACCAACGGAATCGCGTATCTTTGCTCGATTAATTCGCACAATTGCGAAATTAATCTAGAAATTCCGACAGTCGAGCTAATCCCAGTAGAGGCTATCTCGGAAAAGCCGATCGATAATTTCACATTGAGCAACTCCCACGATTCTCAGCATGAGAACCGTGCAGAAGTACACTCAATACAATTAGACGATCAATCCAGGCTCGAAGCCCTTCGAGCACTCTTACAACTGGACCACCTCAACGAAACAGAGAGAGACCACGTGCTTGAGTTGGTCTCAAAATACCAACACCTATTTTGTCTACCCGGAGATCGGCTAGGTCATACGACACTAACAAAACACGAGATCCACACAACGGATGACAGACCAATCAACTCAAAACAGTACAGGTTTCCACAGATACACAAAAAGGAGATACAAAATCAGGTCAGCGATATGCTAGACAAGGGAATCATACAACCATCCCTCTCTCCTTACAATTCTCCAGTTTGGGTCGTTCCCAAAAAACCAGATTCAAAAGGTAACAAAAAATCGCGAATCGTCATCGATTTTAGAAAACTTAACGATAAAACCACGCCAGACGCGTACCCCCTCCCAAATATCATCGATATATTGGACCAGTTGGGTAACGCCCGTTATTTTTCGACATTCGATCTGGCGTCCGGTTTCTATCAAATCGAAATGCACCCAGCCGATAGACACAAAACAGCTTTCTCGACTCCGAATGGACATTACGAGTACCATCGAATGCCATTCAGACTCAAAAACGCGCCAGCAACCTTACAGAGGTTGATGGACGTCGTTTTATCCGGACTACAAGGCACAGACTTATTCGTTTACCTAGACGACATAGTAATATACGCACAAGATATGACAGAACACGAAAACAAGTTCAAAGCTTTAGCTAAGCGATTAACATCAGCGGGACTAACACTACAAACAGAAAAATGCCACTTCCTAAATAGAGAAGTGACGTACCTGGGGCATATTATATCCTCAGATGGCGTTAGACCGAACAGTCACAATATACGCGCAGTAGAAAACTTCCCGATACCCAAAGACAAAAAAGGAATAAAGCAGTTCGTCGCACTCGCCGGATATTACCGACGGTTTATCCGCGACTTTGCGAAAATTGCTATTCCTCTAACGGTACAACTAAAAAAGTCCGAGAAATTCACTTGGACAAACGAATGCCAATCAGCATTCGAGTACCTAAAAGCGAGAATCGTCGAACGACCGGTCCTAAAATATCCGGATTTCGACAAAACTTGCACTCTCACCACAGACGCATCAGACTACGCCATAGGCGCAGTACTCAGCCAAAAACACGGCGACTTTGATCATCTGATAGCGTTTTACTCGAGAGCATTGAAAAAAACCGAAATCGCGTATGACGCGATGAAAAAAGAATTACTCGCAATAGTCAACCCAGTAGAGTACTTCAAGATCTACCTATACGGGAAACGCTTTACGCTCGTTACAGACAACAGAGCGTTAACGTACATAAGAAACAAACCCGATATCCCGCAACAGCTACAACGATGGCTAATAATTCTGAACGGTTACGATTACGATATCGTACACAAACCCGGAAAGCTAAACGTAGTTGCCGACGCCTTGTCGAGAAACCCTGCGGATATCATGCCAATTAGGCAACGCGACGAAAGCTCTTCGGAAAATATCGCGAACCAAGAGTCAAAAAAGCCAAAACTGACTCCGAAAACATCACCCGAGACTCGTAATCGGTCAACGACTGATACGGGATCCGGAAATCCAGCGCCGAGAAAAAAGCATAACACACAGGAAGACAGCGAAGCTGCACCTAACGAAACCACGGAACAAGTAAAGAAACAAACCCAACAAGAAACAAACCTACAACCGAAGAAGACAACAACCAAACAACAAACGGAGAGTGTACCAATAACAACTGATTTAAATACAAACAACGAAACATCAATCTCGGAATTATTCGACAACGAAGGCGAACTCATTGAACCAATAAAGAAAATAGTTGAAGAGCTGTACTCAAAGGAGAATATCCAACCACAATGGCAACTCTCCAAACGTCCAGTCGATACAACGGACGACGAAGGAAATAGGCAACGACCACGCAAACAAATTAGGAAACGAAAGTATACAGGAAAACAATATAAATATACAGATATAGAAGATAGTACAACAGAAGAAGAAGAAGAAAGCCCAATGAGGTAACAAAATAAAGAAAGCCCAACGAGGCAACAAAAAGAAAAGAGCCCAATAAGGCCAAATAAAACAAAAAGCTTATCGCAGCAAAACAAAAGCGAGTTTCGTGAAAAAGTCAGCCCTGATGGGAAAACCGGCCACTTATACGGTGACAAAAGCGAAAAAACCAATAGATCCGAAAACAAAAACGACAACCAAAAGGCTAAAAATAAGGAAAATCGAGTGGAACACGAAACAGAATCTGAAAACGAGACTACTGGTAAACCACCAATCCAACCAACCTTTAGATCACCACCTCCAGTTCCGATACAAAAACCAAACGATTTAGAAAACGACGAAAACAGCGGAAAACGGACGGTACCACCGAACTTCCGTTCACCACCCGAGACTTTAGAACCTCAAAAAACCAAAACACATCAACAATTGAAAAAACAGTATATAGAGTCACACTTAACAACAATCATTACATGTAAATCCTGTTTAACATCCGATGCGGGGGCATCGTTTTCTCTGGAGGGGGAGTGTAATGGCTCCAGCCTCCTTTCGCATCGATATTATTTTTCTTCGTCGCAGCGGTATTATTTTTCCGCTGCGTTTCTTACGCAGAAGCCCTCTCGGGTTATCTGCATCCGGCCGCACGGCTTAGAGCCGTGAGAAGGCCCTTATCGTAAGCGTCGCGACTGTCCGTCGCGACTTTGTTGCGGGGTCCGAGGCCCTCAGCCTCGCACCTCCGATCATCAGTCCAGCTCGAGCAGTCAAACGGTACACTCTCCCGAAACTTTCTCTAAACTACGCTGCGACCAATAAAGTCATCAAGTATCTTGCGATACCTTGCGCCCGTCAGGTGCTGCCTCATTCGTCACTGAGAGGACACACCGGTATTGTACACATGTACCGAAGCGAATAGTCAGTCGGGCTCGGACCCGCGAGGTGACGGGTTGGTCACAAACAAAATAAATATACATATAACCCGAGTACGGAGCTGTTTAATCCCCTGCCTTTCCCAGGTCACCGCAGTGGCGACGAGGATGGGATATCGGTAAATTAACAAAAATCCGAATGCAGTTAATTAATTATGCACAACGATAGTGGTGAACTGAATTGGGAGTTCATAGCGGATGAAATCGGTAGGGGACGAACCTCATGGATTTATCAGGTGAATAAAATCGAGTTGATTGATATATGCAAAACATATGGAGTGAAAGTGACGCAAGACGCGAGCATCGATAGCATTAGACAACGGTTGAACGCGTACGTTAAAGCTTACAAGGAAAGCGAGACTACGGACGTCGCGAAAGACGGAAAGAAGGAAACGGTTCCGCCGAAGAACGGCGACCAACCGAGCACCAAACCCCTCACCATGGCGTCGATTTTAGGAAATGTTAACACATTCAAGCGAGGGTCCGTGTTTCGGAGTTGCAGGAGTACGTGTTCAAGGAGTTGCAGATAGTTTGCGGGCCGGAAAAACCGATTGCGTTAGAATACGCGGTCCTGAAAGAAAAACTGGTACAACTGTTCGCACCAAAACGGAACGAGCATTTGCAACGCTATGCGTTCCGAGAACGAAAACAAAAACCAGACGAAAAAATAAAAGATTTCGTCATGGCGTTGAGATTACTGGCGAAGGAGTGTAAATTTGCTAACACCGAGTTTGACAAACAGATAAAGGATCAACTCATAGCCGGAGCCACCGATGATCTAGTGAGATACGAACTCTTAAAATCATCGGAGACAACTTTCACAGAGATGGAGCGGCTGGCTGAAACAGTGGAAATGGCTAGTATACACAAGACGGATCCGGTGAAAGCGGCAACGGAGGGTGCAAAGGGAAGCGATACCGCCACGGAAATACACGCAGTACGGGGTGACGGCAGAAATAAGCAGTTTAAACGGTATCCCGAGAATCGTACGAGAGGACAGATGTATCGGAGTTATGGAGAATCAAGCCGAGGGAATAATGCGGCGAGACAGTCGACAGGTACATCGAGCCGGCCTTGTTATTGTTGTGGCAAGGACAATCACGTGCGTGACCAGTGCTCGTTGCGAGATAAATATTGTAGTGAGTGTGGCGCGAAGGGACATATATTTAGAATGTGCCCGACGAAAACGAAGAAAACCGGAGCCCAACATCGCATCGAGGCAGACTCAGCAGACGTGCGAAGCTCAGAGGAAGACGAATGCGAAGAAGACGAGGACAACAATGATCGGCGTTACGAGTCGGACACCTATACCATCCGAGCAACAGATGAAATAAACATGTATAAGTTAGAGGCGGATGATTGCGAACGCAGAGAGAAAACAGTAGAACCGCACTACGTTACAATTAAGGTCGGTAATGTTTTTTAAAAATGGAAATGGATACGGGGGCGGCGTACTCCGCGATTTTGAGCAAATGTTATGAACGAACGTTTTCAACTACTCCGTTGTTAACTGCGAACCGAACATTAAGAGCTTATAATCGCGAACCCATTAGATCGATGGGATACATTAAGGTACCAATCGAAGCGAACGGAATGCGAATTGAGCGTATCTTGTTACGTGATCCCTGGGGGAGGGATTCCACTGTTAGGTAGAAGTTGGCTAGCAGCCCTAAAAATGTGGCCACCGCATTACGAAAAGGTAGTAAAAATGCAGACCGTAGTGGATACTGCAACCGAAATTACAAAATTTCGGGTGGAGTTTCCGGAGGTGTTTTTACCCGGTCTAGGAACTTTTAACAAGGGCAGTTTAGATTTGCAATTAACGGAGGGTGAACAACCACGTTTTTTGCAGCCGAGACGTATACCATTATCAATGCGAGAACCGGTCGTGAAGGAAATCAATCGTTTACGCGACAGAAAAATAATCTCACCCGTCGAGTATTCGGAATGGGGTACGCCCGTGGTACCGATAGTCAAAGGGAACGGAGCCATAAGATTATATGGAGACTTCAAAGTTACGCTGAACAAGGCTTTGAAAGTGGATCATTACCCGTTACCTCGAGTCGAAGAAGTATTAGACGTGCTAAGAGGGGGAACAGTATTCACGAAATTGGACTTATCAGAGGCGTACCAACAGTTACCGCTAACCGAAAAAGCAAAAAAACTCGTGGTGATAAGCACTCATTTGGGACTGTTTCAATATAATCGCTTACCGTTTGGAGTGTCTACAGGACCGGGATCCTTCCAACGAGTCATGGCATCACTGTTGTTGGGAATACCGGGGGTCATAGTGTTCATAGACGATATTTTGATCGCCGCGGCAGAGTGGGAAACACATACAGATCGGGTGCGAGAGGTCTTACGGCGGCTAAGCGATGCAGGGTTACGTTTAAAGTTTGAGAAATGTGAATTCGTGCAGCAGGAAATCGAATATTTAGGATTTCGCGTAAATGCTAAAGGAATCCACCCCTCGGAGAAAAAAATTGACAGTGTAAGAAACGCGCCAACGCCGAAAAATGTTTCCGAAGTGAAAAGTTTTTTGGGCTCTATTAATTACTATGCGCGGTTCATTAAAAACATAACGGACAAACTCTAGCCATTATACGAGTGTTTGAAGCAAAAAAAGTTCGAATGGACCAGCAAATGTAACCAAAGCTTCATTGAGATAAAAAAAGAACTATCGAGTGAGCTCACGTTGGCGCATTTCGACCCGGATAAACCAATTATACTCACTTGTGACGCATCACCGTATGGAATAAGCGCTGTACTATCACATCGGGGAGTAGACAACTATGATAGACCGATTTGTTTTGCGAGTAGAACGTTAACGGCGAACGAAAAGAAGTACGCGCACCACGACCAGGAGGGTTTATCGGTAGTATTTGGAATTCGGAAATTCTATCAATATCTATATGGCAATTACTTTACAATTCAGACGGACAGTACAACGTTGTCACGAATATTCCATCCTGATAAGTCAATCCCCGAGATCACTACCGCGCGGTTGCAGCGTTGGGCTATATTCTTATCAGTTTTCAAATATAACATTAAACATATACAAGGCAAAGAGAACTACGCAGATTGGCTTAACAGGTTACCCCTCGATGAGCCACAAAAATTGGAGAATAAATTTCAAATGCTCCAAGATATCGATCACACGTTCGTGAATAGCATCAAGGAATCGGATTTTGCTTCTCTAGACTGGAGCGTGGTGCAGAAAGCTACACGGGAGGACGTTGTATTGTGTCGAGTAATAAGATATTGCATGGACGGATGGCGTGAAACCAACCCGAAAGAGGAGGGGATGCGGAGCTTTTGGGAGAAACGCGACGCGCTTTCAGTTGAAAGTAACTGCGTACTGTGGGGACATCGCATAGTAATTCCTAGTAAGTTGAGACCACTAGTGTTGAAGGAGCTTCACCACAGCCATTTCGGCACCGCACGCATGAAAGCGTTAGCCCGGTCGTATATTTGGTGGCCGCAAATTGATAAGAATATCGAAGAAATTACGAGCGCATGTTTGCCATGTCTTAAAACACGAAAAAATCCTCCCAAGGTGCCTCTTACGCCCTGGCCATGGCCACCCGTCCAATGGCATCGGATTCACGCGGACTTTTTAGGACCGCTCGGCGGAAAAATGATATTGATAGTGATTGATAGCTATTCTAAATGGCCGGAAATATTCATCATGCCGAACATGAGCGAGGAAGCAACAACAAATGTATTCCGAGAAATGTTTGCAAGGCACGGGTACCCTGCGCATATTGTAACGGACAATTTTGCTACATTTACGGGTGAAAAATTCCAGCAATTGCTTCGCGAAGGAGGCATTAGACATAGTACGATTGCGCCACACTGTCCGGCCACAAATGGTGCGGCAGAAAACCTCGTTGATACATTCAAACGAAAAATTAAAAGCATGATTGATGATGGCAGGTCGCTTCAGGCAGCAGTACGACAGTTCTTGTCCGATTTTCGGGCGACGCCCCACACGACCACACAGAGATCTCCAGCCAGTATGATGATGAATATAGAACTGAAAACTCGATTTTCTATTTTACGCCCTCCAGCAGCGGCAGAGCATATCCAAATACGCCAGGAGCGGCATATAAGAAACCACACGGGTTCGCGGAACGTAGATTTTCAGTTGGGAGACTCGGTCATAGCCAAAGACTATAGAGGTGGAGGGGAGCGTTGGGCGCCGGCCGTAATAAAACGAGAACGAATGCCAGGTACGATGTACGATGTTGAGACGGGAGACGGTTTGATTTGGAAGTGTAACGGCCGCAGCCTCATATTTTGTTTGAACCGACTTTAATATTTATCCGAGCGTATCGATACGGAGTTTCCGCTCGATACGCTCTTCAAAGGTGCCCTTAAGGCTATCGCGCATCCGGACCGCCGTGAGCGTCCACTTATCGAATAGACTAAACACTCTGTGACTCTTTATTCCATTGTGATGCGAGCGCGAAGCCCTCAGCTTCACGCCCGCTTCACGTCAGTTCAGCTCCGACCGACGACCAGCGCGGTACACCTCCAATTATACTCTACGAAACTCTCCGACTAATAAAGTCCAAATTTTATAATATACTCGACTCATCTCATTGAACGCTGCCTGACCAATCGCCCGTCCTTGACATTTGGTGTCAGAAGTGTTGGAACCAAGTAAACACGTCCACATTAAAAAAAAAAAAAAAAATCACTTTATAATAAAAAAAAAATCTGACACCCGTGTACGTCCGTCACATTGGTGTCAGAAGTGTGCGAATCACACAAACACGTCCACATTAAAAAAAAGAAATCACTTTATAATAAAAAAAAAATCTGACACCCGTGTACATCCGTCACATTGGTGTCAGAGTGGGCGTTCCACGTAAACACGCTCACGCTTAAAAAAAAAAAATTTAATTTTTTATAAAAAATTTTTTTTTTAACTTTTGAGACTCGTGTGTTCGAGCCGCAGCTCACACACACCCGGAACTAACAATTGTGCTCGAGCCGTGCTCGCACAAATAAAATCAACGGAGTGAAAAAAAAAAGAACCAACAGTGAAACAACAAACAGTGACACTCAGTGAAAAAAAAAAAAAGAAAACAACGGAATACAGCTAACATCAGTGAAAAACGAAAAAGAAACAACACTGTGAATAAAAAAAAAACAGTGCACAGAAAAACACAACGAATAGTGACAAAAAAAAGTGAAAAAAAAATCAACTCAGTGAAAAAAAAAGCCATCACCCGTGCTCGAGCCCAGCTCGCACGATATCAACATTGACAAAAAAAAACAACACCAACAACAACAAAGTGACAGGTGAGAGTGTACGGAGTGGGCGAGCGACGTCGGGTATACCGACCGCCAAAAATCCTCGCGCAGCGGCAGCCGCCGACGTTACCACCGGCGAGCTGTCATCGACGGCGGCATCGATCCGCCACGCATGCGATCCGCCGCACCGACGTCTCGACGCCCACCGTCCTCCACCATCCACCTCCGCCATATATGAAGGAAGGAAGGATGTCAAAATACAATAAAAACGCAGAAGGAAGTTTTATAAATACATAAATCGAAGGAAGGAAGGACGACACACGATAGGAAAAGCCAAACAAAAAAATACACAACAAAAATCCAACCAAAACCGACCAAAGTTGAATAAAATTATTATTTATCGTCATCGTACAGGTAAGTACCAACCAATTAATTAAATTGTTTTTGTTATTATTATTTGACGTATGTCAAACGTATGTTATTATTTGACGTTATTATTATTTGTAAGGCATATTGAGCCAATTATTATTACTTATTTTGCATTTGTTTTTAATACGTGAATTATGAGCGTCGACTCACGAAAACGTATCGCACAACCTCATTACGTGCGCGTAGCGCATGTCTAAGTGTACAACCGCTATGGCTCATAGCGTCACGTGGAACGGGAAAAAAAAAATAATCCCTTTTTCTCAAATACATTTCAATTCTCTTTTTGCCTTTTGCTTTACTTCAACACAAAGTAAACGCGCCTCACGTAGATGGCATCGAATAAAACATTTTATACAACATTTATAGAAATACTAAAATAAAAAGTATAACGAAAAATCGAAAAATTATATGGACACAAAAAAACACGACAATTTTGAATAAGACAAATCGAATAGAGTATTGCAAATATTTATAAACACTATTTACAAACAATAATTAATAACCTTTTTTTCAACTCAATACATTTTCAAACCTTTTTGAACATTGACAAAATCTTTTTCGTCTCATCATTTAATTAAATTTTTCATACATAACTTCGAATTTATTTGTCATTTGGCCTTGATCAAAATTTCGTTTTTTTCCTGTCAATACCAGATAACCTCAGTTACGAATTCAATCCATTCTTTTTTTCACATATCCCATAAAATATTTTAGCATATGCATTAAAAAAAAAAAAAAAAGTCATTTTTTTTTTCTCAAATACGTCAATTCTCTTTTTGCCTTTCTCTTCACTTCCACATAAAGTAAACGTGCTACACATAGATAACAGCGAATAAAAAAATTAATACAAAATTGATAGATATCAATAAAAAAGAAGGTAACAAAAAATCTTAATATATAAAATTACATAAGAAAAAATCAACTGAATTCCGAATAATTTTCGAATCAAACCGAGAATGTAAAATATAAAAAAAAAAAAAAAAACAAACAAAATTACAATATTTGCGAACAAAATTTAACACACTTTTTCTAAATTAATACATTTTTTTTTAAACCTTTTTCTGAACATTAATAAAACCTTATTTTTATTTAATTAAAATTTGTTTTATATAATTTCGGATTTATTTTCCGTTTTGCTCATCACCAACTTTTTTTGCGAATATTAAACAATTTCCGTTTCGATTTCAATTCATTTTTTTTCACATATTAGATAAAACTCTTCAGCATTTACAATAAAAATAGTTTTTATATTTTACAATTTTTACACATTTTTGAAAATTAACAAACATAAAAAATAATCATCAGTTATGGCAACCAATAATATTGCCTTTCGCGATGTTTGCAGCGCAATACCATCGTTCGATGGTAAAAATATACCAGTTCGCGACTTTCTACGCATTTGTAGAAAGGCAGCAGAGATGGTTCCTGAAATTGACCAGTCGCTATTTTTAACCATAATTAACCTAAAACTGTCCGGATTTGCCGCAGATATAGTAGATTCGAAAACGCATCTTACTCTCGAAGCGCTCCTGAGAGATCTCAGAAATGCCTTCGAAAAACCAGCAGAATTATCTGACTTAGAATTAGAATTGACGTCTAATGTACAAAATTACGACGAGTCTGTTAGAGACAACGCAATGCGTACACGGAAAATCGCTAAAAGAATCGAAGAACACCTCAAAGAAATATACACGGATCAAGAAAAACAACAGTACCTGAGAAACAGACTGCAAGAAATAAGCCAAACAGTAATAAAATCGTTTATCCGTGGACTTTCTGACCGGTTAGTACTTGGTCACAATTTGCTCTTGTCAAAAAACTTTGTAACACTCGAAAATGCGATCGACGAGGCATTGAACATTGAAAATGAACTCATCCGCAGGCAAGCAATGCACCAGACAACGAAACGCGAAAAATTCGAAGCTAGGGAAAATAGGCCCAATAAAGCAAAAATTCGTTCCACACAGTCTGACGAGCAATATGGGCAGAAGTTTTGTGAAAAACGCTCCGACCATCCAACTCAATTAACATCAGATCACTACTCAGTAAACAGGATGCGCGAAAACATTCATTCGCGATCCAATAACGATCAAAATCGCGACAGAAATGTTGGCGATCAAATTGATTATAGTGACAGGGACTCACACGACAAATACGACTATCGCAATCGAGATTCAAGAGATTGTAACTATCGAGACAATACGCGGAACCGCAACTATCGAGATAACTCACGTGATCAAAACTATCGTGATAACTCCCGAGATCAAAATTACATAAATTATTCTCGATATTGCAAAAATAATTCTCGAGATCAAAATTACCAAAACAATTCGCGTGACAATTACAATAATTCGCGCGGCAATTACAACGATTCCTGCGACAACTCGCGCGATAATTATAACAATCCACGTGACAATCGGAACAATTCGCGACGAGACGATTCGCGATATCGCGATTATCAGCGCGACCGAAAATATCGTGATAACTCAAGCGACAATTATCGCAACAACTATCGCGACAACTCGCACAAGCGAAACTATCGAGACAGTTCACGTGATCGAAAGTATCGAGACATATCATCAGACAGCAGGCTCAGCGATTCACGAAATTCGCAAGCATCTGATCAACATTCGAACCTTGATGTGGCACAAATCGAACAGATTTTTCAACGATTACTTCAAAAGAAAGGAGGAATGTGCTCCACAAAACTTCGCAACAATAACCAGGTCACAACAGTGAACGACGCAAGTGCCGAAAAAACTAAACAAATTCTCCCTAAACAGACAAAGCAACCACAAGAAGAAACAAACCAATTACCGAAAATGAAAGAATCAAAACAAATAACGGAGAGTGTACCCACAAAAATTGATTCAAATATTCACAACGAAACACCGCAATCTGAAACATCAGAAAACGAAGCTGAACTCATAAAAATACCTACATGGAAACAGACCAGGCAAATATTAAAAGGAAAACGCAGAATCAAACTACAATCGAAACCGATCGAAAAATGTCTAGCGGACTCATCTGAAGACGAAGATAGAGAAATAAACGAACCACGCAAACAACATAGGAAACGAGATGACACTGAAACAAAATATAAGTATACAGACATAGACGATAGTACAACAGAAGAAGAGCAGGACAACGAGAGCCCAATGAGGCTGCAAAAAACAAAGAGCCCAACGAGGCCACAAAAAGGAGAAAGCTCAACGAGGCCAGATAAAACACAAAGCTTATCGCAGCTAAACAAAAACGAGTTTCGCGAAAAAGTCAGCCCTGACGGGGCAACCGGCTACTTATACGGTGACAAAAGCGAAAAAAATAATGGAACCAAAACCAAAAACGACAACCAAAACGCTACAAATAAGGAAAATGAAACGGAAAACGAAACAGAATCCGAGAATGAAAACTTCAACAAGGGATTCAAAACGTTGCCGACGAACATCGGAGAATCGTCTGGTGACGAAAATAGTGGTAAACCACCCGTAAAACCAACCTTCAGATCACCTCCAACAATTATACAGGAAAAGGACTGCCCTCCGAAAGCCGCACAAATACTAGTGCAACTTGATAACTCACTGCCAACTCGCGACGAAAAAATATCAAAATCGGAAAACTCCGTACAACCATCAATACAACTGAATCCGGAACTGTCACGAGAACTTAATGCCGCGAAACTCAAGAATCAGCCAGTAAATAGCGATACAACAAACGAAACGCGATCACCACCAATAGCATTTGATTTGCCAGAATTCGTTCCACCATGGCATCGAGAAATAAGCGCATCGGAGAGAAATGAAAACAGCATACCACAGGAAGTACCACCGAACTTCCGATCACCACCGATTCCCAGAAACGTTTCAGAACTCGGAAGTTTACCGTCGCCTTTCAGCTGTATTGAATGCGCAACGAAATCCAAAATGGATGCTCCATCACCCGTGCATTCCAATATTAGACTACCATCGATAAACGCTGAACGAACAAATGATTCGGAACAACATCCTGCGAAAACACCAGTGCCACCGAATTTCAGATCACCACCAATACTTCATTGTGACGTAAAAATTGATAGACCGAAGGCTTACAATTATCAACTAATCAGACTCATACCACGCAAAAAAGTACTACCAGAAACGATCAGCAATCTCCTATCGAAACTAACAACAAATCGCAGAACATCGCCTGGATGCGCATAATACGCATTCGTGGCTCAAATAAACATCCCGATCATCGACAAAAAAAAATCATAAAAATAGGAGAATATTCATTAATATTTTAGTTAAGACTAGATATAAGACAAATGAACTACACGTACAGACAACACACACATCTTGCACATAGTAAACATTCGAAATATTTAATAAAACAGATACACAGAAAAACCGGAAACACACAGAATGTAGATAAACACCAAGCCATCCAGACACTTAATACAACCAAACGAACTGCAAATTATTTTTTCGGAATACCAGAAAATAGGATAAACCATAGTAATAGGACTACACTTCTTAAAAACAAATCACAACTAAACAAATACACACAAAACCCATATACTTATTCACTCATATATTTAAGCTACATTTACTCCGATATAATTGAGCATACAATATATTTAATTATCAAATATACTTCATAAACCGGAACATGAGAAAAATGGAAACAAATAAAATAAAAACAAAATTGAGACAATTACAACCTAACAAAAAAAACGGATGTTTATATACAATGTCTGACTACGCTGGGACATGCTCTGCGACACACGTATTTTAATGCAACAAAGAAAAAACGGAAGTCAGCAACTTTATATTTATAACAAAAAAAAATCGTATGGGAACAATCATATCCCAATGTCAATCAATATCAATATCAATTTGATTTATTTCATTTTTTTTTTCTTCTTTCGCAACGAAATTATTGTCTACCCTTTTGGCCAATATATATTTGCTATGTTTTTTATATACCATAAATATTCGTGTTAATCATTTTACCTATTCCAGAAACAACTTCCATCTTTCACCAACAAACCACTTCCAAATAACATACCTAACCCACTAACCACCACTAATCAGAACTTAGAATGTTACAGGCACAATACCATCAAAATTCGAAATTTATAACAGAAATACCAGGAAATAGAGAAACGAAATACAACCAAGAAGAAACGGAAATCCACCAAATACCGACAAATTTACCGAAACGGGATAACATTTTTGGAAAAACAAACATGGAACTTCACCAACCGAACGAAATAGGACAACACTTTAATTTTTCTTAACCATTTTTAACACCTAACTAAAACCCATCCAACTTAACCTAACTATTCCCACTAGCACGAACAACTAAAAGTTTTGCTTAGTTACAGATACCAACAACCACCAACCATTTAGGAAAACAACAGGAGTGTACCGCAATCAACTTCAAAAATCAAAGGATAATCCTCCAAACCAATTCGGACAACAACCAGGAGCTTTACTTCTTCAGCAATCAACAACTAACAATCAACAATCAACCAATAACTACAACAAAACATACATTTGAAAACACAACTTACACAAAATGAAAATATCTTAGAAAAATCAAATAACTTTTTTAAATTATATCGAGTCACACTTATCAAATTTCGCCAATTGTAAAATCCGTAATATCCGATGCGGGGGCATCGTTTCCTCCCAGAGGGGGAGTGTAACGGCCGCAGCCTCATATTTTGTTTGAACCGACTTTAATATTTATCCGAGCGTATCGATACGGAGTTTCCGCTCGATACGCTCTTCAAAGGTGCCCTTAAGGCTATCGCGCATCCGGACCGCCGTGAGCGTCCACTTATCGAATAGACTAAACACTCTGTGACTCTTTATTCCATTGTGAAGCGAGCGCGAAGCCCTCAGCTTCACGCCCGCTTCACGTCAGTTCAGCTCCGACCGACGACCAGCGCGGTACACCTCCAATTATACTCTACGAAACTCTCCGACTAATAAAGTCCAAATTTTATAATATACTCGACTCATCTCATTGAACGCTGCCTGACCAATCGCCCGTCCTTGACAGAAGCGACATGCCAGTTAATCCCAGCGCGGCTCAGCAGGGGCATAAATACGGAAGATAAGGGCACTGAGGATGCCGAAAAACAAGACCGTGCGCCGACCGCTGAGCCGCGAAGGTCAAAGCGAATTCAGCAAAGAAACGATAGAGACGTGTGAGAAGAGGGATACCTTGTAGAATTAAGATGATAAAATTAAGGGTATTACTATTGTATACATAAGGTGGTGGGCATTGAAAAGCCAACTTGTAAACATAGCGGGGGAGCGTGCGATACCTTGCGCCCGTCAGGTGCTGCCTCATTCGTCACTGAGAGGACACACCGGTATTGTACACATGTACCGAAGCGAATAGTCTGTCGGGCTCGGACCCGCGAGGTGACGAGTTGGTCACAAACAAAATAAATATACATATAACCCGAGTACGGAGCTGTTTAATCCCCTGCCTTTCCCAGGTCACCGCATATCTATATCCACAATCATTCACTCATACCCGCATCGTCCTGACGTCACAACATTTTCATAGTGCTTCCTCATAAAGTTGAAAATTGAAATTTTCATAGCGCTTCCTCATAAAGTTGAAAATTGAAATTGTCATATCGTTTTCTCATGATGTTCCTTTATACGCGGAGCTTCTTCTATGAGGAAGCATTTTCTGTATTTGTTGGCTTCCTCATAGAGAAAGCTTGGCGAATAAAGGAACATCATGAGAAAACGATATGACAATTTCAATTTTCAACTTTATGAGGAAGCGCTATGAAAATTTCAATTTAAAACTTTTTTCAACATCAACGTCTTGTTAAACTTTCATGCAAACTGGCTGGCCGATTCAGGTTCAGCGCGTAAAAATACTCTATCGTCACGCTGCACTTTGTCGGATCTGCGCTTGGCGCGAAAAAATACATGGAAGTAAGCGCTCCTGATTTTTTTTGCACTCTCGATTTTTACTCAAAAAATCGAAGTGATACCTCTTTATGTAACATTTTTTACCGCATCCTATCCATCATCTTGTGTATATCTTGGTGTAGCTTACAATAGGCAACTGGGTTTTTCCACAATGCCATCGGAAAGCAAAGAAATTGATGTTTAAAAATACTCAAAATCACTCATTTTTGCAATTTTGGCTATAAAAATGCCCGATAAACTTTTTCGCTAGTTGTCGCTCCGGGACTATAATTCCATGAACTTTTTCACGTGGATCACGAATTTGACACTTTTTTATTCATAGATGAATATTTAATACGGAAAAATGCGTCTCAAAAAAAAAACTGCATGAAATTTAAAAAATTCAAAATGACATGAAATTTAAACGGTTCGACCGATTATTCCCAAATTCAATACCGATCGTTGGTGGATAACAATACATTTATGTGCAAGTTTTTAGCCCGACATGTCGAAAATTGTGGGCGCTCGAGCTCGCACAGACATTTAAAAAAAAATTCCAAACCGCGTAAGATCTGAATGACTGCATAGATTTGGCCAAAAATTGGATCGAATAATGAGGATCGACCCCTCAACATGTGTAAAAAATATCAACGTAATATCTCAAGCCGTTTTCAAATTATGAACGTTAATTGCTTCCTCTATGCTTCCTCGATGAGGAAGCAAAAAATCACGAAATTAGTGTGCGTTTTTACGCATTTACTGTCGCGTATGCCCTTAAGGCACTAGCATACGGAATTGGTCCGAAAACATGTCGATTTTCAACATCTTTTTTTTTTAACGCAGGTATTAGAAGGATGAGGTCAGGGTTTTACATAGTTGGTACAAGGTGTTATGAAATGTGAGTTTCTATTAACCCTTCAAGTCCCGGGGACGGTTTTGACAATCGCAAACAACCATGCCTTCTTTTAAGCACAAAAACGATACGGATGTTCGTAATAAATTTTTTTCCGGGTTATAAAAAAACCACATTTCAAGGTACGTCTGTAAATTTATACAGTTTTTTGCAGGCACATTGACTTGTTATTCGAATCGTTCAAAGGTTACGTCTTGACAAATTCTACGTCCTCGTTGAACAATGATTTGGTACGTAAAGGGTTAATTCAAAAATATCAATTATCAATGGACTCATTAATAATTAACAATTAACAGATAACAATTAATAACGGACATCGTATCTCAAAAGCTTTTCGTCCGAATGAGTTGAAATTTTGACAGACCCTTGATTATAATATTTCCTATCTAATATCCGGATGATTTAAAAAATATCTATTTGATCGTTTGCTATTAGCAAATAAATGAACGTTTTTAAATCATCCGGTCATCAGATAGAAAATAATATAACCAAGGATCTGTTCTAATTTCAACTCAATTGGACGAATAGATTTTAAAACACAATGTCCGTTGTTAATTGTTAATTGTTAATAAGGCCGTTGTTAATTGAGATTTTTCAATAAAAAAAACTCAAAGTTCATAACACCCTGTACGAGATGTATAAAACCCCGACCTTGGCCTTCTATTACCAGCGTTAAAATAAAATGTTGAAAATCGACCTGTATTTTAGATCAAATCCTTATGCTAGTGCCTTAATCTAACAATGTTTTTGAATCGATGTTTGCAACATTATGGCCGAAAAGGAATATTTTCTCATTTCTATTTTAGTGTCGATCCAATCGAGAATGGAGCACAACAGCAGCCTGAGGGTTCGGCTGAACCAGACGCAGAACGGCCAGCACAGCAACTAGAGGGTCCGGCCGAGCCAGATGCAGAACAACCAGCACAGCAGCTACAGGGTCCGGCCGAGCTAGAAGCAGAACAGCCAGAGGGTCCGGTCGAGGCAGAAGCAGAGAAAGCGGGAGAAGACGAGAGAAAAAGAGAGAGGGCGAACGAGAGTGCGAAAGAGAGAGAAAGTGAGAGTGAAACAATTGTTGAAAGTGAATGTGAAACTTTGATTGCTTATGAGAGCGAAAGAGAGATCGAAAGGGAGACTGAGACAGAAATGGAAAGCGAGGCCGAAACGTTAATTTTGAGCGACAACGAAAAGGAGGTTGACGTGGAAATGAAAGAAAGTCTGATGGGGTTCAGCTCAGGATAACATAGAGACAGCGAGAAAGAGAAAAAGAGAAAAGGGAAAGAACAATAGCGATATCGAAACAGAGCTATGATATGTATTGAAGAAGATAAAAGAAGATTGTGAAATAAAAATAAAGTTCAAATAAGAACATCACAACAAAAAAGCATTGATTTTATATACCTTCTTTTTTTATATACCTTATAGTGTGACAAGACGATTTTTCATCATCCGGCGAACTTGGCTCCGTTGTCTTTTGCGGCTCAAGCCTTGTAAAAACGACTGGTGAGTATTACGTCGAGCCTCGTCGACGCCCTCAATATCCAGGCGTCAATTGACGGTTCCTCGACATCAGGCTAACTCGGTTCCGTATTTTTATGCGTCCCGGGCTTTTAAAGGACAGAAACCAACCAAATTTTTGGTACATTCATTTTCTGACATATTCCTTTCGTGGATCCTATAATTTACTTTTGTATATCCTTTGTCGTCGCTGTTCTAATTATGTCAGCCGAGAGGCGTGGATTTACTTGGATCGTATGTCGAAACGGCACCAGCGCGCATAGCAATCTGTCTAAGAGTTCAGAATCCTTCGTTCGTTTTTTATAATTCGGCATTTCGTTACGCCTTATCATTAACTTTGTCATTGTTTAGCTTTTTCCGCGATCAGTCGATAATTTGCATCGTTTGTCAATTGTTTCAAATAACTGTCACATGTGGCAGATGTTACGATATATCTGATCGCGGAAGGAGTTAACTAGTGAAAAAGTAAAAGAGAAGTGACGACGAAATGGCGAAATTTCCGCCAAATATAAGGAATCATCCGGAACACTTCGGTAAATTGATTTGCGAGTTGGTGCCCGATTGAAGTACGATTCAAGAAAATCCAAACCTTTCGGTACACATCATTAGATAAATTACGAAAAGGGTGTATACAAGGTTACAGGATCCGCGAAGGTGATATTTACGAAAATGGGTGTACCAAAACTTTCGTTTGATCCTATCATTCACCCATCGATGCGAGATTCGGCAATCCATCGAAAACAATATAAAATTGTAAGTAATTTTTGTTATTTGTCCATGCGCATAATACGATCATTAAGTATTAGTAATTAATTTTGTTGTAGCGAAACATATAAAAAAACTCGGCAAATTTGCGAAGAGCAAAATGTGCCGTGAATGTGCTCGTGAACACGGACTAATTTTTACCCATGAACAGAAGGGAGGACAGAAGGAAGGACAGAAGGAAGGACAGAAGGAAGGACAGAAGGAAGGACAGAAGGAAGGACAGAAGGAAGGACAGAAGGAAGGACAGAAGGAAGGACAGAAGGAAGGACAGAAGGAAGGACAGAAGGAAGGACAGAAGGAAGGACAGAAGGAAGGACAGAAGGAAGGACAGAAGGAAGGACAGAAGGAAGGACAGAAGGAAGGACAGAAGGAAGGACAGAAGGAAGGACAGAAGGAAGGACAGAAGGAAGGACAGAAGGAAGGACAGAAGGAAGGACAGAAGGAAGGACAGAAGGAAGGGCAGAAGGATGGATAGAAGGAAGGGCAGAAGGATGGACAGAAGGAAGGGCAGATAGTGTATAAGAAATCCGGCACGAAACCGTCATTCTATGGTCGGCCCGAAGACCTCGCGCCCATCAAGAACAAACCCAACGAACACTACCCACTTTCATATTGCGCTGCAATGTGCCCCCCAGAGTCCCCCTCAAATTGAGGCGATATCGGACGACTACCAACCGTCAAATACCGCGTCCGACAGGCAAGGTATCGCCTCCCCCAGGCTCCAATGACTGACCCAGTGATGGATTCACTATTAGTCTAACAAGTGGTTCGGTGGCCACCCGGGGTAGACCGAAAGCGAGAGCCCTCCCCTCTCGACGGCATCAACTTCAAGGTTCGTTTCATATATACGGTCTCCGTTCAATGCATGCACCACGATGGACAAGCTCGTTGCCAACCGAAGTCAACACCGAGAACCATATACCGAATGCTCTTGGGGAAAAGCACCCAGAGCATCCTCAGGGAATGAAACTAGCCAAGTCGTATCAACCGGGCCTGCTTATGCCAACCACGAGCTCGACCACACCTGCGAGTTCGCTGGACTTACTACTCCGTTCGAGCCAGCCCAAGGGATTACCATGCGGTGTAGCATTAGCGATCGCAAGGGCCAGATAACCGTTCGAACCAACAGGGGCTCATAGTGTGGTATTAGTCTTATTGGATTTTAAGGACGTTCGAAAAGACGCAACGGCTCTTGCGAGACCGTTGCGTCTGCACCACAGCGTATCTCGGGACTGGGCCTAATACGAGCCCTGCCTTTTTGATGCCCGAGTTTCGCTGACCAGCGACCACAAACGAGACACGAACAACCGATTCGCAGGAGCGCCACTTCGTCGACCGTCTCTCTACAATAGAAAACATACCGGGAGGTAGGCAGCGTGTAAACACGCGCCGGGCCACGGCGATACAAAAAGTATACGTGCGGTCTTTGACGTTAGGCGGATTCCTGCCGTCGTTCCAGAAACGTGCCCACGCGTATGATCGTGGATTTTTCCGAGACGACGCAACGGCTCTGTATTCTTCCGAGACCGTTGCGTCTGCACCAGCGTATTTCAGGGCTGGGCCTAATACGAGCCCTACTTTTTAATGCCTGAGTTTCGCTGACCACTGAACGCGGATTTTGTAATGCGTTCGATTTGTTGCCAGCCCGGGGGGCCGGCAACCCGCAAACGGTTGCCAAAGCCGTTTGAGTTGTCGCCAGAGGGTTCGTTCGTATAGCATTTCCATAAAGAAAACGACTTATAAGCCCCCTATGCACCAGCCTGCACGGTGAACCTTGGCTGGACGGCTCATGCTATGTAATGCGCAAAACACACCGTCCTACAAATAATGTGTAGAAATCCGGCACGAAACCGTCATTCTCTGCTCGACCCGAGGGTCTCTCGCCCATTAAGAGCAAACGCAACAAAAATCCTATTTGTTACTTTCTTGTGCCAAAAACCACTACCCCCCAGTGCACACTCAGGCCTAGAAAAACAAACCGTTCGATTTGAGTGTCCTGCTCTTCGAGAGCACAATTGTGCTGGCCCCAGGTAGCCATAACTGAAATCTCACGGATACTGGCTATGAATCCGAGGTAAGAGCCACAGCGGTGAGATCCCGTCCTCACCTTCAGACACGTGCAAATTCGATCCTCTCCGTCGTACGATCTTCCGAAGAACAAGCCCGGAGACCACGACGCTCTGTAAACACTAAGTCCATTGCATACGTCATCCCCCGGAACCATACGCCTGACATGCCTGGGGAGACATACTTGATGCATCCACCAAGGCAGAGATTCGCGAACCGCATCACATCCAGGCTCGCTTATATGCCGCAGAAAGCCCCGTTAATGCACGTTGTAGTGCCCGGGTGCAATCCGACCAATTTTGACCAAAGGAGCGAAGGAACGATACGGGTGGAGCACGTCAGCCTGAGCCTAAGTGCTGCGCGTACCCGCACCGACCATCGATCCTCATACGATGAACGCAACCCGAACTCACGATGGCAAGAGCTCCCTTCCAACGACCGTCTCGCGTCCTAAAAACCAGCACTATTGGGTCGTTGCTTTCGCGAGCATCGTTTCCCGATAGGCCATAGCTACGCAGTACGGTACTTGTTTTCCAGGAAACAACGTTGCCTCGATCCTCGCTCCGATTTTTCCCGTATGGGTCATTGGATTTAGTATATTCGCCTTTACCAGCTCGTTTGAATTTCTTCACATTGACATTCAGAGCGTAGGCGTGCCTTTTCCAGCTTGCTTGAATTTCTTCACGTTGACATTCAGAGCGTGGGCATGCCATTTCCAGCTCGATTGAATTTCTTCACTTTGACATTCAGAGCGTGGGCATAAAAATAAAAAATAAAAATAGCGCCGCGCACGACACCCGAGGTGCCGCACGCGATGCCCTGTTACGTCAAAACTGCGGGATTTCGGATTTCTCACAGATTTAACGTAGTGTTACGTTGAGTACTATTGATACGCGCTGGTCAAGAGAAATTGCTCCCTCCTTTACCACTCCTGGCATCAATTATCAAACGCAACTGCCCATTTTCTAGTCTAACCTTTCGGAAAATTACTAAGGATAGGGCTAGGAATGTTATTCGTCGAAATGTCTGAGAGGTATTTAAATGAATTAATTATTTCGTAATTTAAGGGAATGATTTACACGATTATTTTATCCGGAATGAATTAGTTATTAACGCAGAACCGTGGGGTTTTTAAGTGTGGAATTTTGTTGGCAAAATGATTTTAATTGTAAATTAAGGGTTATAATGATGGCCAATTTCGGTCAATGTATAGAGAAAATCTAGGAGAATTTGGGGAACACACAATTATTTTTAATAGAATAGTGGTGATGAAATGGTACTTACTCTGATGTTGTCGGAGATGTTTCGTCGAGGGAAGGTCGCTGTTCACAGATAGTTACGCGTTTCGGAAATCTTATTATTCACGTTTATTCAAAACTCAAATTATTAGCGCAAGTTTATTACAAGAATCTCAAAAATATAAAAATTAGACGGTACGAACGGTGAACTGATACAATGGATTCCCGTACAAAGATGATTAAACTTTGACTTCGACGTCTACTCAGAGTAAAACTTGGAGACAGATGAGGAGATGTGCGCTCTCCAAAAGACGGTGAAATAATGATGCAGGACAGGAGTGATCGAGACTCCGTTGTCTAAAAGATATCCAGGAGATAGCTTATGACAATATATATGGATCGACCGAAAGGAAGAGACAAAAAGGTGTTAACTAGATGACCCCAAAAGGGGAAACACAGTTGAGTAAAGAGCGGGTCGCGACGATATTCTGGACTCTCACTATCTATCCTCTTCCCTTACAGAGGTATCTTCTGCACCCCCTCTATTTCTTTTAATGTCGCTACCGTGTCTATCTCTTCGTCTACTCGCCCAGGTGTTCGTCTCGCGGGTCTTGTCGCGCCCGAGATCCTTGGTTTCTCCCGCTCTACTCTATTACTTCCCCATCCGTGCTCTCTATGCGTCACTCCTCTTTATTATTGGTTCAAATGAAATGCAAAAGGGCAGACTAAAACGCGATAGGTTCGAGAAAGACTAAAACTTGGAAAGAACTCGGAAGGAGGTGACTAAATGATTTTAAAAGAAGACAAATGACCAGCGAGTAACGCGGGTACCAAAGAGACGACCGAAAGAAGAACACCGCCCGGGGCCTGTCTTCGCGGCTCCTTATATACCGGATATGCGTGGCGGGGGGCTGAAAGTCAACCCTTTCCTCACCTTCTGTACGTTTGTCCATTTCCCCTAATTCAGTAGCGTATTGCTATTTTGTTCCTTTCGATTTAAGAAAACATTTTCTTATATGTTCTTTGGTCCTTTGATAAATATTGATATCTTTGGTCGATCGTTAACTTAATTTTTACTAGTCACGTCTATGTATTTCATTGCATATTTAAAATAACTTTTTCGACTAGCCTAACCACTCAAACAGGAATCCCTGGCGGATTCCTTCGTACAATTATCTTAATTTTAACTTTACTCATTAAAGTTTTTGGTCTGCTTATTATTTTTATTACTAGTTTACTTTAAGATCTGCCGGAAAGATTCGGGAGTGAAATCTATCGCAAAATTGATTATAAGTTCGAAGTTTCCAAATTATAAATATTAAACACAATGTTGTAAAATATGTTGCCAAGTTAAAGGGGGTTATAAAGTCCTCTCGAATCTTTCCTCAACCGAATTGCACTTCGTTCCTCTTGGGATCAGGCTGTCTCCCTCTCTCAACTCCCAGGTAGGTATTATATGATACTTCACTGTATCCGGTTTTCTAGAACATCCGTTCGGTCGTTGTACTTGCATGGAGACAGCGTCATCCTAAAGGTATATTCTCGATATGATCCAGCATGGATATTTTCTGTGGATCTTCCGTGGGGATTTCCGAGAATCGGAAGCTTCCCCTATTGCCCTTGAGGCTATGCTAATGCGGTCGGAATCGGTTGTGCCTGCGCTTCGGGTACTCTATCTGCTCATATTCTTATTTTTACTTAATTAATTATGCCCTGAGTATCATAAATTTTGGTAATATTATTATTTCCTGAGATGTACAATATCCTCTAGTATTTGGAGATATTGATAATTTTTACCCAGTTGGTAAGGTGTAACGCAGTTCTTTGACGGGTTTATGCCGCCGTAATCATTCCGTGGCATATCTGATACAGCTACGTTCTACGGGATGACGTAATTCTGGTCAAATCTTCGCTTCGCTTTATAATCGTTTATGAGAGGTGCCTCAGAGAGTTATATTCACGTGTAAAATGACAAGTTATTTAGCATGCTATTATTTAAGATATTTAGTGATTCTTCGAGCTACCTCTCCTTCAATATTTTCTAGTGTCGTAGTGAGGATACGGCTCGATCCGAGAACCTTGTCTATAATTTGCACATTTGCGGAATTAATTAGAATTTTCAACAGATATTTACACAAATCGACGGATTGAGGTGAATTTGGAATAAAACCCGTAATTGAAATTAGTTGCCCTTCAAGGAAAGAATGATCTTTTGCTTAATTGCATGATTCATATCGTCGGGGAGTTGCGTAGGGCCACGCCCGTACGGCTTAGGCCCGAATTGTTGGTATGCTAGGGATACCTCTTGCTCGCGGGGTAACCTGTCTGCCCCATTTTTATAGCGGACCATCTAGCGGCATTTACCTTAAACGCAGGATTACCTTGCGCCGTGGTAACTGTCCGGGTCGCAAGATCTAGAGGTGGTAGTCGATAACTCGATCCATTATTCAGTTTCTGTAATGGAATGACCACTGTTTTACCGCCGATGGGGTGCGTGTCGAAAGCAGTTTATCGCCTCTGACCGCAGTTCCCCTTGTCATAGATTTGATCCATAACTATTTCTAACGAGGTACCCCAATTAGTTGGGTTTTTACGTTAATTATATTGGTTGATTATTCCAATATAATTATTTTTCCCTGGGATATAGGCCAGTGCTTATAGCAAAATATCACTCTTATTTTATTATAAAATCCCCGTGAAGTGGGAGGAAAGAAATATTTGTCGAAATTAAAGTTACGGCGGGACGTAACACCTCCCCCCTTAAGACGATAGTTAGGAGAAGCCTAACGATCGTTCTAACTTGAATTCACCTTTACTCTCCGACAATCTGATTCATGAATATCGACTATGTGTTTGTGTCAGTGAAACTCCGTGATTGTACAAGGTTCTGGATACGAGATATGTTCATTTTTCCTGGTAAGTATGTATATGAGTATTAATTTTACTGTCATTGGTTAGGATTATCATTTTCCCTCTCTATATAAAAATGTTTCCCTGGCAAGAATTTTAACTAAACTAAAGTAAGTATAACAAAGCTCATATAGTGATTTTACTCTTTATATTGTTTAGTAATAAGGTTAGCAAGGCTTTCGTGAATAATAAGATTTTATCTCTACTGGCATTACGCTCCCCCGGGTATTTTAATTATTTTTACCCGTGTCTTGATAAGTTTACGCTTAAAATAATTATTATCATTCGATTTTGTCCTTAATAGAAGCGTTAAGTCGTTATCCTTTGGCATTTGGCGAAATGTTAATGACATACACACAGGTTGTGGTTGAGATGAGATGACAAGTTGATTCTCAATGGTGAGGTAAATGTGTTGTCTTCTTCTTCTTCTTCTCCTTCTTCTCCTACTTCTTCTTCTTCATCTTCTTTTTCTTTCTTCTTTCTTCTTTTTCTTTGGTCTTTCTTCCTTTTCCTTCTTCTTCTTCGACTTCTTTTTCTTTCTTCTTTCTTCTTTTTCTTCGTCTTCTTTTTCTTTCTTCTTTCTTCTTTTTCTTTGGTGCTCGTACCAATTGATTATTTTAGACCCAGACTTCATAATCAGCGTCGACGTCGTCTATGGTAACTACGGTGCTGAAGTCTTCACCCTTAGGTAATAAGATGTTTTGCACGAGTCGATAGATTGTTCCACCTAATTCGACGGTCTGTCCTTGTCGTGGTATTAAGGTAAACCATTCCCGGAGTATTCCTTCCGGGACTCCTATCCATTCTGGTGGGACGAACAGTCCAGGGACAAGACGCACGTATAGTCGGGCAGGATCGATCCCGATGGGGGTGTTAATTGGCCGATTGACTTCGATAGCAAGTTGGTACTGCACCATCTACGGATTGAGAAAGGAAAAAAGTATTATCGCTGTACATATAATTATGCATATTAATTAAAACATGCCTTCCAAATGGAGGTGGAACGAATTTGTCGATATATATATGTATACAATGTGGGTATAAATATATATATACTCCCGGATATATGTAGACATGGATATCCGGATTTCCTTTTCTATTTCTTTTCTCTCGCTATCATGGTTGTATATATATATATTTGTATTAAAGGAGACTTACATAGTTGTTGCGTTTTTTTTTGTGTTGTTTTTTTCGTACCGTTACCAGGTGGTCCTTATACCGCTGTTTCTTTTCGGTATAACTTTTTCGGAGGTTCCAATGCATTTAATGTTGCCATAACATCTTCGTATGTTTGCATGGGAAACCCTTCTGACAAATCGCTTGGAAACGTATCCATGAGTTGTTGGAGCGTATAGGAAGCAACTTCCAAGTCTTCTTGAGTAAACTTCGTACAAAGATCCATAGCCTCGCAAGGTCCATCTTCGTTGTCCTCGGGGTCGTCAATCTTTGCATTACGATACTTTCCATGGCCAAGATACTCGATTAACTCTGGTTTTTGTCCAATCGGGGTCAGTGTGTTTTGATACCATACATATTGTAACAGGAGCAAGCTTCTTTACACTATTTTCTCCGGATTCGTGCACCTCCCGTAGAGGACTGGGCGCTTAAACGGAGGGATTCGTGTGCTCGAGTGTCCAGGAATTATGGGTTGGCGTATCAGAGACGGCTTTTGTGTGGAAATAATGCTTTTATTCGTAACCGGACAAGTTTTCAAGTCTTTACAGCTTTTTCCCTTGCTTAAATTACTTCTGGTTATTTATTCTTTATGCAATAATTCTTTACTTGTTACTCAACTTGATTGACAAAATGCTTATTCTTCTTCCCTCATCTTGTTCCCCTTTTACTGGCGCTCTTATTGCTTGAGGTGGAGAGTATTATTGATCTGCATTATTATTGCGCGTTGACCGTTTTCCGGTTATATTACCGTCGCCACATGCGAACGCCCTATGATCTCGGGTCGGAGGCTCGATAGCTCGTGTTCCCAAGATGGCCGCCGCTCGCGGCTGGCTGCGCTGTGACGTCACGGGGCCGCGTCGGCAGTGACAGCTCGCTCACCTCGCGACTTGCAATTGGTGTTTATTTATTCACTAGCCGATTTTACCCCGATTTGGCGACCTAGGTAAATGCAGGAGACGTGAATGAAGCCCTGTGGGTGGTTTTTTCGGGTCCTCGGCGTTGTAAATTTTGCTCGCCCGTCACTCCGGCTTTTCTGACCGGTCACCTCGGTCACTTTACCGCTTAGCGCCAATCGTTGCACAAATGTATAACTTCGGATTTGGCACGCGATTCGACGTGCTACGAATTTTCCGAATCCGTGTCACACATTTTATGAGTCCTCGACGCGACTGTCCCCAGTCCAGCGTGGCTCCTTTCTATAAGTCCCGCGTTTCACATTTTTTCTAAGTTCGAAATTTGCACGAAAATCTATAAGTTCTTTTTCGGCCCGAATTTCGTAAGTTCACTCAGCACGGAAGTTTTCTACGTCTGAATCCGCACCGAAATTTATAAGTCCGAATCTGCACAGAAATTTATAAGTCCGAATCTGCACAGAAATTTATAAGTCCGAATCTGCACAGAAATTTATAAGTTCGCCGTAGCCCAAATTTTGTAAGTCCAGCGTTTCGCAATTTTTACAAGTTCGAATTGGCACGAAATTTTATAAGTTCAATTCGGCACAGAATTTTATAAGTCCACAGTCGCACAAAATTTTATAAGTTCTTTTTGGCACTGTTTCACTTTAGTCACTTTTATTCCCGTTTACTCACTTTTACTTTTTACTTTTCACTTTTCACTATAAGTCCTTGGAGAGCTGGTGTAGACCCGGTGAGATGATTAACTCCTTTCCGGTCGATTTCGGGCCTTTTTATATGCTAATTTTTGCCTCCCACTCGCGAAAATTGCATCTTTTTGGCGGATTCGCGCACGCGTAATTCGTTCTTGGTGTTTAATTTTTCTATTGGTCCTTCAAGGTTCTTCTCCCTTGTTCTCCAATTACCGGTGGGTTCTCCAGTGACGTCATTGCCCTTCTCGGCTTATCTCTAATCGGGTGCCTTTCTTGGTAGCGGTGGCGTCATTTTTGTCCAATCGTTTGTTCTCTTTTTCCCTCGCTTTTTCGCTCCGGTTGGCCTTGATCGATATGGCCTCTCGTTTCCTTTCCGCGGCGCTGTGTGGCGCTCGCGGGGTGTGTCTGTGGCTGGCCCTTGTGGTTTCGGCGCATGCGTGGCTTCGGTATCGATCGGGTCGGCCCGGATCCCGTCCGATGGCGCCACTTGGCCTCTTTGTGTGGGGATAGCTCACACGTTTCGGAGCGCTGATTAGAAATAACTAAGAACTCCCGAATATTTAAAGAAGAATAAGATAATAATATCTTTATTTAATATTTTTTACAAGATAACTTTTGACACGAGGTATCGTGTACGTCGGGGATAACGTGTGTTCTCTTGAACGCCTCGTGCGTGACTCGTGCTGAGACACCCGTCTTGTCCAGCTCGTAGAAGTCGACGCGAAGACCCAGATAGCAGCGCCACGCCTAGCTAGTAGCGGTGTGGTCAACGTTGTTCCACTGGTCGAGCCGGGCGTCGGTAATAATGCGTTACCTGTGTGCCGACTCCACACTACTCCCCCCTAAGCAGCCAAATTAATTTAATTGCAACCAAATTAATTAGGTTACGAAATGAATGGTTTTTTTATTTTTCGCTCCAGCGTAGGTCCGTGGTGGTACGTCAGGACGCGGAGTCAGTGACGGAGGAGCAACCGGAATAGAGATTATTTTTCTCGAAGCTGCTGTACTCGTTGACCGCGATGACGACGATGTAGCTTGACGAGCGGACTGCGGTGACGATGATGGTACCGTTGGACTCGTCGAAGTAACGGGTGGCGAAAAATATGTGGCTGCAGGTTGACTAGCGTATGAAGTACCTTGACTTGGTACCATTTCTTCTTGACACTCCGGCGTGGCTTCGATGAAAGCTGGCTTCAGTCGTTCCGTGGAAACTGTGATTGCCTCGTCGTTGACTAATATTTTGAAAACGTTATCGGATACTCGTTCAATCACTTTGTACGGACCTTCGAACGGATGCTCGAGAGATCTCTTCGCGTCGTTTTTCAAGAAAACATGAGTACAATCATATAGATTTTTGTGTACAAACGGTCTTGCCTTTGAATGGTGAGCTGTCGGAACTGGTCGAATACCACGCATGAAGGTACGTAGTCGTTGTACGTAGATCTGTTGCGTATCATTTCCCTCGTAGTCGATGAGAAATTCTCCAGGTAAGCGTAGGGTGGTACCGAAAACCAGTTCCGCGGATGTAGTTTTAATATCCTCCTTAAGACTTGTTCTAAGACCAAGTAGAACAATAGGAAGACTATCTGCCCATTCTGTTGTTAGATGACACATGATTGACGATTTAAGTGAACGATGCCATCTTTCAACCATTCCGTTCGAAGCGGGATGATAAGAGGTCGTTCGAATTCTTTCGCATCCGATAAATTTGAGAAGAGAGTTGAAAAGAGTTGACTCAAATTGCGAACCTCGATCAGTAGTGATCGTGACAGGTGCGCCGTAACGAGAAATCCCGCATGCGAAGAAAGCGTTGACGACGGTTTCGGCGGTGATATCGGAAATCGGGATAGCCTCAGGCCACCTTGTAAATCGGTCGATGATTGTGAGACAATAACGGAAACCTCTTGAAGGCGGCAAAGGTCCCACGATGTCGATATGAATATGAGCGAAACGATCATCCGGTATCGGGATGTGTTCCGGTATATTCCTATTGTATCGCGAAATTTTGCTCCGTTGACAAGGGAGGCACGTCCGAGCCCATTCGACGATATCCTTCTTCATAGAAGGCCAGACGAATTTCTTCTGTATGGTGTTTTTCGTTGCTCTGCCACTAGGATGCGAAGGTCCATGAACCGCATCGAAAACTCGCTTTCTGAGCGACTTTGGAATGTAAGGACGAACAACATTGTTCGAAATGTCGCAGAAAACGATTTTCTCGGAATTATCGACTCGCAACGGTCGAAGTGCGAGAGAGGTGTTTGAGTCGAGCAATTTCTGTAGTTCTTCGTCGTCTACCTGAGCTTCTGCAAGGTCGTCGGTGTTGAAGGGCGTTGGCATGTTGATCGATTCGATTCTTGAAAGAGCATCGGGGACGACATTCTCGGAACCGGTCACGTGCACGATGTTGGTAGAGAAATGTCCGATGAAATCCAATTGTCGAAGTTGTCGTGGTGATGCCTTGTCGCTACGTTGCTTGAATGCGAAGACGATTGGTTTGTGATCGGTCTTAATCACGAGCTGTCGTCCTTCTACCATGAACTGGAAAAATTTAAGGCTTAAGAAAATAGCTAGCAGTTCGCGATCGTACGTGCTATATTTCACTTGAGCCGAAGAAAGTTTCTTTGAGAAAAACCCGAGCGGTTCCCATTTCCCGTCGCAAAACTGTTCGAGAACTGCACCGATTGCAGTATCAGACGCGTCCGTCTGAAGACTGAGTGGGGCGTTTTCGAGAGGATGAGCGAGGAGAGATGCGTTAGCGAGTTGGTTCTTGCACTCGAGAAAAGCTTTCTCTGATTCCGAGGTCCAGTCGATAGGACGTTTATCTTTTTTCTTCGCACCAACGAGGTAAGCGTTCAACAGAGTCTGCGACTGCGAAGCGTTTCGGATGAAACGACGATAAAAATTAACGATCCCGAGAAATCTACGAAGTTCCGAGATGTTGCTGGGTTTTTTGTAATCGAGAATAGCCGCGACGCGATCGGGGAGAGGACGAGTTCCGAACTCGTCGATCTCGTACCCGAGGTATCGTACCGTTTTTTTACCAAACGCGCACTTCGCGACGTTAATCGAAAGACCATATTCATTGAGACGTTCGAAAAGAATTCTCAAATGACGCGAGTGTTCTTCAAGGTCTTTGGAGGCGACTAGAAGGTCATCGATATAACAGAAAACGAAATCTAATTCGCGAGTTACCGTATCCATAAATCTTTGGAAAGATTGCGCGGCGTTACAAAGTCCAAACGTCATCACGCGGAATTCGAATAACCCGAACGGTGTAATTACAGCCGTTTTTGCTCTGTCCTCCGGCGCAACAGGTATTTGGTAGTACGCGCGCGTGAGATCGATTGTCGAAAATATCGAACAGCCACGTAACCGATGTGAAAAATCGTTGAGATGAGGAATGGGATACTTGTCGGGTTCGGTGACTCCGTTGAGACGTCGATAGTCGCCGCACGATCTCCAATCCCCCGATTTTTTTTTGACTAGATGCAACGGGCTGGCCCATTGGCTATCGGATCGGTAGCAGATTCCTTGTTCCACCATGAGGTTGAAATCAGCTCGTGCAGCCTCGAGTTTCTCGCCTGACAGCCGTCGAGCTCGTTCTGCGATCGGGGCACCCTTTGTGACGATATGATGTTGAACATCATGCGTTGGTACCCTGTAAATCGTGAGAGGTCTCGTGATAGAAGGAAATTGGCTGAGCAGGTCCCAAAAAGGCGTATTTTCTGAAACAGTCGAGATGGTCGAGTGAGCTTCATACGATACGATGCCGATGGAAGAAAGTTTCGTCTCCCCGTCGATCAGGCATTTTCCTTTCAGGTCCACGAGGAGTCCATAGTGTACCAGGAAATCTGCTCCGAGGATACATCGAGAAACATCAGCAACTGTAAAACCCCAAGAATAATTACGAGGAAGTCTCAGGTTTAGCGATAATTGTTTTTGTCCGTATGTATTTATCACAGTATTATTCGCGGCGTAAAGTTTGTAGTCGGAAGGCTTTGTTCCGAGACCACTCACACGCGTTCGCGGTATCACAGATATGTCTGCCCCTGTATCGACGAGAAAATAAAGTCCGGAATTCTCGTCGAAGATAATGAGACGGTATTGTTTGGGGCCGTCGTCGTTTACCATCTCAACTCGCGACGGCGATATTAGTTTCCCGTATGTTTGGTGGCTCGACAGTGTGGAATTTTGTTGGCAAAATGATTTTAATTGTAAATTAAGGGTTATAATGATGGCCAATTTCGGTCAATGTATAGAGAAAATCTAGGAGAATTTGGGGAACACACAATTATTTTTAATAGAATGGTGGTAAGAAAGTGGTACTTACTCTGATGTTGTCGGAGATGTTTCGTCGAGGGAAGGTCGCTGTTCACAGATAGTTACGCGTTTCGGAAATCTTATTATTCACGTTTATTCAAAACTCAAATTATTAGCGCAAGTTTATTACAAGAATCTCAAAAATATAAAAATTAGACGGTACGAACGGTGAAGTAATACAATGGATTCCCGTACAAAGATGATTAAACTTTGACTTCGACGTCTACTCAGAGTAAAACTTGGAGACAGATGAGGAGATGTGCACTCTCCAGAAGACGGTGAAATAATGATACAGGACAGGAGAGATCGAGACTCCGTTGTCTAAAAGATGTCCAGGAGATAGCTTATGACAATATATATGGATCAACCGAAAGAAAGAGACAAAAAGGTGTTAACTAGATGACCCCAAAAGGGGAAAACACAGTTGAGTAAAGAGCGAGTCGCGACGATGTTCTGGACTCTCACTATCTATCCTCTTCCCTTACAAAGGTATCTTCTGCACCCTCTCTATTTCTTCTAATGTCGCTACCGTATCTATCTCTCCGTCTACGCGCCCAGGTGTTCGTCTCGCGTGTCTTGTCGCGCCCGAGATGCTTGATTTCTCCCGCTCTACTCTATTACTCTCCCATCCGTGCTCTCTATGCGTCACTCCTCTTTATTATTGGTTCAAATAAAAATGCAAAAGGGCAGAGTGAAACGTGATAGGTTCGAGAAAGACTAAAACTCGGAAAGAACTCAGAAGGAGGTGACTAAATGATTTTTTAAAAGAAGACAAATGACCAGCGAGTAACTCGGGTACCAAAGAAAGACCGAAAGAAGCACACGGGGCCTGTCTTCGCGGCTCCTTATATACCGGATATGCGTGGCGGGGGGCTGAAAGTCAACCCTTTCCTCACCTTCTGTACGTTTGTCCATTTCCCCTAATTAAGTAGCGTATTGCTATTTGTTCCTTTCAATTTAAGAAAACATTTTCTCATATGTTCTTTGGTCTTCTGTTAACTATTGATATCTTTGGTCGATCGTTAACTTAATTATTACTAGTCATTGCAGTATATTCGATTGCGTATTAAAAATAATCTTTTCGACTAGCCTAAACACTCAAAATAGGAAAATAGGAAAATAGGAATAGGCTGTATCCCTCTCACAACTCCCAGGTAGATATTATATGATACTTCACTGTATCCGTTTTTCTAGATCATTCGTTCGGTGGTTGTACTTGCATGGAGACAGCGTCGTCCTAAAGGTATATTCTCGATATGATCCAGCACGGATATTTTCTGTGGATCCTCCGTGGGGGTTTCCGGGAATCGGAAGCTTCCCCTCTTGCCCTTGAGGTTATGCTAATGCGGTCGGAATTGGTTGTGCCCGCGCTTCGGGTACTCTATCTGCTCATATTCTTATTTTTACTTGATTAATTATGCCCTGAGTATTATAAATTTTGGCAATATTATTATTTCCTAAGATGTAGAATATCCTCTAGTATTTGGAGATATTGATAATTTTTACCCAATTGGTAAGGTGTAACGCAGTTCTTTGATGGGTTTTATGCCGCCGTGATCATTTCGTGGCATACTTGATACAGCTACGTCCTACGGGATGACGTAATTCTGGTCAACTCTTAGCTTCACTTTATAACCGTTTATGAGAGGTGCCTCGGAGAGTTATATTCACGTATAAAATAACAAGTTATTTAGCATGCTATAATTTAAGATATTTAGTGATTCTTCGAGCTACCTCTCTTTCAATATTTCCTAGTGTCATAGTGAGGATACGGCTCGATCCGAGAACCTTGTCTATAATTTGCACATTTGCGGAATTAATTAGAATGTTCAACAGATAATTACACAAATCGACGGATTGAGGTGAATTTGAAATATAACCCGTAATTGAAATTAGTTACCCTTAAAGGAAAGAATGATCTTTTGCTTAATTGCATGATTCATATCGTCGGGGAGTTGCGTAGGGCCACGCCCGTCCGGCTTAGGCTCGAATTGTTTTTATGCTAGGGATACCTCTTGCGCGCGGGGTAACCTATCTGCCCCATTTTTATAGCGGACCATCTAGCGGCATTTAGCTTAAACGCAGGACTACCTTGCGCCGTGGTAACTGTCCGGATCGCAAAATCTAGAGGTGGTAGTCGATAACTCGATCCATTATTCAGTTTCTGTAATGGAATGACCGCTGTTTTACCGCCGATGGGGTGCGTGTCGAAAGCAGTTTATCGCCTCTGTCCGCAGTTCCCCTTGTCATGGATTTTATCTATAATTGTTTTTAATGAGGTACCCCAATTAATTGGGTTTTTACGTTAATTATATTGGTTGATTATTCCAACATAATTATTTTTCCCTGGGATATAGGCCAGTGCTCACAGCAAAATATCACTCTTATTCTTATTATAAAATCCCTGTGAAGTGGGAGGAAAGAAATATTTGTCGAAATTAAAGTTACGGCGGGACGTAACACTTGAAACGATACGTGTTGGAATTCTCTCGTAGGCGAAAATAACCATCGGCGGAGCAAGAGTCCCATCAGCATTCGCCATGATTAGGGTTGTGAGGCACTCCTATCCATCGCCGTTGATCAAGGTGTACACCGCTGTATCCCCATTTTTTACTATTACCTTTTCTCCTTTTGGGTTTAAAACAAAAGCCGATTTCTCGCAGTTAAAAACGCGCGATCCATCAATGCCGGCGAGTGCGTTCTCATCAAGGTGTTGTTTCACTTCAAAAAACCATCGGCGTAGAACGTTCTTGGTTATTGCAACACGAGATTTTGACAGATTTTGAGGGATTCGTTGTGACAATTCGGGGTGTCTTGCGAGAAATCCTTCATACCACTTTCAGCCCGGTCAATCATTTTTAAATGGATTGTCACGTTTTAGTGTTTTCACGAGTTGCTCGACGCTGCTCACGAGCTGACTCCTCGTGTCCCGAAATCCCATTTTGCTGACGTGTATCATCCATGATACTAGTCCCTTTTCTTCGTCGTTGGATAATACTGTCGGCGGACCCGAATTTTTGTTGATTGGTCGCTTTCCCTTCGATTTGTAGTCCAGGGTTACTCTTGGAATATCATACTGTAAACTAACTCCTCGAATGGATCGTCCGGTTTTCACTGCAGCCAATGCTTTCTTCAAATCTTCCTGGCTATATTTCTTTCGAATTTTCTCTTTGGCCTTTGACTTGCTCATTATTCGCTGTAAGATATAAATTAAACAGTCAATAAAACGCTTTTCATGCCTGAAATTGTAAGTAAATCCATTTTTCGCACTGTGAAACTTTACATCGCAAGCTTGTGAAGTTTGCATTAATAAATGAGATTACGGAGTGTCCACATGCTCAATTGCAAAGAAATCCACTTGGTGACTGCGATAGCCAACATCGCAGACTTGTTAAGCTTATATTAAAAGAAACTTGGACTTGGGAGTGTTGATATGCTTGATGTAAAAAAAATTACTTGTCAACACTGCGATAGCCATAGCTGTTAAGCTTATGTAAAAAAAAAAAAATTATACTACACTGTTGATATGCGTTATTTCAAAGAAGTCCACTTATTGGCACTGTGAAATCTTATATTGGAGGCTTGATAAGCATACATTAAAAAATGAGACCACAGCGTATCGACATGCTCAATTTAAAAGAAATTTAGTTGTCGACGCTGTGATAGCCAATATCGCAGGGTGTTTAAGCTTATGTTAAAAGAAAATGGACCTTCGGAGTGTTGATGTGCTTGATTTAAAAAAATTCACTGGTCAACACTGTGAAGCCAGACCTGCTAAACTTACGTTAAAAAAATACACTACAGAGCATCGATATTCTTAATTTTAGAGAATTCTACCTATCAGCAATGTGAAATCTTCTATCGGAGGCTTGTCAAGCATACATTAAAAAATAAGACTATTGTTGTACCCCGGGTCAACGCCCGACTATCTGAGGAATGCGCTTACCCACACAACGGGGCATTGCGAAATACGGAAGAAGCGAGCGCGCGACGCATTTCGAAACACGGAAGTAACAAATAACATTTAAGAAATTAGCAAGTAACTAGCCGAGTCAGCTATTGGGAAATATCGGAAACCCGGAAGCAATAATTGTTTAAACAATTACGAAATAGCTGACAGTGTCAAAATTAAGCTGACATGCCTGCTCTTACTCCTATATAAAGGACCACAAGCAGGCATTCAGTAGTCTGATTTTAATCTGAACAACGTTACGGTCAGTTAGTTATACCGTAAAACATATATTCTCTTCGGAAGGAAGATAAGCGTACAGAGTGTACTTCACAACTATTGGTAAATAATCACGAACAAACCATTGTAATTAATATTGATATAATAAATCGTGCTTTTATAATTCACTTGGGTTTCAACCCTTTACTGGATAAATCCCGAAAACCTTTGAGCTAACAGCTCCCGCAGTACTCAGAGTAGCTAACTGAGCTTCTGCGGATATAACATTGGTGGCAGCGGTGGGATATCCAGAGTGAATTATTAAACGTGAAATAAACCCACGATTGGGAAAAAAAAAACATCGCTAATTACCAAGTTGTGAAATCTCCGCGTAGTGCGGTAAATCGAGACTCTCCACGGTAGAGAGAGTTCCGCGAACCACGGTCGAGAATCGTCGACAAGAGTTCGGGCGGACCACGAAGGGCGACCAAGGCCATCGTGGGCATCCCGTTATTCGGGCGAGATAACGGAAGAGAGTCTTCGCGGATCACTGCAGGATCCACGAGGAGCGTCGCCAGGAACTGGGACGTAGAAACAAGGGAGCCTAGAACCCCGAGGGTTAGACGTCAACAACAGAAGGGCATCCCGTAATGTGGAGGGTGAGCGCACTGTAAGTGACCTCCAATACCTTTAGTAGCAAGCTACAAAAACCGATAAGCCTTGTCGAAGCCGGTAGCACACGTTACCGAGTACCAGGAAAAATATAATAAAATCCGTGGCGAACACCCCGACCGAGATGAGCACTCACGGCACACCGCAAGGTCAAGCAGGGGGAGAACCTCAAGGACAGGGCCAGGATCCCGGGATCGACGCGTTACGAACCGCGGGAAGCCTCGAACGGGTCTTGGGGGAAATCACGGACCAATCGAGACAGGCGCCGAGCGACAGCCTGCTCGGGAACCTGCTCCGGGAACGAGAGGGCACGCCTCACTCGTTTACAAGGGTGAGCACCCAGAGAGGGTCCTCTTTCGGGAATAGAACCGGATGGGAGGACGTCGACGTGAACATGTTCGCGCCGAGGCGCGGGGAGGTTACCCCGGCCATGGTTACCGACGAAATTAACCGGATGCGGAGAGCGCAGACAGGTCCCAATTGGGAGATCGAAAACGGGGTACTGGGAACCGCTGAGGAGTTCGGGATACCGCCCTTTGCCCAACCGCCCCTCCAAAGGGCACGACGGACTCTGTTCCCCACACTCCAGGCCGTGGACGAGGCGGGAGAGTCCGACAATTTCTCGCAGGAGAACGGGCGGGCCGACGCCGAAGATGCAACGGCGCAACGGGTCGCACGGTTGGAGCGGCTACTGCAAGGGATGAGCACGCAGCACGCCAACGGGCGGCCGGCGGCAACACCCCCGCCGCTTGGACCCGCACCGGATGACTCGATGATCGAACGGCTGACGGCGATGGAGGAGACCGTGAGGGACATCATCCAGGAGAACCAAAGGGGGGGAAGGGATGCATCCCCCCCGAGGCGATCGCCACATCGTCGCCGAACTAGGGTGACGATGGCGGACGAGGAGGAACCGGAATATTTAGACCTGGGCTCGGCCCTCCGAAATATAAAAACCTTCGACGGAAACGATCCGACAAAGCTCGACGGCTTTATTTTATCCTGCGAGGCCGTATGGGGTATGGTGAAGCCCAAACAACGGTCTACCCTCCTCGCGCTGATACGGAGCAGCAAGTTGGAAGACCGAGCAACACGCGAAATGCGTCACAAGACGATCGTCACGTTAGGTGATCTACGCACCGAACTGGAAGCACTGTACGGGAAACGCGAGTCGCTCGCCTCCCTGCAGTACCAATTTTGCACGCTCCGGCAGGACGCAAAAGAAAACGTCTCGACGTACGCTACCCGGGCCGAGACCCTCACGGTAGAGGTAATCGAGAAACTGTGCGAAGGAGCCGACCATCGAGGCGCCCGTGCCATAGGAGAAGCGATCCGGAAAAGCGCACAGATGAATTTCGAGAACGGGTTAAAAAAGGAGATTCAGACCATCGTCCGCTCCCGTAATTACCAAGGACTACACGAAGCCGTCGTGGGGGCCATCGAGGTCGAGAAAATGACTCTGGGACGTCCAGGCACGGCGCGACCGAACGGGAACGGTAACGGGGGAGGCAACTCCCGACAATCGCAAGGCGCGGCGGGCGAGAAAAAGGGTGCATGCTACACGTGCGGGAAAGCAGGGCACCTGGCAAAAAATTGCCGATCGGGAAGGCAGAGCCTCCCGGCACCCACACAGAAGGACGTGAACGTCGCGAGTGTCACGTGTAATTATTGTAAAAAAACCGGTCATGTGTGGAAAGATTGCCGGTCACGTAAGCAAGCGGAAAATAAGAAAAATAAAAATAATAACAACAAAAAATCCGCCGAGCCGAAAAAAGAGCAAACCAGCGGACAGCCGGCACAGGAAGGGACCGTAGGGGCGTTCCGCGTCGACACCGTCACCGCCACAAACCGGCCCTTAAGGGGGGCCAATATCTATACGATCGAGGCAACATCGTCACCGGTAGACCGGACACCGAGTACAGGACGGCTGACGGTAGCAGCGTTCCGAGGAGAAACCCGTTTGGAGCCGAACGGACCCCTCAAGAAGGTCAGCGTCTACGAGATACAGACGCCGGGGCCGCATGCGTCGGCCAGCGACTTCCACATTAAATCTCCGTCTAGCGTCGGGGGTATACTGACCCTGAAGGCCGACACCGGGGCTCAAGTGAGCCTAATACACGAAGACGTGTTACAACGCGACACGCCCGCCGAAAAAACGGCTGTCGAACTGACAGGGCTCGGGGGTGGCTCGCTGAACGCGTACTATGCCGCCCTCGTGGAGCTCGAAACACCGAACGGGTCCGTGAAACACTGGTTTCACGTAATACCCCGAAATTTCCACATACATACGCACGGCCTCCTCGGTATGGACTTTATCAAGGAAAAACAAGTCGACATACTCAGAGGCGAAATTATAAGGATCAAAGGGCATTGCATGCCTCTCGTGGACGGAAGTTTGAACATAACTCTGCCGCCACGGAGCGAGAGCATCGCGTATGTATCAACACTAAGTACCGACGAAGGAATCGTCGAGCGACGTAATGTTTCCGAGGGCATTATACTCGGAGCATGTGTGACCTCGCCTCAAGGCCACAGCTGTGTAGTAAGCCTCGTAAACACCACGGCGGAATACGTCCGCGTCGAACGACCCGCCGTGACACTCGAGCCGCTGGCCTCAGCAGAGGAACTGCCCGGCACGCCCGCCGCCACGACTCGCGGAATCTGCACCGTCAGCACGGGGGCGAGCGGCACGCGACTCGAGAAACTACGAACAGAAATTGACACCTCACACCTCAACCAGGAGGAAGCGAGCTCGTTAATAGAAATCTGCGACGAGTTCGCGGATATATTCCATCTCGAAGGGGACCAGCTGCCCTGCACCAACATGGTGGAACACAGCATCCCCCTCGAGCCCGGGGCACGACCTATAAAAGTACACCCTTACCGCTTACCGGAAGCGCACAAAAGGGAAGTACAGGAGCAAATGAAAGGGATGCTAAAGGACGGCATTATCCAACCTAGTCGAAGTCAATGGAATGCGCCGTTATTAGTCGTCGCGAAAAAACCTGACGCAGCAGGAAAAATAAAAATGCGCGTAGTAGTGGACTTCCGTAAACTGAACGAAGTCACCGTCGGCGACTCATACCCGCTACCGCATATCGCGGAAATATTAGACCAACTGGGAAGAGCACATTACTTTACGACGCTCGACCTTGCCTCGGGCTTCCACCAAATTCCAATGGCGGAAGAGGACAAAGAGAAGACAGCCTTCTCGACACCCCAAGGGCATTTTGAATATACACGTATGCCCTTCGGACTGAAAAATGCCCCACCGACTTTCCAGCGGTTAATGAGCACCGTGCTCGCAGGGCTCGAAGGGCTCAAATGCTACGTGTACCTCGACGACATAGTAATATTCGGGGCCAACCTGTCCGAGCACAACGAACGGCTTCGCGAGGTATTCGGACGCTTAAGGGAAGCGAAATTGGCCCTTCAACCGGCCAAATGCCGATTTCTACGATTAGAAACTCGCTATCTCGGGCACATAATTTCGAGCGAAGGGGTACGACCGGATCCAGCTTTAGTGTCCTCCGTACGGAATTTCCCGACGCCCCGAGATGCCAAGGGCGTGCAGTCCTTCTTAGGACTAGCAGGATACTACCGTAAATTTATCCAGGACTTCTCGAAGGCCGCCAAGCCCTTAACGGAGCTAACGAAAAAAGGTGTTAAATTCGAATGGATGGCGAAGCACGAACAGGCCATGGAGGACCTGAAACGCGCACTAACGACCGCCCCCGTGCTCCAATATCCGGACTTCGAGAAGCCCTTCGTGGTTACCACCGACGCCTCGGACAAAGCCATCGGGGCCATACTATCCCAAGGGCCAATAGGCGACGATTTACCAATCTGCTACGCCAGCCGAACACTAAATAAGGCCGAGCAAAATTACACGACCACGGAAAAAGAACTTTTGGCAATCGTATGGGGAATTGCACAATTTCGCCCATACGTATACGGCACTCGGTTCACCGTAGTAACCGATCATAAACCCCTAACGTGGCTATTCAGTGTCAAAGACCCTGGGTCGAGACTCATGCGCTGGAAAATAAAATTATCGGAGCATGAGTTCGACGTGCAGTATAAGGCGGGTAAGCAAAATACCAACGCGGATGCTCTCAGCCGCATATGTGTGGTAACACGGTCACACGCACACAAGGAGGCCGAGCAAGTACGTAGCAGTGACGGCGACGGCGAGACTCGCCCGCACGAGGCAACGGTCAGCCAGGAGTGCGAGTCCGCGGACAGTCAGCCCGACGCGCCGTGCAACAAGGCGCACGAACGAAGCTACTCGGACAACGACTGTCCGAGCGAGGAGGAAAAAATTAAAATACTCCACGAGCATCACGACGCACCCCTCGGAGGACATCAGGGAACCACAAGAATGCTCGCACGAATAAAACTGAGGTACAACTGGCCCGGGATGCGAAAAGACGTAGAAGAATACGTCGGCCGCTGCGACAAGTGCCAGCGCAATAAAATACGGCCGGCAACAAAGGCGCCGTTAGTCATTACCGACACACCTACTCGAGCCTTCCAAAAATGCGCCATGGATATCGTAGGCCCACTACCGGAAACAGAAGCGAGAAATAAATATATTCTCACGTTCCAGGACTTGCTTACAAAATACAGCGTGGCCATACCGCTGGAAAATCAGCAAGCAAACGAGGTTGCGAAAGCGTTCGCAAAAGAAATAATATGCCGGTATGGGACACCAGAAACCATCCTTACCGACCAGGGCACGAATTTCCTGAGCGCAATCTTTAAGGGGGTATGCAAATTACTGCGCATAGAAAAAATTCAAACCACAGCATACCACCCCGAGTCGAATGGGGCACTAGAGCGCTCACACCGAACACTTGCCGAATACCTTAAGGGGTATATCGACGAAGATCAAGGAAATTGGGACGAGTGGCTACCGTACGCCATGTTCACGTATAACACGACGCCCCACACGGCAACCGGATTTACGCCGCACTGCTTGATTTATGGCGACAATGCGGAGCTACCAACAGCCCTAAAAAGGGAACCCAGACCTACATACGCATACGACGATTACGTGCAAGAATTACGAGAACGACTACGCGCGGCCTGGTCTACCGCGCACGATAACCTAAAAGTAGCAAAGGAAAAAGCCAAAGAACAGTACGACCGAAAGGCGAAAGAAATCAAGTTCAAGGTCGGGGACCGCGTATTATTACACGACGAAACGGTGCGTCGGGGACGCTCAGCAAAGTTAACGCCGAAGTGGATCGGACCCTATCCCATCGAGGGGATACACCCGCCGTGCAATTACACCCTCCGCCAAGGACGGCGGACGGTAAAAGTGCATGTAGACCGTCTAAGAAACTACGTGGACGAATAGAAAAAAAAAAAAAAAAAACCCCCAAGGGACGGTCACCGGGTTTCGACAAGGCTTCGCAATAGGAAAGAATGAAAAAGATAAATAAATGAATAAAATTCCAGGTTACTGGTGGTAAGCGCGCAGGCCGCGGCTCATCTTTCGGACCGGCCATACACAATTCAACGATTCGAAAACGCCCCAGGGCTATACTTCGAAAAGGTCGGAACACTATATCCATACACCGACGTCTGGACACTGGCCATACGCATGAATCTAAAAAACATGGCCCTTATGGAGCTACGGATAAAAGCCCAGCTTGACGAGGTTCGGACGAAGTGCGAAAAATTCGGGAGCCCGGACGGACATTGCGCCGAGATGCTGGAACACCTCGTACGACTCTCTGAAAAAATCGAGGAAAATGTGGGGGTTGTGCAGGATCTCATCGGCGTAAAACCGAGCCGCAAACGCCGAGGACTAATTAACGGACTCGGAACGGTGCTAAAAGCCATAACCGGCAACATGGACGCCGACGATGGGGAACGGCTCGAAGCAGAAATCGCGACCCTCCGAGGTACACAGGATACACTAAAGGAAGGCATGAAAAAACAACTGCAGGTCGTTGAAACAACGATCGAAATGTTCAACGAGACCTCGCAAGCATCACAAAGAAATCTACAAAAATTGTTCAACATGGTGCACACCGTAGACGGTTATTTCCAAAACCGAACCGACGCACTACGAGTCAGACAACACTTCGACGAAAGCCTGACGTTAATCGAAGCCTCTGTCGAAGCATACCTGCGAGAGGTAGATAAAATGATAGAATTATTCTCCGAGGTGGCATCCGGCACAGTGAGTGCCTCAACAGTGACACCAGCCACGCTCACGAAATACCTGACGGAGGCGCTGCCACATCTACCAAGAGGACACAGCTTCCCGCGTCCCATCGCGCGACATAACGCGGCAGCCATACTCCGCCTGGCAACGGCTCGAGCTTACCGGAAAGAGGGAGTGGTAACTCTCATCCTGGAAATCCCCCTTATCGGATCGTCCGAATACAACCTAAATTTCGTGTATCCCCTCCCGCGGAGGGGAAGCAACAACACATACTATTACATAGATACCACGGAGGATCTCGTGGTAGTAGACCGGAAAAACCGGCAATACATCCGGATGATGGAACGTGACCTCGAAACATGCAAGACCGCCGACGACAAATATTACTGCAAACCCCGACACCCAGTCATGGCGATCACCGACGACGCGCCATGCAGCATACGATTATACATCGAGGGTGCGGTAGGTCACGGACAACCGTGTCCGAAGAAAATCATACTCCTCACACATACTCTCGTGATGGGTATGCGACAGCCAGGGCAATGGCTGTACATAGCGCCGAGCGAAGAGACGGCGAGCGTCGGCTGCCAAGGAAAGCCGACGCAGCAGGAAATATTACACGGAGCGGGGCTAGTGACCCTCCAGGAACGATGCACGGTCACCACAGCGGCCTTCAAGCTCGAGACGGTGCGACGATGGAAGCAACGGATAAACGACACCTGCTATGTGCCGAGCTACAACCTTACCCTGCTCCCCGCCGAGGCAGAAGAAATACCAAAGACAATACGCGAAAGCCGGAAGACAACGCTCGAGCACGCAGTAACCAATCCGCGAGAATTAAACGAAGTCGGCACCCAGATAAGGAATATGCAGGAGAACCTGGACCGAACCACCACGCACGAAACGAGGAATCCCACGTCGCTATACCACGTGGTAGGACAATACTCCGTCGGTGCGGTCGCTCTCTTCGCACTAGCCGGCTATATTATCATTAATGCCCTGTGTCGAAGGGCGAAAACAGAGGCCATACGCCTGCCTAGTGCCGCTTAACCTAATCTCGCAGAATAAACGGGAATTAACGGGAAAACACATAAAATACATTAAAATATATTTATTTCCCCAAAAAACATAAAATATAAATCCCAACAAAGGGAAGCGAGACTCGGTAGTCAGTACCACTCAGCCCGACGCCAGTCCATCTCGCCCCGCTCGGCCCGCCACATCCGGGATATCGGATCCTCGTCGTCCACGGTCTCCGACTCTGAGTCCGAGGCGCCCGCTGGCCGATAGCCAGACCCGGGACCCTGGACCGGCCACACACCGGATACCGGCTGGGAAGGTGCAACGCCAAGGTCGACACCGAACGGCAAGCCACAGTCCCAGGGGATCATCGTACCCGACTGCAGCCCAAAACCCCCAGCGATGGGCGAAGGCGAGTCCTCATTGATGGACGAATCGGTCCCCGAGAATAGATCCTCGTCAAGGAGATCCGATAACCAATCCTCGTCGAGGAGGTCGGAAAACGAATCCCCGTCGAGGAGATCGGAAAAGGTATCCCCGTCCACGACGTCGGACAACGAATCCCCGGCCGAGGAAACCGAGGATGGCCGGGAAGAACCTCCACCGGCAGAAGACTCCTCCTCGGAGACCAGGTCGATGACCTCCGGCTCAGGGGGAACAACTGACCCGGCACCAACGTCCCCCACGACCTCGACGATCTCAACCTCCGGGCTCGGGGGACGACGGGGCGCATCCTCAAGATCCTCCTCCGGACTATACGCTGCCTCCCAACAGCACAGCGCAACACGCCTCCTCTGAAAAAAAAAGGAGGAGAAACGGAGATTTCAAAATCGTCCAAAGCAAACGCCTCGGTAAAATACACAAAAAAAAAAAAAAAAAAAAAAATTTCTAAGAGACTTACCTTATACGCTGGCGGATCCATAACAGCAGAACAAATTGAAGCCGATAGTGGTCGTAGCCGCAATGCACGAAAAATTGCGAAATGCCCAGCTGATATAGGCACGAAAACTCGTGATCAGCACTTCACCGGACATCACCCCGCGACCGTCAGCAACTTCGGCGGCGCAGCCCGATCCCACGCCGCACCGGCCGCGCAAACAGCCGTCCGGAAAAATCTCCACCGACTCTTATTCTACTGTTTAATAAATAACTTAAGACCTAAAAAGGAGACACGGGGTACATCGAAAACCCCGCCGGTTACGAGCAAAAGAAATCGTAAATTTCTTTTCCCCTTAGGGGGGAGGGATGTTGTACCCCGGGTCAACGCCCGACTATCTGAGGAATGCGCTTACCCACACAACGGGGCATTGCGAAATACGGAAGAAGCGAGCGCGCGACGCATTTCGAAACACGGAAGTAACAAATAACATTTAAGAAATTAGCAAGTAACTAGCCGAGTCAGCTATTGGGAAATATCGGAAACCCGGAAGCAATAATTGTTTAAACAATTACGAAATAGCTGACAGTGTCAAAATTAAGCTGACATGCCTGCTCTTACTCCTATATAAAGGACCACAAGCAGGCATTCAGTAGTCTGATTTTAATCTGAACAACGTTACGGTCAGTTAGTTATACCGTAAAACATATATTCTCTTCGGAAGGAAGATAAGCGTACAGAGTGTACTTCACAACTATTGGTAAATAATCACGAACAAACCATTGTAATTAATATTGATATAATAAATCGTGCTTTTATAATTCACTTGGGTTTCAACCCTTTACTGGATAAATCCCGAAAACCTTTGAGCTAACAGCTCCCGCAGTACTCAGAGTAGCTAACTGAGCTTCTGCGGATATAACACTATAGAGTGACGTCATACTCAATTTTAAAGAAATGTAATTCTTGACACTACGATAGCCATCATCGCAGGCTGATTAAGCTTATATTACAAAAAATTGGGCTACGGTGTGCCAGTGTGCTTGATTACAAAAATATCAAAGGGTGAGCGTGGCCGAGTGGTCTCGGCGCGCGCTTCACACGCAGTAGGCCCGGGTTCGATTCCCAGCAAGCACCAAGAATTTTCTGTGGTGTTTTTATCTGCGAAAAAGTTGCTTGGAACCCACTGTAATAGTAGGTCCAGAGGAAAATACCAGCGCCTCAGTATGGGAAACCGAAAGACTGGGAAAAGTGTCGCGGGTTCGATTCCCGAGACTGAAGGCCTGTAGGTGGAAGGGAAACGGACGGGGACGTAGCTCCGGAGATAGGGCGTACCAACTACGACTATATCCGTATGTCCGGGACTACTGATACCTGACGGGACGCGACGAAGCTCCGGGCCCAAGAATCGAACCGGCGACAACGGATAAGAAAGGAGGAGGAAAAAGTGAAGGAGCCGTAACCCTTAGGGGATCGGTGTAACACACAATACCCAATACCCAATGTTATTACTATTATACATTTTTTATATATTGAAGTGAAACTTTTGAAGTGAAACTTCTTTAAGGACGTTTTGCATTTTTAGGGTAGAGTAATTCGCGTTACTGGCACATCGGTAACGCGTTACCCGTTACGCGTTACGGAGATTCCGAAGTAGAGTAAGTCGGATTATTAGGAGTCCATAACGCGTAACGCGTTACGGGTAAGTCGAATTATTGACGACGCGTTACTCGTTACGCGTTACGGGGATTCCCCGGTAGAGTAAGTCGGATTATTGGGAGTCCGGAACGCGTAACGCGTTACACGTTACGTGGATTCCACAGTAGAGTAAGTCGGATTATTGGGAGTCCGTAACGCGTTACCCGTTACCCGCTACGCGTTCCACGGATTTCTCAGTAGAGCCTGTCGAATTATTAGGAATACGTAACCAGTAACGCGTTATGCGTTACACAGATTTCAGAGTAGAGTAAGTCAAATTATCGATACTTAAATTACATCGGATACATTGAACATTGTAATTAAAAATATAGATATTATGTCGAGGCAACCCTCGCAGATTTCGATAAAATCTTCCCCGATTGGATATTTGTGCAATCTGTTGTACTGACGAAAATATATTGATATATCCCCGAATAAAACGATACAAGTCATTGAATTCATTCACGCAAATGTAATCAGCGATGCGGCTCTTTCGACGAAAAATTATCACGAAGTATCAATGATCATGATTGGAGATTTTGATCAATATTTTACTGCTGACGATTCTGAGCCATTGATTGAATTTTTAAGGATGTTGAGTCCCAAATCGCAAATGATGATAAAATTCTGAAAATTTGGTATGTTTTTGTATGAAGTATTTAAGAGGCCGTGTAAAATTTTCACAACGATTAGGAAGCTGGTTACTGAGAAATTAGAATTCACAAATTACACGCGGCCTTATGGAAATTGAAGTAACTTTGCAATTATTAATTTTTTTTGTTGCCAAAAATGATGCTAAAAATACAAAAAAAATCACACTTGAGGAAAAACATATAAGAAGCATTGTGTAATTTTTTCAATGCCAATGACCTGCCCATCCCGAAATTTTGGTCCACACCTTCCTCAAAAGTCGAGAGTAATTCCGAAATAACCAAAAATTAAATTTCCAAATGAATAATAAGGAAAACATTTAAATAAAAAAAAGAGAGGGAAAAATATATAAATATAATTACCACGTAATAATTATAAATAAATGCTCCATTTTTGGCTGGAGAAAATTTGCTCAGCTCTTTGGGCTTGGTATTACAGGAAAACAAAAATACGAGTGCAAAAGAAAAAGTGTAACGAGGTTAAAAAAGTAAAACGTATTTATCTCAAACGTAGAAGACAACCTATGAGGTGCAGATAAATATCTATACTAAACGAACAAGTTAAATTTCTTTGATGTACCTGGGTTTTAAACTATTATATGTCCTGTTTTCACTCATCCTTTTAGTTCTTCTAAAACTTCAAGGGAAAGGAAAAATAACTGTAAAAGCAATAAGAACGCGGAAAGGAAAAGGTAGGCGTCGGTATCACAGATACGACAGTAGAGTAAGACGGAAATTGATAAGGTTAAAACATACGTAAGAAAAAGATAATTAAAACATTATCAAAATACCATATAATGAGAAATAACGTAAAATAAATGCCGGCAACTCGGTCCAAACTTACAACCGAGGGAAGCTCGATCCTTAACCAATACCCAGAAGAAAGGAAAAGGAAGCGAAAGCGTAAAGATCCCGAACCAGAATTAGTCGAGCGCCGGGATTACAGAGAAATTCGTTCGAGATCTGTTGAAACACCGAAATTAGCTCATGAACATACTTTGCCGCGGACGATATCAACGGCCGCACTAATAGATTGCCAAGTGACAAAAGCCACTTCTCCAATTAGTATTGACATCGATCCACTAGATAAATCAAAAATACGAACTCTTGAAAAAATCGGAATTACAAAAGCGGTATGTACGGCGAAAATCAGTGAATTACACGACGAAACAACGAATATACTAGCTGAAATCAATCAATTAGAGAGACTTATACCATCTGATATCACCGAATTACCAAAGGCGGCACCAAATTTCGTTACTACTTGTGAGTTTCCCGTATTAGCTCAAGTTAATTCGCCCGAAGACAGTTTATCCTCCGCTAACTCTGAGGAAACCATGCTAGAGTCCCTGCAATCGTGCGAAAATGTAGCACAAATAACAAACGCAGGAATACCTTCTCAAAAAACTCTTGAGTTACCCGAACATTCCCGTCAAGGGATAGCCAAATCCACTGGAAATTCTCCCCAAAAAACTCTCGAGTTATCCGAATATTCTCCTCAAAGAACAGTCAGGTCCGCTGGAAATTCTCCAAAAAAATCTCTGAGAATACGCGAATATTTACCTCAGAAAACAGTCAGATCAGTTGGGAACTCTCCCCATAGGTTCCTCAAATTACCCAAAACTATTTTCAGGATATTCACTGAAACACTGGGAAAAAGTGGAACTACTTCAAACCTAGAAAACACTACTCGGGCATCCCCTGTAGTACCGATAAAAACACCAGCAGCGAATTCCGTAAAGACCCATAACTCATCGGGTGTAGGCCCCGAAGAATTTTTTACACCACACGGAACTCCGACGCCATTTGACGAGTCAATAAAATTATCCCAATCGTTAAGGCGAACCTTATTCCCAACCTTTCGGATTTATCGTAAAAAACCCATTGGGCATCCTGGTTTAGTAGGATTAAAAGGGAAAAAGGTTACATCTCAAAGTAACCTGCGTGCCAATACGAACCCTATATTACCCTTGCCAGATAAAAAACACAATATTTTGGCATTGCAGAAAGAGATAAAAATTAAAAAACTAAACGATAAATATTCCATGATAACTCCAGAGGTAAACAAAATGGACTCAGCCAAATCGGTAGTAAAAAACGGTGGTGACAATATCGTGCCCCCTGCAACCAAGATAGAACTTCCTTCGGAAGCAGATAAAGTCAAGCCAATACCGAAAAAATTTAACAGCTCAACCATGGTTAATCACAATCAAGTAGTATCCTTAACAGATGCTCTAGCTGTAATACCGGAATACGATGGAAAAACGTCATCATTAGGGGAATTTATACAAGGATGCGAGGAGGCAGTAGAAATGTTAGAACCAGAAAGCGAAAAATATCTAGTAAAAGCAGTCAGAGTAAAAATTAAAGGTGAACCGCGCCGAACAATTCATCTGAATACCTTCGAAACCATCGAAGAACTGATCGACTTTTTAAAAAGCATTTATGCCCCCTCGCGGAATATATATTAGTTGCAAGGCGAATTGGGTGCGATGTATCAGAAACAAGATGAATCTGTCATTGCTTACTCTAATCGCCTACGGGACGTGGGATTTCAAATTTTAGACGCGTATGAATTCGGGAGAAATGAGGAAGCTGATGAGGCCTTTAGGAAAAATACGGAAGACAGTCTACCAGCATGTTTTATTAACGGATTAAGACCTGAAATTGAACAACGAATGGGTCGCCATAACGAAATTGACGATGCTGTTAAGGAAGCTGTAAAAATAGAATGAGAAATAGCTGCACGCACCGCACTTCGAGGTGAGAAAATCAGCCCGGCCGAACCGAGGGGCAATAAAACGGACAAGCGGAGCGTGAATGTAGTAATAAGCGAGGAAACTACCTGTCAGGTTTGCAAAAAAACAGGGCACACTGCCCCAACCTGCCCCACGCTCAAACAAAATAACGCACAGTCTTCTGAAACGCAGGAGCAAAAATCAGAGCAGAAACGTAATACGGTATGTCAGGCGTGTAATAAAATCGGACATTCGGCGGATAAATGTTTTAAATTATACCCTCCCCAAAATAAAAATCAAGCAGCAATTCCCGCTCCAATGATTACGGTTTGCCAAGTGTGCAACAAACGAGGACATACTGCAGACAAGTGCTTTCGGATTTTTCCACCCGGAATTAAAAATCCACCGAGTTCAGCTGAAAGGTGCCAGCTATGTAAGAAGCCAGGCCATAGTGCCGGTAATTGTTCACAGCTACTCCGAGGGTCCCAAACGCCCACGGGAACGGCGCAGGTACAAGTCCCGCAGGGCCTCCGGTACCAGCCGCAAGGCGCTATAAAATGCCAAATCTGTAAAAAAGACGGCCACGGGGTTCACATATGCCCTTACCGGAATTATCACTCGTAAAGCCTGGACCAGAATCAATCAGAGGCACGTAGAACATACGCCGAGGTAGCAAGAAACACTGTATGTCATTATTGTAAAACTCCGGGTCATTTTATAAGGGAATGTCCAAAAAGAATAGAGAACGAATCCACTTCGCGCAATACTTCGGGAAACGAGAATGATCCCCCGAGTATGGGTGCGAGGGGAGAGACCGCACGGAATATGCACCCCGTACGTATAATCAAGTGTAATAAATTTTCTTTTATTCTCCACAATTCGACTCTTGTGTCGAGTAGAAATAATCGGATATATTATCGGGTTTACAGAGAGTAGTTGGCTCCAAGCGGCAATGATGACACAAAAAAAAATCAATTCAATAGCGACGGTCAGCCGACCATAACATATATAGATATAGGAGCGATATCGTCCTCTTCATACTACACCCACACACATACCAATACAATCATAGAATTCTATACGCAGATTATCGAAAATACAACAATATGAGCTCGCGATGCTCGCAGCTTGAAATGTTTTATGGTGATGAATTTGACCGATCCATCCAATTGTGAAAGACATAGAGGAGAATCGTTCCCCGTAATTTATGATTATATAAACAAAATGAGAGATAAATGTCTCCCAATTATCATTATATATATAAAAAAAAGCAATGAGAAATAAATGTCTCCCATCCGGGAGGGCGAGCTACGTAATTGACGCGGACCGATCGTACGATACACACAAAAATTCGTGACTTATCTTCTCGTGGTTACGGTCGTATAGGCTCGCACCAATAGATGACGATTTTTGGGGAGTCTTCCGGGTCGAACACGCTTCGATGACGGCGTTGTTTGGTCGACGGAGACTTTCGTGGGCCTCGACGCTGCCCAGCATTGGCGACAACGCCACGATTTGGTCGCGTCTCTTCAGAATTCTCCTCGTCTCGTGATCGTATTAACTTCGGGGTAATACCGACGCCCAGCCGCCCTGCGTGACTTAAATGATTCCCGCACTTAATTTACCGGATCACACGGTCGCCGAACAAATATACAATAATAATGGCTTACGATGAGTAGGGCTTAAACACACGTGCGGATCCGGTACGTATTCGGAGCCGACTGGGGCGAGACGCTTATCGCGAGGCCGCTCGTGAATTCGCTAATTTCTGTAGGTGATCGGAGAGTTGACACTCTCTTACAAAACTTGGGAGTCGCGAGCGGTCTCACGCGACGACATTGCGGACGCGGCTAACACGGCGACTGTATCGACCGTTGGATCGCGGCATCGGTAATCGCATGTTACAATTATCCCCCTTATTTGGCGCAGGGATGTCGTGAATCGGAGTGCGGCAATTTCGAGCCAAATAACTAAAATAAAGTTTCTATGCATTCGTACTGAAAGAAAAGAGAGCGATTAATAGAATTCGAATTAACAGAAACACATGGCATGTTAAACAGGGCTATTATACTTCTTCAAGCTACATCGGTTGTAGACGTTTTTCACGATTTTCGGATTATCGACGTCTACTAAGAGAAATGCGTTCGCGCCAATAACCTTCCCAATTCGATACGGGCCTTGGTACAAGTGGAAAAATTTCGAGGTAACACGGTCACATGCTCGCGATTGGAACGGCACCCTTAAAAGTACCAAATCTCCCTGTTCGATGGTAACGTGGGAAACACTTTTTTGTGACTTCTTCCGGTATTCAAAATGAATTTTCATTCTCTCTTCAGCCAGTGCAATTTTTTCGCGATGAGTGAGTTCGGTCGCCGGCGGGTACGCGACGAGCTTGTCGATTTGCTCGGGCTTTCGTTGTCCGAAATGAAGCTCATGCGGAGTAAATCCCGTACTCGAGTGAACCGTAACGTTGAATAAAGCCTCAATCCTTGGGATATACTGGGCCCATTTAGTATGCGCGTCGGAACATAAGGTGCGGAATAGTCGGCCTAGCTCCCTCATGACACGCTCGGTGGGGTTACTCTGAGGGTGTCGTACGGATGAAAAGATGACTCGAATCTTTTCAAGTTGTAGTCGCGATTTCCATGCTGGTGACGTAAATTGCGTCCCGTTATCCGACAAAATAGTGGAAGGTTTTCCCATCTCGGGAATGTACTTCTCAAGAATCTTTTTTAATACGATCTTGGTAGTGGCTTTTTTGATGGGGTAAAGTTTTACATACTTGGAGTGCATATCGAGGACTACAAATATATATTCCACGCCTCCAATCGAACGAGGGAGAGGGCCGTAGAAATCAACCGTGACCATCTCAGATGGCATTCGTGCAACGACCATATTATACTCCCCTTCCATGGTACAATTTAAATGCTTCACTCGCTGACATAAATCACAACTTGCCACATAACGTTTCGCGTCAGCGTGCATTCTATCCCAACAAAAGTGTGTCCGTAGGTAGGCAAGGGTTTTTGCAACCCCAGGATGCCCCAGTTTTATATGGGTGAACTCTAGTAGACGTTGGCGAAGCGATTCTGGAATAACCAGCCGATAAAATGTTTCACCATGCGTGGCATATTCCGTGTGGGTCAAATGAAACAGAAGATTATTATAAATCCGATAACGCCCATCCGTCAAACCCTGCTTCACTCGGGAAATTATTTTTGCGAGTTGAGGATCACTCAGTTGCAATTCGGGAAGAATATCAATGCTCTGTCGGATATCGCTTGGCAACTCATCATACTTCCGAGTCAATTTTTGAAGAAGGCATGAATTAACTAACTTATTGTCGATCGTGAGGTCGAGATCGCAAGTGAGAGCGGCGATCACTAATCGATGAGGATTATTTTCCGGCTCGAATTTCCCGTCCGGATTTCGGCTGAAAAAGTCAGCGACTATATTTTCGCGTCCGGTGCAGTGTTCGATAAGAATGGTATATTGTTGCAAATATAAACTCCACCGAACTAAACGAGCTGTGTGGAAAGGCGTTGTGTTTAAAAACGTGAGGGCATGATGATCGGTAATCACGTGGAATGGGGTTCGAGCAAGGTAGACACGGCATTTGCTAATCGCATAAACTATGGCGAGGAGTTCCTTCTCGGTCGTATTATAGTTAATTTCGGCGGCGTTTAGGCAACGACTAATTAACGATACAACGCGTTGTTCGCCGTCCGGGCCCGTCTGGTACAAAATTCCACTTATCCCTTTGTCCGATGCGTCAGTCTGTAACTTGAATGGTACATCCGGAAGAATGTGCCGAAGCGTAATGCAATCCGCGAAAGTGTTCTTTAGAGCCGTAAAAGCCTTACTATGTTCCGACGTCCAAAGCCACGCACTTTTACTTTTTAACAACGGTCGGAAAGGGTCTATCAAATTTGAATGGCGAACGCTAAACTGTCTATAATACGTACATACGCCTATCACCTGTTGAAGCTCCCTTCGATTCTTGGGTTCGGCAAAGTTGCGAATTATTTCGAGTTTATCTGGATTCGGACGGATACCCTCAGTTGACAGAATAAACCCTAAAAACCCGACTTCTTGACGAAACAAATGGGATTTGTCAAGACGCAACGTGAAGTTCTTTTCTTGTAATTTACCGAATACCAAGTTGAGATGCTCTAAATGCTTGTTAAAGGAACTCGATGTAATGAGAAGATCGTCGATATAACACGTCAGAAAATCATCATACTCGTTCCCCAACGCGAAATTTAACGCTCGAATAAATCCGCTTCCCGCGGTTTTCAACCCGAAAGGAATTCGGCAAAATTGGTATAGCTGCGATCCGTACAAAAAAGCGGTATACGGACGAGCTTCAACCGCGAGAGGGATTTGCCAATACCCGTAGGCTAAGTCGGTGGTAGACATACAGCGAACCCCGTGATATTTTTGTAAAATTTCGCCAATGACGGGAGGCGTTTCGTTGTCAGACTCGATGACGTTATTTATGAATCGCGCATCTAAACATACACGAATACGTCCGTCTTTCTTTTCAACTATTCGCAGAGGGTTGCAAAACTGACTCTCGGATCGTTCGATAATCCCCATTTCTAACATTTCAGCTATCTCTTTTCCTACAGCTTCTCTCAACGCGAACGGAACAGGATATGACCGACGTACAATTACTTGCGAATCTTTCAGCCGTATTTTATGCTCGTAGGTGCCCGCGCCCTCGCTTTTATACGAAAATAGACGTCGATATCGGAGGAGCAATCCTCTAACCGCTTCGCGCTGTTCCGAATTACAATTCGTTAGCCCTGACACAACCGCGTCGACATCCTCAAAATAGTTCTCGTCCTCACCCTCTTTATAGAGTTTACACGAGTAGTGCGCCTCGATACGGGTAAAGTCACACTCTCCGTCGGTGTCGGTAATGTCGGTGTCCCTGTCGATACACGCGTTTTCTGTCCCCTGTATTGTCCCGATCATGGTCTCTGACTCGACCTTGAGATGAGGGGACGTTCCTAACACGAATTTTGACCGTATATCTTTTTGGAGGGCGTCGGGCAGTGAAAATAGCTGACACACGTCTTCGATGAGAGCGGGATCAACGGTATCCTTCGCGCGATCACTATTCTCCACTGTTTCCGACTCCGTTACAGGAGAGGCCAAGTTATAATTCCCTGGAATGATAGAAGTGGATTTAAATATACTTGAAAGTCCCGTATACGGAGAATCTGCAGTACCCTGAAGAGACGGGGCAATCTCACCAACTTTTACATCTGTCTCCCGATTATTAATTTTCGTACTACTAATATATTTCTCTCCGGCTTCTAGCGCGTATCCCCCCTCAGGAATTACCCGGGAATTATGGCACTCTTGTCGAACAGAACGTTCCAAGCTACCCTCTTGTTCTCGCGGTATACTCAGTCCATGCGGGTTTGCTATATCGAAATGAGATCGGGGATCAACCACTCGCAGAATCTGAATATATGTATAATCATCTCCTTCAGAGACGCTGAGACGCTCGGATGGTGGTCGCCCGAACGAGACGAACTCCGGCGGGACGACTTCTCCATTGACTGTCAACGATCGTCTAGAAAAATCGACAATCGCCCCTAAGCGCAACATCCAATCACTTCCCACAATGAGACAACTCGATAAATGGGGAATAACGAGGAACACTGCCGACAATTTCAACTTTCCCACCGTAATCTCTAACATCACTTGTTTTCGAACCGGAGTAGGTTTCTCTTTGATCGCGGTGAGCACGACGATATTTGCGACGGGTAACTCGGCGAGCTTCGTTAATTTTGACAAATACGCGTAAAACGTTTCCGAGATACAAGTTACTTGACTACCGGTATCTAGTAACGTCGACATGGGAATATTTAAAATAAATATAATGGCGTGAGGACATGTCGAGGCGGGACAGTCCTTTGCATTCTCGTTTTTATCAGGTTTCTTGGCGATCGACGACGCGAGGTCCTCGAACAAATCAAACGGGTATCGGCGCATGACGGACCCCCGTATCATGGCGCCGCGCACTAGTTTAAATGGTTCGCATTATCTTCAGCCCGACCCATAGAACCATCAGCGTCCTGAGGTATATCCCTAGATCCTCGCGAATCTACCGGCGGCGGAACAGACATGTCTGGCAAGGGATACCACGCGACCGCATTCACATCCATCCCCCTAGTTCGATATGCGGACGACTGTGAATGATTCGCCGTATTATTGTTGCCGCTCGTATTCGGTGAACTACTCATGTATCGCGATCCCCCGCTACCTCCACTACTATTCGGAGACGTGGTCAAACTCGAGTTTTGACTACCTGGATTACGACGAACGTCACGATTTTTATTTTCTTCGTAGGATGCATCGAGTTGCGCGAGGGCTCGGGTAACCGCATTCGTATTTCCGTAATCGATAGTTACGAGAGCATCACGTGCACGCATCGGAAGCTGCTGAACAACGGTGTAATTAATCTCATATTCATCGAGCTTTGGGGTAAAGTACTGCGCGGCGCTGACTTGTTTTAAGAAGTAAGCTTGCATGGCCTGATCCGAGGCGGCATAACGACGCGACGACCATTGAGCTTTATGCCGAACTTGGGTTGCAACGGAATAAAATTCCTCGAGGAACGCGACTTTAAAGGTATCAAAATCCGGATACGTATGGCTCTGAGCTCGGTACCAATCGGCAGCGCGACCGTCCAAAAGTGTTTCCAACAATAGTAATTTTGTCTCGTCCGATACTTTCTTGACCACGAAATATTTTTCCACCTGTCGCACGAACTCATTTGGATTAGCCATCAAATCATTTCCGAAACGCGGAGGCTTTATATTTATGTTCATTGATTGAATCCCATGTACGAGCCCGTTTAACATACCTGTGTTTCTATTTCCTCGGTCACTCGCATTCGAGCTATTACGAAGCTGCTCATTTTCGTCTTGAAGACGACGTATCTCTCTCTCTTGTCTTTCCTGCGTTTCCCTGCATTCACGTAGCTCCGCGATCATCCTGAGCCTTAGCGCCTCCCACTCCCGCGCTGGGTCTCCAGGCGCTGCCGTTCGATTCGAACACGCTCCGCAATATCATCGGGTAACACCACCGCATCACCTACAGGGTTTCCTTCGTTATTAACCATATTAGATCGATTTATGCTCTCGTTATTGCGATCTATATCTTCAGAGCGAATAAGTTTGCTTGCTTTCGAGCGAGTAAGCATGTATATAATATAAACTCAAAATATTATTCCGAACGCGGTAAATATTACTCTCAGTGAATGTTATTCGCGGCGAGGAAGCTAATTACTCTCTGCCCCACGTTGGGCGCCATTGTAATAAATTTTCTTTTATTCTCCACAATTCGACTCTTGTGTCGAGTAGAAATAATCGGATATATTATCGGGTTTACAGAGAGTAGTTGGCTCCAAGCGGCAATGATGACACAAAAAAAAATCAATTCAATAGCGACGGTCAGCCGACCATAACATATATAGATATAGGAGCGATATCGTCCTCTTCATACTACACCCACACACATACCAATACAATCATAGAATTCTATACGCAGATTATCGAAAATACAACAATATGAGCTCGCGATGCTCGCAGCTTGAAATGTTTTATGGTGATGAATTTGACCGATCCATCCAATTGTGAAAGACATAGAGGAGAATCGTTCCCCGTAATTTATGATTATATAAACAAAATGAGAGATAAATGTCTCCCAATTATCATTATATATATAAAAAAAAGCAATGAGAAATAAATGTCTCCCATCCGGGAGGGCGAGCTACGTAATTGACGCGGACCGATCGTACGATACACACAAAAATTCGTGACTTATCTTCTCGTGGTTACGGTCGTATAGGCTCGCACCAATAGATGACGATTTTTGGGGAGTCTTCCGGGTCGAACACGCTTCGATGACGGCGTTGTTTGGTCGACGGAGACTTTCGTGGGCCTCGACGCTGCCCAGCATTGGCGACAACGCCACGATTTGGTCGCGTCTCTTCAGAATTCTCCTCGTCTCGTGATCGTATTAACTTCGGGGTAATACCGACGCCCAGCCGCCCTGCGTGACTTAAATGATTCCCGCACTTAATTTACCGGATCACACGGTCGCCGAACAAATATACAATAATAATGGCTTACGATGAGTAGGGCTTAAACACACGTGCGGATCCGGTACGTATTCGGAGCCGACTGGGGCGAGACGCTTATCGCGAGGCCGCTCGTGAATTCGCTAATTTCTGTAGGTGATCGGAGAGTTGACACTCTCTTACAAAACTTGGGAGTCGCGAGCGGTCTCACGCGACGACATTGCGGACGCGGCTAACACGGCGACTGTATCGACCGTTGGATCGCGGCATCGGTAATCGCATGTTACACAAGGCAACAGCATTCATCAATCCAGAGTTCTAAAGGTATTGACTATCAAGTTACAAAATGAGAGTTCGGTTCCAACCGTTGAATTGCACAGTAAAGAATTAGTGATACCTATAATTTTGATGGTCGACACAGAAGCCGGCCCGAATATAATTAAAGAAAAATGACTGAATCCGCGAACACTTGTCAACCGTGAGGAAATTCTACAATTAAACGGCATCACCGAATCGTCAATCTACACGCTAGGCCATGTGAAAATTCAAGCTTTTGGGCGATATGCCACATTTCATGTAGTAGGAAACGACTTTCCCATTACTGAGGGAGGAATACTGGGATCTGAATATCTCGACGGAAATCGCGTTAAAATTGATTATGAGAAAAGACAATTAAAAATGCAAAATAGTAAAAGCCCGTTTGCAACTCCGGAGACGATCATCCTTCCAGGTCAAACGACGAAATTATGTTTTATACGTGTCAAAAATTTAGAAATAACGGAGGGATACCTGCCTTCTCTAGACGCAGGCGAAGGTCTTACGGACGAAAGCGGGTTCGTGAAAAATAATAATGGGAAGGCCTACATCTGTATAACTAATAGCAACCCGTACACATTAGAAGTACAGGTACCAGTATTGGCACTCATGCCTGCTGGAAAAACGATAAGTTCGGAAACAAACGAACCATGCACAAATGAAAGGTTAGCGAGAGAATACATGGAAACGGAAATAAAATGTCCAGGAAGTATAGAGGGAATAAAATATGCGGAAAATTCAAAGGAAATAAAATGTCTGGGAAATTCAGAGGAACTAAGATATTCGGAAAATTTAGAGGAAATAAAGCAATCAGGAAATTTTGAGGAAAGTAATTGTTTCAAAAATCCGGCAAATTCAAACACTGCAAGTGCCTCTGTACCCAATGAAGGGACTGGCCGTATCAGTAATACAAAAATTTGTTCGGAACACCCAAGGCAAGATATCGGAAAAATAAGGTTAACGGGAGTTTCTGTACCTATTGAGAGGTCAAACTCCATTGACAATATACATTGTTCAAGTTCGGTAGGAATTTCTGTATCTAGTGAAAGTGCAGGGTCCACCGACAATATAGGGAAAATTGTGAATTCACGTTTGGTGGTTGGCTCTGTACCCAGGGAAGGGACAAGCCCCATCGACGATACGAAAAAGTGTTCAGGGAAATCGATGGAAATTATCAATGTACCAAAATCAATGGAAGTTTCTGTACCTACTGAGGGGTCAGACTCTTACGGTGAAATAAAAAATTGCCCACAAGAAGTAATTAAAAAGGATGTTTGTACGAATTCCGGAAAAACAGGGATAGATAACAATTATATTAATTCCAAAGAAGCCATCGTATCTACAAGGAATTTAGACTTGCCGAAGAGCATAGAGCTCGATGGAATAAATACATTACGAACTGCTGAAGTTACAGGAAAATCGAACCTATTGTCCATATGGGAGCCCTCGTATAAAATAAATAAAGCATATTGTTTGAAAACAAGGAAGGAAATTTATCGCAGAAAGAGTATATATACGGAGGAAAAGACTGCCAATAACAGCAAAAGCGTAGAGACCTATAAAATTAAAGACATCGCAGTAGTAAGAAAACTAGGGATAATACCCATCTCGTTCGCCATCCAGCCTTTCCCTCGTAAACAGGGATGCTTTATAATTAATGACTCAACAACAGAGGATCGGTTCAAGCTAATTAAAGAATTATTAAGACTCGACGATTTAAACAATGAAGAAAGGAAAAGCATAGAAAATCTTTTACGACAGAGCGCGTTCTTATACCACCTGCCAGGTGAGAAGTTAAGTTGCACAACAATTCTACAACATAGAATACCCACTGTAGATGATCTACCTATAAACACCAGGGGATACAGATGGCCAGAATGCACAAGGGAAGAACTATTTCTTCCCTTGTGCATTCTGGCCATCTGGCCTTGTGCATTCTGGTCTCTATAGAGGCAGGTAGAGGAGATGATGACGAACGAGATAATAATACCCTCAACTTCTCCCTACAACTGTCCGGTGTGGGTAGTCCAGAAGAAGCTTGACTCAAAGGGCAATAAATGGTGGCGGGTAGTATTCGACTACCGGTCCTTAAACGAAAAAACAATAGCAGACGCATATCCTATACCAAATATCACTGAAATACTCGATCAATTGGGCGGAGCCCAATACTTCTCGGTATTCGATTTAGCCTCAGGATTCCACCAAATCGAGATAAGTAGCGAAGATAGGCATAAAACAGCATTTACCACACCGCACGGTCACTTCGAATTCGTCCGTATGCCGTTCGGATTAAGGAACGCCCCTCCGACGTTCCAACGAACTATGGACCTCACGGTAGGCAATATTCTCGGAAAGGGAGTATTTGTTTACCTAGACGACATAGTTATTTATGCCAGAAGCCTCGATGAACACGACAACATCTATAAGGAGTTAATGAAACGATTGGAAGCAGCCAATTTAAAATTGCAACCCGATAAATGCGAGTTATTGAAAAAAGAGGTTGCCTATTTGGGACATATAATAGGGAGACAAGGAGTGAGACCCGATCCGAAGAAACTCGAAGCGGTACGCGATTATCCAAGACCCAAAAATATTAAAAATATTAGACAATTTTTGGGATTAACCGGATACTATATAAGATTTATAGAAAGTTATGCGCAAATCTCAAAACCACTAACGACGCTCCTTCGAAAAGAAATCGATTTTTGTTGGAATCCAGAACAGGAAGACGCTTTTGAAACACTAAAAACAAAATTATGCACCGCTCCAGTCTTACGGTACCCCGATTTTACGAAACCGTTTATATTAACCACTGACGCATCTGGGATTGCTATCGGCTCGATATTATCACAGGGGGAAATTAATCACGATCACCCCTGTGCATACGCTTCACGGGGATTAAACAAGATGAAGAAAGGTACGATACATATGAAAAAGAAGCTCTCGCGATCGTCTACTCTATACTACACTTCCGCCCATACCTATACGGACGATGGTTTACGGTAGTAACCGATCATAAACCTTTATTGTGGTTCCGAAAGGCTACTGATGGAAACGCAAAGATCTTGCGCTGGCGTTTGAAACTCGCTGAGTACGAATATGAGGTAGTATACAAGGCGGGAAAAACCAATGTTAACGCTGATGCATTGTCCAGGAATCCAGTAATCGAACCCACTACGACCGACGATATCTTCTTATTCGCACAAATCAAGAAACGGAAACAAGAATTAAGAAAAAAAGTAATTTAATGCAGGAAGATATACGCAACCTATTGGAACATGATCTGGATGACGAAGAAGCCGACATGGTGGAAAGCGAGGACGAAGATGATTACACACTAATATTTGACGCCGCCGAGGAATGCGAATGGGAACGCGAATTGCCCGATGCAGCTGAACCCATTGAGGATTTTTCGAATTATCACCCTCATCAACTCATAACCCCATCTAACACTACCGTCGAGGAACCGACATCTTCTCAGGGACCCGCGTTCACCGATGAACACCCAGAGGAGGAGCCTAAACCGCTGTTAGGCACCATAGAAACCATGGACGAAACGGCAGCCAGTGAGATGAATGAACCCTATCATGAAAGTCCGGCAGAGGACCTTACACACTATGCAACAATGGACGGTGAATACCAGCACGAGTCATATACTGACCTACCCGAGCCCAGCACCTCTGGAGAAAGAACCGTATTCCCAAAAGAGAGAGAAACAGAAGCGGCGAATTCGGACGAGGAAGAACCCGCCGACAGACGCAGACGCCGAAGGCCTAAACCTATTGCAGCAACCTAGTCAGATGACTCCAGCGAGGAAGAACCTTATGGCGACGGGAACGACGAAGACGAAAGGGAGCCATATTCGCCCTCAAACAGACGGCCACTGGCAGAAAACTACCCAGCCACTGGGAATATTAAACAATCAAGAGACTTATTTCACACCCGAAAGGATAGTCTAGCATACTTCGTAACGACCACCGGTGAAGCCTTGGATGATGGTGCTAAAAAGTTGCAAGAACACGGTGAACTCCCGAAAATAAAGAATTTACGACTTAACCGTGTGCAATCCATAGTGAAAAGAGGAAATAAATTTAATATAGCCCTTCCAATTTCCGACGATGCAACAGAAGGCCCGACAAAAATCCTTGAAAATATCACAGAAGTTCTACACTACTGTGAATACTTAGGCGGGAAACTTGGAGTTCAGACAGTAAGCATATCAAAATCCGCAAATATTTGCAATGTACCGTGGGACAGAATCCTGCCAGTAATAAAACGCGTATTCGCGGAAAGCTCTTTTAAAATAATTAATATTACGCGACAAGCTATACGAGGATATCGTCCTTGGAGGAACACTATATAAATGGTTGCCTCATGCCTTGGTGCCATTAGGACAATCAGTAGAAGACATACCGCTTGCTGGACATAACGGATGGCCTGAAAATTACGAGGAAGTCCTCTATTGGGATAAACCGCACTTCCAATATTCAGTTGGATTAGATCTACCGATAAGGATAAATCGTTCCCCTCCTGAACGAATCATAAGCGGAATGGAAAAAATTTTCTGCTACTGGAAGATCCTTCTGCCGAATTGGGGACAACACAAATTCGAGGTATGGGTACCACCCGAGTGGAGAGGACTTACAAAAGAAGCCTTAGAGGAGTGGAAAATAATACTACGTAATAAGCCACATCGAGATGTGACCCTGGGAGGAGTCGTATATACATGGTATGGTGACACTATTCGCCCAAGAGACCAGAATCGCGAACTCGTGGAAAGTCAAGGATACGGGATATTTAATCACCATCTATCAGAAGATTCGGACAACGAGGATGAACCTCGCTCACCGTACGAAGGATTATCACTTGGAGAAATTCCGTTTGACCCCCCCTGTGGAACATTACGATGAGAAGAAGCAGTGAGCCACAACCCAGAGGAGTTCGGTATAAAGCCAACCTGGAAAGATACTGAGGAAATCAACGACAAGGAACTTGCGGGTCTATGCCAAGCATTAGGCGTAAACCAAGAAATTATCAGCGAACCTCTCCCGGAAAATTGCGAAAGGCATAAGCCAAGGAAAACAAAACCTCTTCCTCCGGATCAGGAAGAACCCACTACTTCGGGACAATAAGCCTCTCATGCAATCAATGAAAAAAATGGGAGGAACAAAGAGAGGTCTATGGGGCTAATCATGAAAAAATAAAATAAAATGATAATACTAACACTAATAATTTACGTTAATTACGTTAACAATGAGCAAGAATGGCAATAATGATAACAATGTGAAAATAATAATGTTAGCAAATATCAAGAATATTAATGATAATAATAATCGGGAATAATATTACTAATTATGACTATGCGTAATAACCAAATAGGAATAACAAAATAAAAATATATATATAATAAAACGATATTAAAGGGCAAAAACGAAATTTAACCTCGGGAGTCCATAGGACTCAACCAGAGTAGGCTATACAGATAGGTAAAAATAAGAGGTAAACTTAGGTAAGGAAAACTAGATAACCAAAGGAGGATGTAAACATGCATATACCCATACAAGGATAATAAATAACCAAGTAATAACGATAATCATAATAAAAGGAAAATAAAAAAAATAATTAAAAAATAAAATAGAATAAATAAATAGATAAATAAAAGCCAAACGGGTATATATAGAATATACGTATATATTAACGGCAATATTTAACCCTTGGGAGTCCACAAAAGACTCAACAAGAATTGAAAAAAAATAATTTAAAAAAAATAAAAAAATAAAAAATAAAAAAATATATATAAAATATGCATAAATAGAGAGCAAGAATAGAGAGCAAGAGAAGGAGAAAGAGGTAACCAAGGGAAACTAATAATTGGGAGTACAAAAGATCCTCGACCAATATAAAGAAAGATGAAAAATAATAATAAAGAATAAAAAAATATATATATAATGATAAAAAAAAGAAAAAAAAGAGAAATAATAATAATAATACTAATAATAAAAATAACGATGATAAATAAAAAAAAGATTATATGTATACGCATATCTGATAAAGAAAGGGGAAGTTTAAATAAATAAAATAAATAGACGAAAATTCCGGTGAGGCAATCGTGCCGCACCTGATTGCAAACCTGAAAATAATGAACGAAAGGACGAACTTGATGAGGATGCAACAGACCAACGATGCCAGCGATGAAAGGGAGAGAGAGAGAGAGCCCCATGGTGTAGGAAAACACCAACGGAAAGCGAACCACTGATGAAAAAAAAGAATCCATAACAAAATCCTCAACGAACGAACGACAGAGGAGAAAACCCACGATGGACGGACAAGAGATGGAACTCAGACGACACGAAATACCCACGACGGAATGCAGCCATAAAACCAACGACGAAGACAGGACGAACGAAACAGAAGACCAAAACAGAGTGTAGGAAAAAAGGGAAAATACGGATAGGGTAACGGGAAGTAGGGGATTTTGCATAAAAAATTAGGTCAAGCATTTGTTATATTTTAATGCCCCGGCAGGCCCTTAATTAAAAAAAAACATTCCCCTCCTCACGGAAATAAAAAATATATATATAATAATAACATAATGTTTTTTTTCCTCCTTATTTTGTTGGGGGTCACTCCTCTTTCGGACCAAAGTCTGAATCTGGAACAGATAAAAACAAACTTATATTAATTATCTGCGAAAAAAAGGGGAATGGGACAATCAAATATTAAGACCTATTACCTACCATATCGCATGCTTCTTCGCGGAGGATGGACGTTGCCGTCCTCATCCTCCGTATCCGCGTATTCAATCAGTGTCTCCGAGCGGGCCCGTCGCCTGTTATAGTAAAACGATGGGTCATCGGGGGATGGTGAGGGACAGGCGACCCACACCTCTTCGTCCTCGTCCTCATCGGACAGCCACCGGGATATGTCTTCCTCTTCCTCCTCATAGAAACGGGTGACCCCCCGATCTCGCAGCACGTCCAGGTAGCTCCCAGCTGTCCGATTGGAATTCGCCGGATGATTCCAATCCTCTTCCGGTTCATAAGAGCGGTCCGTCGCCGCACGCCAGGCCTCCAGCTGAAAAAAAACAAGACAAAAAAATTGAATAAATAATTAAACTAATTAAATAACGAAAAGTGAAAGAAGATAATAATAAATAGAAAAAGAAGGAAAGAAAAGCAGTTAAGGAAAAGAGAGGGAAAAAAATTGAAAACAAAAAAAATATATATGTAAAAGGAGACTTACCGCTTCCAACCAAGCAGCCTCACTGCCACCATGGAGATAATCTCCGCGAGCAGCATCAAACGCAGCGTTGATTTCTTCGTTCGACGACATAATTCTTGCTGGATGCTGATAATCGTTAAGATGTCGGGAAGAAGATTAAACATTTTCCACCAAAAACGCGGTTTAAATACGTGTTACCCCACTCTAACACTTCCCGAAAAACCAACGCAATAACTACTACCCTCCATAATAGTTCCCTCCTCTCTGAAAAGGGAAAATCTTACTGGGTAACCGAGAATTAACACCTTTCCAGAAAACCTCGCCCACACCGAAAAAGAGAGAATAGAAAGATAGGAGAGGGAAAACGTAGACTTTGGGGAACGTATGTAGAATATAGAATCAATTGATAAAAACCGATAAAATTACAGATGAAACCCGGTAATCTACTAGCATGGTGGACAATAATCTACTCATTCTCGCAAATACCTGCCGCTCGAGGATTGATCGGATACGATTGTGCCGGGGTGACTGCAAACCTCACGACCGTGTCATTACTGGAGGTAGGGGAATGCAACATTCCCCAACAAGAAGTAAACGTAACGCGCACGTACATCCAACTTATTCAAATCAATGAATACTCATCTATTACAGTAAGGCAATGTAAAGTAGAGATTTATAGAACCGTGCGAAGATGTGGGATGTTCTCACACAGCTTAGATGTACCGAATGGAGAATATGGCTACATAGACAGCATATCCCGTGATGTATGTCTCGATATGTACCGATACCGTATCATAAAAATAGGAAAGACGGAAATCTCAGGAATTACACCAAATCAGACAATCAGTCGTCCCGTACTCATAACCGGATCATTAAACAATGACGGAAAATGTGAAGGAAGTTCATACTCCGACCCTTACGGAACATGGGATAGTGTGGTAGTACAAGGAAGTGTTAAAATATCGTTGCGAGACTACACCGCCCAGGTAAACGTAAATACCGACAAGGTACATTTACGATCCGGAACTAGCTGTGATCTGAGTGAAGGCCGTTGTGTCGATTTCGACGGCGGAGATACCTTTTGGGATCCTATCCCCGAAGATAGTTATAAAACGGGCAGGTACGGGCTTCTATACGAAGGAGTAGCCGACAGAATCACGGACTTCGACATTCGTAATCTACAGAACGTATACGCTTTAACCGAGGGAGATGTAACGTTCGCACTCACGAGTAAAGGCACTCGTAAAGTATGCGGATTTATATTGACCAAGACTGAACATCCCAAGTTACTGATCGTCGCAATCGAAAAGGGCAATCCCTTTATTGCGAGGACACCTGTAGATATCACCAACCTGGATATTTTTACATACATGAACTCTAAATTCGTATTTGTCGAAAAACATATTCGAACCCAAATTAAGGACATGTATCGCGATATACTGATGCAACGATGCAATTTGGAACGGCAAATAATTCAAACGACCTTAACGATTGCTCGAATTTCACCCGACGAGTTTGCATTTGACTTAATGAAAGGTCCTGGTTATATGGCATTAATAGCTGGGGAAGTAGCCCATATCGCACAATGTACCCAGTTGAAGTAAAAATTATGGGAACAAGGGAATGTTATAACGAACTACCGGTGATAATAGGAAACATGTCTTTCCATTTAGCTCCTCGCACACACGTACTGCTCAAACCCGGTACAGAAGTTTCGTGCCATCAACTATTGGCCCCCACTTATTAATTGGATGGAGAATGGTCTTCCTTCGGACCCTCTGCTGTACCCGTAGTAGCCCCGACAATACTTAAGCCCCTTACGCAACCTACCTGGCGTTACGTAAGTCCACACACCCTCGCCGCGAGCGGAATATATACACAAAAGGAATTGGATGAACTTCGGGATCACTTAATGTTCCCTGCAGAACGACCTGCTATATTAAATTCGCTAGCACGAGGAATTACCGGACAATCGACTGTACCCCAAGGGGGCTCGATATCTAATCTCCTCGACGAACAAGCATTGCACAAAATAGCAGAATCCGCCTGGGCTAAAACTTGGGGATATCTGATGGGATTCGGAAATATCAGTGCAGGATTAATTGGAATACTAATTATTTTTAGAGGCATCAAACTCATAATAGACACGGTGATCCATGGATATGCTTTGCATACCGTATACGGATGGTCGCTATACTTACTAGGAGCAATTTGGGACTCTGTCACAAATCTCCTTCTACATCTGAGTAAAAAACCACCCGGGGCAGGAAACAGGGGTAATAAAGAATCAGCAGAAGATAATAGAGACGAGGCAGCAGCGCCTCTGAACCCACCCACTGATGTAGTAGTTTCAGCCCCAAATCCGAGAAAGATTCCCTTTTGAACCAATGAAGTTTGATTTTGATCCACGGATACGTGACTTCCAAGAGATTATGAGACAAACCGGATCAAGTTTTTGTACTCTCCCTCACCCAAGGAAGAAAGAAGAAACGGTCCCTATGCGCGTACATACACGTCCAGACGCGGGATACCTCGGAGAATCTATAGAAACAACTAAGCAAACAAATACCATGTACGATACCCCGCCTAAACCCCGACCCGTATCGATGACCAACCTTGCGACTACCCGTTTGGAAACCATAAAAGAAAACTGTTACTAGCACCCTGTACCCTGACATTAGGTCAGATAGCGAGGAAACCGTCGATACCGCAAATTCCAGAAATAAACAACCATATTTCTTGCTCAGAAAACATCCCAAGTTGGATGATAAAATATAAAAGAGAGAAGGGGAGCAAAAGAGTATAAACTGAAAAAAAAGACTATTAATACAAAAAAAAATAATAATAGTTATAAAAAAAGATAATAATAAAAAGAAAAGAAATAAATATATATATATATATATTGTAACGCGCCCTTAAAATCCTAAAAATTTTGCAAAAATAGATTCTCCAGGCCGCCGTCCATTCTTAATGACGCCTGTTAATTTCTCGTTTACTGTACTGTCCTCGCTGTCCGATTTTTACCTTGTTAGGCGCTAGGTAATTCTATCACCCCGAATTACCAAGGGTTCCTGCGTTTATTCCTTCGTTCAGTACTTCGTCTTGCCGACTAGCTCGAGGGTGCAGTTCGGGGGCGACAATTCACAACACATACGATAAATAATTGTACTCGAGACCTCAGTTTTGCAACCATAATGATATCCGACAATTTACGACATTTATTCTTCCATGAGAAACGGAGACAATTTGTACAAAGGTCATACGCGGTAATTACTCGCCGGAGATGCCGGACTCGGAGAGACAACGACTCTTTCGACCGAGCTAAGTCACCCACAACGGGTTCTAAAGAATGAGAAAGTGCACCACGTGCGCCTACCTGCCAATCCTATAGCCTCGACCGTTGTTTCGCTCGCTCGCGTACTACTTGATCGGTCCGTTCTCCTCAGTCCCGGTCCTCGAACGGCTCGTGCGGTGATCCCGACAGGGCTTCCTCAGGGATATTTCTTCGTCTCGAGCAATTTCCTGCCTGGTGCACTACGGCAACAAATCACCTAACTCGCGTAATCCTTTTTCTCGACGTTCTCTACTTTTCCCTACCGACTCTAACGACAGATAATCGCGCTTGCTCTCTGTTCTACGCGCGGCGCAAGAGTGTCTCTCCGAGGTACGCTACGCGATAATTTCGACAGTCGCTGGTGCAGGTAAGGGCTAGCCATCGATTCTCGCTTCGACCCATCGACGTCGATCGTTGTCGTCTGCTTCACGACTCTCGCCTACGTAACGCCCCTCGGTCCTCGTGCGTATTCTGTAATACAAATTCAAATCTCCGCGGCAGTATCGACTCGTCAAATACCATTTTCTCTGGTTCGCGACGGACAGCGATTCGGCGGTGCTCGCGCGCGCTCACCGACGTGACTCTTGCGCGCCTACCTAAGTGTGGAGGCGAGAGCGGTTATAGCGCCTCGTCACAATATATATATATATATATATATTGTGACGTGGTGCGTCACAAGCCCTCCCCAGCGTGGCTCGACGTCCCACCACTCACCTAAAAAAATACACTAGGATTAGAACCTATTATTTAAGCAACGAATTGAATTATTGTTAAACCTTCCCCTCGACTTACTCTCAGTCCCTGCCACCCTGACAGTCCCTTGACTCACTCACCGAAGCCCTCGCAACCCATCGAAGACTCGTCGCAGCCTCACCGCAGCACCACGAAGACTCACCGCAGCACCCCGAAGACCATCGCAGCCACCGAAGACCTCCACATCGACCAGATTGACCCTGCCTAGCCCAGAACGGCCCTACAAGAATTGTCAACCGACCAGGAATTAAAATCTGGTATGGCAGCCGGCACTAACCTCCAAAAATGCCGACACTCCGGTGCACTGCCACAACATCGCCGTCCGTCCCTTGGAGGCCACCGCAACGAAGATTCCACATGACTGACCCGCCCTGGCCAGTCCGAAGCCCGACGACACACTCTCGGCTCGAATTGCCGAGTGTAAACCGACGAGTTGTGTCGTGCGGGCAAACACCGTGAAAAATACATCCGAGCTGTCAGAAGCGACAGTTCCCCAGCCCACCGCGAGGAACCAGCACCTCCCGGCGTGGAGAATATTCGGCGATCGATAGGCCAATCGATGCCGAGGATGCGCGCGCCGAGCGTCGCGACAGGCCTTCCGTCGCGACGAATATTTGCAATCGGCCGCAGCCAATTACGACGCCCACCGCCCAGCTAGTCCCGAGACAGACCAATCGATTTGCGCAGAAAAATCGCAAATTGCAAGACCGACCCTGAGGTCGGAGAAGAAGCCGGAAACGGCATGGTTTTCTTCACTTCGAGCCACGGCGTGTGAGAGAGCGAGTGTGTGACAGGCGAGAAAAGATTATTGAGAAAAGTTTTGGAAATTATATCGACCCGGCAAGCCACGTTATACCCGACTCCTTTGTGGAGAGTTACTGTACTGATTTCGACGAGGATTGTACGCCCACGGACACGATTTGGACCAAAAACTGTGAATTATAACGACTCGGCAAATCAAGGACTATCGAACGGATTTTGCCGAGAGGATTTTATTGAACGGATTGATTGAGAACGTTATCGCACGGATTATTGTAAGCGATAAAGACCGGTTGAGTGAGTACATTTCGAGTTTCCCTTCCCCCATTTCGACCTGATTGACAACTAGTGTATGAGAAATCCGGCACGAAACCGTCATTCTATGCTCGACCCGAAGGTCTCTCGCCCATATGAGCAAACGCAACGAACATCCATGTACCTTCATTGCGTTGCAGCGTGCCAGCCCAGAATCCCCTCAACCTGAGACGACACAAGTGCCGCCTCCCCCGGGCTCCAATAACTGATCTAGTAGCTACCTCTTTTCGAGAAAGAGTGCACTGTTCTCGATCTCACGTGTGGTTCGGTGGCCACACGGGGTAAACCAAAGCGAGGGCCCTCCACTCCTCGTCGGCCTCAACCTCCTGGTTCGTCTCACATATACGGTCTCCTTTTGCTGCGTTCACCACGACGGACTGAGCCCGCTTCCGGCCGAGACCGGAATCGGGAACCATATTCATCGAATACTCTTGGGAAAGGGCACCCAGAGCATCCTCTAGGATGTGACTAGCCAGAGGTCTCTTGACCGGGTCTGCTTTGACGTTCGGTGCGAGCACATGCAGCGGGATCACGATGCGACAAAGCAAAGAGATCTCGTGCCAGATCGCGGCGAACACTCGAACCTCACCGGCTGTCCCCGCGGCACGCACAAGCAGTTACGAAGAAATCTCCCCGTCGATCGTCGGGCGATCATTTGACTGTCGGGCGGTTCCTATCCCCGCATTGATTGTACACACGGTTGGGCCGTGGATTTTGATTATAACCGTTCGAGACGCAGCGGCTCTTTCGAGCAGGCTACGCCACCAGATAAATCTGGATTTTATGGACGTACGAAACGCTACGGCACCGTTCAATTCCGTTAGCGTCACCATCTACTTGGATTTTGTGCTCAGGTTTCGCGGGGTCGCAGAGCCCGATGAATTGAGCAAGCAGTAACCGAGCACATGAGTGGTTGCCCACCCCAGCTCGGCACACCACCGCCCAACCAACCTTGCGGTTCGACCTGATTGACAGTCCCATTTCCCACATTCCCCTGGAAATTTGCCCGTCACCCCCCTGGTAATTTTAAGTGATTTTTGATTGTATAATTTTCGACCGTCGATCACCGGCCGCCACGTGCGCCGGCATTTTCTTTAATTCTCGTGTGCGCGTGAGTGGTGGCGATCGCGGAAATTTTACAGCGCGCGACCGTTAGCATAATTTTCCCCGTTCTACCCGAGACTGTAAAATCGTTCACAATATTTTTTTTTTTTGTGATTATTGAAATTTTGCATATCTTTTTTTCGTGCCGAGGTAATATCGTCAAGAAGCCCTGGACAGTGCCTGCGGCCTGAGAAGTCTCATTCCCCCCCCCCCCCCCCGTTCCCGCTAGCCGAGTGCCGTGAAAATTTAATAGATTTTGTTCTCTCGTTTTTTTTCTTGTTTGGTTTGTTTTGCACTCGGTTAATTTAATCGAGCGCCGCGGTGCTACACCGACACAGTAGCTGGCGCCCAAAAATCCGTGATTGTTCCCCGAGTTTTGAGAATTTTTTTGAGTTGCTATCGCAAGACCAGTATTGTGTAGAATCTCCACCGGCCAGCCCCTCCTCCCCTCCCCTTCCCTGCGACTGACCCTGCGAATTGCCGTCCCGGCGATTACCGTAAACCAGCGTAGTTTCGTAAGTCTTGTTATTGATTTATTTTTCAATTTTCTCGTTCTTCTTTTTTTGCGCTCAATAATTTTCCGACAGTTATATTTTGCCCCAAGTATTAATTCTTGTCCGACCTTTGTATTTCGCCCTGCGTGGCAATTATACTTTCGACCTTAGGATTTTCCCCCGCGTCTTAATTACTGTTCGACTTTTGGGTTCTGCCCAGCGTTAACTATTTTTCTATTTTCTTATTTTTCCCCCCGAGTATTGAGTAATTTTCTATTTTCTTATTTTCGAACTTTTCGCCCCGTTACCCCTTATTTGCTATTGTTTATTACCATTGTTATTGCGAACTTTTCCCTTGTTTTTGGTTGTTATTGAGATTGTTTATTTTTGGTTACCGACCCCCTTCAACGTACCCGTAACGGCGTTGAAGCGGCAGTATTTGCTGATTATTATTCTGTTGTTAATAGTCACTGATCATTAAAAGTTATTTTTTCCCACGTTCTACACAAAACTCTGGAGTATTATTTCCCCCGTTCCCCTCGCCCTACAAGTCCCCGATTGTCCCGTCTGGAAGCGTCAAAGACCAGGAAGCATCATCACAATATATATATTGTGACGCAGTATTTTTCGGTCGCGTCCCAGATCCTCGTGAACTACGAGTTTTGGCGAGCACACGGGGCCTATCGTGGCGCTGGGAGTCTCAGGCGATCTCTAGGGCGACAAATTATTGTGGAAACAAAATATTAATTCCCCAGGATTTTATTTTTTATTGTTTTTCGGGACCATCTGGAGCGGAGCTGACCATCGCTACGGACCGTCGGCGGCATGGTTTTACCCTTTTTGCATGCTTGCACGCTTACGCTTGGCTTTCGGTCTACGCTGCACTGTTTTGGGCGCAGGATTTCCGTGAGTCGCAGCCTGATGGATGCAGTCAATGGGCACCAGCGGTACCGCCGATCCGATGGAAGACACCGAGCTTCGATCGCGACCCATATAGCCGATAAGCAGCGAAGTCGAATATAGGTCGCGCGCGTCAAATTAGTTACGCGAGGTAGGCATTGTCGGGAGAGGCGCCAGGTACCGGACACCGGACAGAAATCGGGAAAAGTGGGGAGCGAGAGAGAACGCGAGCGAGGCGGCGAGCACGACTCCGAAAATTAGGTCGGGACTCTCGTCTGTGAAGCGACGGTGATAAGTTGCGTGTGCTCGCCGTGCTAGCTGGAGGAATCGACAAATTTGGGGAAAAGATACCGAAGTGGAGAATCGATCGGGCCGAACCGTTGACGGAGGATTTCTTGTCCCGGTCACCTTGGACGGACGGAGGGATAATTGGTACCGGCAAGGAGTTATCCGGATTCTTTTTTTTGTCCATCTTTTGCGGTAAGCCTTCTGACTTTGGTATAAAATTGTCGGACACGCGTTCTATCACCGGTTTGCGCGCATTTTATCGAGCGTGCCCGCGACTCGATCGCGGCGTGGAGTTCCGTCCCGGGCAAAACTCAGGCTTATGTTTCCGTCGAATATTTATTTTCTTGTTTAATATTTCTTGGGGACTTTTCTATCGTTCTTCCGGCCGAATTTCGGGGATCATAAGTGCCGGGAATTGGACGGCCTCTCGCCGTACCGGTACCGTAACATCGGAGAGATCGTCTGCGCGAAATTTGTGTAGAGCGGAGGAGAGTGTGTGTGCGTGTGTTTCTCGGCGTGCGGGTTTCGAGCTCGCGCGGGCTAGTAAACGTAGGCCTTATTTCGCGACTGAGGGCGTCGAAAAGGCATCGCGATAAAAATTCACGGGTCTCGGGACCCCCGCCGACATTTGTTCATTGTTCGGGGTATTTCGTTGTGTGTGTTCTTCGAATTTTCGCCGTACCGGTACCGCTCCGAAAACGCTCGGGAGGCGCAACCTGCACGTCGGGATCGTGTGTGTGAGTGTGCGCGGCGGAACACCGCCTTTCGTGTGACGGCTACGATCGGACAGCGGTACAGTCCGGCCCGTAACGGCGATTAGTAGGGAAAATTAGGCCTGGCCCGTTCTCTTTCGCGTAAAAACTTTTCCTTGGCATTATTTTGTAATTTATTTTCCTATTATTTCTGTTCATTTTTCCCGAATTTATTCCGATCTTTTTATTATTTAACCGTTCCTTCTTTGTCTCTGTTATCGGGCCAGTTTCTTTTTTCCGTAACGCGTAGCAATTCAAACCGGTGAACTGAGTAGCTGGGGCGAATTTAGCAGGGACTGATTTTGTACGCGGTTTTTTCCATTGTATGAAATTGTAATAAATCGGGTGGCTTCGGCCGATTATTTTCCGCATTTGATATTTTTTTGAAGTAGCAAATTTTCACCGCCCTCACCCCTCTACCCTCGCCTAGCTGCAGCTGCCGGAGCAGTGAGAGCGCGTGCTTGTCACGAACACCGGTACCGACCGTGCCGATTAATTGGTAATCGGCTGGCGCCCACTTAAATAAATAAAGCGGTCGAGGAGCACGCCGTTGGTGGCCGAATAAGTTTTTTTGGAGCTTGAGGAAAAGTTGGCGGTCACAATATATATATAAACAAAAAAATGAAATATAATTTTTATTTACACATATGCATAAAAACAAATAAACTCCACTATAAAATACATATGAGGAAAACCACAAGTTGCATGAACAAAATATACACCTATCCTATTCTGACCAAATCACCTACTAATGATTTCATTAAAATTTGAAGGATAAACATCTACAACATGTCGAGATGCAAATGTGGGCGTGAAATCGCTCCATTAATCCAAACTAGATCGGAACAACGAACACCCATACCGGAGAGTCTGAGGATCCAAATCAACGTAGAAAAACCAGGAAATATAGTTCCTGGGACCGAGAAGTTATATTGCTACTGGAAAATATCCTTTTATCTCGACCTTGCTAGAAACAGCATTCACCTCTATGTACTACCACCGGAGTGGCGATTACTCGAAAAACATCGTCTCTCGGAATGGATTTGTCAACTACGCGATAATCCATTCGAGGATATTGTTCTTGGCCAGACTTCGTACGAATGGGTCAACGACGTCTTGATGCCAAAAGGGCAAAATTACTTCATGGTCCCGATCCCCGGCTTCAGAGGATGGCCGAAAATAGACGAACCTGTACCCCACTGGGACGCCCCGAGAGAAATAGAAGTGAGCGGAAGATACATGTCAATCGCCACCAACCGCCGATTTGCCTCCACCTTCTTTGGTATGGAACGATTAATATGTTATTTGAGAACAAAGATTCAGACTCCATCGGGAGAAGAACGTTACATCTGGGTACCTCCAGAATGGAGACGACTCCCCCAGAAGCTAAGAGCCAACTGGAAGCGACGTCTAGGAGCAAAACCGGACCAAGAGATCCAATTGGGAGGAGTAACATATGTATGGCATCAAAACACACTGACCCCCATTGGACAAAAACCTGAGTTAATCGAGATTAACTCAGAGTTACTATAAGAGATCATAGGGCGGCTTCGAATGCAAAGAGATGGATCACCTACAGCCAAAGCAAAACGCTAATGTTAGATTTCGATATAAAGCGACTTTGCATTCGATGGGGGCTTGTTTGGCAGCTCGAAATGCAAAAATTTTCCGTATTTACGTACAACTAAGGCTTTTTGATCTAATATTACGAGCTGGATCACCTACAGCCAAAGCAAAACGCTAATGTTCGATTTCGATATAAAGCGAATTTGCATTCGTTGGGGACTTGTTTGGCAGCTCAAAACGCATAAATCTTGCGTATTACGTAAAACTAAGGCTGTTTGATCTCATATTACGAGCTTGAACACCTACAGCAGAAACAAAACGCTAATGTTCGATTTCGATATAAAGCGAATTTGCATTCGATGAGGGCTCTTTTGGCAGCTAGAAATGCAAAAATCTTGCGTATTTACGTAAAACTAAGGCCTTTTGATCTCATATTACGAGCTGGAACACCTACAGCCGAAGCAAAACGCTAATGTTCGATTTCGATATAAAGCGACTGTGCATTCGATGGGGGCTTGTTTGGCGGCTCGAATTGCATGAATCTTGCGTATTTACGTCAAACTAAGGCTTTTAGATCTCATATTACGAGCTGGAATACCTACAGCCGAAACAAAACGCTAATTTTCGATTTCGATTAACTGACTGTTGGACACCTGGTTTCAACGAGAAAGCTGGTTTGACTCCGAGTAGAAAAAAAAATTATTGCCGATTATAATGGTAGTCGATTTATGTCTCGAAAAAAAAAATGCCATGGCAAAACTCTTTTTGGTCAAAACAATGTCGGACTACAACTCTCACGATAATGGACGGAGGTAGCTTACATTTGGTTGAGCCGATAAGGCTGGTTCGCTTAATCTTTAGTGAGTTGCCGAAATCTTTCTAATTCCACCGGAAGTGATTTGCCGTTCCATCGGAAGATAAACGAATTATGTTTCGGTACATGCTCAATAGTGAAACCAGCCTGGGGTCTTGATTCAATCGGTCTATCACTGACTGTTGTACACCTGGTTTCAACGAGAAAGCTGGTTTAACTCCGAGTAGAAAAAAAATTATTGCCGATTATAATGATAGTCGATTTATATCTCGAAAAAAAAATGCCATGGCAAAAGTCTTTTTGGTCAAAACAATGTCGGACTACAACTCTCACGATAATGGACGGAGGTAGCTTACATTTGGTTGAGCCGATAAGGCTGGTTCGCTTAATCTTTAGTGAGTTGCCGAAATCTTTCTAATTCCACCGGAAGTGATTTGCCGTTCCATCGGAAGATAAACGAATTATGTTTCGGTACATGCTCAATAGTGAAACCAGCCTGGGGTCTTGATTCAATCGGTCTATCACTGACTGTTGTACACCTGGTTTCAACGAGAAAGCTGGTTTGACTCCGAGTAGAAAAAAAAATTATTGCCGATTATAATGATAGTCGATTTATATCTCGAAAAAAAAATGCCATGGCAAAAGTCTTTTTGGTCAAAACAATGTCGTACTACAACTCTCACGATAATGGACGGAGGTAGCTTACATTTGGTTGAGCCGATAAGGCTGGTTCGCTTAATCTTTAGTGAGTTGCCGAAATCTTTCTAATTCCACCGGAAGTGATTTGCCGTTCCATCGGAAGATAAACGAATTATGTTTAGGTACATGCTCAATAGTGAAACCAGCCTGGGGTCTTGATTCATTCGGCCTATCACTGACTGGTGTACACCTGGTTTCAACGAGAAAGCTGGTTTGACTCCGAGTAGAAAAAAAAATTATTGCCGATTATAATGGTAGTCGATTTATGTCTCGAAAAAAAAAATGCCATGGCAAAACTCTTTTTGGTCAAACCAATGTCGGACTACAACTCTCACGATAATGGACGTACTCAGCTTGAATTTAGTTGAATCGATAAGGCTGGTACGCTTAATCTTTAGTGAGTTGCCGAAATCTTTCTAATTCCACCGGAAGTGATTTGCCGTTCCATCGGAAGATAAACGAATTATGTTTCGGTACATGCTCAATAGTGAAACCAGCCTGGGGTCTTGATTCAATCGGTCTATCACTGACTGTTGTACACCTGGTTTCAACGAGAAAGCTGGTTTGACTCCGAGTAGAAAAAAAAATTATTGCCGATTATAATGGTAGTCGATTTATGTCTCGAAAAAAAAAATGCCATGGCAAAACTCTTTTTGGTCAGAACAATGTCGGACTACAACTCTCACGATAATGGACGGAGGTAGCTTAAATTTGGTTGAGCCGATAAGGCTGGTTCGCTTAATCTTTAGTGAGTTGCCGAAATCTTTCTAATTCCACCGGAAGTGATTTGCCGTTCCATCGGAAGATAAACGAATTATGTTTCGGTACATGCTCAATAGTGAAACCAGCCTGGGGTCTTGATTCAATCGGTCTATCACTGACTGGTGTACACCTGGTTTCAACGAGAAAGCTGGTTTGACTCCGAGTAGAAAAAAATTATTGCCGATTATAATGGTAGTCGATTTATATCTCGGAAAAAAAGCCATGGCAAAACTCTTTTTGGTCAAACCAATGTCGGACTACAACTCTCACGATAATGGACGGAGGTAGCTTACATTTGGTTGAGCCGATAAGGCTGGTTCGCTTAATCTTTAGTGAGTTGCCGAAATCTTTCTAATTCCACCGGAAGTGATTTGCCGTTCCATCGGAAGATAAACGAATTATGTTTCGGTACATGCTCAATAGTGAAACCAGCCTGGGGTCTTGATTCAATCGGTCTATCACTGACTGGTGTACACCTGGTTTCAACGAGAAAGCTGGTTTGACTCCGAGTAGAAAAAAATTATTGCCGATTATAATGGTAGTCGATTTATATCTCGGAAAAAAAGCCATGGCAAAACTCTTATTGGTCAAACCAATGTCGGACTACAACTCTCACGATAATGGACGGAGGTAGCTTACATTTGGTTGAGCCGATAAGGCTGGTTCGCTTAATCTTTAGTGAGTTGCCGAAATCTCTTTAATTCCACCGGAAGTGATTTGCCGTTCCATCGGAAGATAAACGAATTATGTTTCGGTACATGCTCAATAGTGAAACCAGCCTGGGGTCTTGATTCAATCGGTCTATCACTGACTGTTGTACACCTGGTTTCAACGAGAAAGCTGGTTTGACTCCGAGTAGAAAAAAAAATTATTGCCGATTATAATGGTAGTCGATTTATGTCTCGAAAAAAAAAATGCCATGGCAAAACTCTTTTTGGTCAGAACAATGTCGGACTACAACTCTCACGATAATGGACGGAGGTAGCTTACATTTGGTTGAGCCGATAAGGCTGGTTCGCTTAATCTTTAGTGAGTTGCCGAAATCTTTCTAATTCCACCGGAAGTGATTTGCCGTTCCATCGGAAGATAAACGAATTATGTTTCGGTACATGCTCAATAGTGAAACCAGCCTGGGGTCTTGATTCAATCGGTCTATCACTGACTGGTGTACACCTGGTTTCAACGAGAAAGCTGGTTTGACTCCGAGTAGAAAAAAATTATTGCCGATTATAATGGTAGTCGATTTATATCTCGGAAAAAAAGCCATGGCAAAACTCTTTTTGGTCAAACCAATGTCGGACTACAACTCTCACGATAATGGACGGAGGTAGCTTACATTTGGTTGAGCCGATAAGGCTGGTTCGCTTAATCTTTAGTGAGTTGCCGAAATCTTTCTAATTCCACCGGAAGTGATTTGCCGTTCCATCGGAAGATAAACGAATTATGTTTCGGTACATGCTCAATAGTGAAACCAGCCTGGGGTCTTGATTCAATCGGTCTATCACTGACTGGTGTACACCTGGTTTCAACGAGAAAGCTGGTTTGACTCCGAGTGGAAAAAAATTATTGCCGATTATAATGGTAGTCGATTTATATCTCGGAAAAAAAGCCATGGCAAAACTCTTATTGGTCAAACCAATGTCGGACTACAACTCTCACGATAATGGACGGAGGTAGCTTACATTTGGTTGAGCCGATAAGGCTGGTTCGCTTAATCTTTAGTGAGTTGCCGAAATCTCTTTAATTCCACCGGAAGTGATTTGCCGTTCCATCGGAAGATAAACGAATTATGTTTTGGTACATGCTCAATAGTGAAACCAGCCTGGGGTCTTGATTCAATCGGTCTATCACTGACTGTTGTACACCTGGTTTCGACGAGAAAGCTGGTTTGACTCCGAGTAGAAAAAAAATTATTGCCGATTATAATGATAGTCGATTTATATCTCGAAAAAAAAATGCCATGGCAAAAGTCTTTTTGGTAAAAACAATGGCGGACTACAACTCTCACGATAATGGACGGAGGTAGCTTACATTTGGTTGAGCCGATAAGGCTGGTTCGCTTAATCTTTAGTGAGTTGCCGAAATCTTTCTAATTCCACCGGAAGTGATTTGCCGTTCCATCGGAAGATAAACGAATTATGTTTCGGTACATGCTCAATAGTGAAACCAGCCTGGGGTCTTGATTCAATCGGTCTATCACTGACTGTTGTACACCTGGTTTCAACGAGAAAGCTGGTTCGACTCCGAGTAGAAAAAAAATTATTGCCGATTATAATGGTAGTCGATTTATGTCTCGAAAAAAAAAATGCCATGGCAAAACTCTTTTTGGTCAAACCAATGTCGGACTACAACTCTCACGATAATGGACGTATTCAGCTTGAATTTAGTTGAACCGATAAGGCTGGTTCGCTTAATCTTTAGTGAGTTGCCGAAATCTCTTTAATTCCCCCGGAAGTGATTTGCCGTTCCATCGGAAGATAAACGAATTATGTTTCGGTACATGCTCAATAGTGAAACCAGCCTGGGGTCTTGATTCATTCGGTCTATCACTGACTGGTGTACACATGGTTTCAACGAGAAAGCTGGTTTGACTCCGAGTAGAAAAAAATTATTGCCGATTATAATAGTAGTCGATTTATATCTCGAAAAAAAAATGCCATGACAAAAGTCTTTTTGGTCAAAACAATGGCGGACTACAACTCTCACGATAATGGACGGAGGTAGCTTACATTTGGTTGAGCCGATAAGGCTGGTTCGCTTAATCTTTAGTGAGTTGCCGAAATCTTTCTAATTCCACCGGAAGTAATTTGCCGTTCCATCGGAAGATAAACGAATTATGTTTCGGTACATGCTCAATAGTGAAACCAGCCTGGGGTCTTGATTCAATCGGTCTATCACTGACTGGTGTACACCTGGTTTCAACGAGAAAGCTGGTTTGACTCCGAGTAGAAAAAAATTATTGCCGATTATAATGGTAGTCGATTTATATCTCGGAAAAAAAGCCATGGCAAAACTCTTTTTGGTCAAACCAATGTCGGACTACAACTCTCACGATAATGGACGGAGGTAGCTTACATTTGGTTGAGCCGATAAGGCTGGTTCGCTTAATCTTTAGTGAGTTGCCGAAATCTTTCTAATTCCACCGGAAGTGATTTGCCGTTCCATCGGAAGATAAACGAATTATGTTTCGGTACATGCTCAATAGTGAAACCAGCCTGGGGTCTTGATTCAATCGGTCTATCACTGACTGGTGTACACCTGGTTTCAACGAGAAAGCTGGTTTGACTCCGAGTAGAAAAAAATTATTGCCGATTATAATGGTAGTCGATTTATATCTCGGAAAAAAAGCCATGGCAAAACTCTTATTGGTCAAACCAATGTCGGACTACAACTCTCACGATAATGGACGGAGGTAGCTTACATTTGGTTGAGCCGATAAGGCTGGTTCGCTTAATCTTTAGTGAGTTGCCGAAATCTCTTTAATTCCACCTGAAGTGATTTGCCGTTCCATCGGAAGATAAACGAATTATGTTTTGGTACATGCTCAATAGTGAAACCAGCCTGGGGTCTTGATTCAATCGGTCTATCACTGACTGGTGTACACCTGGTTTCAACGAGAAAGCTGGTTTGACTCCGAGTAGAAAAAAATTATTGCCGATTATAATGGTAGTCGATTTATATCTCGGAAAAAAAGCCATGGCAAAACTCTTATTGGTCAAACCAATGTCGGACTACAACTCTCACGATAATGGACGGAGGTAGCTTACATTTGGTTGAGCCGATAAGGCTGGTTCGCTTAATCTTTAGTGAGTTGCCGAAATCTCTTTAATTCCACCGGAAGTGATTTGCCGTTCCATCGGAAGATAAACGAATTATGTTTTGGTACATGCTCAATAGTGAAACCAGCCTGGGGTCTTGATTTAATCGGTCTATCACTGACTGTTGTACACCTGGTTTCGACGAGAAAGCTGGTTTGACTCCGAGTAGAAAAAAAATTATTGCCGATTATAATGATAGTCGATTCATATCTCGAAAAAAAAATGCCATGGCAAAAGTCTTTTTGGTCAAAACAATGGCGGACTACAACTCTAACGATAATGGACGGAGGTAGCTTACATTTGGTTGAGCCGATAAGGCTGGTTCGCTTAATCTTTTGTGAGTTGCCGAAATCTTTCTAATTCCACCGGAAGTGATTTGCCGTTCCATCGGAAGATAAACGAATTATGTTTCGGTACATGCTCAATAGTGAAACCAGCCTGGGGTCTTGATTCAATCGGTCTATCACTGACTGTTGTACACCTGGTTTCAACGAGAAAGCTGGTTTGACTCCGAGTAGAAAAAAAAATTATTGCCGATTATAATGGTAGTCGATTTATGTCTCGAAAAAAAAAATGCCATGGCAAAACTCTTTTTGGTCAGAACAATGTCGGACTACAACTCTCACGATAATGGACGGAGGTAGCTTACATTTGGTTGAGCCGATAAGGCTGGTTCGCTTAATCTTTAGTGAGTTGCCGAAATCTTTCTAATTCCACCGGAAGTAATTTGCCGTTCCATCGGAAGATAAACGAATTATGTTTCGGTACATGCTCAATAGTGAAACCAGCCTGGGGTCTTGATTCAATCGGTCTATCACTGACTGGTGTACACCTGGTTTCAACGAGAAAGCTGGTTTGACTCCGAGTAGAAAAAAATTATTGCCGATTATAATGGTAGTCGATTTATATCTCGGAAAAAAAGCCATGGCAAAACTCTTTTTGGTCAAACCAATGTCGGACTACAACTCTCACGATAATGGACGGAGGTAGCTTACATTTGGTTGAGCCGATAAGGCTGGTTCGCTTAATCTTTAGTGAGTTGCCGAAATCTTTCTAATTCCACCGGAAGTGATTTGCCGTTCCATCGGAAGATAAACGAATTATGTTTCGGTACATGCTCAATAGTGAAACCAGCCTGGGGTCTTGATTCAATCGGTCTATCACTGACTGGTGTACACCTGGTTTCAACGAGAAAGCTGGTTTGACTCCGAGTAGAAAAAAATTATTGCCGATTATAATGGTAGTCGATTTATATCTCGGAAAAAAAGCCATGGCAAAACTCTTATTGGTCAAACCAATGTCGGACTACAACTCTCACGATAATGGACGGAGGTAGCTTACATTTGGTTGAGCCGATAAGGCTGGTTCGCTTAATCTTTAGTGAGTTGCCGAAATCTCTTTAATTCCACCGGAAGTGATTTGCCGTTCCATCGGAAGATAAACGAATTATGTTTCGGTACATGCTCAATAGTGAAACCAGCCTGGGGTCTTGATTCAATCGGTCTATCACTGACTGTTGTACACCTGGTTTCAACGAGAAAGCTGGTTTGACTCCGAGTAGAAAAAAAAATTATTGCCGATTATAATGGTAGTCGATTTATGTCTCGAAAAAAAAAATGCCATGGCAAAACTCTTTTTGGTCAGAACAATGTCGGACTACAACTCTCACGATAATGGACGGAGGTAGCTTACATTTGGTTGAGCCGATAAGGCTGGTTCGCTTAATCTTTAGTGAGTTGCCGAAATCTTTCTAATTCCACCGGAAGTGATTTGCCGTTCCATCGGAAGATAAACGAATTATGTTTCGGTACATGCTCAATAGTGAAACCAGCCTGGGGTCTTGATTCAATCGGTCTATCACTGACTGGTGTACACCTGGTTTCAACGAGAAAGCTGGTTTGACTCCGAGTAGAAAAAAATTATTGCCGATTATAATGGTAGTCGATTTATATCTCGGAAAAAAAGCCATGGCAAAACTCTTTTTGGTCAAACCAATGTCGGACTACAACTCTCACGATAATGGACGGAGGTAGCTTACATTTGGTTGAGCCGATAAGGCTGGTTCGCTTAATCTTTAGTGAGTTGCCGAAATCTTTCTAATTCCACCGGAAGTGATTTGCCGTTCCATCGGAAGATAAACGAATTATGTTTCGGTACATGCTCAATAGTGAAACCAGCCTGGGGTCTTGATTCAATCGGTCTATCACTGACTGGTGTACACCTGGTTTCAACGAGAAAGCTGGTTTGACTCCGAGTAGAAAAAAATTATTGCCGATTATAATGGTAGTCGATTTATATCTCGGAAAAAAAGCCATGGCAAAACTCTTATTGGTCAAACCAATGTCGGACTACAACTCTCACGATAATGGACGGAGGTAGCTTACATTTGGTTGAGCCGATAAGGCTGGTTCGCTTAATCTTTAGTGAGTTGCCGAAATCTTTCTAATTCCACCGGAAGTGATTTGCCGTTCCATCGGAAGATAAACGAATTATGTTTCGGTACATGCTCAATAGTGAAACCAGCCTGGGGTCTTGATTCAATCGGTCTATCACTGACTGGTGTACACCTGGTTTCAACGAGAAAGCTGGTTTGACTCCGAGTAGAAAAAAATTATTGCCGATTATAATGGTAGTCGATTTATATCTCGGAAAAAAAGCCATGGCAAAACTCTTTTTGGTCAAACCAATGTCGGACTACAACTCTCACGATAATGGACGGAGGTAGCTTACATTTGGTTGAGCCGATAAGGCTGGTTCGCTTAATCTTTAGTGAGTTGCCGAAATCTTTCTAATTCCACCGGAAGTGATTTGCCGTTCCATCGGAAGATAAACGAATTATGTTTCGGTACATGCTCAATAGTGAAACCAGCCTGGGGTCTTGATTCAATCGGTCTATCACTGACTGGTGTACACCTGGTTTCAACGAGAAAGCTGGTTTGACTCCGAGTAGAAAAAAATTATTGCCGATTATAATCGTAGTCGATTTATATCTCGGAAAAAAAGCCATGGCAAAACTCTTATTGGTCAAACCAATGTCGGACTACAACTCTCACGATAATGGACGGAGGTAGCTTACATTTGGTTGAGCCGATAAGGCTGGTTCGCTTAATCTTTTGTGAGTTGCCGAAATCTTTCTAATTCCACCGGAAGTGATTTGCCGTTCCATCGGAAGATAAACGAATTATGTTTCGGTACATGCTCAATAGTGAAACCAGCCTGGGGTCTTGATTCAATCGGTCTATCACTGACTGGTGTACACCTGGTTTCAACGAGAAAGCTGGTTTGACTCCGAGTAGAAAAAAATTATTGCCGATTATAATGGTAGTCGATTTATATCTCGGAAAAAAAGCCATGGCAAAACTCTTATTGGTCAAACCAATGTCGGACTACAACTCTCACGATAATGGACGGAGGTAGCTTACATTTGGTTGAGCCGATAAGGCTGGTTCGCTTAATCTTTTGTGAGTTGCCGAAATCTTTCTAATTCCACCGGAAGTGATTTGCCGTTCCATCGGAAGATAAACGAATTATGTTTCGGTACATGCTCAATAGTGAAACCAGCCTGGGGTCTTGATTCAATCGGTCTATCACTGACTGTTGTACACCTGGTTTCAACGAGAAAGCTGGTTCGTCTCCGAGTAGAAAAAAAATTATTGCCGATTATAATGGTAGTCGATTTATGTCTCGAAAAAAAAAAATGCCATGGCAAAACTCTTTTTGGTCAAACCAATGTCGGACTACAACTCTCACGATAATGGACGTATTCAGATTGAATTTAGTTGAACCGATAAGGCTGGTTCGCTTAATCTTTAGTGAGTTGCCGAAATCTCTTTAATTCCCCCGGAAGTGATTTGCCGTTCCATCGGAAGATAAACGAATTATGTTTCGGTACATGCTCAATAGTGAAACCAGCCTGGGGTCTTGATTCATTCGGTCTATCACTGACTGGTGTACACCTGGTTTCAACGAGAAAGCTGGTTTGACTCCGAGTAGAAAAAAATTATTGCCGATTATAATAGTAGTCGATTTATATCTCGAAAAAAAAAAATGCCATGGCAAAACTCTTTTTGGTCAGAACAATGTCGGACTACAACTCTCACGATAATGGACGGAGGTAGCTTACATTTGGTTGAGCCGATAAGGCTGGTTCGCTTAATCTTTAGTGAGTTGCCGAAATCTCTTTAATTCCACCGGAAGTGATTTGCCGTTCCATCGGAAGATAAACGAATTATGTTTTGGTACATGCTCAATAGTGAAACCAGCCTGGGGTCTTGATTCAATCGGTCTATCACTGACTGTTGTACACCTGGTTTCGACGAGAAAGCTGGTTTGACTCCGAGTAGAAAAAAAATTATTGCCGATTATAATGATAGTCGATTTATATCTCGAAAAAAAATGCCATGGCAAAAGTCTTTTTGGTCAAAACAATGGCGGACTACAACTCTCACGATAATGGACGGAGGTAGCTTACATTTGGTTGAGCCGATAAGGCTGGTTCGCTTAATCTTTAGTGAGTTGCCGAAATCTTTCTAATTCCACCGGAAGTGATTTGCCGTTCCATCGGAAGATAAACGAATTATGTTTCGGTACATGCTCAATAGTGAAACCAGCCTGGGGTCTTGATTCAATCGGTCTATCACTGACTGTTGTACACCTGGTTTCAACGAGAAAGCTGGTTCGTCTCCGAGTAGAAAAAAAATTATTGCCGATTATAATGGTAGTCGATTTATGTCTCGAAAAAAAAAAATGCCATGGCAAAACTCTTTTTGGTCAAACCAATGTCGGACTACAACTCTCACGATAATGGACGTATTCAGCTTGAATTTAGTTGAACCGATAAGGCTGGTTCGCTTAATCTTTAGTGAGTTGCCGAAATCTCTTTAATTCCCCCGGAAGTGATTTGCCGTTCCATCGGAAGATAAACGAATTATGTTTCGGTACATGCTCAATAGTGAAACCAGCCTGGGGTCTTGATTCATTCGGTCTATCACTGACTGGTGTACACCTGGTTTCAACGAGAAAGCTGGTTTGACTCCGAGTAGAAAAAAATTATTGCCGATTATAATAGTAGTCGATTTATATCTCGAAAAAAAAAAATGCCATGGCAAAACTCTTTTTGGTCAGAACAATGTCGGACTACAACTCTCACGATAATGGACGGAGGTAGCTTACATTTGGTTGAGCCGATAAGGCTGGTTCGCTTAATCTTTAGTGAGTTGCCGAAATCTCTTTAATTCCACCGGAAGTGATTTGCCGTTCCATCGGAAGATAAACGAATTATGTTTTGGTACATGCTCAATAGTGAAACCAGCCTGGGGTCTTGATTCAATCGGTCTATCACTGACTGGTGTACACCTGGTTTCAACGAGAAAGCTGGTTTGACTCCGAGTAGAAAAAAATTATTGCCGATTATAATGGTAGTCGATTTATATCTCGGAAAAAAAGCCATGGCAAAACTCTTATTGGTCAAACCAATGTCGGACTACAACTCTCACGATAATGGACGGAGGTAGCTTACATTTGGTTGAGCCGATAAGGCTGGTTCGCTTAATCTTTAGTGAGTTGCCGAAATCTTTCTAATTCCACCGGAAGTGATTTGCCGTTCCATCGGAAGATAAACGAATTATGTTTTGGTAAATGCTCAATAGTGAAACCAGCCTGGGGTCTTGATTCAATCGGTCTATCACTGACTGTTGTACACCTGGTTTCAACGAGAAAGCTGGTTCGACTCCGAGTAGAAAAAAAATTATTGCCGATTATAATGATAGTCGATTTATATCTCGAAAAAAAATGCCATGGCAAAAGTCTTTTTGGTCAAAACAATGTCGGACTACAACTCTCACGATAATGGAAGTATTCAGCTTGAATTTAGTTGAACCGATAAGGCTGGTTCGCTTAATCTTTAGTGAGTTGCCGAAATCTCTTTAATTCCCCCGGAAGTGATTTGCCGTTCCATCGGAAGATAAACGAATTATGTTTCGGTACATGCTCAATAGTGAAACCAGCCTGGGGTCTTGATTCATTCGGTCTATCACTGACTGGTGTACACCTGGTTTCAACGAGAAAGCTGGTTTGACTCCGAGTAGAAAAAAATTATTGCCGATTATAATAGTAGTCGATTTATATCTCGAAAAAAAATGCCATGACAAAAGTCTTTTTGGTCAAAACAATGGCGGACTACAACTCTCACGATAATGGACGGAGGTAGCTTACATTTGGTTGAGCCGATAAGGCTGGTTCGCTTAATCTTTTGTGAGTTGCCGAAATCTTTCTAATTCCACCGGAAGTGATTTGCCGTTCCATCGGAAGATAAACGAATTATGTTTCGGTACATGCTCAATAGTGAAACCAGCCTGGGGTCTTGATTCAATCGGTCTATCACTGACTGTTGTACACCTGGTTTCAACGAGAAAGCTGGTTTGACTCCGAGTAGAAAAAAAATTATTGCCGATTATAATGATAGTCGATTTATATCTCGAAAAAAAAATGCCATGGCAAAAGTCTTTTTGGTCAAAACAATGGCGGACTACAACTCTCACGATAATGGACGGAGGTAGCTTACATTTGGTTGAGCCGATAAGGCTGGTTCGCTTAATCTTTAGTGAGTTGCCGAAATCTTTCTAATTCCACCGGAAGTGATTTGCCGTTCCATCGGAAGATAAACGAATTATGTTTCGGTACATGCTCAATAGTGAAACCAGCCTGGGGTCTTGATTCATTCGGTCTATCACTGACTGGTGTACACCTGGTTTCAACGAGAAAGCTGGTTTGACTCCGAGTAGAAAAAAATTATTGCCGATTATAATAGTAGTCGATTTATATCTCGAAAAAAAAATGCCATGACAAAGGTCTTTTTGGTCAAAACAATGGCGGACTACAACTCTCACGATAATGGACGGAGGTAGCTTACATTTGGTTGAGCCGATAAGGCTGGTTCGCTTAATCTTTTGTGAGTTGCCGAAATCTTTCTAATTCCACCGGAAGTGATTTGCCGTTCCATCGGAAGATAAACGAATTATGTTTCGGTACATGCTCAATAGTGAAACCAGCCTGGGGTCTTGATTCAATCGGTCTATCACTGACTGTTGTACACCTGGTTTCAACGAGAAAGCTGGTTTGACTCCGAGTAGAAAAAAAATTATTGCCGATTATAATGGTAGTCGATTTATGTCTCGAAAAAAAAAATGCCATGGCAAAACTCTTTTTGGTCAAAACAATGTCGGACTACAACTCTCACGATAATGGACGGAGGTAGCTTACATTTGGTTGAGCCGATAAGGCTGGTTCGCTTAATCTTTAGTGAGTTGCCGAAATCTTTCTAATTCCACCGGAAGTAATTTGCCGTTCCATCGGAAGATAAACGAATTATGTTTCGGTACATGCTCAATAGTGAAACCAGCCTGGGGTCTTGATTCAATCGGTCTATCACTGACTGGTGTACACCTGGTTTCAACGAGAAAGCTGGTTTGACTCCGAGTAGAAAAAAATTATTGCCGATTATAATGGTAGTCGATTTATATCTCGGAAAAAAAGCCATGGCAAAACTCTTTTTGGTCAAACCAATGTCGGACTACAACTCTCACGATAATGGACGGAGGTAGCTTACATTTGGTTGAGCCGATAAGGCTGGTTCGCTTAATCTTTAGTGAGTTGCCGAAATCTTTCTAATTCCACCGGAAGTGATTTGCCGTTCCATCGGAAGATAAACGAATTATGTTTCGGTACATGCTCAATAGTGAAACCAGCCTGGGGTCTTGATTCAATCGGTCTATCACTGACTGGTGTGCACCTGGTTTCAACGAGAAAGCTGGTTTGACTCCGAGTAGAAAAAAATTATTGCCGATTATAATGGTAGTCGATTTATATCTCGGAAAAAAAGCCATGGCAAAACTCTTATTGGTCAAACCAATGTCGGACTACAACTCTCACGATAATGGACGGAGGTAGCTTACATTTGGTTGAGCCGATAAGGCTGGTTCGCTTAATCTTTAGTGAGTTGCCGAAATCTCTTTAATTCCACCGGAAGTGATTTGCCGTTCCATCGGAAGATAAACGAATTATGTTTCGGTACATGCTCAATAGTGAAACCAGCCTGGGGTCTTGATTCAATCGGTCTATCACTGACTGTTGTACACCTGGTTTCAACGAGAAAGCTGGTTCGACTCCGAGTAGAAAAAAAATTATTGGCGATTATAATGGTAGTCGATTTATGTCTCGAAAAAAAAAAATGCCATGGCAAAACTCTTTTTGGTCAGAACAATGTCGGACTACAACTCTCACGATAATGGACGGAGGTAGCTTACATTTGGTTGAGCCGATAAGGCTGGTTCGCTTAATCTTTAGTGAGTTGCCGAAATCTTTCTAATTCCACCGGAAGTGATTTGCCGTTCCATCGGAAGATAAACGAATTATGTTTCGGTACATGCTCAATAGTGAAACCAACCTGGGGTCTTGATTCAATCGGTCTATCACTGACTGTTGTACACCTGGTTTCAACGAGAAAGCTGGTTCGACTCCGAGTAGAAAAAAAATTATTGCCGATTATAATGGTAGTCGATTTATGTCTCGAAAAAAAAAAATGCCATGGCAAAACTCTTTTTGGTCAAACCAATGTCGGACTACAACTCTCACGATAATGGACGTATTCAGCTTGAATTTAGTTGAACCGATAAGGCTGGTTCGCTTAATCTTTAGTGAGTTGCCGAAATCTCTTTAATTCCCCCGGAAGTGATTTGCCGTTCCATCGGAAGATAAACGAATTATGTTTCGGTACATGCTCAATAGTGAAACCAGCCTGGGGTCTTGATTCATTCGGTCTATCACTGACTGGTGTACACCTGGTTTCAACGAGAAAGCTGGTTTGACTCCGAGTAGAAAAAAATTATTGCCGATTATAATAGTAGTCGATTTATATCTCGAAAAAAAAATGCCATGACAAAAGTCTTTTTGGTCAAAACAATGGCGGACTACAATTCTCACGATAATGGACGGAGGTAACTTACATTTGGTTGAGCCGATAAGGCTGGTTCGCTTAATCTTTTGTGAGTTGCCGAAATCTTTCTAATTCCACCGGAAGTGATTTGCCGTTCCATCGGAAGATAAACGAATTATGTTTCGGTACATGCTCAATAGTGAAACCAGCCTGGGGTCTTGATTCAATCGGTCTATCACTGACTGGTGTACACCTGGTTTCAACGAGAAAGCTGGTTTGACTCCGAGTAGAAAAAAATTATTGCCGATTATAATGGTAGTCGATTTATATCTCGGAAAAAAAGCCATGGCAAAACTCTTATTGGTCAAACCAATGTCGGACTACAACTCTCACGATAATGGACGGAGGTAGCTTACATTTGGTTGAGCCGATAAGGCTGGTTCGCTTAATCTTTAGTGAGTTGCCGAAATCTTTCTAATTCCACCGGAAGTGATTTGCCGTTCCATCGGAAGATAAACGAATTATGTTTCGGTACATGCTCAATAGTGAAACCAGCCTGGGGTCTTGATTCAATCGGTCTATCACTGACTGGTGTACACCTGGTTTCAACGAGAAAGCTGGTTTGACTCCGAGTAGAAAAAAATTATTGCCGATTATAATGGTAGTCGATTTATATCTCGGAAAAAAAGCCATGGCAAAACTCTTTTTGGTCAAACCAATGTCGGACTACAACTCTCACGATAATGGACGGAGGTAGCTTACATTTGGTTGAGCCGATAAGGCTGGTTCGCTTAATCTTTAGTGAGTTGCCGAAATCTTTCTAATTCCACCGGAAGTGATTTGCCGTTCCATCGGAAGATAAACGAATTATGTTTCGGTACATGCTCAATAGTGAAACCAGCCTGGGGTCTTGATTCAATCGGTCTATCACTGACTGGTGTACACCTGGTTTCAACGAGAAAGCTGGTTTGACTCCGAGTAGAAAAAAATTATTGCCGATTATAATCGTAGTCGATTTATATCTCGGAAAAAAAGCCATGGCAAAACTCTTATTGGTCAAACCAATGTCGGACTACAACTCTCACGATAATGGACGGAGGTAGCTTACATTTGGTTGAGCCGATAAGGCTGGTTCGCTTAATCTTTTGTGAGTTGCCGAAATCTTTCTAATTCCACCGGAAGTGATTTGCCGTTCCATCGGAAGATAAACGAATTATGTTTCGGTACATGCTCAATAGTGAAACCAGCCTGGGGTCTTGATTCAATCGGTCTATCACTGACTGGTGTACACCTGGTTTCAACGAGAAAGCTGGTTTGACTCCGAGTAGAAAAAAATTATTGCCGATTATAATGGTAGTCGATTTATATCTCGGAAAAAAAGCCATGGCAAAACTCTTATTGGTCAAACCAATGTCGGACTACAACTCTCACGATAATGGACGGAGGTAGCTTACATTTGGTTGAGCCGATAAGGCTGGTTCGCTTAATCTTTTGTGAGTTGCCGAAATCTTTCTAATTCCACCGGAAGTGATTTGCCGTTCCATCGGAAGATAAACGAATTATGTTTCGGTACATGCTCAATAGTGAAACCAGCCTGGGGTCTTGATTCAATCGGCCTATCACTGACTGTTGTACACCTGGTTTCAACGAGAAAGCTGGTTTGACTCCGAGTAGAAAAAAAATTATTGCCGATTATAATGGTAGTCGATTTATGTCTCGAAAAAAAAAATGCCATGGCAAAACTCTTTTTGGTCAAAACAATGTCGGACTACAACTCTCACGATAATGGACGGAGGTAGCTTACATTTGGTTGAGCCGATAAGGCTGGTTCGCTTAATCTTTAGTGAGTTGCCGAAATCTTTCTAATTCCACCGGAAGTAATTTGCCATTCCATCGGAAGATAAACGAATTATGTTTCGGTACATGCTCAATAGTGAAACCAGCCTGGGGTCTTGATTCAATCGGTCTATCACTGACTGGTGTACACCTGGTTTCAACGAGAAAGCTGGTTTGACTCCGAGTAGAAAAAAATTATTGCCGATTATAATGGTAGTCGATTTATATCTCGGAAAAAAAGCCATGGCAAAACTCTTATTGGTCAAACCAATGTCGGACTACAACTCTCACGATAATGGACGGAGGTAGCTTACATTTGGTTGAGCCGATAAGGCTGTTTCGCTTAATCTTTAGTGAGTTGCCGAAATCTCTTTAATTCCACCGGAAGTGATTTGCCGTTCCATCGGAAGATAAACGAATTATGTTTTGGTACATGCTCAATAGTGAAACCAGCCTGGGGTCTTGATTCAATCGGTCTATCACTGACTGTTGTACACCTGGTTTCGACGAGAAAGCTGGTTTGACTCCGAGTAGAAAAAAAATTATTGCCGATTATAATGATAGTCGATTTATATCTCGAAAAAAAATGCCATGGCAAAAGTCTTTTTGGTCAAAACAATGGCGGACTACAACTCTCACGATAATGGACGGAGGTAGCTTACATTTGGTTGAGCCGATAAGGCTGGTTCGCTTAATCTTTAGTGAGTTGCCGAAATCTTTCTAATTCCACCGGAAGTGATTTGCCGTTCCATCGGAAGATAAACGAATTATGTTTCGGTAAATGCTCAATAGTGAAACCAACCTGGGGTCTTGATTCAATCGGTCTATCACTGACTGTTGTACACCTGGTTTCAACGAGAAAGCTGGTTCGACTCCGAGTAGAAAAAAAATTATTGCCGATTATAATGGTAGTCGATTTATGTCTCGAAAAAAAAAATGCCATGGCAAAACTCTTTTTGGTCAAACCAATGTCGGACTACAACTCTCACGATAATGGACGTATTCAGCTTGAATTTAGTTGAACCGATAAGGCTGGTTCGCTTAATCTTTAGTGAGTTGCCGAAATCTCTTTAATTCCCCCGGAAGTGATTTGCCGTTCCATCGGAAGATAAACGAATTATGTTTCGGTACATGCTCAATAGTGAAACCAGCCTGGGGTCTTGATTCATTCGGTCTATCACTGACTGGTGTACACCTGGTTTCAACGAGAAAGCTGGTTTGACTCCGAGTAGAAAAAAATTATTGCCGATTATAATAGTAGTCGATTTATATCTCGAAAAAAAAATGCCATGACAAAAGTCTTTTTGGTCAAAACAATGGCGGACTACAACTCTCACGATAATGGACGGAGGTAGCTTACATTTGGTTGAGCCGATAAGGCTGGTTCGCTTAATCTTTAGTGAGTTGCCGAAATCTCTTTAATTCCCCCGGAAGTGATTTGCCGTTCCATCGGAAGATAAACGAATTATGTTTCGGTACATGCTCAATAGTGAAACCAGCCTGGGGTCTTGATTCATTCGGTCTATCACTGACTGGTGTACACCTGGTTTTAACGAGAAAGCTGGTTTGACTCCGAGTAGAAAAAAATTATTGCCGATTATAATAGTAGTCGATTTATATCTCGAAAAAAAAATGCCATGACAAAAGTCTTTTTGGTCAAAACAATGGCGGACTACAACTCTCACGATAATGGACGGAGGTAACTTACATTTGGTTGAGCCGATAAGGCTGGTTCGCTTAATCTTTTGTGAGTTGCCGAAATCTTTCTAATTCCACCGGAAGTGATTTGCCGTTCCATCGGAAGATAAACGAATTATGTTTCGGTACATGCTCAATAAAGAAACCAGCCTGGGGTCTTGATTCAATCGGTCTATCACTGACTGGTGTACACCTGGTTTCAACGAGAAAGCTGGTTTGACTCCGAGTAGAAAAAAATTATTGCCGATTATAATGGTAGTCGATTTATATCTCGGAAAAAAAGCCATGGCAAAACTCTTTTTGGTCAAACCAATGTCGGACTACAACTCTCACGATAATGGACGGAGGTAGCTTACATTTGGTTGAGCCGATAAGGCTGGTTCGCTTAATCTTTAGTGAGTTGCCGAAATCTTTCTAATTCCACCGGAAGTGATTTGCCGTTCCATCGGAAGATAAACGAATTATGTTTCGGTACATGCTCAATAGTGAAACCAGCCTGGGGTCTTGATTCAATCGGTCTATCACTGACTGTTGTACACCTGGTTTCAACGAGAAAGCTGGTTCGTCTCCGAGTAGAAAAAAAATTATTGCCGATTATAATGGTAGTCGATTTATGTCTCGAAAAAAAAAAATGCCATGGCAAAACTCTTTTTGGTCAAACCAATGTCGGACTACAACTCTCACGATAATGGACGTATTCAGATTGAATTTAGTTGAACCGATAAGGCTGGTTCGCTTAATCTTTAGTGAGTTGCCGAAATCTCTTTAATTCCCCCGGAAGTGATTTGCCGTTCCATCGGAAGATAAACGAATTATGTTTCGGTACATGCTCAATAGTGAAACCAGCCTGGGGTCTTGATTCATTCGGTCTATCACTGACTGGTGTACACCTGGTTTCAACGAGAAAGCTGGTTTGACTCCGAGTAGAAAAAAATTATTGCCGATTATAATAGTAGTCGATTTATATCTCGAAAAAAAAAAATGCCATGGCAAAACTCTTTTTGGTCAGAACAATGTCGGACTACAACTCTCACGATAATGGACGGAGGTAGCTTACATTTGGTTGAGCCGATAAGGCTGGTTCGCTTAATCTTTAGTGAGTTGCCGAAATCTCTTTAATTCCACCGGAAGTGATTTGCCGTTCCATCGGAAGATAAACGAATTATGTTTTGGTACATGCTCAATAGTGAAACCAGCCTGGGGTCTTGATTCAATCGGTCTATCACTGACTGTTGTACACCTGGTTTCGACGAGAAAGCTGGTTTGACTCCGAGTAGAAAAAAAATTATTGCCGATTATAATGATAGTCGATTTATATCTCGAAAAAAAATGCCATGGCAAAAGTCTTTTTGGTCAAAACAATGGCGGACTACAACTCTCACGATAATGGACGGAGGTAGCTTACATTTGGTTGAGCCGATAAGGCTGGTTCGCTTAATCTTTAGTGAGTTGCCGAAATCTTTCTAATTCCACCGGAAGTGATTTGCCGTTCCATCGGAAGATAAACGAATTATGTTTCGGTACATGCTCAATAGTGAAACCAGCCTGGGGTCTTGATTCAATCGGTCTATCACTGACTGTTGTACACCTGGTTTCAACGAGAAAGCTGGTTCGTCTCCGAGTAGAAAAAAAATTATTGCCGATTATAATGGTAGTCGATTTATGTCTCGAAAAAAAAAAATGCCATGGCAAAACTCTTTTTGGTCAAACCAATGTCGGACTACAACTCTCACGATAATGGACGTATTCAGCTTGAATTTAGTTGAACCGATAAGGCTGGTTCGCTTAATCTTTAGTGAGTTGCCGAAATCTCTTTAATTCCCCCGGAAGTGATTTGCCGTTCCATCGGAAGATAAACGAATTATGTTTCGGTACATGCTCAATAGTGAAACCAGCCTGGGGTCTTGATTCATTCGGTCTATCACTGACTGGTGTACACCTGGTTTCAACGAGAAAGCTGGTTTGACTCCGAGTAGAAAAAAATTATTGCCGATTATAATAGTAGTCGATTTATATCTCGAAAAAAAAAAATGCCATGGCAAAACTCTTTTTGGTCAGAACAATGTCGGACTACAACTCTCACGATAATGGACGGAGGTAGCTTACATTTGGTTGAGCCGATAAGGCTGGTTCGCTTAATCTTTAGTGAGTTGCCGAAATCTCTTTAATTCCACCGGAAGTGATTTGCCGTTCCATCGGAAGATAAACGAATTATGTTTTGGTACATGCTCAATAGTGAAACCAGCCTGGGGTCTTGATTCAATCGGTCTATCACTGACTGGTGTACACCTGGTTTCAACGAGAAAGCTGGTTTGACTCCGAGTAGAAAAAAATTATTGCCGATTATAATGGTAGTCGATTTATATCTCGGAAAAAAAGCCATGGCAAAACTCTTATTGGTCAAACCAATGTCGGACTACAACTCTCACGATAATGGACGGAGGTAGCTTACATTTGGTTGAGCCGATAAGGCTGGTTCGCTTAATCTTTAGTGAGTTGCCGAAATCTTTCTAATTCCACCGGAAGTGATTTGCCGTTCCATCGGAAGATAAACGAATTATGTTTTGGTAAATGCTCAATAGTGAAACCAGCCTGGGGTCTTGATTCAATCGGTCTATCACTGACTGTTGTACACCTGGTTTCAACGAGAAAGCTGGTTCGACTCCGAGTAGAAAAAAAATTATTGCCGATTATAATGATAGTCGATTTATATCTCGAAAAAAAATGCCATGGCAAAAGTCTTTTTGGTCAAAACAATGTCGGACTACAACTCTCACGATAATGGAAGTATTCAGCTTGAATTTAGTTGAACCGATAAGGCTGGTTCGCTTAATCTTTAGTGAGTTGCCGAAATCTCTTTAATTCCCCCGGAAGTGATTTGCCGTTCCATCGGAAGATAAACGAATTATGTTTCGGTACATGCTCAATAGTGAAACCAGCCTGGGGTCTTGATTCATTCGGTCTATCACTGACTGGTGTACACCTGGTTTCAACGAGAAAGCTGGTTTGACTCCGAGTAGAAAAAAATTATTGCCGATTATAATAGTAGTCGATTTATATCTCGAAAAAAAATGCCATGACAAAAGTCTTTTTGGTCAAAACAATGGCGGACTACAACTCTCACGATAATGGACGGAGGTAGCTTACATTTGGTTGAGCCGATAAGGCTGGTTCGCTTAATCTTTTGTGAGTTGCCGAAATCTTTCTAATTCCACCGGAAGTGATTTGCCGTTCCATCGGAAGATAAACGAATTATGTTTCGGTACATGCTCAATAGTGAAACCAGCCTGGGGTCTTGATTCAATCGGTCTATCACTGACTGTTGTACACCTGGTTTCAACGAGAAAGCTGGTTTGACTCCGAGTAGAAAAAAAATTATTGCCGATTATAATGATAGTCGATTTATATCTCGAAAAAAAAATGCCATGGCAAAAGTCTTTTTGGTCAAAACAATGGCGGACTACAACTCTCACGATAATGGACGGAGGTAGCTTACATTTGGTTGAGCCGATAAGGCTGGTTCGCTTAATCTTTAGTGAGTTGCCGAAATCTTTCTAATTCCACCGGAAGTGATTTGCCGTTCCATCGGAAGATAAACGAATTATGTTTCGGTACATGCTCAATAGTGAAACCAGCCTGGGGTCTTGATTCATTCGGTCTATCACTGACTGGTGTACACCTGGTTTCAACGAGAAAGCTGGTTTGACTCCGAGTAGAAAAAAATTATTGCCGATTATAATAGTAGTCGATTTATATCTCGAAAAAAAAATGCCATGACAAAGGTCTTTTTGGTCAAAACAATGGCGGACTACAACTCTCACGATAATGGACGGAGGTAGCTTACATTTGGTTGAGCCGATAAGGCTGGTTCGCTTAATCTTTTGTGAGTTGCCGAAATCTTTCTAATTCCACCGGAAGTGATTTGCCGTTCCATCGGAAGATAAACGAATTATGTTTCGGTACATGCTCAATAGTGAAACCAGCCTGGGGTCTTGATTCAATCGGTCTATCACTGACTGTTGTACACCTGGTTTCAACGAGAAAGCTGGTTTGACTCCGAGTAGAAAAAAAATTATTGCCGATTATAATGGTAGTCGATTTATGTCTCGAAAAAAAAAATGCCATGGCAAAACTCTTTTTGGTCAAAACAATGTCGGACTACAACTCTCACGATAATGGACGGAGGTAGCTTACATTTGGTTGAGCCGATAAGGCTGGTTCGCTTAATCTTTAGTGAGTTGCCGAAATCTTTCTAATTCCACCGGAAGTAATTTGCCGTTCCATCGGAAGATAAACGAATTATGTTTCGGTACATGCTCAATAGTGAAACCAGCCTGGGGTCTTGATTCAATCGGTCTATCACTGACTGGTGTACACCTGGTTTCAACGAGAAAGCTGGTTTGACTCCGAGTAGAAAAAAATTATTGCCGATTATAATGGTAGTCGATTTATATCTCGGAAAAAAAGCCATGGCAAAACTCTTTTTGGTCAAACCAATGTCGGACTACAACTCTCACGATAATGGACGGAGGTAGCTTACATTTGGTTGAGCCGATAAGGCTGGTTCGCTTAATCTTTAGTGAGTTGCCGAAATCTTTCTAATTCCACCGGAAGTGATTTGCCGTTCCATCGGAAGATAAACGAATTATGTTTCGGTACATGCTCAATAGTGAAACCAGCCTGGGGTCTTGATTCAATCGGTCTATCACTGACTGGTGTGCACCTGGTTTCAACGAGAAAGCTGGTTTGACTCCGAGTAGAAAAAAATTATTGCCGATTATAATGGTAGTCGATTTATATCTCGGAAAAAAAGCCATGGCAAAACTCTTATTGGTCAAACCAATGTCGGACTACAACTCTCACGATAATGGACGGAGGTAGCTTACATTTGGTTGAGCCGATAAGGCTGGTTCGCTTAATCTTTAGTGAGTTGCCGAAATCTCTTTAATTCCACCGGAAGTGATTTGCCGTTCCATCGGAAGATAAACGAATTATGTTTCGGTACATGCTCAATAGTGAAACCAGCCTGGGGTCTTGATTCAATCGGTCTATCACTGACTGTTGTACACCTGGTTTCAACGAGAAAGCTGGTTCGACTCCGAGTAGAAAAAAAATTATTGGCGATTATAATGGTAGTCGATTTATGTCTCGAAAAAAAAAAATGCCATGGCAAAACTCTTTTTGGTCAGAACAATGTCGGACTACAACTCTCACGATAATGGACGGAGGTAGCTTACATTTGGTTGAGCCGATAAGGCTGGTTCGCTTAATCTTTAGTGAGTTGCCGAAATCTTTCTAATTCCACCGGAAGTGATTTGCCGTTCCATCGGAAGATAAACGAATTATGTTTCGGTACATGCTCAATAGTGAAACCAACCTGGGGTCTTGATTCAATCGGTCTATCACTGACTGTTGTACACCTGGTTTCAACGAGAAAGCTGGTTCGACTCCGAGTAGAAAAAAAATTATTGCCGATTATAATGGTAGTCGATTTATGTCTCGAAAAAAAAAAATGCCATGGCAAAACTCTTTTTGGTCAAACCAATGTCGGACTACAACTCTCACGATAATGGACGTATTCAGCTTGAATTTAGTTGAACCGATAAGGCTGGTTCGCTTAATCTTTAGTGAGTTGCCGAAATCTCTTTAATTCCCCCGGAAGTGATTTGCCGTTCCATCGGAAGATAAACGAATTATGTTTCGGTACATGCTCAATAGTGAAACCAGCCTGGGGTCTTGATTCATTCGGTCTATCACTGACTGGTGTACACCTGGTTTCAACGAGAAAGCTGGTTTGACTCCGAGTAGAAAAAAATTATTGCCGATTATAATAGTAGTCGATTTATATCTCGAAAAAAAAATGCCATGACAAAAGTCTTTTTGGTCAAAACAATGGCGGACTACAATTCTCACGATAATGGACGGAGGTAACTTACATTTGGTTGAGCCGATAAGGCTGGTTCGCTTAATCTTTTGTGAGTTGCCGAAATCTTTCTAATTCCACCGGAAGTGATTTGCCGTTCCATCGGAAGATAAACGAATTATGTTTCGGTACATGCTCAATAGTGAAACCAGCCTGGGGTCTTGATTCAATCGGTCTATCACTGACTGGTGTACACCTGGTTTCAACGAGAAAGCTGGTTTGACTCCGAGTAGAAAAAAATTATTGCCGATTATAATGGTAGTCGATTTATATCTCGGAAAAAAAGCCATGGCAAAACTCTTATTGGTCAAACCAATGTCGGACTACAACTCTCACGATAATGGACGGAGGTAGCTTACATTTGGTTGAGCCGATAAGGCTGGTTCGCTTAATCTTTAGTGAGTTGCCGAAATCTTTCTAATTCCACCGGAAGTGATTTGCCGTTCCATCGGAAGATAAACGAATTATGTTTCGGTACATGCTCAATAGTGAAACCAGCCTGGGGTCTTGATTCAATCGGTCTATCACTGACTGGTGTACACCTGGTTTCAACGAGAAAGCTGGTTTGACTCCGAGTAGAAAAAAATTATTGCCGATTATAATGGTAGTCGATTTATATCTCGGAAAAAAAGCCATGGCAAAACTCTTTTTGGTCAAACCAATGTCGGACTACAACTCTCACGATAATGGACGGAGGTAGCTTACATTTGGTTGAGCCGATAAGGCTGGTTCGCTTAATCTTTAGTGAGTTGCCGAAATCTTTCTAATTCCACCGGAAGTGATTTGCCGTTCCATCGGAAGATAAACGAATTATGTTTCGGTACATGCTCAATAGTGAAACCAGCCTGGGGTCTTGATTCAATCGGTCTATCACTGACTGGTGTACACCTGGTTTCAACGAGAAAGCTGGTTTGACTCCGAGTAGAAAAAAATTATTGCCGATTATAATCGTAGTCGATTTATATCTCGGAAAAAAAGCCATGGCAAAACTCTTATTGGTCAAACCAATGTCGGACTACAACTCTCACGATAATGGACGGAGGTAGCTTACATTTGGTTGAGCCGATAAGGCTGGTTCGCTTAATCTTTTGTGAGTTGCCGAAATCTTTCTAATTCCACCGGAAGTGATTTGCCGTTCCATCGGAAGATAAACGAATTATGTTTCGGTACATGCTCAATAGTGAAACCAGCCTGGGGTCTTGATTCAATCGGTCTATCACTGACTGGTGTACACCTGGTTTCAACGAGAAAGCTGGTTTGACTCCGAGTAGAAAAAAATTATTGCCGATTATAATGGTAGTCGATTTATATCTCGGAAAAAAAGCCATGGCAAAACTCTTATTGGTCAAACCAATGTCGGACTACAACTCTCACGATAATGGACGGAGGTAGCTTACATTTGGTTGAGCCGATAAGGCTGGTTCGCTTAATCTTTTGTGAGTTGCCGAAATCTTTCTAATTCCACCGGAAGTGATTTGCCGTTCCATCGGAAGATAAACGAATTATGTTTCGGTACATGCTCAATAGTGAAACCAGCCTGGGGTCTTGATTCAATCGGCCTATCACTGACTGTTGTACACCTGGTTTCAACGAGAAAGCTGGTTTGACTCCGAGTAGAAAAAAAATTATTGCCGATTATAATGGTAGTCGATTTATGTCTCGAAAAAAAAAATGCCATGGCAAAACTCTTTTTGGTCAAAACAATGTCGGACTACAACTCTCACGATAATGGACGGAGGTAGCTTACATTTGGTTGAGCCGATAAGGCTGGTTCGCTTAATCTTTAGTGAGTTGCCGAAATCTTTCTAATTCCACCGGAAGTAATTTGCCATTCCATCGGAAGATAAACGAATTATGTTTCGGTACATGCTCAATAGTGAAACCAGCCTGGGGTCTTGATTCAATCGGTCTATCACTGACTGGTGTACACCTGGTTTCAACGAGAAAGCTGGTTTGACTCCGAGTAGAAAAAAATTATTGCCGATTATAATGGTAGTCGATTTATATCTCGGAAAAAAAGCCATGGCAAAACTCTTATTGGTCAAACCAATGTCGGACTACAACTCTCACGATAATGGACGGAGGTAGCTTACATTTGGTTGAGCCGATAAGGCTGTTTCGCTTAATCTTTAGTGAGTTGCCGAAATCTCTTTAATTCCACCGGAAGTGATTTGCCGTTCCATCGGAAGATAAACGAATTATGTTTTGGTACATGCTCAATAGTGAAACCAGCCTGGGGTCTTGATTCAATCGGTCTATCACTGACTGTTGTACACCTGGTTTCGACGAGAAAGCTGGTTTGACTCCGAGTAGAAAAAAAATTATTGCCGATTATAATGATAGTCGATTTATATCTCGAAAAAAAATGCCATGGCAAAAGTCTTTTTGGTCAAAACAATGGCGGACTACAACTCTCACGATAATGGACGGAGGTAGCTTACATTTGGTTGAGCCGATAAGGCTGGTTCGCTTAATCTTTAGTGAGTTGCCGAAATCTTTCTAATTCCACCGGAAGTGATTTGCCGTTCCATCGGAAGATAAACGAATTATGTTTCGGTAAATGCTCAATAGTGAAACCAACCTGGGGTCTTGATTCAATCGGTCTATCACTGACTGTTGTACACCTGGTTTCAACGAGAAAGCTGGTTCGACTCCGAGTAGAAAAAAAATTATTGCCGATTATAATGGTAGTCGATTTATGTCTCGAAAAAAAAAATGCCATGGCAAAACTCTTTTTGGTCAAACCAATGTCGGACTACAACTCTCACGATAATGGACGTATTCAGCTTGAATTTAGTTGAACCGATAAGGCTGGTTCGCTTAATCTTTAGTGAGTTGCCGAAATCTCTTTAATTCCCCCGGAAGTGATTTGCCGTTCCATCGGAAGATAAACGAATTATGTTTCGGTACATGCTCAATAGTGAAACCAGCCTGGGGTCTTGATTCATTCGGTCTATCACTGACTGGTGTACACCTGGTTTCAACGAGAAAGCTGGTTTGACTCCGAGTAGAAAAAAATTATTGCCGATTATAATAGTAGTCGATTTATATCTCGAAAAAAAAATGCCATGACAAAAGTCTTTTTGGTCAAAACAATGGCGGACTACAACTCTCACGATAATGGACGGAGGTAGCTTACATTTGGTTGAGCCGATAAGGCTGGTTCGCTTAATCTTTAGTGAGTTGCCGAAATCTCTTTAATTCCCCCGGAAGTGATTTGCCGTTCCATCGGAAGATAAACGAATTATGTTTCGGTACATGCTCAATAGTGAAACCAGCCTGGGGTCTTGATTCATTCGGTCTATCACTGACTGGTGTACACCTGGTTTTAACGAGAAAGCTGGTTTGACTCCGAGTAGAAAAAAATTATTGCCGATTATAATAGTAGTCGATTTATATCTCGAAAAAAAAATGCCATGACAAAAGTCTTTTTGGTCAAAACAATGGCGGACTACAACTCTCACGATAATGGACGGAGGTAACTTACATTTGGTTGAGCCGATAAGGCTGGTTCGCTTAATCTTTTGTGAGTTGCCGAAATCTTTCTAATTCCACCGGAAGTGATTTGCCGTTCCATCGGAAGATAAACGAATTATGTTTCGGTACATGCTCAATAAAGAAACCAGCCTGGGGTCTTGATTCAATCGGTCTATCACTGACTGGTGTACACCTGGTTTCAACGAGAAAGCTGGTTTGACTCCGAGTAGAAAAAAATTATTGCCGATTATAATGGTAGTCGATTTATATCTCGGAAAAAAAGCCATGGCAAAACTCTTTTTGGTCAAACCAATGTCGGACTACAACTCTCACGATAATGGACGGAGGTAGCTTACATTTGGTTGAGCCGATAAGGCTGGTTCGCTTAATCTTTAGTGAGTTGCCGAAATCTTTCTAATTCCACCGGAAGTGATTTGCCGTTCCATCGGAAGATAAACGAATTATGTTTCGGTACATGCTCAATAGTGAAACCAGCATGGGGTCTTGATTCAATCGGTCTATCACTGACTGGTGTACACCTGGTTTCAACGAGAAAGCTGGTTTGACTCCGAGTAGAAAAAAATTATTGCCGATTATAATGGTAGTCGATTTATATCTCGGAAAAAAAGCCATGGCAAAACTCTTATTGGTCAAACCAATGTCGGACTACAACTCTCACGATAATGGACGGAGGTAGCTTACATTTGGTTGAGCCGATAAGGCTGGTTCGCTTAATCTTTAGTGAGTTGCCGAAATCTCTTTAATTCCACCGGAAGTGATTTGCCGTTCCATCGGAAGATAAACGAATTATGTTTTGGTACATGCTCAATAGTGAAACCAGCCTGGGGTCTTGATTCAATCGGTCTATCACTGACTGGTGTACACCTGGTTTCAAGGAGAAAGCTGGTTTGACTCCGAGTAGAAAAAAATTATTGCCGATTATAATGGTAGTCGATTTATATCTCGGAAAAAAAGCCATGGCAAAACTCTTATTGGTCAAACCAATGTCGGACTACAACTCTCACGATAATGGACGGAGGTAGCTTACATTTGGTTGAGCCGATAAGGCTGGTTCGCTTAATCTTTAGTGAGTTGCCGAAATCTCTTTAATTCCACCAAAAGTGATTTGCCGTTCCATCGGAAGATAAACGAATTATGTTTTGGTACATGCTCAATAGTGAAACCAGCCTGGGGTCTTGATTCAATCGGTCTATCACTGACTGTTGTACACCTGGTTTCGACGAGAAAGCTGGTTTGACTCCGAGTAGAAAAAAAATTATTGCCGATTATAATGATAGTCGATTTATATCTCGAAAAAAAAATGCCATGGCAAAAGTCTTTTTGGTCAAAACAATGGCGGACTACAACTCTCACGATAATGGACGGAGGTAGCTTACATTTGGTTGAGCCGATAAGGCTGGTTCGCTTAATCTTTAGTGAGTTGCCGAAATCTTTCTAATTCCACCGGAAGTGATTTGCCGTTCCATCGGAAGATAAACGAATTATGTTTCGGTACATGCTCAATAGTGAAACCAACCTGGGGTCTTGATTCAATCGGTCTATCACTGACTGTTGTACACCTGGTTTCAACGAGAAAGCTGGTTCGACTCCGAGTAGAAAAAAAATTATTGCCGATTATAATGGTAGTCGATTTATGTCTCGAAAAAAAAAATGCCATGGCAAAACTCTTTTTGGTCAAACCAATGTCGGACTACAACTCTCACGATAATGGACGTATTCAGCTTGAATTTAGTTGAACCGATAAGGCTGGTTCGCTTAATCTTTAGTGAGTTGCCGAAATCTCTTTAATTCCCCCGGAAGTGATTTGCCGTTCCATCGGAAGATAAACGAATTATGTTTCGGTACATGCTCAATAGTGAAACCAGCCTGGGGTCTTGATTCAATCGGTCTATCACTGACTGTTGTACACCTGGTTTCAACGAGAAAGCTGGTTCGACTCCGAGTAGAAAAAAAATTATTGCCGATTATAATGATAGTCGATTTATATCTCGAAAAAAAATGCCATGGCAAAAGTCTTTTTGGTCAAAACAATGTCGGACTACAACTCTCACGATAATGGAAGTATTCAGCTTGAATTTAGTTGAACCGATAAGGCTGGTTCGCTTAATCTTTAGTGAGTTGCCGAAATCTCTTTAATTCCCCCGGAAGTGATTTGCCGTTCCATCGGAAGATAAACGAATTATGTTTCGGTACATGCTCAATAGTGAAACCAGCCTGGGGTCTTGATTCATTCGGTCTATCACTGACTGGTGTACACCTGGTTTCAACGAGAAAGCTGGTTTGACTCCGAGTAGAAAAAAATTATTGCCGATTATAATAGTAGTCGATTTATATCTCGAAAAAAAATGCCATGACAAAAGTCTTTTTGGTCAAAACAATGGCGGACTACAACTCTCACGATAATGGACGGAGGTAGCTTACATTTGGTTGAGCCGATAAGGCTGGTTCGCTTAATCTTTTGTGAGTTGCCGAAATCTTTCTAATTCCACCGGAAGTGATTTGCCGTTCCATCGGAAGATAAACGAATTATGTTTCGGTACATGCTCAATAGTGAAACCAGCCTGGGGTCTTGATTCAATCGGTCTATCACTGACTGTTGTACACCTGGTTTCAACGAGAAAGCTGGTTTGACTCCGAGTAGAAAAAAAATTATTGCCGATTATAATGATAGTCGATTTATATCTCGAAAAAAAAATGCCATGGCAAAAGTCTTTTTGGTCAAAACAATGGCGGACTACAACTCTCACGATAATGGACGGAGGTAGCTTACATTTGGTTGAGCCGATAAGGCTGGTTCGCTTAATCTTTAGTGAGTTGCCGAAATCTTTCTAATTCCACCGGAAGTGATTTGCCGTTCCATCGGAAGATAAACGAATTATGTTTCGGTACATGCTCAATAGTGAAACCAGCCTGGGGTCTTGATTCATTCGGTCTATCACTGACTGGTGTACACCTGGTTTCAACGAGAAAGCTGGTTTGACTCCGAGTAGAAAAAAATTATTGCCGATTATAATAGTAGTCGATTTATATCTCGAAAAAAAAATGCCATGACAAAGGTCTTTTTGGTCAAAACAATGGCGGACTACAACTCTCACGATAATGGACGGAGGTAGCTTACATTTGGTTGAGCCGATAAGGCTGGTTCGCTTAATCTTTTGTGAGTTGCCGAAATCTTTCTAATTCCACCGGAAGTGATTTGCCGTTCCATCGGAAGATAAACGAATTATGTTTCGGTACATGCTCAATAGTGAAACCAGCCTGGGGTCTTGATTCAATCGGTCTATCACTGACTGTTGTACACCTGGTTTCAACGAGAAAGCTGGTTTGACTCCGAGTAGAAAAAAAATTATTGCCGATTATAATGGTAGTCGATTTATGTCTCGAAAAAAAAAATGCCATGGCAAAACTCTTTTTGGTCAAAACAATGTCGGACTACAACTCTCACGATAATGGACGGAGGTAGCTTACATTTGGTTGAGCCGATAAGGCTGGTTCGCTTAATCTTTAGTGAGTTGCCGAAATCTTTCTAATTCCACCGGAAGTAATTTGCCGTTCCATCGGAAGATAAACGAATTATGTTTCGGTACATGCTCAATAGTGAAACCAGCCTGGGGTCTTGATTCAATCGGTCTATCACTGACTGGTGTACACCTGGTTTCAACGAGAAAGCTGGTTTGACTCCGAGTAGAAAAAAATTATTGCCGATTATAATGGTAGTCGATTTATATCTCGGAAAAAAAGCCATGGCAAAACTCTTTTTGGTCAAACCAATGTCGGACTACAACTCTCACGATAATGGACGGAGGTAGCTTACATTTGGTTGAGCCGATAAGGCTGGTTCGCTTAATCTTTAGTGAGTTGCCGAAATCTTTCTAATTCCACCGGAAGTGATTTGCCGTTCCATCGGAAGATAAACGAATTATGTTTCGGTACATGCTCAATAGTGAAACCAGCCTGGGGTCTTGATTCAATCGGTCTATCACTGACTGGTGTGCACCTGGTTTCAACGAGAAAGCTGGTTTGACTCCGAGTAGAAAAAAATTATTGCCGATTATAATGGTAGTCGATTTATATCTCGGAAAAAAAGCCATGGCAAAACTCTTATTGGTCAAACCAATGTCGGACTACAACTCTCACGATAATGGACGGAGGTAGCTTACATTTGGTTGAGCCGATAAGGCTGGTTCGCTTAATCTTTAGTGAGTTGCCGAAATCTCTTTAATTCCACCGGAAGTGATTTGCCGTTCCATCGGAAGATAAACGAATTATGTTTCGGTACATGCTCAATAGTGAAACCAGCCTGGGGTCTTGATTCAATCGGTCTATCACTGACTGTTGTACACCTGGTTTCAACGAGAAAGCTGGTTCGACTCCGAGTAGAAAAAAAATTATTGGCGATTATAATGGTAGTCGATTTATGTCTCGAAAAAAAAAAATGCCATGGCAAAACTCTTTTTGGTCAGAACAATGTCGGACTACAACTCTCACGATAATGGACGGAGGTAGCTTACATTTGGTTGAGCCGATAAGGCTGGTTCGCTTAATCTTTAGTGAGTTGCCGAAATCTTTCTAATTCCACCGGAAGTGATTTGCCGTTCCATCGGAAGATAAACGAATTATGTTTCGGTACATGCTCAATAGTGAAACCAACCTGGGGTCTTGATTCAATCGGTCTATCACTGACTGTTGTACACCTGGTTTCAACGAGAAAGCTGGTTCGACTCCGAGTAGAAAAAAAATTATTGCCGATTATAATGGTAGTCGATTTATGTCTCGAAAAAAAAAAATGCCATGGCAAAACTCTTTTTGGTCAAACCAATGTCGGACTACAACTCTCACGATAATGGACGTATTCAGCTTGAATTTAGTTGAACCGATAAGGCTGGTTCGCTTAATCTTTAGTGAGTTGCCGAAATCTCTTTAATTCCCCCGGAAGTGATTTGCCGTTCCATCGGAAGATAAACGAATTATGTTTCGGTACATGCTCAATAGTGAAACCAGCCTGGGGTCTTGATTCATTCGGTCTATCACTGACTGGTGTACACCTGGTTTCAACGAGAAAGCTGGTTTGACTCCGAGTAGAAAAAAATTATTGCCGATTATAATAGTAGTCGATTTATATCTCGAAAAAAAAATGCCATGACAAAAGTCTTTTTGGTCAAAACAATGGCGGACTACAATTCTCACGATAATGGACGGAGGTAACTTACATTTGGTTGAGCCGATAAGGCTGGTTCGCTTAATCTTTTGTGAGTTGCCGAAATCTTTCTAATTCCACCGGAAGTGATTTGCCGTTCCATCGGAAGATAAACGAATTATGTTTCGGTACATGCTCAATAGTGAAACCAGCCTGGGGTCTTGATTCAATCGGTCTATCACTGACTGGTGTACACCTGGTTTCAACGAGAAAGCTGGTTTGACTCCGAGTAGAAAAAAATTATTGCCGATTATAATGGTAGTCGATTTATATCTCGGAAAAAAAGCCATGGCAAAACTCTTATTGGTCAAACCAATGTCGGACTACAACTCTCACGATAATGGACGGAGGTAGCTTACATTTGGTTGAGCCGATAAGGCTGGTTCGCTTAATCTTTAGTGAGTTGCCGAAATCTTTCTAATTCCACCGGAAGTGATTTGCCGTTCCATCGGAAGATAAACGAATTATGTTTCGGTACATGCTCAATAGTGAAACCAGCCTGGGGTCTTGATTCAATCGGTCTATCACTGACTGGTGTACACCTGGTTTCAACGAGAAAGCTGGTTTGACTCCGAGTAGAAAAAAATTATTGCCGATTATAATGGTAGTCGATTTATATCTCGGAAAAAAAGCCATGGCAAAACTCTTTTTGGTCAAACCAATGTCGGACTACAACTCTCACGATAATGGACGGAGGTAGCTTACATTTGGTTGAGCCGATAAGGCTGGTTCGCTTAATCTTTAGTGAGTTGCCGAAATCTTTCTAATTCCACCGGAAGTGATTTGCCGTTCCATCGGAAGATAAACGAATTATGTTTCGGTACATGCTCAATAGTGAAACCAGCCTGGGGTCTTGATTCAATCGGTCTATCACTGACTGGTGTACACCTGGTTTCAACGAGAAAGCTGGTTTGACTCCGAGTAGAAAAAAATTATTGCCGATTATAATCGTAGTCGATTTATATCTCGGAAAAAAAGCCATGGCAAAACTCTTATTGGTCAAACCAATGTCGGACTACAACTCTCACGATAATGGACGGAGGTAGCTTACATTTGGTTGAGCCGATAAGGCTGGTTCGCTTAATCTTTTGTGAGTTGCCGAAATCTTTCTAATTCCACCGGAAGTGATTTGCCGTTCCATCGGAAGATAAACGAATTATGTTTCGGTACATGCTCAATAGTGAAACCAGCCTGGGGTCTTGATTCAATCGGTCTATCACTGACTGGTGTACACCTGGTTTCAACGAGAAAGCTGGTTTGACTCCGAGTAGAAAAAAATTATTGCCGATTATAATGGTAGTCGATTTATATCTCGGAAAAAAAGCCATGGCAAAACTCTTATTGGTCAAACCAATGTCGGACTACAACTCTCACGATAATGGACGGAGGTAGCTTACATTTGGTTGAGCCGATAAGGCTGGTTCGCTTAATCTTTTGTGAGTTGCCGAAATCTTTCTAATTCCACCGGAAGTGATTTGCCGTTCCATCGGAAGATAAACGAATTATGTTTCGGTACATGCTCAATAGTGAAACCAGCCTGGGGTCTTGATTCAATCGGCCTATCACTGACTGTTGTACACCTGGTTTCAACGAGAAAGCTGGTTTGACTCCGAGTAGAAAAAAAATTATTGCCGATTATAATGGTAGTCGATTTATGTCTCGAAAAAAAAAATGCCATGGCAAAACTCTTTTTGGTCAAAACAATGTCGGACTACAACTCTCACGATAATGGACGGAGGTAGCTTACATTTGGTTGAGCCGATAAGGCTGGTTCGCTTAATCTTTAGTGAGTTGCCGAAATCTTTCTAATTCCACCGGAAGTAATTTGCCATTCCATCGGAAGATAAACGAATTATGTTTCGGTACATGCTCAATAGTGAAACCAGCCTGGGGTCTTGATTCAATCGGTCTATCACTGACTGGTGTACACCTGGTTTCAACGAGAAAGCTGGTTTGACTCCGAGTAGAAAAAAATTATTGCCGATTATAATGGTAGTCGATTTATATCTCGGAAAAAAAGCCATGGCAAAACTCTTATTGGTCAAACCAATGTCGGACTACAACTCTCACGATAATGGACGGAGGTAGCTTACATTTGGTTGAGCCGATAAGGCTGTTTCGCTTAATCTTTAGTGAGTTGCCGAAATCTCTTTAATTCCACCGGAAGTGATTTGCCGTTCCATCGGAAGATAAACGAATTATGTTTTGGTACATGCTCAATAGTGAAACCAGCCTGGGGTCTTGATTCAATCGGTCTATCACTGACTGTTGTACACCTGGTTTCGACGAGAAAGCTGGTTTGACTCCGAGTAGAAAAAAAATTATTGCCGATTATAATGATAGTCGATTTATATCTCGAAAAAAAATGCCATGGCAAAAGTCTTTTTGGTCAAAACAATGGCGGACTACAACTCTCACGATAATGGACGGAGGTAGCTTACATTTGGTTGAGCCGATAAGGCTGGTTCGCTTAATCTTTAGTGAGTTGCCGAAATCTTTCTAATTCCACCGGAAGTGATTTGCCGTTCCATCGGAAGATAAACGAATTATGTTTCGGTAAATGCTCAATAGTGAAACCAACCTGGGGTCTTGATTCAATCGGTCTATCACTGACTGTTGTACACCTGGTTTCAACGAGAAAGCTGGTTCGACTCCGAGTAGAAAAAAAATTATTGCCGATTATAATGGTAGTCGATTTATGTCTCGAAAAAAAAAATGCCATGGCAAAACTCTTTTTGGTCAAACCAATGTCGGACTACAACTCTCACGATAATGGACGTATTCAGCTTGAATTTAGTTGAACCGATAAGGCTGGTTCGCTTAATCTTTAGTGAGTTGCCGAAATCTCTTTAATTCCCCCGGAAGTGATTTGCCGTTCCATCGGAAGATAAACGAATTATGTTTCGGTACATGCTCAATAGTGAAACCAGCCTGGGGTCTTGATTCATTCGGTCTATCACTGACTGGTGTACACCTGGTTTCAACGAGAAAGCTGGTTTGACTCCGAGTAGAAAAAAATTATTGCCGATTATAATAGTAGTCGATTTATATCTCGAAAAAAAAATGCCATGACAAAAGTCTTTTTGGTCAAAACAATGGCGGACTACAACTCTCACGATAATGGACGGAGGTAGCTTACATTTGGTTGAGCCGATAAGGCTGGTTCGCTTAATCTTTAGTGAGTTGCCGAAATCTCTTTAATTCCCCCGGAAGTGATTTGCCGTTCCATCGGAAGATAAACGAATTATGTTTCGGTACATGCTCAATAGTGAAACCAGCCTGGGGTCTTGATTCATTCGGTCTATCACTGACTGGTGTACACCTGGTTTTAACGAGAAAGCTGGTTTGACTCCGAGTAGAAAAAAATTATTGCCGATTATAATAGTAGTCGATTTATATCTCGAAAAAAAAATGCCATGACAAAAGTCTTTTTGGTCAAAACAATGGCGGACTACAACTCTCACGATAATGGACGGAGGTAACTTACATTTGGTTGAGCCGATAAGGCTGGTTCGCTTAATCTTTTGTGAGTTGCCGAAATCTTTCTAATTCCACCGGAAGTGATTTGCCGTTCCATCGGAAGATAAACGAATTATGTTTCGGTACATGCTCAATAAAGAAACCAGCCTGGGGTCTTGATTCAATCGGTCTATCACTGACTGGTGTACACCTGGTTTCAACGAGAAAGCTGGTTTGACTCCGAGTAGAAAAAAATTATTGCCGATTATAATGGTAGTCGATTTATATCTCGGAAAAAAAGCCATGGCAAAACTCTTTTTGGTCAAACCAATGTCGGACTACAACTCTCACGATAATGGACGGAGGTAGCTTACATTTGGTTGAGCCGATAAGGCTGGTTCGCTTAATCTTTAGTGAGTTGCCGAAATCTTTCTAATTCCACCGGAAGTGATTTGCCGTTCCATCGGAAGATAAACGAATTATGTTTCGGTACATGCTCAATAGTGAAACCAGCATGGGGTCTTGATTCAATCGGTCTATCACTGACTGGTGTACACCTGGTTTCAACGAGAAAGCTGGTTTGACTCCGAGTAGAAAAAAATTATTGCCGATTATAATGGTAGTCGATTTATATCTCGGAAAAAAAGCCATGGCAAAACTCTTATTGGTCAAACCAATGTCGGACTACAACTCTCACGATAATGGACGGAGGTAGCTTACATTTGGTTGAGCCGATAAGGCTGGTTCGCTTAATCTTTAGTGAGTTGCCGAAATCTCTTTAATTCCACCGGAAGTGATTTGCCGTTCCATCGGAAGATAAACGAATTATGTTTTGGTACATGCTCAATAGTGAAACCAGCCTGGGGTCTTGATTCAATCGGTCTATCACTGACTGGTGTACACCTGGTTTCAAGGAGAAAGCTGGTTTGACTCCGAGTAGAAAAAAATTATTGCCGATTATAATGGTAGTCGATTTATATCTCGGAAAAAAAGCCATGGCAAAACTCTTATTGGTCAAACCAATGTCGGACTACAACTCTCACGATAATGGACGGAGGTAGCTTACATTTGGTTGAGCCGATAAGGCTGGTTCGCTTAATCTTTAGTGAGTTGCCGAAATCTCTTTAATTCCACCAAAAGTGATTTGCCGTTCCATCGGAAGATAAACGAATTATGTTTTGGTACATGCTCAATAGTGAAACCAGCCTGGGGTCTTGATTCAATCGGTCTATCACTGACTGTTGTACACCTGGTTTCGACGAGAAAGCTGGTTTGACTCCGAGTAGAAAAAAAATTATTGCCGATTATAATGATAGTCGATTTATATCTCGAAAAAAAAATGCCATGGCAAAAGTCTTTTTGGTCAAAACAATGGCGGACTACAACTCTCACGATAATGGACGGAGGTAGCTTACATTTGGTTGAGCCGATAAGGCTGGTTCGCTTAATCTTTAGTGAGTTGCCGAAATCTTTCTAATTCCACCGGAAGTGATTTGCCGTTCCATCGGAAGATAAACGAATTATGTTTCGGTACATGCTCAATAGTGAAACCAACCTGGGGTCTTGATTCAATCGGTCTATCACTGACTGTTGTACACCTGGTTTCAACGAGAAAGCTGGTTCGACTCCGAGTAGAAAAAAAATTATTGCCGATTATAATGGTAGTCGATTTATGTCTCGAAAAAAAAAATGCCATGGCAAAACTCTTTTTGGTCAAACCAATGTCGGACTACAACTCTCACGATAATGGACGTATTCAGCTTGAATTTAGTTGAACCGATAAGGCTGGTTCGCTTAATCTTTAGTGAGTTGCCGAAATCTCTTTAATTCCCCCGGAAGTGATTTGCCGTTCCATCGGAAGATAAACGAATTATGTTTCGGTACATGCTCAATAGTGAAACCAGCCTGGGGTCTTGATTCAATCGGTCTATCACTGACTGGTGTACACCTGGTTTCAACGAGAAAGCTGGTTTGACTCCGAGTAGAAAAAAATTATTGCCGATTATAATGGTAGTCGATTTATATCTCGGAAAAAAAGCCATGGCAAAACTCTTATTGGTCAAACCAATGTCGGACTACAACTCTCACGATAATGGACGGAGGTAGCTTACATTTGGTTGAGCCGATAAGGCTGGTTCGCTTAATCTTTAGTGAGTTGCCGAAATCTTTCTAATTCCACCGGAAGTGATTTGCCGTTCCATCGGAAGATAAACGAATTATGTTTCGGTACATGCTCAATAGTGAAACCAGCCTGGGGTCTTGATTCAATCGGTCTATCACTGACTGTTGTACACCTGGTTTCAACGAGAAAGCTGGTTCGTCTCCGAGTAGAAAAAAAATTATTGCCGATTATAATGGTAGTCGATTTATGTCTCGAAAAAAAAAAATGCCATGGCAAAACTCTTTTTGGTCAAACCAATGTCGGACTACAACTCTCACGATAATGGACGTATTCAGATTGAATTTAGTTGAACCGATAAGGCTGGTTCGCTTAATCTTTAGTGAGTTGCCGAAATCTCTTTAATTCCCCCGGAAGTGATTTGCCGTTCCATCGGAAGATAAACGAATTATGTTTCGGTACATGCTCAATAGTGAAACCAGCCTGGGGTCTTGATTCATTCGGTCTATCACTGACTGGTGTACACCTGGTTTCAACGAGAAAGCTGGTTTGACTCCGAGTAGAAAAAAATTATTGCCGATTATAATAGTAGTCGATTTATATCTCGAAAAAAAAAAATGCCATGGCAAAACTCTTTTTGGTCAGAACAATGTCGGACTACAACTCTCACGATAATGGACGGAGGTAGCTTACATTTGGTTGAGCCGATAAGGCTGGTTCGCTTAATCTTTAGTGAGTTGCCGAAATCTCTTTAATTCCACCGGAAGTGATTTGCCGTTCCATCGGAAGATAAACGAATTATGTTTTGGTACATGCTCAATAGTGAAACCAGCCTGGGGTCTTGATTCAATCGGTCTATCACTGACTGTTGTACACCTGGTTTCGACGAGAAAGCTGGTTTGACTCCGAGTAGAAAAAAAATTATTGCCGATTATAATGATAGTCGATTTATATCTCGAAAAAAAATGCCATGGCAAAAGTCTTTTTGGTCAAAACAATGGCGGACTACAACTCTCACGATAATGGACGGAGGTAGCTTACATTTGGTTGAGCCGATAAGGCTGGTTCGCTTAATCTTTAGTGAGTTGCCGAAATCTTTCTAATTCCACCGGAAGTGATTTGCCGTTCCATCGGAAGATAAACGAATTATGTTTCGGTACATGCTCAATAGTGAAACCAGCCTGGGGTCTTGATTCAATCGGTCTATCACTGACTGTTGTACACCTGGTTTCAACGAGAAAGCTGGTTCGTCTCCGAGTAGAAAAAAAATTATTGCCGATTATAATGGTAGTCGATTTATGTCTCGAAAAAAAAAAATGCCATGGCAAAACTCTTTTTGGTCAAACCAATGTCGGACTACAACTCTCACGATAATGGACGTATTCAGCTTGAATTTAGTTGAACCGATAAGGCTGGTTCGCTTAATCTTTAGTGAGTTGCCGAAATCTCTTTAATTCCCCCGGAAGTGATTTGCCGTTCCATCGGAAGATAAACGAATTATGTTTCGGTACATGCTCAATAGTGAAACCAGCCTGGGGTCTTGATTCATTCGGTCTATCACTGACTGGTGTACACCTGGTTTCAACGAGAAAGCTGGTTTGACTCCGAGTAGAAAAAAATTATTGCCGATTATAATAGTAGTCGATTTATATCTCGAAAAAAAAAAATGCCATGGCAAAACTCTTTTTGGTCAGAACAATGTCGGACTACAACTCTCACGATAATGGACGGAGGTAGCTTACATTTGGTTGAGCCGATAAGGCTGGTTCGCTTAATCTTTAGTGAGTTGCCGAAATCTCTTTAATTCCACCGGAAGTGATTTGCCGTTCCATCGGAAGATAAACGAATTATGTTTTGGTACATGCTCAATAGTGAAACCAGCCTGGGGTCTTGATTCAATCGGTCTATCACTGACTGGTGTACACCTGGTTTCAACGAGAAAGCTGGTTTGACTCCGAGTAGAAAAAAATTATTGCCGATTATAATGGTAGTCGATTTATATCTCGGAAAAAAAGCCATGGCAAAACTCTTATTGGTCAAACCAATGTCGGACTACAACTCTCACGATAATGGACGGAGGTAGCTTACATTTGGTTGAGCCGATAAGGCTGGTTCGCTTAATCTTTAGTGAGTTGCCGAAATCTTTCTAATTCCACCGGAAGTGATTTGCCGTTCCATCGGAAGATAAACGAATTATGTTTTGGTAAATGCTCAATAGTGAAACCAGCCTGGGGTCTTGATTCAATCGGTCTATCACTGACTGTTGTACACCTGGTTTCAACGAGAAAGCTGGTTCGACTCCGAGTAGAAAAAAAATTATTGCCGATTATAATGATAGTCGATTTATATCTCGAAAAAAAATGCCATGGCAAAAGTCTTTTTGGTCAAAACAATGTCGGACTACAACTCTCACGATAATGGAAGTATTCAGCTTGAATTTAGTTGAACCGATAAGGCTGGTTCGCTTAATCTTTAGTGAGTTGCCGAAATCTCTTTAATTCCCCCGGAAGTGATTTGCCGTTCCATCGGAAGATAAACGAATTATGTTTCGGTACATGCTCAATAGTGAAACCAGCCTGGGGTCTTGATTCATTCGGTCTATCACTGACTGGTGTACACCTGGTTTCAACGAGAAAGCTGGTTTGACTCCGAGTAGAAAAAAATTATTGCCGATTATAATAGTAGTCGATTTATATCTCGAAAAAAAATGCCATGACAAAAGTCTTTTTGGTCAAAACAATGGCGGACTACAACTCTCACGATAATGGACGGAGGTAGCTTACATTTGGTTGAGCCGATAAGGCTGGTTCGCTTAATCTTTTGTGAGTTGCCGAAATCTTTCTAATTCCACCGGAAGTGATTTGCCGTTCCATCGGAAGATAAACGAATTATGTTTCGGTACATGCTCAATAGTGAAACCAGCCTGGGGTCTTGATTCAATCGGTCTATCACTGACTGTTGTACACCTGGTTTCAACGAGAAAGCTGGTTTGACTCCGAGTAGAAAAAAAATTATTGCCGATTATAATGATAGTCGATTTATATCTCGAAAAAAAAATGCCATGGCAAAAGTCTTTTTGGTCAAAACAATGGCGGACTACAACTCTCACGATAATGGACGGAGGTAGCTTACATTTGGTTGAGCCGATAAGGCTGGTTCGCTTAATCTTTAGTGAGTTGCCGAAATCTTTCTAATTCCACCGGAAGTGATTTGCCGTTCCATCGGAAGATAAACGAATTATGTTTCGGTACATGCTCAATAGTGAAACCAGCCTGGGGTCTTGATTCATTCGGTCTATCACTGACTGGTGTACACCTGGTTTCAACGAGAAAGCTGGTTTGACTCCGAGTAGAAAAAAATTATTGCCGATTATAATAGTAGTCGATTTATATCTCGAAAAAAAAATGCCATGACAAAGGTCTTTTTGGTCAAAACAATGGCGGACTACAACTCTCACGATAATGGACGGAGGTAGCTTACATTTGGTTGAGCCGATAAGGCTGGTTCGCTTAATCTTTTGTGAGTTGCCGAAATCTTTCTAATTCCACCGGAAGTGATTTGCCGTTCCATCGGAAGATAAACGAATTATGTTTCGGTACATGCTCAATAGTGAAACCAGCCTGGGGTCTTGATTCAATCGGTCTATCACTGACTGTTGTACACCTGGTTTCAACGAGAAAGCTGGTTTGACTCCGAGTAGAAAAAAAATTATTGCCGATTATAATGGTAGTCGATTTATGTCTCGAAAAAAAAAATGCCATGGCAAAACTCTTTTTGGTCAAAACAATGTCGGACTACAACTCTCACGATAATGGACGGAGGTAGCTTACATTTGGTTGAGCCGATAAGGCTGGTTCGCTTAATCTTTAGTGAGTTGCCGAAATCTTTCTAATTCCACCGGAAGTAATTTGCCGTTCCATCGGAAGATAAACGAATTATGTTTCGGTACATGCTCAATAGTGAAACCAGCCTGGGGTCTTGATTCAATCGGTCTATCACTGACTGGTGTACACCTGGTTTCAACGAGAAAGCTGGTTTGACTCCGAGTAGAAAAAAATTATTGCCGATTATAATGGTAGTCGATTTATATCTCGGAAAAAAAGCCATGGCAAAACTCTTTTTGGTCAAACCAATGTCGGACTACAACTCTCACGATAATGGACGGAGGTAGCTTACATTTGGTTGAGCCGATAAGGCTGGTTCGCTTAATCTTTAGTGAGTTGCCGAAATCTTTCTAATTCCACCGGAAGTGATTTGCCGTTCCATCGGAAGATAAACGAATTATGTTTCGGTACATGCTCAATAGTGAAACCAGCCTGGGGTCTTGATTCAATCGGTCTATCACTGACTGGTGTGCACCTGGTTTCAACGAGAAAGCTGGTTTGACTCCGAGTAGAAAAAAATTATTGCCGATTATAATGGTAGTCGATTTATATCTCGGAAAAAAAGCCATGGCAAAACTCTTATTGGTCAAACCAATGTCGGACTACAACTCTCACGATAATGGACGGAGGTAGCTTACATTTGGTTGAGCCGATAAGGCTGGTTCGCTTAATCTTTAGTGAGTTGCCGAAATCTCTTTAATTCCACCGGAAGTGATTTGCCGTTCCATCGGAAGATAAACGAATTATGTTTCGGTACATGCTCAATAGTGAAACCAGCCTGGGGTCTTGATTCAATCGGTCTATCACTGACTGTTGTACACCTGGTTTCAACGAGAAAGCTGGTTCGACTCCGAGTAGAAAAAAAATTATTGGCGATTATAATGGTAGTCGATTTATGTCTCGAAAAAAAAAAATGCCATGGCAAAACTCTTTTTGGTCAGAACAATGTCGGACTACAACTCTCACGATAATGGACGGAGGTAGCTTACATTTGGTTGAGCCGATAAGGCTGGTTCGCTTAATCTTTAGTGAGTTGCCGAAATCTTTCTAATTCCACCGGAAGTGATTTGCCGTTCCATCGGAAGATAAACGAATTATGTTTCGGTACATGCTCAATAGTGAAACCAACCTGGGGTCTTGATTCAATCGGTCTATCACTGACTGTTGTACACCTGGTTTCAACGAGAAAGCTGGTTCGACTCCGAGTAGAAAAAAAATTATTGCCGATTATAATGGTAGTCGATTTATGTCTCGAAAAAAAAAAATGCCATGGCAAAACTCTTTTTGGTCAAACCAATGTCGGACTACAACTCTCACGATAATGGACGTATTCAGCTTGAATTTAGTTGAACCGATAAGGCTGGTTCGCTTAATCTTTAGTGAGTTGCCGAAATCTCTTTAATTCCCCCGGAAGTGATTTGCCGTTCCATCGGAAGATAAACGAATTATGTTTCGGTACATGCTCAATAGTGAAACCAGCCTGGGGTCTTGATTCATTCGGTCTATCACTGACTGGTGTACACCTGGTTTCAACGAGAAAGCTGGTTTGACTCCGAGTAGAAAAAAATTATTGCCGATTATAATAGTAGTCGATTTATATCTCGAAAAAAAAATGCCATGACAAAAGTCTTTTTGGTCAAAACAATGGCGGACTACAATTCTCACGATAATGGACGGAGGTAACTTACATTTGGTTGAGCCGATAAGGCTGGTTCGCTTAATCTTTTGTGAGTTGCCGAAATCTTTCTAATTCCACCGGAAGTGATTTGCCGTTCCATCGGAAGATAAACGAATTATGTTTCGGTACATGCTCAATAGTGAAACCAGCCTGGGGTCTTGATTCAATCGGTCTATCACTGACTGGTGTACACCTGGTTTCAACGAGAAAGCTGGTTTGACTCCGAGTAGAAAAAAATTATTGCCGATTATAATGGTAGTCGATTTATATCTCGGAAAAAAAGCCATGGCAAAACTCTTATTGGTCAAACCAATGTCGGACTACAACTCTCACGATAATGGACGGAGGTAGCTTACATTTGGTTGAGCCGATAAGGCTGGTTCGCTTAATCTTTAGTGAGTTGCCGAAATCTTTCTAATTCCACCGGAAGTGATTTGCCGTTCCATCGGAAGATAAACGAATTATGTTTCGGTACATGCTCAATAGTGAAACCAGCCTGGGGTCTTGATTCAATCGGTCTATCACTGACTGGTGTACACCTGGTTTCAACGAGAAAGCTGGTTTGACTCCGAGTAGAAAAAAATTATTGCCGATTATAATGGTAGTCGATTTATATCTCGGAAAAAAAGCCATGGCAAAACTCTTTTTGGTCAAACCAATGTCGGACTACAACTCTCACGATAATGGACGGAGGTAGCTTACATTTGGTTGAGCCGATAAGGCTGGTTCGCTTAATCTTTAGTGAGTTGCCGAAATCTTTCTAATTCCACCGGAAGTGATTTGCCGTTCCATCGGAAGATAAACGAATTATGTTTCGGTACATGCTCAATAGTGAAACCAGCCTGGGGTCTTGATTCAATCGGTCTATCACTGACTGGTGTACACCTGGTTTCAACGAGAAAGCTGGTTTGACTCCGAGTAGAAAAAAATTATTGCCGATTATAATCGTAGTCGATTTATATCTCGGAAAAAAAGCCATGGCAAAACTCTTATTGGTCAAACCAATGTCGGACTACAACTCTCACGATAATGGACGGAGGTAGCTTACATTTGGTTGAGCCGATAAGGCTGGTTCGCTTAATCTTTTGTGAGTTGCCGAAATCTTTCTAATTCCACCGGAAGTGATTTGCCGTTCCATCGGAAGATAAACGAATTATGTTTCGGTACATGCTCAATAGTGAAACCAGCCTGGGGTCTTGATTCAATCGGTCTATCACTGACTGGTGTACACCTGGTTTCAACGAGAAAGCTGGTTTGACTCCGAGTAGAAAAAAATTATTGCCGATTATAATGGTAGTCGATTTATATCTCGGAAAAAAAGCCATGGCAAAACTCTTATTGGTCAAACCAATGTCGGACTACAACTCTCACGATAATGGACGGAGGTAGCTTACATTTGGTTGAGCCGATAAGGCTGGTTCGCTTAATCTTTTGTGAGTTGCCGAAATCTTTCTAATTCCACCGGAAGTGATTTGCCGTTCCATCGGAAGATAAACGAATTATGTTTCGGTACATGCTCAATAGTGAAACCAGCCTGGGGTCTTGATTCAATCGGCCTATCACTGACTGTTGTACACCTGGTTTCAACGAGAAAGCTGGTTTGACTCCGAGTAGAAAAAAAATTATTGCCGATTATAATGGTAGTCGATTTATGTCTCGAAAAAAAAAATGCCATGGCAAAACTCTTTTTGGTCAAAACAATGTCGGACTACAACTCTCACGATAATGGACGGAGGTAGCTTACATTTGGTTGAGCCGATAAGGCTGGTTCGCTTAATCTTTAGTGAGTTGCCGAAATCTTTCTAATTCCACCGGAAGTAATTTGCCATTCCATCGGAAGATAAACGAATTATGTTTCGGTACATGCTCAATAGTGAAACCAGCCTGGGGTCTTGATTCAATCGGTCTATCACTGACTGGTGTACACCTGGTTTCAACGAGAAAGCTGGTTTGACTCCGAGTAGAAAAAAATTATTGCCGATTATAATGGTAGTCGATTTATATCTCGGAAAAAAAGCCATGGCAAAACTCTTATTGGTCAAACCAATGTCGGACTACAACTCTCACGATAATGGACGGAGGTAGCTTACATTTGGTTGAGCCGATAAGGCTGTTTCGCTTAATCTTTAGTGAGTTGCCGAAATCTCTTTAATTCCACCGGAAGTGATTTGCCGTTCCATCGGAAGATAAACGAATTATGTTTTGGTACATGCTCAATAGTGAAACCAGCCTGGGGTCTTGATTCAATCGGTCTATCACTGACTGTTGTACACCTGGTTTCGACGAGAAAGCTGGTTTGACTCCGAGTAGAAAAAAAATTATTGCCGATTATAATGATAGTCGATTTATATCTCGAAAAAAAATGCCATGGCAAAAGTCTTTTTGGTCAAAACAATGGCGGACTACAACTCTCACGATAATGGACGGAGGTAGCTTACATTTGGTTGAGCCGATAAGGCTGGTTCGCTTAATCTTTAGTGAGTTGCCGAAATCTTTCTAATTCCACCGGAAGTGATTTGCCGTTCCATCGGAAGATAAACGAATTATGTTTCGGTAAATGCTCAATAGTGAAACCAACCTGGGGTCTTGATTCAATCGGTCTATCACTGACTGTTGTACACCTGGTTTCAACGAGAAAGCTGGTTCGACTCCGAGTAGAAAAAAAATTATTGCCGATTATAATGGTAGTCGATTTATGTCTCGAAAAAAAAAATGCCATGGCAAAACTCTTTTTGGTCAAACCAATGTCGGACTACAACTCTCACGATAATGGACGTATTCAGCTTGAATTTAGTTGAACCGATAAGGCTGGTTCGCTTAATCTTTAGTGAGTTGCCGAAATCTCTTTAATTCCCCCGGAAGTGATTTGCCGTTCCATCGGAAGATAAACGAATTATGTTTCGGTACATGCTCAATAGTGAAACCAGCCTGGGGTCTTGATTCATTCGGTCTATCACTGACTGGTGTACACCTGGTTTCAACGAGAAAGCTGGTTTGACTCCGAGTAGAAAAAAATTATTGCCGATTATAATAGTAGTCGATTTATATCTCGAAAAAAAAATGCCATGACAAAAGTCTTTTTGGTCAAAACAATGGCGGACTACAACTCTCACGATAATGGACGGAGGTAGCTTACATTTGGTTGAGCCGATAAGGCTGGTTCGCTTAATCTTTAGTGAGTTGCCGAAATCTCTTTAATTCCCCCGGAAGTGATTTGCCGTTCCATCGGAAGATAAACGAATTATGTTTCGGTACATGCTCAATAGTGAAACCAGCCTGGGGTCTTGATTCATTCGGTCTATCACTGACTGGTGTACACCTGGTTTTAACGAGAAAGCTGGTTTGACTCCGAGTAGAAAAAAATTATTGCCGATTATAATAGTAGTCGATTTATATCTCGAAAAAAAAATGCCATGACAAAAGTCTTTTTGGTCAAAACAATGGCGGACTACAACTCTCACGATAATGGACGGAGGTAACTTACATTTGGTTGAGCCGATAAGGCTGGTTCGCTTAATCTTTTGTGAGTTGCCGAAATCTTTCTAATTCCACCGGAAGTGATTTGCCGTTCCATCGGAAGATAAACGAATTATGTTTCGGTACATGCTCAATAAAGAAACCAGCCTGGGGTCTTGATTCAATCGGTCTATCACTGACTGGTGTACACCTGGTTTCAACGAGAAAGCTGGTTTGACTCCGAGTAGAAAAAAATTATTGCCGATTATAATGGTAGTCGATTTATATCTCGGAAAAAAAGCCATGGCAAAACTCTTTTTGGTCAAACCAATGTCGGACTACAACTCTCACGATAATGGACGGAGGTAGCTTACATTTGGTTGAGCCGATAAGGCTGGTTCGCTTAATCTTTAGTGAGTTGCCGAAATCTTTCTAATTCCACCGGAAGTGATTTGCCGTTCCATCGGAAGATAAACGAATTATGTTTCGGTACATGCTCAATAGTGAAACCAGCATGGGGTCTTGATTCAATCGGTCTATCACTGACTGGTGTACACCTGGTTTCAACGAGAAAGCTGGTTTGACTCCGAGTAGAAAAAAATTATTGCCGATTATAATGGTAGTCGATTTATATCTCGGAAAAAAAGCCATGGCAAAACTCTTATTGGTCAAACCAATGTCGGACTACAACTCTCACGATAATGGACGGAGGTAGCTTACATTTGGTTGAGCCGATAAGGCTGGTTCGCTTAATCTTTAGTGAGTTGCCGAAATCTCTTTAATTCCACCGGAAGTGATTTGCCGTTCCATCGGAAGATAAACGAATTATGTTTTGGTACATGCTCAATAGTGAAACCAGCCTGGGGTCTTGATTCAATCGGTCTATCACTGACTGGTGTACACCTGGTTTCAAGGAGAAAGCTGGTTTGACTCCGAGTAGAAAAAAATTATTGCCGATTATAATGGTAGTCGATTTATATCTCGGAAAAAAAGCCATGGCAAAACTCTTATTGGTCAAACCAATGTCGGACTACAACTCTCACGATAATGGACGGAGGTAGCTTACATTTGGTTGAGCCGATAAGGCTGGTTCGCTTAATCTTTAGTGAGTTGCCGAAATCTCTTTAATTCCACCAAAAGTGATTTGCCGTTCCATCGGAAGATAAACGAATTATGTTTTGGTACATGCTCAATAGTGAAACCAGCCTGGGGTCTTGATTCAATCGGTCTATCACTGACTGTTGTACACCTGGTTTCGACGAGAAAGCTGGTTTGACTCCGAGTAGAAAAAAAATTATTGCCGATTATAATGATAGTCGATTTATATCTCGAAAAAAAAATGCCATGGCAAAAGTCTTTTTGGTCAAAACAATGGCGGACTACAACTCTCACGATAATGGACGGAGGTAGCTTACATTTGGTTGAGCCGATAAGGCTGGTTCGCTTAATCTTTAGTGAGTTGCCGAAATCTTTCTAATTCCACCGGAAGTGATTTGCCGTTCCATCGGAAGATAAACGAATTATGTTTCGGTACATGCTCAATAGTGAAACCAACCTGGGGTCTTGATTCAATCGGTCTATCACTGACTGTTGTACACCTGGTTTCAACGAGAAAGCTGGTTCGACTCCGAGTAGAAAAAAAATTATTGCCGATTATAATGGTAGTCGATTTATGTCTCGAAAAAAAAAATGCCATGGCAAAACTCTTTTTGGTCAAACCAATGTCGGACTACAACTCTCACGATAATGGACGTATTCAGCTTGAATTTAGTTGAACCGATAAGGCTGGTTCGCTTAATCTTTAGTGAGTTGCCGAAATCTCTTTAATTCCCCCGGAAGTGATTTGCCGTTCCATCGGAAGATAAACGAATTATGTTTCGGTACATGCTCAATAGTGAAACCAGCCTGGGGTCTTGATTCAATCGGTCTATCACTGACTGGTGTACACCTGGTTTCAACGAGAAAGCTGGTTTGACTCCGAGTAGAAAAAAATTATTGCCGATTATAATGGTAGTCGATTTATATCTCGGAAAAAAAGCCATGGCAAAACTCTTATTGGTCAAACCAATGTCGGACTACAACTCTCACGATAATGGACGGAGGTAGCTTACATTTGGTTGAGCCGATAAGGCTGGTTCGCTTAATCTTTAGTGAGTTGCCGAAATCTTTCTAATTCCACCGGAAGTGATTTGCCGTTCCATCGGAAGATAAACGAATTATGTTTCGGTACATGCTCAATAGTGAAACCAGCCTGGGGTCTTGATTCAATCGGTCTATCACTGACTGGTGTACACCTGGTTTCAACGAGAAAGCTGGTTTGACTCCGAGTAGAAAAAAATTATTGCCGATTATAATGGTAGTCGATTTATATCTCGGAAAAAAAGCCATGGCAAAACTCTTTTTGGTCAAACCAATGTCGGACTACAACTCTCACGATAATGGACGGAGGTAGCTTACATTTGGTTGAGCCGATAAGGCTGGTTCGCTTAATCTTTAGTGAGTTGCCGAAATCTTTCTAATTCCACCGGAAGTGATTTGCCGTTCCATCGGAAGATAAACGAATTATGTTTCGGTACATGCTCAATAGTGAAACCAGCCTGGGGTCTTGATTCAATCGGTCTATCACTGACTGGTGTACACCTGGTTTCAACGAGAAAGCTGGTTTGACTCCGAGTAGAAAAAAATTATTGCCGATTATAATGGTAGTCGATTTATATCTCGGAAAAAAAGCCATGGCAAAACTCTTATTGGTCAAACCAATGTCGGACTACAACTCTCACGATAATGGACGGAGGTAGCTTACATTTGGTTGAGCCGATAAGGCTGGTTCGCTTAATCTTTTGTGAGTTGCCGAAATCTTTCTAATTCCACCGGAAGTGATTTGCCGTTCCATCGGAAGATAAACGAATTATGTTTCGGTACATGCTCAATAGTGAAACCAGCCTGGGGTCTTGATTCAATCGGTCTATCACTGACTGGTGTACACCTGGTTTCAACGAGAAAGCTGGTTTGACTCCGAGTAGAAAAAAATTATTGCCGATTATAATGGTAGTCGATTTATATCTCGGAAAAAAAGCCATGGCAAAACTCTTATTGGTCAAACCAATGTCGGACTACAACTCTCACGATAATGGACGGAGGTAGCTTACATTTGGTTGAGCCGATAAGGCTGGTTCGCTTAATCTTTTGTGAGTTGCCGAAATCTTTCTAATTCCACCGGAAGTGATTTGCCGTTCCATCGGAAGATAAACGAATTATGTTTCGGTACATGCTCAATAGTGAAACCAGCCTGGGGTCTTGATTCAATCGGTCTATCACTGACTGTTGTACACCTGGTTTCAACGAGAAAGCTGGTTCGTCTCCGAGTAGAAAAAAAATTATTGCCGATTATAATGGTAGTCGATTTATGTCTCGAAAAAAAAAAATGCCATGGCAAAACTCTTTTTGGTCAAACCAATGTCGAACTACAACTCTCACGATAATGGACGTATTCAGATTGAATTTAGTTGAACCGATAAGGCTGGTTCGCTTAATCTTTAGTGAGTTGCCGAAATCTCTTTAATTCCCCCGGAAGTGATTTGCCGTTCCATCGGAAGATAAACGAATTATGTTTCGGTACATGCTCAATAGTGAAACCAGCCTGGGGTCTTGATTCATTCGGTCTATCACTGACTGGTGTACACCTGGTTTCAACGAGAAAGCTGGTTTGACTCCGAGTAGAAAAAAATTATTGCCGATTATAATAGTAGTCGATTTATATCTCGAAAAAAAAAAATGCCATGGCAAAACTCTTTTTGGTCAGAACAATGTCGGACTACAACTCTCACGATAATGGACGGAGGTAGCTTACATTTGGTTGAGCCGATAAGGCTGGTTCGCTTAATCTTTAGTGAGTTGCCGAAATCTCTTTAATTCCACCGGAAGTGATTTGCCGTTCCATCGGAAGATAAACGAATTATGTTTTGGTACATGCTCAATAGTGAAACCAGCCTGGGGTCTTGATTCAATCGGTCTATCACTGACTGTTGTACACCTGGTTTCGACGAGAAAGCTGGTTTGACTCCGAGTAGAAAAAAAATTATTGCCGATTATAATGATAGTCGATTTATATCTCGAAAAAAAATGCCATGGCAAAAGTCTTTTTGGTCAAAACAATGGCGGACTACAACTCTCACGATAATGGACGGAGGTAGCTTACATTTGGTTGAGCCGATAAGGCTGGTTCGCTTAATCTTTAGTGAGTTGCCGAAATCTTTCTAATTCCACCGGAAGTGATTTGCCGTTCCATCGGAAGATAAACGAATTATGTTTCGGTACATGCTCAATAGTGAAACCAGCCTGGGGTCTTGATTCAATCGGTCTATCACTGACTGTTGTACACCTGGTTTCAACGAGAAAGCTGGTTCGTCTCCGAGTAGAAAAAAAATTATTGCCGATTATAATGGTAGTCGATTTATGTCTCGAAAAAAAAAAATGCCATGGCAAAACTCTTTTTGGTCAAACCAATGTCGGACTACAACTCTCACGATAATGGACGTATTCAGCTTGAATTTAGTTGAACCGATAAGGCTGGTTCGCTTAATCTTTAGTGAGTTGCCGAAATCTCTTTAATTCCCCCGGAAGTGATTTGCCGTTCCATCGGAAGATAAACGAATTATGTTTCGGTACATGCTCAATAGTGAAACCAGCCTGGGGTCTTGATTCATTCGGTCTATCACTGACTGGTGTACACCTGGTTTCAACGAGAAAGCTGGTTTGACTCCGAGTAGAAAAAAATTATTGCCGATTATAATAGTAGTCGATTTATATCTCGAAAAAAAAAAATGCCATGGCAAAACTCTTTTTGGTCAGAACAATGTCGGACTACAACTCTCACGATAATGGACGGAGGTAGCTTACATTTGGTTGAGCCGATAAGGCTGGTTCGCTTAATCTTTAGTGAGTTGCCGAAATCTCTTTAATTCCACCGGAAGTGATTTGCCGTTCCATCGGAAGATAAACGAATTATGTTTTGGTACATGCTCAATAGTGAAACCAGCCTGGGGTCTTGATTCAATCGGTCTATCACTGACTGGTGTACACCTGGTTTCAACGAGAAAGCTGGTTTGACTCCGAGTAGAAAAAAATTATTGCCGATTATAATGGTAGTCGATTTATATCTCGGAAAAAAAGCCATGGCAAAACTCTTATTGGTCAAACCAATGTCGGACTACAACTCTCACGATAATGGACGGAGGTAGCTTACATTTGGTTGAGCCGATAAGGCTGGTTCGCTTAATCTTTAGTGAGTTGCCGAAATCTCTTTAATTCCACCGGAAGTGATTTGCCGTTCCATCGGAAGATAAACGAATTATGTTTCGGTACATGCTCAATAGTGAAACCAGCCTGGGGTCTTGATTCAATCGGTCTATCACTGACTGTTGTACACCTGGTTTCAACGAGAAAGCTGGTTCGACTCCGAGTAGAAAAAAAATTATTGGCGATTATAATGGTAGTCGATTTATGTCTCGAAAAAAAAAAAATGCCATGGCAAAACTCTTTTTGGTCAGAACAATGTCGGACTACAACTCTCACGATAATGGACGGAGGTAGCTTACATTTGGTTGAGCCGATAAGGCTGGTTCGCTTAATCTTTAGTGAGTTGCCGAAATCTTTCTAATTCCACCGGAAGTGATTTGCCGTTCCATCGGAAGATAAACGAATTATGTTTTGGTAAATGCTCAATAGTGAAACCAGCCTGGGGTCTTGATTCAATCGGTCTATCACTGACTGTTGTACACCTGGTTTCAACGAGAAAGCTGGTTCGACTCCGAGTAGAAAAAAAATTATTGCCGATTATAATGATAGTCGATTTATATCTCGAAAAAAAAATGCCATGGCAAAAGTCTTTTTGGTCAAAACAATGTCGGACTACAACTCTCACGATAATGGAAGTATTCAGCTTGAATTTAGTTGAACCGATAAGGCTGGTTCGCTTAATCTTTAGTGAGTTGCCGAAATCTCTTTAATTCCCCCGGAAGTGATTTGCCGTTCCATCGGAAGATAAACGAATTATGTTTCGGTACATGCTCAATAGTGAAACCAGCCTGGGGTCTTGATTCATTCGGTCTATCACTGACTGGTGTACACCTGGTTTCAACGAGAAAGCTGGTTTGACTCCGAGTAGAAAAAAATTATTGCCGATTATAATAGTAGTCGATTTATATCTCGAAAAAAAATGCCATGACAAAAGTCTTTTTGGTCAAAACAATGGCGGACTACAACTCTCACGATAATGGACGGAGGTAGCTTACATTTGGTTGAGCCGATAAGGCTGGTTCGCTTAATCTTTTGTGAGTTGCCGAAATCTTTCTAATTCCACCGGAAGTGATTTGCCGTTCCATCGGAAGATAAACGAATTATGTTTCGGTACATGCTCAATAGTGAAACCAGCCTGGGGTCTTGATTCAATCGGTCTATCACTGACTGTTGTACACCTGGTTTCAACGAGAAAGCTGGTTTGACTCCGAGTAGAAAAAAAATTATTGCCGATTATAATGATAGTCGATTTATATCTCGAAAAAAAAATGCCATGGCAAAAGTCTTTTTGGTCAAAACAATGGCGGACTACAACTCTCACGATAATGGACGGAGGTAGCTTACATTTGGTTGAGCCGATAAGGCTGGTTCGCTTAATCTTTAGTGAGTTGCCGAAATCTTTCTAATTCCACCGGAAGTGATTTGCCGTTCCATCGGAAGATAAACGAATTATGTTTCGGTACATGCTCAATAGTGAAACCAGCCTGGGGTCTTGATTCATTCGGTCTATCACTGACTGGTGTACACCTGGTTTCAACGAGAAAGCTGGTTTGACTCCGAGTAGAAAAAAATTATTGCCGATTATAATAGTAGTCGATTTATATCTCGAAAAAAAAATGCCATGACAAAGGTCTTTTTGGTCAAAACAATGGCGGACTACAACTCTCACGATAATGGACGGAGGTAGCTTACATTTGGTTGAGCCGATAAGGCTGGTTCGCTTAATCTTTTGTGAGTTGCCGAAATCTTTCTAATTCCACCGGAAGTGATTTGCCGTTCCATCGGAAGATAAACGAATTATGTTTCGGTACATGCTCAATAGTGAAACCAGCCTGGGGTCTTGATTCAATCGGTCTATCACTGACTGTTGTACACCTGGTTTCAACGAGAAAGCTGGTTTGACTCCGAGTAGAAAAAAAATTATTGCCGATTATAATGGTAGTCGATTTATGTCTCGAAAAAAAAAATGCCATGGCAAAACTCTTTTTGGTCAAAACAATGTCGGACTACAACTCTCACGATAATGGACGGAGGTAGCTTACATTTGGTTGAGCCGATAAGGCTGGTTCGCTTAATCTTTAGTGAGTTGCCGAAATCTTTCTAATTCCACCGGAAGTAATTTGCCGTTCCATCGGAAGATAAACGAATTATGTTTCGGTACATGCTCAATAGTGAAACCAGCCTGGGGTCTTGATTCAATCGGTCTATCACTGACTGTTGTACACCTGGTTTCAACGAGAAAGCTGGTTCGACTCCGAGTAGAAAAAAAATTATTGCCGATTATAATGATAGTCGATTTATATCTCGAAAAAAAAATGCCATGGCAAAAGTCTTTTTGGTCAAAACAATGTCGGACTACAACTCTCACGATAATGGAAGTATTCAGCTTGAATTTAGTTGAACCGATAAGGCTGGTTCGCTTAATCTTTAGTGAGTTGCCGAAATCTCTTTAATTCCCCCGGAAGTGATTTGCCGTTCCATCGGAAGATAAACGAATTATGTTTCGGTACATGCTCAATAGTGAAACCAGCCTGGGGTCTTGATTCATTCGGTCTATCACTGACTGGTGTACACCTGGTTTCAACGAGAAAGCTGGTTTGACTCCGAGTAGAAAAAAATTATTGCCGATTATAATAGTAGTCGATTTATATCTCGAAAAAAAATGCCATGACAAAAGTCTTTTTGGTCAAAACAATGGCGGACTACAACTCTCACGATAATGGACGGAGGTAGCTTACATTTGGTTGAGCCGATAAGGCTGGTTCGCTTAATCTTTTGTGAGTTGCCGAAATCTTTCTAATTCCACCGGAAGTGATTTGCCGTTCCATCGGAAGATAAACGAATTATGTTTCGGTACATGCTCAATAGTGAAACCAGCCTGGGGTCTTGATTCAATCGGTCTATCACTGACTGTTGTACACCTGGTTTCAACGAGAAAGCTGGTTTGACTCCGAGTAGAAAAAAAATTATTGCCGATTATAATGATAGTCGATTTATATCTCGAAAAAAAAATGCCATGGCAAAAGTCTTTTTGGTCAAAACAATGGCGGACTACAACTCTCACGATAATGGACGGAGGTAGCTTACATTTGGTTGAGCCGATAAGGCTGGTTCGCTTAATCTTTAGTGAGTTGCCGAAATCTTTCTAATTCCACCGGAAGTGATTTGCCGTTCCATCGGAAGATAAACGAATTATGTTTCGGTACATGCTCAATAGTGAAACCAGCCTGGGGTCTTGATTCATTCGGTCTATCACTGACTGGTGTACACCTGGTTTCAACGAGAAAGCTGGTTTGACTCCGAGTAGAAAAAAATTATTGCCGATTATAATAGTAGTCGATTTATATCTCGAAAAAAAAATGCCATGACAAAGGTCTTTTTGGTCAAAACAATGGCGGACTACAACTCTCACGATAATGGACGGAGGTAGCTTACATTTGGTTGAGCCGATAAGGCTGGTTCGCTTAATCTTTTGTGAGTTGCCGAAATCTTTCTAATTCCACCGGAAGTGATTTGCCGTTCCATCGGAAGATAAACGAATTATGTTTCGGTACATGCTCAATAGTGAAACCAGCCTGGGGTCTTGATTCAATCGGTCTATCACTGACTGTTGTACACCTGGTTTCAACGAGAAAGCTGGTTTGACTCCGAGTAGAAAAAAAATTATTGCCGATTATAATGGTAGTCGATTTATGTCTCGAAAAAAAAAATGCCATGGCAAAACTCTTTTTGGTCAAAACAATGTCGGACTACAACTCTCACGATAATGGACGGAGGTAGCTTACATTTGGTTGAGCCGATAAGGCTGGTTCGCTTAATCTTTAGTGAGTTGCCGAAATCTTTCTAATTCCACCGGAAGTAATTTGCCGTTCCATCGGAAGATAAACGAATTATGTTTCGGTACATGCTCAATAGTGAAACCAGCCTGGGGTCTTGATTCAATCGGTCTATCACTGACTGGTGTACACCTGGTTTCAACGAGAAAGCTGGTTTGACTCCGAGTAGAAAAAAATTATTGCCGATTATAATGGTAGTCGATTTATATCTCGGAAAAAAAGCCATGGCAAAACTCTTTTTGGTCAAACCAATGTCGGACTACAACTCTCACGATAATGGACGGAGGTAGCTTACATTTGGTTGAGCCGATAAGGCTGGTTCGCTTAATCTTTAGTGAGTTGCCGAAATCTTTCTAATTCCACCGGAAGTGATTTGCCGTTCCATCGGAAGATAAACGAATTATGTTTCGGTACATGCTCAATAGTGAAACCAGCCTCGGGTCTTGATTCAATCGGTCTATCACTGACTGGTGTGCACCTGGTTTCAACGAGAAAGCTGGTTTGACTCCGAGTAGAAAAAAATTATTGCCGATTATAATGGTAGTCGATTTATATCTCGGAAAAAAAGCCATGGCAAAACTCTTATTGGTCAAACCAATGTCGGACTACAACTCTCACGATAATGGACGGAGGTAGCTTACATTTGGTTGAGCCGATAAGGCTGGTTCGCTTAATCTTTAGTGAGTTGCCGAAATCTCTTTAATTCCACCGGAAGTGATTTGCCGTTCCATCGGAAGATAAACGAATTATGTTTCGGTACATGCTCAATAGTGAAACCAGCCTGGGGTCTTGATTCAATCGGTCTATCACTGACTGTTGTACACCTGGTTTCAACGAGAAAGCTGGTTCGACTCCGAGTAGAAAAAAAATTATTGGCGATTATAATGGTAGTCGATTTATGTCTCGAAAAAAAAAAATGCCATGGCAAAACTCTTTTTGGTCAGAACAATGTCGGACTACAACTCTCACGATAATGGACGGAGGTAGCTTACATTTGGTTGAGCCGATAAGGCTGGTTCGCTTAATCTTTAGTGAGTTGCCGAAATCTTTCTAATTCCACCGGAAGTGATTTGCCGTTCCATCGGAAGATAAACGAATTATGTTTCGGTACATGCTCAATAGTGAAACCAACCTGGGGTCTTGATTCAATCGGTCTATCACTGACTGTTGTACACCTGGTTTCAACGAGAAAGCTGGTTCGACTCCGAGTAGAAAAAAAATTATTGCCGATTATAATGGTAGTCGATTTATGTCTCGAAAAAAAAAAATGCCATGGCAAAACTCTTTTTGGTCAAACCAATGTCGGACTACAACTCTCACGATAATGGACGTATTCAGCTTGAATTTAGTTGAACCGATAAGGCTGGTTCGCTTAATCTTTAGTGAGTTGCCGAAATCTCTTTAATTCCCCCGGAAGTGATTTGCCGTTCCATCGGAAGATAAACGAATTATGTTTCGGTACATGCTCAATAGTGAAACCAGCCTGGGGTCTTGATTCATTCGGTCTATCACTGACTGGTGTACACCTGGTTTCAACGAGAAAGCTGGTTTGACTCCGAGTAGAAAAAAATTATTGCCGATTATAATAGTAGTCGATTTATATCTCGAAAAAAAAATGCCATGACAAAAGTCTTTTTGGTCAAAACAATGGCGGACTACAACTCTCACGATAATGGACGGAGGTAACTTACATTTGGTTGAGCCGATAAGGCTGGTTCGCTTAATCTTTTGTGAGTTGCCGAAATCTTTCTAATTCCACCGGAAGTGATTTGCCGTTCCATCGGAAGATAAACGAATTATGTTTCGGTACATGCTCAATAGTGAAACCAGCCTGGGGTCTTGATTCAATCGGTCTATCACTGACTGGTGTACACCTGGTTTCAACGAGAAAGCTGGTTTGACTCCGAGTAGAAAAAAATTATTGCCGATTATAATGGTAGTCGATTTATATCTCGGAAAAAAAGCCATGGCAAAACTCTTATTGGTCAAACCAATGTCGGACTACAACTCTCACGATAATGGACGGAGGTAGCTTACATTTGGTTGAGCCGATAAGGCTGGTTCGCTTAATCTTTAGTGAGTTGCCGAAATCTTTCTAATTCCACCGGAAGTGATTTGCCGTTCCATCGGAAGATAAACGAATTATGTTTCGGTACATGCTCAATAGTGAAACCAGCCTGGGGTCTTGATTCAATCGGTCTATCACTGACTGGTGTACACCTGGTTTCAACGAGAAAGCTGGTTTGACTCCGAGTAGAAAAAAATTATTGCCGATTATAATGGTAGTCGATTTATATCTCGGAAAAAAAGCCATGGCAAAACTCTTTTTGGTCAAACCAATGTCGGACTACAACTCTCACGATAATGGACGGAGGTAGCTTACATTTGGTTGAGCCGATAAGGCTGGTTCGCTTAATCTTTAGTGAGTTGCCGAAATCTTTCTAATTCCACCGGAAGTGATTTGCCGTTCCATCGGAAGATAAACGAATTATGTTTCGGTACATGCTCAATAGTGAAACCAGCCTGGGGTCTTGATTCAATCGGTCTATCACTGACTGGTGTACACCTGGTTTCAACGAGAAAGCTGGTTTGACTCCGAGTAGAAAAAAATTATTGCCGATTATAATCGTAGTCGATTTATATCTCGGAAAAAAAGCCATGGCAAAACTCTTATTGGTCAAACCAATGTCGGACTACAACTCTCACGATAATGGACGGAGGTAGCTTACATTTGGTTGAGCCGATAAGGCTGGTTCGCTTAATCTTTTGTGAGTTGCCGAAATCTTTCTAATTCCACCGGAAGTGATTTGCCGTTCCATCGGAAGATAAACGAATTATGTTTCGGTACATGCTCAATAGTGAAACCAGCCTGGGGTCTTGATTCAATCGGTCTATCACTGACTGGTGTACACCTGGTTTCAACGAGAAAGCTGGTTTGACTCCGAGTAGAAAAAAATTATTGCCGATTATAATGGTAGTCGATTTATATCTCGGAAAAAAAGCCATGGCAAAACTCTTATTGGTCAAACCAATGTCGGACTACAACTCTCACGATAATGGACGGAGGTAGCTTACATTTGGTTGAGCCGATAAGGCTGGTTCGCTTAATCTTTTGTGAGTTGCCGAAATCTTTCTAATTCCACCGGAAGTGATTTGCCGTTCCATCGGAAGATAAACGAATTATGTTTCGGTACATGCTCAATAGTGAAACCAGCCTGGGGTCTTGATTCAATCGGTCTATCACTGACTGTTGTACACCTGGTTTCAACGAGAAAGCTGGTTTGACTCCGAGTAGAAAAAAAATTATTGCCGATTATAATGGTAGTCGATTTATGTCTCGAAAAAAAAAATGCCATGGCAAAACTCTTTTTGGTCAAAACAATGTCGGACTACAACTCTCACGATAATGGACGGAGGTAGCTTACATTTGGTTGAGCCGATAAGGCTGGTTCGCTTAATCTTTAGTGAGTTGCCGAAATCTTTCTAATTCCACCGGAAGTAATTTGCCGTTCCATCGGAAGATAAACGAATTATGTTTCGGTACATGCTCAATAGTGAAACCAGCCTGGGGTCTTGATTCAATCGGTCTATCACTGACTGGTGTACACCTGGTTTCAACGAGAAAGCTGGTTTGACTCCGAGTAGAAAAAAATTATTGCCGATTATAATGGTAGTCGATTTATATCTCGGAAAAAAAGCCATGGCAAAACTCTTATTGGTCAAACCAATGTCGGACTACAACTCTCACGATAATGGACGGAGGTAGCTTACATTTGGTTGAGCCGATAAGGCTGTTTCGCTTAATCTTTAGTGAGTTGCCGAAATCTCTTTAATTCCACCGGAAGTGATTTGCCGTTCCATCGGAAGATAAACGAATTATGTTTTGGTACATGCTCAATAGTGAAACCAGCCTGGGGTCTTGATTCAATCGGTCTATCACTGACTGTTGTACACCTGGTTTCGACGAGAAAGCTGGTTCGACTCCGAGTAGAAAAAAAATTATTGGCGATTATAATGGTAGTCGATTTATGTCTCGAAAAAAAAAAATGCCATGGCAAAACTCTTTTTGGTCAGAACAATGTCGGACTACAACTCTCACGATAATGGACGGAGGTAGCTTACATTTGGTTGAGCCGATAAGGCTGGTTCGCTTAATCTTTAGTGAGTTGCCGAAATCTTTCTAATTCCACCGGAAGTGATTTGCCGTTCCATCGGAAGATAAACGAATTATGTTTCGGTACATGCTCAATAGTGAAACCAACCTGGGGTCTTGATTCAATCGGTCTATCACTGACTGTTGTACACCTGGTTTCAACGAGAAAGCTGGTTCGACTCCGAGTAGAAAAAAAATTATTGCCGATTATAATGGTAGTCGATTTATGTCTCGAAAAAAAAAAATGCCATGGCAAAACTCTTTTTGGTCAAACCAATGTCGGACTACAACTCTCACGATAATGGACGTATTCAGCTTGAATTTAGTTGAACCGATAAGGCTGGTTCGCTTAATCTTTAGTGAGTTGCCGAAATCTCTTTAATTCCCCCGGAAGTGATTTGCCGTTCCATCGGAAGATAAACGAATTATGTTTCGGTACATGCTCAATAGTGAAACCAGCCTGGGGTCTTGATTCATTCGGTCTATCACTGACTGGTGTACACCTGGTTTCAACGAGAAAGCTGGTTTGACTCCGAGTAGAAAAAAATTATTGCCGATTATAATAGTAGTCGATTTATATCTCGAAAAAAAAATGCCATGACAAAAGTCTTTTTGGTCAAAACAATGGCGGACTACAACTCTCACGATAATGGACGGAGGTAACTTACATTTGGTTGAGCCGATAAGGCTGGTTCGCTTAATCTTTTGTGAGTTGCCGAAATCTTTCTAATTCCACCGGAAGTGATTTGCCGTTCCATCGGAAGATAAACGAATTATGTTTCGGTACATGCTCAATAGTGAAACCAGCCTGGGGTCTTGATTCAATCGGTCTATCACTGACTGGTGTACACCTGGTTTCAACGAGAAAGCTGGTTTGACTCCGAGTAGAAAAAAATTATTGCCGATTATAATGGTAGTCGATTTATATCTCGGAAAAAAAGCCATGGCAAAACTCTTATTGGTCAAACCAATGTCGGACTACAACTCTCACGATAATGGACGGAGGTAGCTTACATTTGGTTGAGCCGATAAGGCTGGTTCGCTTAATCTTTAGTGAGTTGCCGAAATCTTTCTAATTCCACCGGAAGTGATTTGCCGTTCCATCGGAAGATAAACGAATTATGTTTCGGTACATGCTCAATAGTGAAACCAGCCTGGGGTCTTGATTCAATCGGTCTATCACTGACTGGTGTACACCTGGTTTCAACGAGAAAGCTGGTTTGACTCCGAGTAGAAAAAAATTATTGCCGATTATAATGGTAGTCGATTTATATCTCGGAAAAAAAGCCATGGCAAAACTCTTTTTGGTCAAACCAATGTCGGACTACAACTCTCACGATAATGGACGGAGGTAGCTTACATTTGGTTGAGCCGATAAGGCTGGTTCGCTTAATCTTTAGTGAGTTGCCGAAATCTTTCTAATTCCACCGGAAGTGATTTGCCGTTCCATCGGAAGATAAACGAATTATGTTTCGGTACATGCTCAATAGTGAAACCAGCCTGGGGTCTTGATTCAATCGGTCTATCACTGACTGGTGTACACCTGGTTTCAACGAGAAAGCTGGTTTGACTCCGAGTAGAAAAAAATTATTGCCGATTATAATCGTAGTCGATTTATATCTCGGAAAAAAAGCCATGGCAAAACTCTTATTGGTCAAACCAATGTCGGACTACAACTCTCACGATAATGGACGGAGGTAGCTTACATTTGGTTGAGCCGATAAGGCTGGTTCGCTTAATCTTTAGTGAGTTGCCGAAATCTCTTTAATTCCACCGGAAGTGATTTGCCGTTCCATCGGAAGATAAACGAATTATGTTTCGGTACATGCTCAATAGTGAAACCAGCCTGGGGTCTTGATTCAATCGGTCTATCACTGACTGTTGTACACCTGGTTTCAACGAGAAAGCTGGTTCGACTCCGAGTAGAAAAAAAATTATTGGCGATTATAATGGTAGTCGATTTATGTCTCGAAAAAAAAAAATGCCATGGCAAAACTCTTTTTGGTCAGAACAATGTCGGACTACAACTCTCACGATAATGGACGGAGGTAGCTTACATTTGGTTGAGCCGATAAGGCTGGTTCGCTTAATCTTTAGTGAGTTGCCGAAATCTTTCTAATTCCACCGGAAGTGATTTGCCGTTCCATCGGAAGATAAACGAATTATGTTTCGGTACATGCTCAATAGTGAAACCAACCTGGGGTCTTGATTCAATCGGTCTATCACTGACTGTTGTACACCTGGTTTCAACGAGAAAGCTGGTTCGACTCCGAGTAGAAAAAAAATTATTGCCGATTATAATGGTAGTCGATTTATGTCTCGAAAAAAAAAAATGCCATGGCAAAACTCTTTTTGGTCAAACCAATGTCGGACTACAACTCTCACGATAATGGACGTATTCAGCTTGAATTTAGTTGAACCGATAAGGCTGGTTCGCTTAATCTTTAGTGAGTTGCCGAAATCTCATTAATTCCCCCGGAAGTGATTTGCCGTTCCATCGGAAGATAAACGAATTATGTTTCGGTACATGCTCAATAGTGAAACCAGCCTGGGGTCTTGATTCATTCGGTCTATCACTGACTGGTGTACACCTGGTTTCAACGAGAAAGCTGGTTTGACTCCGAGTAGAAAAAAATTATTGCCGATTATAATAGTAGTCGATTTATATCTCGAAAAAAAAATGCCATGACAAAAGTCTTTTTGGTCAAAACAATGGCGGACTACAACTCTCACGATAATGGACGGAGGTAACTTACATTTGGTTGAGCCGATAAGGCTGGTTCGCTTAATCTTTTGTGAGTTGCCGAAATCTTTCTAATTCCACCGGAAGTGATTTGCCGTTCCATCGGAAGATAAACGAATTATGTTTCGGTACATGCTCAATAGTGAAACCAGCCTGGGGTCTTGATTCAATCGGTCTATCACTGACTGGTGTACACCTGGTTTCAACGAGAAAGCTGGTTTGACTCCGAGTAGAAAAAAATTATTGCCGATTATAATGGTAGTCGATTTATATCTCGGAAAAAAAGCCATGGCAAAACTCTTATTGGTCAAACCAATGTCGGACTACAACTCTCACGATAATGGACGGAGGTAGCTTACATTTGGTTGAGCCGATAAGGCTGGTTCGCTTAATCTTTTGTGAGTTGCCGAAATCTTTCTAATTCCACCGGAAGTGATTTGCCGTTCCATCGGAAGATAAACGAATTATGTTTCGGTACATGCTCAATAGTGAAACCAGCCTGGGGTCTTGATTCAATCGGTCTATCACTGACTGTTGTACACCTGGTTTCAACGAGAAAGCTGGTTCGACTCCGAGTAGAAAAAAAATTATTGCCGATTATAATGGTAGTCGATTTATGTCTCGAAAAAAAAAATGCCATGGCAAAACTCTTTTTGGTCAAACCAATGTCGGACTACAACTCTCACGATAATGGACGTATTCAGCTTAAATTTAGTTGAACCGATAAGGCTGGTTCGCTTAATCTTTAGTGAGTTGCCGAAATCTCTTTAATTCCCCCGGAAGTGATTTGCCGTTCCATCGGAAGATAAACGAATTATGTTTCGGTACATGCTCAATAGTGAAACCAGCCTGGGGTCTTGATTCATTCGGTCTATCACTGACTGGTGTACACCTGGTTTCAACGAGAAAGCTGGTTTGACTCCGAGTAGAAAAAAATTATTGCCGATTATAATAGTAGTCGATTTATATCTCGAAAAAAAAATGCCATGACAAAAGTCTTTTTGGTCAAAACAATGGCGGACTACAACTCTCACGATAATGGACGGAGGTAACTTACATTTGGTTGAGCCGATAAGGCTGGTTCGCTTAATCTTTTGTGAGTTGCCGAAATCTTTCTAATTCCACCGGAAGTGATTTGCCGTTCCATCGGAAGATAAACGAATTATGTTTCGGTACATGCTCAATAGTGAAACCAGCCTGGGGTCTTGATTCAATCGGTCTATCACTGACTGGTGTACACCTGGTTTCAACGAGAAAGCTGGTTTGACTCCGAGTAGAAAAAAATTATTGCCGATTATAATGGTAGTCGATTTATATCTCGGAAAAAAAGCCATGGCAAAACTCTTTTTGGTCAAACCAATGTCGGACTACAACTCTCACGATAATGGACGGAGGTAGCTTACATTTGGTTGAGCCGATAAGGCTGGTTCGCTTAATCTTTAGTGAGTTGCCGAAATCTTTCTAATTCCACCGGAAGTGATTTGCCGTTCCATCGGAAGATAAACGAATTATGTTTCGGTACATGCTCAATAGTGAAACCAGCCTGGGGTCTTGATTCAATCGGTCTATCACTGACTGGTGTACACCTGGTTTCAACGAGAAAGCTGGTTTGACTCCGAGTAGAAAAAAATTATTGCCGATTATAATGGTAGTCGATTTATATCTCGGAAAAAAAGCCATGGCAAAACTCTTATTGGTCAAACCAATGTCGGACTACAACTCTCACGATAATGGACGTATTCAGCTTGAATTTAGTTGAACCGATAAGGCTGGTTCGCTTAATCTTTAGTGAGTTGCCGAAATCTCTTTAATTCCCCCGGAAGTGATTTGCCGTTCCATCGGAAGATAAACGAATTATGTTTCGGTACATGCTCAATAGTGAAACCAGCCTGGGGTCTTGATTCATTCGGTCTATCACTGACTGGTGTACACCTGGTTTCAACGAGAAAGCTGGTTTGACTCCGAGTAGAAAAAAATTATTGCCGATTATAATAGTAGTCGATTTATATCTCGAAAAAAAAAAATGCCATGGCAAAACTCTTTTTGGTCAGAACAATGTCGGACTACAACTCTCACGATAATGGACGGAGGTAGCTTACATTTGGTTGAGCCGATAAGGCTGGTTCGCTTAATCTTTAGTGAGTTGCCGAAATCTCTTTAATTCCACCGGAAGTGATTTGCCGTTCCATCGGAAGATAAACGAATTATGTTTTGGTACATGCTCAATAGTGAAACCAGCCTGGGGTCTTGATTCAATCGGTCTATCACTGACTGGTGTACACCTGGTTTCAACGAGAAAGCTGGTTTGACTCCGAGTAGAAAAAAATTATTGCCGATTATAATGGTAGTCGATTTATATCTCGGAAAAAAAGCCATGGCAAAACTCTTATTGGTCAAACCAATGTCGGACTACAACTCTCACGATAATGGACGGAGGTAGCTTACATTTGGTTGAGCCGATAAGGCTGGTTCGCTTAATCTTTAGTGAGTTGCCGAAATCTCTTTAATTCCACCGGAAGTGATTTTCCGTTCCATCGGAAGATAAACGAATTATGTTTCGGTACATGCTCAATAGTGAAACCAGCCTGGGGTCTTGATTCAATCGGTCTATCACTGACTGTTGTACACCTGGTTTCAACGAGAAAGCTGGTTCGACTCCGAGTAGAAAAAAAATTATTGGCGATTATAATGGTAGTCGATTTATGTCTCGAAAAAAAAAAAATGCCATGGCAAAACTCTTTTTGGTCAGAACAATGTCGGACTACAACTCTCACGATAATGGACGGAGGTAGCTTACATTTGGTTGAGCCGATAAGGCTGGTTCGCTTAATCTTTAGTGAGTTGCCGAAATCTTTCTAATTCCACCGGAAGTGATTTGCCGTTCCATCGGAAGATAAACGAATTATGTTTTGGTAAATGCTCAATAGTGAAACCAGCCTGGGGTCTTGATTCAATCGGTCTATCACTGACTGTTGTACACCTGGTTTCAACGAGAAAGCTGGTTCGACTCCGAGTAGAAAAAAAATTATTGCCGATTATAATGATAGTCGATTTATATCTCGAAAAAAAATGCCATGGCAAAAGTCTTTTTGGTCAAAACAATGTCGGACTACAACTCTCACGATAATGGAAGTATTCAGCTTGAATTTAGTTGAACCGATAAGGCTGGTTCGCTTAATCTTTAGTGAGTTGCCGAAATCTCTTTAATTCCCCCGGAAGTGATTTGCCGTTCCATCGGAAGATAAACGAATTATGTTTCGGTACATGCTCAATAGTGAAACCAGCCTGGGGTCTTGATTCATTCGGTCTATCACTGACTGGTGTACACCTGGTTTCAACGAGAAAGCTGGTTTGACTCCGAGTAGAAAAAAATTATTGCCGATTATAATAGTAGTCGATTTATATCTCGAAAAAAAAATGCCATGACAAAAGTCTTTTTGGTCAAAACAATGGCGGACTACAACTCTCACGATAATGGACGGAGGTAGCTTACATTTGGTTGAGCCGATAAGGCTGGTTCGCTTAATCTTTTGTGAGTTGCCGAAATCTTTCTAATTCCACCGGAAGTGATTTGCCGTTCCATCGGAAGATAAACGAATTATGTTTCGGTACATGCTCAATAGTGAAACCAGCCTGGGGTCTTGATTCAATCGGTCTATCACTGACTGTTGTACACCTGGTTTCAACGAGAAAGCTGGTTTGACTCCGAGTAGAAAAAAAATTATTGCCGATTATAATGATAGTCGATTTATATCTCGAAAAAAAAATGCCATGGCAAAAGTCTTTTTGGTCAAAACAATGGCGGACTACAACTCTCACGATAATGGACGGAGGTAGCTTACATTTGGTTGAGCCGATAAGGCTGGTTCGCTTAATCTTTAGTGAGTTGCCGAAATCTTTCTAATTCCACCGGAAGTGATTTGCCGTTCCATCGGAAGATAAACGAATTATGTTTCGGTACATGCTCAATAGTGAAACCAGCCTGGGGTCTTGATTCATTCGGTCTATCACTGACTGGTGTACACCTGGTTTCAACGAGAAAGCTGGTTTGACTCCGAGTAGAAAAAAATTATTGCCGATTATAATAGTAGTCGATTTATATCTCGAAAAAAAAATGCCATGACAAAGGTCTTTTTGGTCAAAACAATGGCGGACTACAACTCTCACGATAATGGACGGAGGTAGCTTACATTTGGTTGAGCCGATAAGGCTGGTTCGCTTAATCTTTTGTGAGTTGCCGAAATCTTTCTAATTCCACCGGAAGTGATTTGCCGTTCCATCGGAAGATAAACGAATTATGTTTCGGTACATGCTCAATAGTGAAACCAGCCTGGGGTCTTGATTCAATCGGTCTATCACTGACTGTTGTACACCTGGTTTCAACGAGAAAGCTGGTTTGACTCCGAGTAGAAAAAAAATTATTGCCGATTATAATGGTAGTCGATTTATGTCTCGAAAAAAAAAATGCCATGGCAAAACTCTTTTTGGTCAAAACAATGTCGGACTACAACTCTCACGATAATGGACGGAGGTAGCTTACATTTGGTTGAGCCGATAAGGCTGGTTCGCTTAATCTTTAGTGAGTTGCCGAAATCTTTCTAGTTCCACCGGAAGTAATTTGCCGTTCCATCGGAAGATAAACGAATTATGTTTCGGTACATGCTCAATAGTGAAACCAGCCTGGGGTCTTGATTCAATCGGTCTATCACTGACTGGTGTACACCTGGTTTCAACGAGAAAGCTGGTTTGACTCCGAGTAGAAAAAAATTATTGCCGATTATAATGGTAGTCGATTTATATCTCGGAAAAAAAGCCATGGCAAAACTCTTTTTGGTCAAACCAATGTCGGACTACAACTCTCACGATAATGGACGGAGGTAGCTTACATTTGGTTGAGCCGATAAGGCTGGTTCGCTTAATCTTTAGTGAGTTGCCGAAATCTTTCTAATTCCACCGGAAGTGATTTGCCGTTCCATCGGAAGATAAACGAATTATGTTTCGGTACATGCTCAATAGTGAAACCAGCCTGGGGTCTTGATTCAATCGGTCTATCACTGACTGGTGTGCACCTGGTTTCAACGAGAAAGCTGGTTTGACTCCGAGTAGAAAAAAATTATTGCCGATTATAATGGTAGTCGATTTATATCTCGGAAAAAAAGCCATGGCAAAACTCTTATTGGTCAAACCAATGTCGGACTACAACTCTCACGATAATGGACGGAGGTAGCTTACATTTGGTTGAGCCGATAAGGCTGGTTCGCTTAATCTTTAGTGAGTTGCCGAAATCTCTTTAATTCCACCGGAAGTGATTTGCCGTTCCATCGGAAGATAAACGAATTATGTTTCGGTACATGCTCAATAGTGAAACCAGCCTGGGGTCTTGATTCAATCGGTCTATCACTGACTGTTGTACACCTGGTTTCAACGAGAAAGCTGGTTCGACTCCGAGTAGAAAAAAAATTATTGGCGATTATAATGGTAGTCGATTTATGTCTCGAAAAAAAAAAATGCCATGGCAAAACTCTTTTTGGTCAGAACAATGTCGGACTACAACTCTCACGATAATGGACGGAGGTAGCTTACATTTGGTTGAGCCGATAAGGCTGGTTCGCTTAATCTTTAGTGAGTTGCCGAAATCTTTCTAATTCCACCGGAAGTGATTTGCCGTTCCATCGGAAGATAAACGAATTATGTTTCGGTACATGCTCAATAGTGAAACCAACCTGGGGTCTTGATTCAATCGGTCTATCACTGACTGTTGTACACCTGGTTTCAACGAGAAAGCTGGTTCGACTCCGAGTAGAAAAAAAATTATTGTCGATTATAATGGTAGTCGATTTATGTCTCGAAAAAAAAAAATGCCATGGCAAAACTCTTTTTGGTCAAACCAATGTCGGACTACAACTCTCACGATAATGGACGGAGGTAGCTTACATTTGGTTGAGCCGATAAGGCTGGTTCGCTTAATCTTTAGTGAGTTGCCGAAATCTTTCTAATTCCACCGGAAGTGATTTGCCGTTCCATCGGAAGATAAACGAATTATGTTTCGGTACATGCTCAATAGTGAAACCAGCCTGGGGTCTTGATTCAATCGGTCTATCACTGACTGGTGTACACCTGGTTTCAACGAGAAAGCTGGTTTGACTCCGAGTAGAAAAAAATTATTGCCGATTATAATGGTAGTCGATTTATATCTCGGAAAAAAAGCCATGGCAAAACTCTTATTGGTCAAACCAATGTCGGACTACAACTCTCACGATAATGGACGGAGGTAGCTTACATTTGGTTGAGCCGATAAGGCTGGTTCGCTTAATCTTTAGTGAGTTGCCGAAATCTCTTTAATTCCACCGGAAGTGATTTGCCGTTCCATCGGAAGATAAACGAATTATGTTTTGGTACATGCTCAATAGTGAAACCAGCCTGGGGTCTTGATTCAATCGGTCTATCACTGACTGGTGTACACCTGGTTTCAAGGAGAAAGCTGGTTTGACTCCGAGTAGAAAAAAATTATTGCCGATTATAATGGTAGTCGATTTATATCTCGGAAAAAAAGCCATGGCAAAACTCTTATTGGTCAAACCAATGTCGGACTACAACTCTCACGATAATGGACGGAGGTAGCTTACATTTGGTTGAGCCGATAAGGCTGGTTCGCTTAATCTTTAGTGAGTTGCCGAAATCTCTTTAATTCCACCAAAAGTGATTTGCCGTTCCATCGGAAGATAAACGAATTATGTTTTGGTACATGCTCAATAGTGAAACCAGCCTGGGGTCTTGATTCAATCGGTCTATCACTGACTGTTGTACACCTGGTTTCGACGAGAAAGCTGGTTTGACTCCGAGTAGAAAAAAAATTATTGCCGATTATAATGATAGTCGATTTATATCTCGAAAAAAAAATGCCATGGCAAAAGTCTTTTTGGTCAAAACAATGGCGGACTACAACTCTCACGATAATGGACGGAGGTAGCTTACATTTGGTTGAGCCGATAAGGCTGGTTCGCTTAATCTTTAGTGAGTTGCCGAAATCTTTCTAATTCCACCGGAAGTGATTTGCCGTTCCATCGGAAGATAAACGAATTATGTTTCGGTACATGCTCAATAGTGAAACCAACCTGGGGTCTTGATTCAATCGGTCTATCACTGACTGTTGTACACCTGGTTTCAACGAGAAAGCTGGTTCGACTCCGAGTAGAAAAAAAATTATTGCCGATTATAATGGTAGTCGATTTATGTCTCGAAAAAAAAAAATGCCATGGCAAAACTCTTTTTGGTCAAACCCATGTCGGACTACAACTCTCACGATAATGGACGGAGGTAGCTTACATTTGGTTGAGCCGATAAGGCTGGTTCGCTTAATCTTTAGTGAGTTGCCGAAATCTTTCTAATTCCACCGGAAGTGATTTGCCGTTCCATCGGAAGATAAACGAATTATGTTTCGGTACATGCTCAATAGTGAAACCAGCCTGGGGTCTTGATTCAATCGGTCTATCACTGACTGGTGTACACCTGGTTTCAACGAGAAAGCTGGTTTGACTCCGAGTAGAAAAAAATTATTGCCGATTATAATGGTAGTCGATTTATATCTCGGAAAAAAAGCCATGGCAAAACTCTTTTTGGTCAAACCAATGTCGGACTACAACTCTCACGATAATGGACGGAGGTAGCTTACATTTGGTTGAGCCGATAAGGCTGGTTCGCTTAATCTTTAGTGAGTTGCCGAAATCTTTCTAATTCCACCGGAAGTGATTTGCCGTTCCATCAGAAGATAAACGAATTATGTTTCGGTACATGCTCAATAGTGAAACCAGCCTGGGGTCTTGATTCAATCGGTCTATCACTGACTGGTGTACACCTGGTTTCAACGAGAAAGCTGGTTTGACTCCGAGTAGAAAAAAATTATTGCCGATTATAATGGTAGTCGATTTATATCTCGGAAAAAAAGCCATGGCAAAACTCTTATTGGTCAAACCAATGTCGGACTACAACTCTCACGATAATGGACGGAGGTAGCTTACATTTGGTTGAGCCGATAAGGCTGGTTCGCTTAATCTTTTGTGAGTTGCCGAAATCTTTCTAATTCCACCGGAAGTGATTTGCCGTTCCATCGGAAGATAAACGAATTATGTTTCGGTACATGCTCAATAGTGAAACCAGCCTGGGGTCTTGATTCAATCGGTCTATCACTGACTGGTGTACACCTGGTTTCAACGAGAAAGCTGGTTTGACTCCGAATAGAAAAAAATTATTGCCGATTATAATGGTAGTCGATTTATATCTCGGAAAAAAAGCCATGGCAAAACTCTTATTGGTCAAACCAATGTCGGACTACAACTCTCACGATAATGGACGGAGGTAGCTTACATTTGGTTGAGCCGATAAGGCTGGTTCGCTTAATCTTTTGTGAGTTGCCGAAATCTTTCTAATTCCACCGGAAGTGATTTGCCGTTCCATCGGGAGATAAACGAATTATGTTTCGGTACATGCTCAATAGTGAAACCAGCCTGGGGTCTTGATTCAATCGGTCTATCACTGACTGTTGTACACCTGGTTTCAACGAGAAAGCTGGTTTGACTCCGAGTAGAAAAAAAATTATTGCCGATTATAATGGTAGTCGATTTATGTCTCGAAAAAAAAAATGCCATGGCAAAACTCTTTTTGGTCAAAACAATGTCGGACTACAACTCTCACGATAATGGACGGAGGTAGCTTACATTTGGTTGAGCCGATAAGGCTGGTTCGCTTAATCTTTAGTGAGTTGCCGAAATCTTTCTAATTCCACCGGAAGTAATTTGCCGTTCCATCGGAAGATAAACGAATTATGTTTCGGTACATGCTCAATAGTGAAACCAGCCTGGGGTCTTGATTCAATCGGTCTATCACTGACTGGTGTACACCTGGTTTCAACGAGAAAGCTGGTTTGACTCCGAGTAGAAAAAAATTATTGCCGATTATAATGATAGTCGATTTATATCTCGAAAAAAAAATGCCATGGCAAAAGTCTTTTTGGTCAAAACAATGGCGGACTACAACTCCCACGATAATGTACGGAGGTAGCTTACATTTGGTTGAGCCGATAAGGCTGGTTCGCTTAATCTTTAGTGAGTTGCCGAAATCTTTCTAATTCCACCGGAAGTGATTTGCCGTTCCATCGGAAGATAAACGAATTATGTTTCGGTACATGCTCAATAGTGAAACCAGCCTGGGGTCTTGATTCAATCGGTCTATCACTGACTGGTGTACACCTGGTTTCAACGAGAAAGCTGGTTTGACTCCGAGTAGAAAAAAATTATTGCCGATTATAATGGTAGTCGATTTATATCTCGGAAAAAAAGCCATGGCAAAACTCTTATTGGTCAAACCAATGTCGGACTACAACTCTCACGATAATGGACGGAGGTAGCTTACATTTGGTTGAGCCGATAAGGCTGGTTCGCTTAATCTTTTGTGAGTTGCCGAAATCTTTCTAATTCCACCGGAAGTGATTTGCCGTTCCATCGGAAGATAAACGAATTATGTTTCGGTACATGCTCAATAGTGAAACCAGCCTGGGGTCTTGATTCAATCGGTCTATCACTGACTGGTGTACACCTGGTTTCAACGAGAAAGCTGGTTTGACTCCGAATAGAAAAAAATTATTGCCGATTATAATGGTAGTCGATTTATATCTCGGAAAAAAAGCCATGGCAAAACTCTTATTGGTCAAACCAATGTCGGACTACAACTCTCACGATAATGGACGGAGGTAGCTTACATTTGGTTGAGCCGATAAGGCTGGTTCGCTTAATCTTTTGTGAGTTGCCGAAATCTTTCTAATTCCACCGGAAGTGATTTGCCGTTCCATCGGAAGATAAACGAATTATGTTTCGGTACATGCTCAATAGTGAAACCAGCCTGGGGTCTTGATTCAATCGGTCTATCACTGACTGGTGTACACCTGGTTTCAACGAGAAAGCTGGTTTGACTCCGAGTAGAAAAAAATTATTGCCGATTATAATGGTAGTCGATTTATATCTCGGAAAAAAAGCCATGGCAAAACTCTTTTTGGTCAAACCAATGTCGGACTACAACTCTCACGATAATGGACGTATTCAGCTTGAATTTAGTTGAACCGATAAGGCTGGTTCGCTTACTCTTTAGTGAGTTGCCGAAATCTCTTTAATTCCCCCGGAAGTGATTTGCCGTTCCATCGGAAGATAAACGAATTATGTTTCGGTACATGCTCAATAGTGAAACCAGCCTGGGGTCTTGATTCATTCGGTCTTTCACTGACTGGTGTACACCTGGTTTCAACGAGAAAGCTGGTTTGACTCCGAGTAGAAAAAAAATTATTGCCGATTATAATGGTAGTCGATTTATGTCTCGAAAAAAAAAAGCCATGGCAAAACTCTTTTTGGTCAAACCAATGTCGGACTACAACTCTCACGATAATGGACGGAGGTAGCTTACATTTGGTTGAGCCGATAAGGCTGGTTCGCTTAATCTTTAGTGAGTTGCCGAAATCTTTCTAATTCCACCGGAAGTGATTTGCCGTTCCATCGGAAGATAAACGAATTATGTTTCGGTACATGCTCAATAGTGAAACCAGCCTGGGGTCTTGATTCAATCGGTCTATCACTGACTGGTGTACACCTGGTTTCAACGAGAAAGCTGGTTTGACTCCGAGTGGAAAAAAATTATTGCCGATTATAATGGTAGTCGATTTATATCTCGGAAAAAAAGCCATGGCAAAACTCTTATTGGTCAAACCAATGTCGGACTACAACTCTCACGATAATGGACGGAGGTAGCTTACATTTGGTTGAGCCGATAAGGCTGGTTCGCTTAATCTTTAGTGAGTTGCCGAAATCTCTTTAATTCCCCCGGAAGTGATTTGCCGTTCCATCGGAAGATAAACGAATTATGTTTCGGTACATGCTCAATAGTGAAACCAGCCTGGGATCTTGATTCAATCGGTCTATCACTGACTGGTGTACACCTGGTTTCAACGAGAAAGCTGGTTTGACTCCGAGTAGAAAAAAATTATTGCCGATTATAATGGTAGTCGATTTATATCTCGGAAAAAAAGCCATGGCAAAACTCTTATTGGTCAAACCAATGTCGGACTACAACTCTCACGATAATGGACGGAGGTAGCTTACATTTGGTTGAGCCGATAAGGCTGGTTCGCTTAATCTTTAGTGAGTTGCCGAAATCTTTCTAATTCCACCGGAAGTGATTTGCCGTTCCATCGGAAGATAAACGAATTATGTTTCGGTACATGCTCAATAGTGAAACCAGCCTGGGGTCTTGATTCAATCGGTCTATCACTGACTGGTGTACACCTGGTTTCAACGAGAAAGCTGGTTTGACTCCGAGTAGAAAAAAATTATTGCCGATTATAATGGTAGTCGATTTATATCTCGGAAAAAAAGCCATGGCAAAACTCTTTTTGGTCAAACCAATGTCGGACTACAACTCTCACGATAATGGACGGAGGTAGCTTACATTTGGTTGAGCCGATAAGGCTGGTTCGCTTAATCTTTAGTGAGTTGCCGAAATCTTTCTAATTCCACCGGAAGTGATTTGCCGTTCCATCGGAAGATAAACGAATTATGTTTCGGTACATGCTCAATAGTGAAACCAGCCTGGGGTCTTGATTCAATCGGTCTATCACTGACTGGTGTACACCTGGTTTCAACGAGAAAGCTGGTTTGACTCCGAGTAGAAAAAAATTATTGCCGATTATAATCGTAGTCGATTTATATCTCGGAAAAAAAGCCATGGCAAAACTCTTATTGGTCAAACCAATGTCGGACTACAACTCTCACGATAATGGACGGAGGTAGCTTACATTTGGTTGAGCCGATAAGGCTGGTTCGCTTAATCTTTTGTGAGTTGCCGAAATCTTTCTAATTCCACCGGAAGTGATTTGCCGTTCCATCGGAAGATAAACGAATTATGTTTCGGTACATGCTCAATAGTGAAACCAGCCTGGGGTCTTGATTCAATCGGTCTATCACTGACTGGTGTACACCTGGTTTCAACGAGAAAGCTGGTTTGACTCCGAGTAGAAAAAAATTATTGCCGATTATAATGGTAGTCGATTTATATCTCGGAAAAAAAGCCATGGCAAAACTCTTATTGGTCAAACCAATGTCGGACTACAACTCTCACGATAATGGACGGAGGTAGCTTACATTTGGTTGAGCCGATAAGGCTGGTTCGCTTAATCTTTTGTGAGTTGCCGAAATCTTTCTAATTCCACCGGAAGTGATTTGCCGTTCCATCGGAAGATAAACGAATTATGTTTCGGTACATGCTCAATAGTGAAACCAGCCTGGGGTCTTGATTCAATCGGTCTATCACTGACTGTTGTACACCTGGTTTCAACGAGAAAGCTGGTTCGTCTCCGAGTAGAAAAAAAATTATTGCCGATTATAATGGTAGTCGATTTATGTCTCGAAAAAAAAAAAATGCCATGGCAAAACTCTTTTTGGTCAAACCAATGTCGGACTACAACTCTCACGATAATGGACGTATTCAGCTTGAATTTAGTTGAACCGATAAGGCTGGTTCGCTTAATCTTTAGTGAGTTGCCGAAATCTCTTTAATTCCCCCGGAAGTGATTTGCCGTTCCATCGGAAGATAAACGAATTATGTTTCGGTACATGCTCAATAGTGAAACCAGCCTGGGGTCTTGATTCATTCGGTCTATCACTGACTGGTGTACACCTGGTTTCAACGAGAAAGCTGGTTTGACTCCGAGTAGAAAAAAATTATTGCCGATTATAATAGTAGTCGATTTATATCTCGAAAAAAAAAAATGCCATGGCAAAACTCTTTTTGGTCAGAACAATGTCGGACTACAACTCTCACGATAATGGACGGAGGTAGCTTACATTTGGTTGAGCCGATAAGGCTGGTTCGCTTAATCTTTAGTGAGTTGCCGAAATCTCTTTAATTCCACCGGAAGTGATTTGCCGTTCCATCGGAAGATAAACGAATTATGTTTTGGTACATGCTCAATAGTGAAACCAGCCTGGGGTCTTGATTCAATCGGTCTATCACTGACTGTTGTACACCTGGTTTCGACGAGAAAGCTGGTTTGACTCCGAGTAGAAAAAAAATTATTGCCGATTATAATGATAGTCGATTTATATCTCGAAAAAAAATGCCATGGCAAAAGTCTTTTTGGTCAAAACAATGGCGGACTACAACTCTCACGATAATGGACGGAGGTAGCTTACATTTGGTTGAGCCGATAAGGCTGGTTCGCTTAATCTTTAGTGAGTTGCCGAAATCTTTCTAATTCCACCGGAAGTGATTTGCCGTTCCATCGGAAGATAAACGAATTATGTTTCGGTACATGCTCAATAGTGAAACCAGCCTGGGGTCTTGATTCAATCGGTCTATCACTGACTGTTGTAGACCTGGTTTCAACGAGAAAGCTGGTTCGTCTCCGAGTAGAAAAAAAATTATTGCCGATTATAATGGTAGTCGATTTATGTCTCGAAAAAAAAAAATGCCATGGCAAAACTCTTTTTGGTCAAACCAATGTCGGACTACAACTCTCACGATAATGGACGTATTCAGCTTGAATTTAGTTGAACCGATAAGGCTGGTTCGCTTAATCTTTAGTGAGTTGCCGAAATCTCTTTAATTCCCCCGGAAGTGATTTGCCGTTCCATCGGAAGATAAACGAATTATGTTTCGGTACATGCTCAATAGTGAAACCAGCCTGGGGTCTTGATTCATTCGGTCTATCACTGACTGGTGTACACCTGGTTTCAACGAGAAAGCTGGTTTGACTCCGAGTAGAAAAAAATTATTGCCGATTATAATAGTAGTCGATTTATATCTCGAAAAAAAAAAATGCCATGGCAAAACTCTTTTTGGTCAGAACAATGTCGGACTACAACTCTCACGATAATGGACGGAGGTAGCTTACATTTGGTTGAGCCGATAAGGCTGGTTCGCTTAATCTTTAGTGAGTTGCCGAAATCTCTTTAATTCCACCGGAAGTGATTTGCCGTTCCATCGGAAGATAAACGAATTATGTTTTGGTACATGCTCAATAGTGAAACCAGCCTGGGGTCTTGATTCAATCGGTCTATCACTGACTGGTGTACACCTGGTTTCAACGAGAAAGCTGGTTTGACTCCGAGTAGAAAAAAATTATTGCCGATTATAATGGTAGTCGATTTATATCTCGGAAACTCTTATTGGTCAAACCAATGTCGGACTACAACTCTCACGATAATGGACGGAGGTAGCTTACATTTGGTTGAGCCGATAAGGCTGGTTCGCTTAATCTTTTGTGAGTTGCCGAAATCTTTCTAATTCCACCGGAAGTGATTTGCCGTTCCATCGGAAGATAAACGAATTATGTTTCGGTACATGCTCAATAGTGAAACCAGCCTGGGGTCTTGATTCAATCGGTCTATCACTGACTGGTGTACACCTGGTTTCAACGAGAAAGCTGGTTTGACTCCGAATAGAAAAAAATTATTGCCGATTATAATGGTAGTCGATTTATATCTCGGAAAAAAAGCCATGGCAAAACTCTTATTGGTCAAACCAATGTCGGACTACAACTCTCACGATAATGGACGGAGGTAGCTTACATTTGGTTGAGCCGATAAGGCTGGTTCGCTTAATCTTTTGTGAGTTGCCGAAATCTTTCTAATTCCACCGGAAGTGATTTGCCGTTCCATCGGGAGATAAACGAATTATGTTTCGGTACATGCTCAATAGTGAAACCAGCCTGGGGTCTTGATTCAATCGGTCTATCACTGACTGTTGTACACCTGGTTTCAACGAGAAAGCTGGTTTGACTCCGAGTAGAAAAAAAATTATTGCCGATTATAATGGTAGTCGATTTATGTCTCGAAAAAAAAAATGCCATGGCAAAACTCTTTTTGGTCAAAACAATGTCGGACTACAACTCTCACGATAATGGACGGAGGTAGCTTACATTTGGTTGAGCCGATAAGGCTGGTTCGCTTAATCTTTAGTGAGTTGCCGAAATCTTTCTAATTCCACCGGAAGTAATTTGCCGTTCCATCGGAAGATAAACGAATTATGTTTCGGTACATGCTCAATAGTGAAACCAGCCTGGGGTCTTGATTCAATCGGTCTATCACTGACTGGTGTACACCTGGTTTCAACGAGAAAGCTGGTTTGACTCCGAGTAGAAAAAAATTATTGCCGATTATAATGATAGTCGATTTATATCTCGAAAAAAAAATGCCATGGCAAAAGTCTTTTTGGTCAAAACAATGGCGGACTACAACTCCCACGATAATGTACGGAGGTAGCTTACATTTGGTTGAGCCGATAAGGCTGGTTCGCTTAATCTTTAGTGAGTTGCCGAAATCTTTCTAATTCCACCGGAAGTGATTTGCCGTTCCATCGGAAGATAAACGAATTATGTTTCGGTACATGCTCAATAGTGAAACCAGCCTGGGGTCTTGATTCAATCGGTCTATCACTGACTGGTGTACACCTGGTTTCAACGAGAAAGCTGGTTTGACTCCGAGTAGAAAAAAATTATTGCCGATTATAATGGTAGTCGATTTATATCTCGGAAAAAAAGCCATGGCAAAACTCTTATTGGTCAAACCAATGTCGGACTACAACTCTCACGATAATGGACGGAGGTAGCTTACATTTGGTTGAGCCGATAAGGCTGGTTCGCTTAATCTTTTGTGAGTTGCCGAAATCTTTCTAATTCCACCGGAAGTGATTTGCCGTTCCATCGGAAGATAAACGAATTATGTTTCGGTACATGCTCAATAGTGAAACCAGCCTGGGGTCTTGATTCAATCGGTCTATCACTGACTGGTGTACACCTGGTTTCAACGAGAAAGCTGGTTTGACTCCGAATAGAAAAAAATTATTGCCGATTATAATGGTAGTCGATTTATATCTCGGAAAAAAAGCCATGGCAAAACTCTTATTGGTCAAACCAATGTCGGACTACAACTCTCACGATAATGGACGGAGGTAGCTTACATTTGGTTGAGCCGATAAGGCTGGTTCGCTTAATCTTTTGTGAGTTGCCGAAATCTTTCTAATTCCACCGGAAGTGATTTGCCGTTCCATCGGAAGATAAACGAATTATGTTTCGGTACATGCTCAATAGTGAAACCAGCCTGGGGTCTTGATTCAATCGGTCTATCACTGACTGGTGTACACCTGGTTTCAACGAGAAAGCTGGTTTGACTCCGAGTAGAAAAAAATTATTGCCGATTATAATGGTAGTCGATTTATATCTCGGAAAAAAAGCCATGGCAAAACTCTTTTTGGTCAAACCAATGTCGGACTACAACTCTCACGATAATGGACGTATTCAGCTTGAATTTAGTTGAACCGATAAGGCTGGTTCGCTTACTCTTTAGTGAGTTGCCGAAATCTCTTTAATTCCCCCGGAAGTGATTTGCCGTTCCATCGGAAGATAAACGAATTATGTTTCGGTACATGCTCAATAGTGAAACCAGCCTGGGGTCTTGATTCATTCGGTCTTTCACTGACTGGTGTACACCTGGTTTCAACGAGAAAGCTGGTTTGACTCCGAGTAGAAAAAAAATTATTGCCGATTATAATGGTAGTCGATTTATGTCTCGAAAAAAAAAAGCCATGGCAAAACTCTTTTTGGTCAAACCAATGTCGGACTACAACTCTCACGATAATGGACGGAGGTAGCTTACATTTGGTTGAGCCGATAAGGCTGGTTCGCTTAATCTTTAGTGAGTTGCCGAAATCTTTCTAATTCCACCGGAAGTGATTTGCCGTTCCATCGGAAGATAAACGAATTATGTTTCGGTACATGCTCAATAGTGAAACCAGCCTGGGGTCTTGATTCAATCGGTCTATCACTGACTGGTGTACACCTGGTTTCAACGAGAAAGCTGGTTTGACTCCGAGTGGAAAAAAATTATTGCCGATTATAATGGTAGTCGATTTATATCTCGGAAAAAAAGCCATGGCAAAACTCTTATTGGTCAAACCAATGTCGGACTACAACTCTCACGATAATGGACGGAGGTAGCTTACATTTGGTTGAGCCGATAAGGCTGGTTCGCTTAATCTTTAGTGAGTTGCCGAAATCTCTTTAATTCCCCCGGAAGTGATTTGCCGTTCCATCGGAAGATAAACGAATTATGTTTCGGTACATGCTCAATAGTGAAACCAGCCTGGGATCTTGATTCAATCGGTCTATCACTGACTGGTGTACACCTGGTTTCAACGAGAAAGCTGGTTTGACTCCGAGTAGAAAAAAATTATTGCCGATTATAATGGTAGTCGATTTATATCTCGGAAAAAAAGCCATGGCAAAACTCTTATTGGTCAAACCAATGTCGGACTACAACTCTCACGATAATGGACGGAGGTAGCTTACATTTGGTTGAGCCGATAAGGCTGGTTCGCTTAATCTTTAGTGAGTTGCCGAAATCTTTCTAATTCCACCGGAAGTGATTTGCCGTTCCATCGGAAGATAAACGAATTATGTTTCGGTACATGCTCAATAGTGAAACCAGCCTGGGGTCTTGATTCAATCGGTCTATCACTGACTGGTGTACACCTGGTTTCAACGAGAAAGCTGGTTTGACTCCGAGTAGAAAAAAATTATTGCCGATTATAATGGTAGTCGATTTATATCTCGGAAAAAAAGCCATGGCAAAACTCTTTTTGGTCAAACCAATGTCGGACTACAACTCTCACGATAATGGACGGAGGTAGCTTACATTTGGTTGAGCCGATAAGGCTGGTTCGCTTAATCTTTAGTGAGTTGCCGAAATCTTTCTAATTCCACCGGAAGTGATTTGCCGTTCCATCGGAAGATAAACGAATTATGTTTCGGTACATGCTCAATAGTGAAACCAGCCTGGGGTCTTGATTCAATCGGTCTATCACTGACTGGTGTACACCTGGTTTCAACGAGAAAGCTGGTTTGACTCCGAGTAGAAAAAAATTATTGCCGATTATAATCGTAGTCGATTTATATCTCGGAAAAAAAGCCATGGCAAAACTCTTATTGGTCAAACCAATGTCGGACTACAACTCTCACGATAATGGACGGAGGTAGCTTACATTTGGTTGAGCCGATAAGGCTGGTTCGCTTAATCTTTAGTGAGTTGCCGAAATCTTTCTAATTCCACCGGAAGTGATTTGCCGTTCCATCGGAAGATAAACGAATTATGTTTCGGTACATGCTCAATAGTGAAACCAGCCTGGGGTCTTGATTCAATCGGTCTATCACTGACTGGTGTACACCTGGTTTCAACGAGAAAGCTGGTTTGACTCCGAGTAGAAAAAAATTATTGCCGATTATAATGGTAGTCGATTTATATCTCGGAAAAAAAGCCATGGCAAAACTCTTATTGGTCAAACCAATGTCGGACTACAACTCTCACGATAATGGACGGAGGTAGCTTACATTTGGTTGAGCCGATAAGGCTGGTTCGCTTAATCTTTTGTGAGTTGCCGAAATCTTTCTAATTCCACCGGAAGTGATTTGCCGTTCCATCGGAAGATAAACGAATTATGTTTCGGTACATGCTCAATAGTGAAACCAGCCTGGGGTCTTGATTCAATCGGTCTATCACTGACTGTTGTACACCTGGTTTCAACGAGAAAGCTGGTTCGTCTCCGAGTAGAAAAAAAATTATTGCCGATTATAATGGTAGTCGATTTATGTCTCGAAAAAAAAAAAATGCCATGGCAAAACTCTTTTTGGTCAAACCAATGTCGGACTACAACTCTCACGATAATGGACGTATTCAGCTTGAATTTAGTTGAACCGATAAGGCTGGTTCGCTTAATCTTTAGTGAGTTGCCGAAATCTCTTTAATTCCCCCGGAAGTGATTTGCCGTTCCATCGGAAGATAAACGAATTATGTTTCGGTACATGCTCAATAGTGAAACCAGCCTGGGGTCTTGATTCATTCGGTCTATCACTGACTGGTGTACACCTGGTTTCAACGAGAAAGCTGGTTTGACTCCGAGTAGAAAAAAATTATTGCCGATTATAATAGTAGTCGATTTATATCTCGAAAAAAAAAAATGCCATGGCAAAACTCTTTTTGGTCAGAACAATGTCGGACTACAACTCTCACGATAATGGACGGAGGTAGCTTACATTTGGTTGAGCCGATAAGGCTGGTTCGCTTAATCTTTAGTGAGTTGCCGAAATCTCTTTAATTCCACCGGAAGTGATTTGCCGTTCCATCGGAAGATAAACGAATTATGTTTTGGTACATGCTCAATAGTGAAACCAGCCTGGGGTCTTGATTCAATCGGTCTATCACTGACTGTTGTACACCTGGTTTCGACGAGAAAGCTGGTTTGACTCCGAGTAGAAAAAAAATTATTGCCGATTATAATGATAGTCGATTTATATCTCGAAAAAAAATGCCATGGCAAAAGTCTTTTTGGTCAAAACAATGGCGGACTACAACTCTCACGATAATGGACGGAGGTAGCTTACATTTGGTTGAGCCGATAAGGCTGGTTCGCTTAATCTTTAGTGAGTTGCCGAAATCTTTCTAATTCCACCGGAAGTGATTTGCCGTTCCATCGGAAGATAAACGAATTATGTTTCGGTACATGCTCAATAGTGAAACCAGCCTGGGGTCTTGATTCAATCGGTCTATCACTGACTGTTGTAGACCTGGTTTCAACGAGAAAGCTGGTTCGTCTCCGAGTAGAAAAAAAATTATTGCCGATTATAATGGTAGTCGATTTATGTCTCGAAAAAAAAAAATGCCATGGCAAAACTCTTTTTGGTCAAACCAATGTCGGACTACAACTCTCACGATAATGGACGTATTCAGCTTGAATTTAGTTGAACCGATAAGGCTGGTTCGCTTAATCTTTAGTGAGTTGCCGAAATCTCTTTAATTCCCCCGGAAGTGATTTGCCGTTCCATCGGAAGATAAACGAATTATGTTTCGGTACATGCTCAATAGTGAAACCAGCCTGGGGTCTTGATTCATTCGGTCTATCACTGACTGGTGTACACCTGGTTTCAACGAGAAAGCTGGTTTGACTCCGAGTAGAAAAAAATTATTGCCGATTATAATAGTAGTCGATTTATATCTCGAAAAAAAAAAATGCCATGGCAAAACTCTTTTTGGTCAGAACAATGTCGGACTACAACTCTCACGATAATGGACGGAGGTAGCTTACATTTGGTTGAGCCGATAAGGCTGGTTCGCTTAATCTTTAGTGAGTTGCCGAAATCTCTTTAATTCCACCGGAAGTGATTTGCCGTTCCATCGGAAGATAAACGAATTATGTTTTGGTACATGCTCAATAGTGAAACCAGCCTGGGGTCTTGATTCAATCGGTCTATCACTGACTGGTGTACACCTGGTTTCAACGAGAAAGCTGGTTTGACTCCGAGTAGAAAAAAATTATTGCCGATTATAATGGTAGTCGATTTATATCTCGGAAACTCTTATTGGTCAAACCAATGTCGGACTACAACTCTCACGATAATGGACGGAGGTAGCTTACATTTGGTTGAGCCGATAAGGCTGGTTCGCTTAATCTTTAGTGAGTTGCCGAAATCTCTTTAATTCCACCGGAAGTGATTTGCCGTTCCATCGGAAGATAAACGAATTATGTTTCGGTACATGCTCAATAGTGAAACCAGCCTGGGGTCTTGATTCAATCGGTCTATCACTGACTGTTGTACACCTGGTTTCAACGAGAAAGCTGGTTCGACTCCGAGTAGAAAAAAAATTATTGGCGATTATAATGGTAGTCGATTTATGTCTCGAAAAAAAAAAAATGCCATGGCAAAACTCTTTTTGGTCAGAACAATGTCGGACTACAACTCTCACGATAATGGACGGAGGTAGCTTACATTTGGTTGAGCCGATAAGGCTGGTTCGCTTAATCTTTAGTGAGTTGCCGAAATCTTTCTAATTCCACCGGAAGTGATTTGCCGTTCCATCGGAAGATAAACGAATTATGTTTTGGTAAATGCTCAATAGTGAAACCAGCCTGGGGTCTTGATTCAATCGGTCTATCACTGACTGTTGTACACCTGGTTTCAACGAGAAAGCTGGTTCGACTCCGAGTAGAAAAAAAATTATTGCCGATTATAATGATAGTCGATTTATATCTCGAAAAAAAAATGCCATGGCAAAAGTCTTTTTGGTCAAAACAATGTCGGACTACAACTCTCACGATAATGGAAGTATTCAGCTTGAATTTAGTTGAACCGATAAGGCTGGTTCGCTTAATCTTTAGTGAGTTGCCGAAATCTCTTTAATTCCCCCGGAAGTGATTTGCCGTTCCATCGGAAGATAAACGAATTATGTTTCGGTACATGCTCAATAGTGAAACCAGCCTGGGGTCTTGATTCATTCGGTCTATCACTGACTGGTGTACACCTGGTTTCAACGAGAAAGCTGGTTTGACTCCGAGTAGAAAAAAATTATTGCCGATTATAATAGTAGTCGATTTATTTCTCGAAAAAAAATGCCATGACAAAAGTCTTTTTGGTCAAAACAATGGCGGACTACAACTCTCACGATAATGGACGGAGGTAGCTTACATTTGGTTGAGCCGATAAGGCTGGTTCGCTTAATCTTTTGTGAGTTGCCGAAATCTTTCTAATTCCACCGGAAGTGATTTGCCGTTCCATCGGAAGATAAACGAATTATGTTTCGGTACATGCTCAATAGTGAAACCAGCCTGGGGTCTTGATTCAATCGGTCTATCACTGACTGTTGTACACCTGGTTTCAACGAGAAAGCTGGTTTGACTCCGAGTAGAAAAAAAATTATTGCCGATTATAATGGTAGTCGATTTATGTCTCGAAAAAAAAAATGCCATGGCAAAACTCTTTTTGGTCAAAACAATGTCGGACTACAACTCTCACGATAATGGACGGAGGTAGCTTACATTTGGTTGAGCCGATAAGGCTGGTTCGCTTAATCTTTAGTGAGTTGCCGAAATCTTTCTAATTCCACCGGAAGTGATTTGCCGTTCCATCGGAAGATAAACGAATTATGTTTCGGTACATGCTCAATAGTGAAACCAGCCTGGGGTCTTGATTCAATCGGTCTATCACTGACTGGTGTACACCTGGTTTCAACGAGAAAGCTGGTTTGACTCCGAGTAGAAAAAAATTATTGCCGATTATAATGGTAGTCGATTTATATCTCGGAAAAAAAGCCATGGCAAAACTCTTATTGGTCAAACCAATGTCGGACTACAACTCTCACGATAATGGACGGAGGTAGCTTACATTTGGTTGAGCCGATAAGGCTGGTTCGCTTAATCTTTAGTGAGTTGCCGAAATCTTTCTAATTCCACCGGAAGTGATTTGCCGTTCCATCGGAAGATAAACGAATTATGTTTCGGTACATGCTCAATAGTGAAACCAGCCTGGGGTCTTGATTCAATCGGTCTATCACTGACTGGTGTACACCTGGTTTCAACGAGAAAGCTGGTTTGACTCCGAGTAGAAAAAAATTATTGCCGATTATAATGGTAGTCGATTTATATCTCGGAAAAAAAGCCATGGCAAAACTCTTTTTGGTCAAACCAATGTCGGACTACAACTCTCACGATAATGGACGGAGGTAGCTTACATTTGGTTGAGCCGATAAGGCTGGTTCGCTTAATCTTTAGTGAGTTGCCGAAATCTTTCTAATTCCACCGGAAGTGATTTGCCGTTCCATCGGAAGATAAACGAATTATGTTTCGGTACATGCTCAATAGTGAAACCAGCCTGGGGTCTTGATTCAATCGGTCTATCACTGACTGGTGTACACCTGGTTTCAACGAGAAAGCTGGTTTGACTCCGAGTAGAAAAAAATTATTGCCGATTATAATCGTAGTCGATTTATATCTCGGAAAAAAAGCCATGGCAAAACTCTTATTGGTCAAACCAATGTCGGACTACAACTCTCACGATAATGGACGGAGGTAGCTTACATTTGGTTGAGCCGATAAGGCTGGTTCGCTTAATCTTTTGTGAGTTGCCGAAATCTTTCTAATTCCACCGGAAGTGATTTGCCGTTCCATCGGAAGATAAACGAATTATGTTTCGGTACATGCTCAATAGTGAAACCAGCCTGGGGTCTTGATTCAATCGGTCTATCACTGACTGGTGTACACCTGGTTTCAACGAGAAAGCTGGTTTGACTCCGAGTAGAAAAAAATTATTGCCGATTATAATGGTAGTCGATTTATATCTCGGAAAAAAAGCCATGGCAAAACTCTTATTGGTCAAACCAATGTCGGACTACAACTCTCACGATAATGGACGGAGGTAGCTTACATTTGGTTGAGCCGATAAGGCTGGTTCGCTTAATCTTTTGTGAGTTGCCGAAATCTTTCTAATTCCACCGGAAGTGATTTGCCGTTCCATCGGAAGATAAACGAATTATGTTTCGGTACATGCTCAATAGTGAAACCAGCCTGGGGTCTTGATTCAATCGGTCTATCACTGACTGTTGTACACCTGGTTTCAACGAGAAAGCTGGTTTGACTCCGAGTAGAAAAAAAATTATTGCCGATTATAATGGTAGTCGATTTATGTCTCGAAAAAAAAAATGCCATGGCAAAACTCTTTTTGGTCAAAACAATGTCGGACTACAACTCTCACGATAATGGACGGAGGTAGCTTACATTTGGTTGAGCCGCTAAGGCTGGTTCGCTTAATCTTTAGTGAGTTGCCGAAATCTTTCTAATTCCACCGGAAGTGATTTGCCGTTCCATCGGAAGATAAACGAATTATGTTTCGGTACATGCTCAATAGTGAAACCAGCCTGGGGTCTTGATTCAATCGGTCTATCACTGACTGTTGTACACCTGGTTTCAACGAGAAAGCTGGTTTTACTACGAGTAGAAAAAAAATTATTGCCGATTATAATGGTAGTCGATTTATGTCTCGAAAAAAAAAATGCCATGGCAAAACTCTTTTTGGTCAAAACAATGTCGGACTACAACTCTCACGATAATGGACGGAGGTAGCTTACATTTGGTTGAGCCGATAAGGCTGGTTCGCTTAATCTTTAGTGAGTTGCCGAAATCTTTCTAATTCCACCGGAAGTAATTTGCCGTTCCATCGGAAGATAAACGAATTATGTTTCGGTACATGCTCAATAGTGAAACCAGCCTGGGGTCTTGATTCAATCGGTCTATCACTGACTGGTGTACACCTGGTTTCAACGAGAAAGCTGGTTTGACTCCGAGTAGAAAAAAATTATTGCCGATTATAATGGTAGTCGATTTATATCTCGGAAAAAAAGCCATGGCAAAACTCTTATTGGTCAAACCAATGTCGGACTACAACTCTCACGATAATGGACGGAGGTAGCTTACATTTGGTTGAGCCGATAAGGCTGTTTCGCTTAATCTTTAGTGAGTTGCCGAAATCTCTTTAATTCCACCGGAAGTGATTTGCCGTTCCATCGGAAGATAAACGAATTATGTTTTGGTACATGCTCAATAGTGAAACCAGCCTGGGGTCTTGATTCAATCGGTCTATCACTGACTGTTGTACACCTGGTTTCGACGAGAAAGCTGGTTTGACTCCGAGTAGAAAAAAAATTATTGCCGATTATAATGATAGTCGATTTATATCTCGAAAAAAAATGCCATGGCAAAAGTCTTTTTGGTCAAAACAATGGCGGACTACAACTCTCACGATAATGGACGGAGGTAGCTTACATTTGGTTGAGCCGATAAGGCTGGTTCGCTTAATCTTTAGTGAGTTGCCGAAATCTTTCTAATTCCACCGGAAGTGATTTGCCGTTCCATCGGAAGATAAACGAATTATGTTTCGGTAAATGCTCAATAGTGAAACCAACCTGGGGTCTTGATTCAATCGGTCTATCACTGACTGTTGTACACCTGGTTTCAACGAGAAAGCTGGTTTGACTCCGAGTAGAAAAAAATTATTGCCGATTATAATGGTAGTCGATTTATATCTCGGAAAAAAAGCCATGGCAAAACTCTTATTGGTCAAACCAATGTCGGACTACAACTCTCACGATAATGGACGGAGGTAGCTTACATTTGGTTGAGCCGATAAGGCTGGTTCGCTTAATCTTTAGTGAGTTGCCGAAATCTCTTTAATTCCACCGGAAGTGATTTTCCGTTCCATCGGAAGATAAACGAATTATGTTTCGGTACATGCTCAATAGTGAAACCAGCCTGGGGTCTTGATTCAATCGGTCTATCACTGACTGGTGTACACCTGGTTTCAACGAGAAAGCTGGTTTGACTCCGAGTAGAAAAAAATTATTGCCGATTATAATGGTAGTCGATTTATATCTCGGAAAAAAAGCCATGGCAAAACTCTTATTGGTCAAACCAATGTCGGACTACAACTCTCACGATAATGGACGGAGGTAGCTTACATTTGGTTGAGCCGATAAGGCTGGTTCGCTTAATCTTTAGTGAGTTGCCGAAATCTCTTTAATTCCACCGGAAGTGATTTTCCGTTCCATCGGAAGATAAACGAATTATGTTTCGGTACATGCTCAATAGTGAAACCAGCCTGGGGTCTTGATTCAATCGGTCTATCACTGACTGTTGTACACCTGGTTTCAACGAGAAAGCTGGTTCGACTCCGAGTAGAAAAAAAATTATTGGCGATTATAATGGTAGTCGATTTATGTCTCGAAAAAAAAAAAATGCCATGGCAAAACTCTTTTTGGTCAGAACAATGTCGGACTACAACTCTCACGATAATGGACGGAGGTAGCTTACATTTGGTTGAGCCGATAAGGCTGGTTCGCTTAATCTTTAGTGAGTTGCCGAAATCTTTCTAATTCCACCGGAAGTGATTTGCCGTTCCATCGGAAGATAAACGAATTATGTTTTGGTAAATGCTCAATAGTGAAACCAGCCTGGGGTCTTGATTCAATCGGTCTATCACTGACTGTTGTACACCTGGTTTCAACGAGAAAGCTGGTTCGACTCCGAGTAGAAAAAAAATTATTGCCGATTATAATGATAGTCGATTTATATCTCGAAAAAAAATGCCATGGCAAAAGTCTTTTTGGTCAAAACAATGTCGGACTACAACTCTCACGATAATGGAAGTATTCAGCTTGAATTTAGTTGAACCGATAAGGCTGGTTCGCTTAATCTTTAGTGAGTTGCCGAAATCTCTTTAATTCCCCCGGAAGTGATTTGCCGTTCCATCGGAAGATAAACGAATTATGTTTCGGTACATGCTCAATAGTGAAACCAGCCTGGGGTCTTGATTCATTCGGTCTATCACTGACTGGTGTACACCTGGTTTCAACGAGAAAGCTGGTTTGACTCCGAGTAGAAAAAAATTATTGCCGATTATAATAGTAGTCGATTTATATCTCGAAAAAAAAATGCCATGACAAAAGTCTTTTTGGTCAAAACAATGGCGGACTACAACTCTCACGATAATGGACGGAGGTAGCTTACATTTGGTTGAGCCGATAAGGCTGGTTCGCTTAATCTTTTGTGAGTTGCCGAAATCTTTCTAATTCCACCGGAAGTGATTTGCCGTTCCATCGGAAGATAAACGAATTATGTTTCGGTACATGCTCAATAGTGAAACCAGCCTGGGGTCTTGATTCAATCGGTCTATCACTGACTGTTGTACACCTGGTTTCAACGAGAAAGCTGGTTTGACTCCGAGTAGAAAAAAAATTATTGCCGATTATAATGATAGTCGATTTATATCTCGAAAAAAAAATGCCATGGCAAAAGTCTTTTTGGTCAAAACAATGGCGGACTACAACTCTCACGATAATGGACGGAGGTAGCTTACATTTGGTTGAGCCGATAAGGCTGGTTCGCTTAATCTTTAGTGAGTTGCCGAAATCTTTCTAATTCCACCGGAAGTGATTTGCCGTTCCATCGGAAGATAAACGAATTATGTTTCGGTACATGCTCAATAGTGAAACCAGCCTGGGGTCTTGATTCATTCGGTCTATCACTGACTGGTGTACACCTGGTTTCAACGAGAAAGCTGGTTTGACTCCGAGTAGAAAAAAATTATTGCCGATTATAATAGTAGTCGATTTATATCTCGAAAAAAAAATGCCATGACAAAGGTCTTTTTGGTCAAAACAATGGCGGACTACAACTCTCACGATAATGGACGGAGGTAGCTTACATTTGGTTGAGCCGATAAGGCTGGTTCGCTTAATCTTTTGTGAGTTGCCGAAATCTTTCTAATTCCACCGGAAGTGATTTGCCGTTCCATCGGAAGATAAACGAATTATGTTTCGGTACATGCTCAATAGTGAAACCAGCCTGGGGTCTTGATTCAATCGGTCTATCACTGACTGTTGTACACCTGGTTTCAACGAGAAAGCTGGTTTGACTCCGAGTAGAAAAAAAATTATTGCCGATTATAATGGTAGTCGATTTATGTCTCGAAAAAAAAAATGCCATGGCAAAACTCTTTTTGGTCAAAACAATGTCGGACTACAACTCTCACGATAATGGACGGAGGTAGCTTACATTTGGTTGAGCCGATAAGGCTGGTTCGCTTAATCTTTAGTGAGTTGCCGAAATCTTTCTAGTTCCACCGGAAGTAATTTGCCGTTCCATCGGAAGATAAACGAATTATGTTTCGGTACATGCTCAATAGTGAAACCAGCCTGGGGTCTTGATTCAATCGGTCTATCACTGACTGGTGTACACCTGGTTTCAACGAGAAAGCTGGTTTGACTCCGAGTAGAAAAAAATTATTGCCGATTATAATGGTAGTCGATTTATATCTCGGAAAAAAAGCCATGGCAAAACTCTTTTTGGTCAAACCAATGTCGGACTACAACTCTCACGATAATGGACGGAGGTAGCTTACATTTGGTTGAGCCGATAAGGCTGGTTCGCTTAATCTTTAGTGAGTTGCCGAAATCTTTCTAATTCCACCGGAAGTGATTTGCCGTTCCATCGGAAGATAAACGAATTATGTTTCGGTACATGCTCAATAGTGAAACCAGCCTGGGGTCTTGATTCAATCGGTCTATCACTGACTGGTGTGCACCTGGTTTCAACGAGAAAGCTGGTTTGACTCCGAGTAGAAAAAAATTATTGCCGATTATAATGGTAGTCGATTTATATCTCGGAAAAAAAGCCATGGCAAAACTCTTATTGGTCAAACCAATGTCGGACTACAACTCTCACGATAATGGACGGAGGTAGCTTACATTTGGTTGAGCCGATAAGGCTGGTTCGCTTAATCTTTAGTGAGTTGCCGAAATCTCTTTAATTCCACCGGAAGTGATTTGCCGTTCCATCGGAAGATAAACGAATTATGTTTCGGTACATGCTCAATAGTGAAACCAGCCTGGGGTCTTGATTCAATCGGTCTATCACTGACTGTTGTACACCTGGTTTCAACGAGAAAGCTGGTTCGACTCCGAGTAGAAAAAAAATTATTGGCGATTATAATGGTAGTCGATTTATGTCTCGAAAAAAAAAAATGCCATGGCAAAACTCTTTTTGGTCAGAACAATGTCGGACTACAACTCTCACGATAATGGACGGAGGTAGCTTACATTTGGTTGAGCCGATAAGGCTGGTTCGCTTAATCTTTAGTGAGTTGCCGAAATCTTTCTAATTCCACCGGAAGTGATTTGCCGTTCCATCGGAAGATAAACGAATTATGTTTCGGTACATGCTCAATAGTGAAACCAACCTGGGGTCTTGATTCAATCGGTCTATCACTGACTGTTGTACACCTGGTTTCAACGAGAAAGCTGGTTCGACTCCGAGTAGAAAAAAAATTATTGTCGATTATAATGGTAGTCGATTTATGTCTCGAAAAAAAAAAATGCCATGGCAAAACTCTTTTTGGTCAAACCAATGTCGGACTACAACTCTCACGATAATGGACGGAGGTAGCTTACATTTGGTTGAGCCGATAAGGCTGGTTCGCTTAATCTTTAGTGAGTTGCCGAAATCTTTCTAATTCCACCGGAAGTGATTTGCCGTTCCATCGGAAGATAAACGAATTATGTTTCGGTACATGCTCAATAGTGAAACCAGCCTGGGGTCTTGATTCAATCGGTCTATCACTGACTGGTGTACACCTGGTTTCAACGAGAAAGCTGGTTTGACTCCGAGTAGAAAAAAATTATTGCCGATTATAATGGTAGTCGATTTATATCTCGGAAAAAAAGCCATGGCAAAACTCTTATTGGTCAAACCAATGTCGGACTACAACTCTCACGATAATGGACGGAGGTAGCTTACATTTGGTTGAGCCGATAAGGCTGGTTCGCTTAATCTTTAGTGAGTTGCCGAAATCTCTTTAATTCCACCGGAAGTGATTTGCCGTTCCATCGGAAGATAAACGAATTATGTTTTGGTACATGCTCAATAGTGAAACCAGCCTGGGGTCTTGATTCAATCGGTCTATCACTGACTGGTGTACACCTGGTTTCAAGGAGAAAGCTGGTTTGACTCCGAGTAGAAAAAAATTATTGCCGATTATAATGGTAGTCGATTTATATCTCGGAAAAAAAGCCATGGCAAAACTCTTATTGGTCAAACCAATGTCGGACTACAACTCTCACGATAATGGACGGAGGTAGCTTACATTTGGTTGAGCCGATAAGGCTGGTTCGCTTAATCTTTAGTGAGTTGCCGAAATCTCTTTAATTCCACCAAAAGTGATTTGCCGTTCCATCGGAAGATAAACGAATTATGTTTTGGTACATGCTCAATAGTGAAACCAGCCTGGGGTCTTGATTCAATCGGTCTATCACTGACTGTTGTACACCTGGTTTCGACGAGAAAGCTGGTTTGACTCCGAGTAGAAAAAAAATTATTGCCGATTATAATGATAGTCGATTTATATCTCGAAAAAAAAATGCCATGGCAAAAGTCTTTTTGGTCAAAACAATGGCGGACTACAACTCTCACGATAATGGACGGAGGTAGCTTACATTTGGTTGAGCCGATAAGGCTGGTTCGCTTAATCTTTAGTGAGTTGCCGAAATCTTTCTAATTCCACCGGAAGTGATTTGCCGTTCCATCGGAAGATAAACGAATTATGTTTCGGTACATGCTCAATAGTGAAACCAACCTGGGGTCTTGATTCAATCGGTCTATCACTGACTGTTGTACACCTGGTTTCAACGAGAAAGCTGGTTCGACTCCGAGTAGAAAAAAAATTATTGCCGATTATAATGGTAGTCGATTTATGTCTCGAAAAAAAAAAATGCCATGGCAAAACTCTTTTTGGTCAAACCCATGTCGGACTACAACTCTCACGATAATGGACGGAGGTAGCTTACATTTGGTTGAGCCGATAAGGCTGGTTCGCTTAATCTTTAGTGAGTTGCCGAAATCTTTCTAATTCCACCGGAAGTGATTTGCCGTTCCATCGGAAGATAAACGAATTATGTTTCGGTACATGCTCAATAGTGAAACCAGCCTGGGGTCTTGATTCAATCGGTCTATCACTGACTGGTGTACACCTGGTTTCAACGAGAAAGCTGGTTTGACTCCGAGTAGAAAAAAATTATTGCCGATTATAATGGTAGTCGATTTATATCTCGGAAAAAAAGCCATGGCAAAACTCTTTTTGGTCAAACCAATGTCGGACTACAACTCTCACGATAATGGACGGAGGTAGCTTACATTTGGTTGAGCCGATAAGGCTGGTTCGCTTAATCTTTAGTGAGTTGCCGAAATCTTTCTAATTCCACCGGAAGTGATTTGCCGTTCCATCAGAAGATAAACGAATTATGTTTCGGTACATGCTCAATAGTGAAACCAGCCTGGGGTCTTGATTCAATCGGTCTATCACTGACTGGTGTACACCTGGTTTCAACGAGAAAGCTGGTTTGACTCCGAGTAGAAAAAAATTATTGCCGATTATAATGGTAGTCGATTTATATCTCGGAAAAAAAGCCATGGCAAAACTCTTATTGGTCAAACCAATGTCGGACTACAACTCTCACGATAATGGACGGAGGTAGCTTACATTTGGTTGAGCCGATAAGGCTGGTTCGCTTAATCTTTTGTGAGTTGCCGAAATCTTTCTAATTCCACCGGAAGTGATTTGCCGTTCCATCGGAAGATAAACGAATTATGTTTCGGTACATGCTCAATAGTGAAACCAGCCTGGGGTCTTGATTCAATCGGTCTATCACTGACTGGTGTACACCTGGTTTCAACGAGAAAGCTGGTTTGACTCCGAATAGAAAAAAATTATTGCCGATTATAATGGTAGTCGATTTATATCTCGGAAAAAAAGCCATGGCAAAACTCTTATTGGTCAAACCAATGTCGGACTACAACTCTCACGATAATGGACGGAGGTAGCTTACATTTGGTTGAGCCGATAAGGCTGGTTCGCTTAATCTTTTGTGAGTTGCCGAAATCTTTCTAATTCCACCGGAAGTGATTTGCCGTTCCATCGGGAGATAAACGAATTATGTTTCGGTACATGCTCAATAGTGAAACCAGCCTGGGGTCTTGATTCAATCGGTCTATCACTGACTGTTGTACACCTGGTTTCAACGAGAAAGCTGGTTTGACTCCGAGTAGAAAAAAAATTATTGCCGATTATAATGGTAGTCGATTTATGTCTCGAAAAAAAAAATGCCATGGCAAAACTCTTTTTGGTCAAAACAATGTCGGACTACAACTCTCACGATAATGGACGGAGGTAGCTTACATTTGGTTGAGCCGATAAGGCTGGTTCGCTTAATCTTTAGTGAGTTGCCGAAATCTTTCTAATTCCACCGGAAGTAATTTGCCGTTCCATCGGAAGATAAACGAATTATGTTTCGGTACATGCTCAATAGTGAAACCAGCCTGGGGTCTTGATTCAATCGGTCTATCACTGACTGGTGTACACCTGGTTTCAACGAGAAAGCTGGTTTGACTCCGAGTAGAAAAAAATTATTGCCGATTATAATGATAGTCGATTTATATCTCGAAAAAAAAATGCCATGGCAAAAGTCTTTTTGGTCAAAACAATGGCGGACTACAACTCCCACGATAATGTACGGAGGTAGCTTACATTTGGTTGAGCCGATAAGGCTGGTTCGCTTAATCTTTAGTGAGTTGCCGAAATCTTTCTAATTCCACCGGAAGTGATTTGCCGTTCCATCGGAAGATAAACGAATTATGTTTCGGTACATGCTCAATAGTGAAACCAGCCTGGGGTCTTGATTCAATCGGTCTATCACTGACTGGTGTACACCTGGTTTCAACGAGAAAGCTGGTTTGACTCCGAGTAGAAAAAAATTATTGCCGATTATAATGGTAGTCGATTTATATCTCGGAAAAAAAGCCATGGCAAAACTCTTATTGGTCAAACCAATGTCGGACTACAACTCTCACGATAATGGACGGAGGTAGCTTACATTTGGTTGAGCCGATAAGGCTGGTTCGCTTAATCTTTTGTGAGTTGCCGAAATCTTTCTAATTCCACCGGAAGTGATTTGCCGTTCCATCGGAAGATAAACGAATTATGTTTCGGTACATGCTCAATAGTGAAACCAGCCTGGGGTCTTGATTCAATCGGTCTATCACTGACTGGTGTACACCTGGTTTCAACGAGAAAGCTGGTTTGACTCCGAATAGAAAAAAATTATTGCCGATTATAATGGTAGTCGATTTATATCTCGGAAAAAAAGCCATGGCAAAACTCTTATTGGTCAAACCAATGTCGGACTACAACTCTCACGATAATGGACGGAGGTAGCTTACATTTGGTTGAGCCGATAAGGCTGGTTCGCTTAATCTTTTGTGAGTTGCCGAAATCTTTCTAATTCCACCGGAAGTGATTTGCCGTTCCATCGGAAGATAAACGAATTATGTTTCGGTACATGCTCAATAGTGAAACCAGCCTGGGGTCTTGATTCAATCGGTCTATCACTGACTGGTGTACACCTGGTTTCAACGAGAAAGCTGGTTTGACTCCGAGTAGAAAAAAATTATTGCCGATTATAATGGTAGTCGATTTATATCTCGGAAAAAAAGCCATGGCAAAACTCTTTTTGGTCAAACCAATGTCGGACTACAACTCTCACGATAATGGACGTATTCAGCTTGAATTTAGTTGAACCGATAAGGCTGGTTCGCTTACTCTTTAGTGAGTTGCCGAAATCTCTTTAATTCCCCCGGAAGTGATTTGCCGTTCCATCGGAAGATAAACGAATTATGTTTCGGTACATGCTCAATAGTGAAACCAGCCTGGGGTCTTGATTCATTCGGTCTTTCACTGACTGGTGTACACCTGGTTTCAACGAGAAAGCTGGTTTGACTCCGAGTAGAAAAAAAATTATTGCCGATTATAATGGTAGTCGATTTATGTCTCGAAAAAAAAAAGCCATGGCAAAACTCTTTTTGGTCAAACCAATGTCGGACTACAACTCTCACGATAATGGACGGAGGTAGCTTACATTTGGTTGAGCCGATAAGGCTGGTTCGCTTAATCTTTAGTGAGTTGCCGAAATCTTTCTAATTCCACCGGAAGTGATTTGCCGTTCCATCGGAAGATAAACGAATTATGTTTCGGTACATGCTCAATAGTGAAACCAGCCTGGGGTCTTGATTCAATCGGTCTATCACTGACTGGTGTACACCTGGTTTCAACGAGAAAGCTGGTTTGACTCCGAGTGGAAAAAAATTATTGCCGATTATAATGGTAGTCGATTTATATCTCGGAAAAAAAGCCATGGCAAAACTCTTATTGGTCAAACCAATGTCGGACTACAACTCTCACGATAATGGACGGAGGTAGCTTACATTTGGTTGAGCCGATAAGGCTGGTTCGCTTAATCTTTTGTGAGTTGCCGAAATCTTTCTAATTCCACCGGAAGTGATTTGCCGTTCCATCGGAAGATAAACGAATTATGTTTCGGTACATGCTCAATAGTGAAACCAGCCTGGGGTCTTGATTCAATCGGTCTATCACTGACTGTTGTACACCTGGTTTCAACGAGAAAGCTGGTTCGTCTCCGAGTAGAAAAAAAATTATTGCCGATTATAATGGTAGTCGATTTATGTCTCGAAAAAAAAAAAATGCCATGGCAAAACTCTTTTTGGTCAAACCAATGTCGGACTACAACTCTCACGATAATGGACGTATTCAGCTTGAATTTAGTTGAACCGATAAGGCTGGTTCGCTTAATCTTTAGTGAGTTGCCGAAATCTCTTTAATTCCCCCGGAAGTGATTTGCCGTTCCATCGGAAGATAAACGAATTATGTTTCGGTACATGCTCAATAGTGAAACCAGCCTGGGGTCTTGATTCATTCGGTCTATCACTGACTGGTGTACACCTGGTTTCAACGAGAAAGCTGGTTTGACTCCGAGTAGAAAAAAATTATTGCCGATTATAATAGTAGTCGATTTATATCTCGAAAAAAAAAAATGCCATGGCAAAACTCTTTTTGGTCAGAACAATGTCGGACTACAACTCTCACGATAATGGACGGAGGTAGCTTACATTTGGTTGAGCCGATAAGGCTGGTTCGCTTAATCTTTAGTGAGTTGCCGAAATCTCTTTAATTCCACCGGAAGTGATTTGCCGTTCCATCGGAAGATAAACGAATTATGTTTTGGTACATGCTCAATAGTGAAACCAGCCTGGGGTCTTGATTCAATCGGTCTATCACTGACTGTTGTACACCTGGTTTCGACGAGAAAGCTGGTTTGACTCCGAGTAGAAAAAAAATTATTGCCGATTATAATGATAGTCGATTTATATCTCGAAAAAAAATGCCATGGCAAAAGTCTTTTTGGTCAAAACAATGGCGGACTACAACTCTCACGATAATGGACGGAGGTAGCTTACATTTGGTTGAGCCGATAAGGCTGGTTCGCTTAATCTTTAGTGAGTTGCCGAAATCTTTCTAATTCCACCGGAAGTGATTTGCCGTTCCATCGGAAGATAAACGAATTATGTTTCGGTACATGCTCAATAGTGAAACCAGCCTGGGGTCTTGATTCAATCGGTCTATCACTGACTGTTGTAGACCTGGTTTCAACGAGAAAGCTGGTTCGTCTCCGAGTAGAAAAAAAATTATTGCCGATTATAATGGTAGTCGATTTATGTCTCGAAAAAAAAAAATGCCATGGCAAAACTCTTTTTGGTCAAACCAATGTCGGACTACAACTCTCACGATAATGGACGTATTCAGCTTGAATTTAGTTGAACCGATAAGGCTGGTTCGCTTAATCTTTAGTGAGTTGCCGAAATCTCTTTAATTCCCCCGGAAGTGATTTGCCGTTCCATCGGAAGATAAACGAATTATGTTTCGGTACATGCTCAATAGTGAAACCAGCCTGGGGTCTTGATTCATTCGGTCTATCACTGACTGGTGTACACCTGGTTTCAACGAGAAAGCTGGTTTGACTCCGAGTAGAAAAAAATTATTGCCGATTATAATAGTAGTCGATTTATATCTCGAAAAAAAAAAATGCCATGGCAAAACTCTTTTTGGTCAGAACAATGTCGGACTACAACTCTCACGATAATGGACGGAGGTAGCTTACATTTGGTTGAGCCGATAAGGCTGGTTCGCTTAATCTTTAGTGAGTTGCCGAAATCTCTTTAATTCCACCGGAAGTGATTTGCCGTTCCATCGGAAGATAAACGAATTATGTTTTGGTACATGCTCAATAGTGAAACCAGCCTGGGGTCTTGATTCAATCGGTCTATCACTGACTGGTGTACACCTGGTTTCAACGAGAAAGCTGGTTTGACTCCGAGTAGAAAAAAATTATTGCCGATTATAATGGTAGTCGATTTATATCTCGGAAACTCTTATTGGTCAAACCAATGTCGGACTACAACTCTCACGATAATGGACGGAGGTAGCTTACATTTGGTTGAGCCGATAAGGCTGGTTCGCTTAATCTTTTGTGAGTTGCCGAAATCTTTCTAATTCCACCGGAAGTGATTTGCCGTTCCATCGGAAGATAAACGAATTATGTTTCGGTACATGCTCAATAGTGAAACCAGCCTGGGGTCTTGATTCAATCGGTCTATCACTGACTGGTGTACACCTGGTTTCAACGAGAAAGCTGGTTTGACTCCGAATAGAAAAAAATTATTGCCGATTATAATGGTAGTCGATTTATATCTCGGAAAAAAAGCCATGGCAAAACTCTTATTGGTCAAACCAATGTCGGACTACAACTCTCACGATAATGGACGGAGGTAGCTTACATTTGGTTGAGCCGATAAGGCTGGTTCGCTTAATCTTTTGTGAGTTGCCGAAATCTTTCTAATTCCACCGGAAGTGATTTGCCGTTCCATCGGGAGATAAACGAATTATGTTTCGGTACATGCTCAATAGTGAAACCAGCCTGGGGTCTTGATTCAATCGGTCTATCACTGACTGTTGTACACCTGGTTTCAACGAGAAAGCTGGTTTGACTCCGAGTAGAAAAAAAATTATTGCCGATTATAATGGTAGTCGATTTATGTCTCGAAAAAAAAAATGCCATGGCAAAACTCTTTTTGGTCAAAACAATGTCGGACTACAACTCTCACGATAATGGACGGAGGTAGCTTACATTTGGTTGAGCCGATAAGGCTGGTTCGCTTAATCTTTAGTGAGTTGCCGAAATCTTTCTAATTCCACCGGAAGTAATTTGCCGTTCCATCGGAAGATAAACGAATTATGTTTCGGTACATGCTCAATAGTGAAACCAGCCTGGGGTCTTGATTCAATCGGTCTATCACTGACTGGTGTACACCTGGTTTCAACGAGAAAGCTGGTTTGACTCCGAGTAGAAAAAAATTATTGCCGATTATAATGATAGTCGATTTATATCTCGAAAAAAAAATGCCATGGCAAAAGTCTTTTTGGTCAAAACAATGGCGGACTACAACTCCCACGATAATGTACGGAGGTAGCTTACATTTGGTTGAGCCGATAAGGCTGGTTCGCTTAATCTTTAGTGAGTTGCCGAAATCTTTCTAATTCCACCGGAAGTGATTTGCCGTTCCATCGGAAGATAAACGAATTATGTTTCGGTACATGCTCAATAGTGAAACCAGCCTGGGGTCTTGATTCAATCGGTCTATCACTGACTGGTGTACACCTGGTTTCAACGAGAAAGCTGGTTTGACTCCGAGTAGAAAAAAATTATTGCCGATTATAATGGTAGTCGATTTATATCTCGGAAAAAAAGCCATGGCAAAACTCTTATTGGTCAAACCAATGTCGGACTACAACTCTCACGATAATGGACGGAGGTAGCTTACATTTGGTTGAGCCGATAAGGCTGGTTCGCTTAATCTTTTGTGAGTTGCCGAAATCTTTCTAATTCCACCGGAAGTGATTTGCCGTTCCATCGGAAGATAAACGAATTATGTTTCGGTACATGCTCAATAGTGAAACCAGCCTGGGGTCTTGATTCAATCGGTCTATCACTGACTGGTGTACACCTGGTTTCAACGAGAAAGCTGGTTTGACTCCGAATAGAAAAAAATTATTGCCGATTATAATGGTAGTCGATTTATATCTCGGAAAAAAAGCCATGGCAAAACTCTTATTGGTCAAACCAATGTCGGACTACAACTCTCACGATAATGGACGGAGGTAGCTTACATTTGGTTGAGCCGATAAGGCTGGTTCGCTTAATCTTTTGTGAGTTGCCGAAATCTTTCTAATTCCACCGGAAGTGATTTGCCGTTCCATCGGAAGATAAACGAATTATGTTTCGGTACATGCTCAATAGTGAAACCAGCCTGGGGTCTTGATTCAATCGGTCTATCACTGACTGGTGTACACCTGGTTTCAACGAGAAAGCTGGTTTGACTCCGAGTAGAAAAAAATTATTGCCGATTATAATGGTAGTCGATTTATATCTCGGAAAAAAAGCCATGGCAAAACTCTTTTTGGTCAAACCAATGTCGGACTACAACTCTCACGATAATGGACGTATTCAGCTTGAATTTAGTTGAACCGATAAGGCTGGTTCGCTTACTCTTTAGTGAGTTGCCGAAATCTCTTTAATTCCCCCGGAAGTGATTTGCCGTTCCATCGGAAGATAAACGAATTATGTTTCGGTACATGCTCAATAGTGAAACCAGCCTGGGGTCTTGATTCATTCGGTCTTTCACTGACTGGTGTACACCTGGTTTCAACGAGAAAGCTGGTTTGACTCCGAGTAGAAAAAAAATTATTGCCGATTATAATGGTAGTCGATTTATGTCTCGAAAAAAAAAAGCCATGGCAAAACTCTTTTTGGTCAAACCAATGTCGGACTACAACTCTCACGATAATGGACGGAGGTAGCTTACATTTGGTTGAGCCGATAAGGCTGGTTCGCTTAATCTTTAGTGAGTTGCCGAAATCTTTCTAATTCCACCGGAAGTGATTTGCCGTTCCATCGGAAGATAAACGAATTATGTTTCGGTACATGCTCAATAGTGAAACCAGCCTGGGGTCTTGATTCAATCGGTCTATCACTGACTGGTGTACACCTGGTTTCAACGAGAAAGCTGGTTTGACTCCGAGTGGAAAAAAATTATTGCCGATTATAATGGTAGTCGATTTATATCTCGGAAAAAAAGCCATGGCAAAACTCTTATTGGTCAAACCAATGTCGGACTACAACTCTCACGATAATGGACGGAGGTAGCTTACATTTGGTTGAGCCGATAAGGCTGGTTCGCTTAATCTTTAGTGAGTTGCCGAAATCTCTTTAATTCCCCCGGAAGTGATTTGCCGTTCCATCGGAAGATAAACGAATTATGTTTCGGTACATGCTCAATAGTGAAACCAGCCTGGGATCTTGATTCAATCGGTCTATCACTGACTGGTGTACACCTGGTTTCAACGAGAAAGCTGGTTTGACTCCGAGTAGAAAAAAATTATTGCCGATTATAATGGTAGTCGATTTATATCTCGGAAAAAAAGCCATGGCAAAACTCTTATTGGTCAAACCAATGTCGGACTACAACTCTCACGATAATGGACGGAGGTAGCTTACATTTGGTTGAGCCGATAAGGCTGGTTCGCTTAATCTTTAGTGAGTTGCCGAAATCTTTCTAATTCCACCGGAAGTGATTTGCCGTTCCATCGGAAGATAAACGAATTATGTTTCGGTACATGCTCAATAGTGAAACCAGCCTGGGGTCTTGATTCAATCGGTCTATCACTGACTGGTGTACACCTGGTTTCAACGAGAAAGCTGGTTTGACTCCGAGTAGAAAAAAATTATTGCCGATTATAATGGTAGTCGATTTATATCTCGGAAAAAAAGCCATGGCAAAACTCTTTTTGGTCAAACCAATGTCGGACTACAACTCTCACGATAATGGACGGAGGTAGCTTACATTTGGTTGAGCCGATAAGGCTGGTTCGCTTAATCTTTAGTGAGTTGCCGAAATCTTTCTAATTCCACCGGAAGTGATTTGCCGTTCCATCGGAAGATAAACGAATTATGTTTCGGTACATGCTCAATAGTGAAACCAGCCTGGGGTCTTGATTCAATCGGTCTATCACTGACTGGTGTACACCTGGTTTCAACGAGAAAGCTGGTTTGACTCCGAGTAGAAAAAAATTATTGCCGATTATAATCGTAGTCGATTTATATCTCGGAAAAAAAGCCATGGCAAAACTCTTATTGGTCAAACCAATGTCGGACTACAACTCTCACGATAATGGACGGAGGTAGCTTACATTTGGTTGAGCCGATAAGGCTGGTTCGCTTAATCTTTAGTGAGTTGCCGAAATCTTTCTAATTCCACCGGAAGTGATTTGCCGTTCCATCGGAAGATAAACGAATTATGTTTCGGTACATGCTCAATAGTGAAACCAGCCTGGGGTCTTGATTCAATCGGTCTATCACTGACTGGTGTACACCTGGTTTCAACGAGAAAGCTGGTTTGACTCCGAGTAGAAAAAAATTATTGCCGATTATAATGGTAGTCGATTTATATCTCGGAAAAAAAGCCATGGCAAAACTCTTATTGGTCAAACCAATGTCGGACTACAACTCTCACGATAATGGACGGAGGTAGCTTACATTTGGTTGAGCCGATAAGGCTGGTTCGCTTAATCTTTTGTGAGTTGCCGAAATCTTTCTAATTCCACCGGAAGTGATTTGCCGTTCCATCGGAAGATAAACGAATTATGTTTCGGTACATGCTCAATAGTGAAACCAGCCTGGGGTCTTGATTCAATCGGTCTATCACTGACTGTTGTACACCTGGTTTCAACGAGAAAGCTGGTTCGTCTCCGAGTAGAAAAAAAATTATTGCCGATTATAATGGTAGTCGATTTATGTCTCGAAAAAAAAAAAATGCCATGGCAAAACTCTTTTTGGTCAAACCAATGTCGGACTACAACTCTCACGATAATGGACGTATTCAGCTTGAATTTAGTTGAACCGATAAGGCTGGTTCGCTTAATCTTTAGTGAGTTGCCGAAATCTCTTTAATTCCCCCGGAAGTGATTTGCCGTTCCATCGGAAGATAAACGAATTATGTTTCGGTACATGCTCAATAGTGAAACCAGCCTGGGGTCTTGATTCATTCGGTCTATCACTGACTGGTGTACACCTGGTTTCAACGAGAAAGCTGGTTTGACTCCGAGTAGAAAAAAATTATTGCCGATTATAATAGTAGTCGATTTATATCTCGAAAAAAAAAAATGCCATGGCAAAACTCTTTTTGGTCAGAACAATGTCGGACTACAACTCTCACGATAATGGACGGAGGTAGCTTACATTTGGTTGAGCCGATAAGGCTGGTTCGCTTAATCTTTAGTGAGTTGCCGAAATCTCTTTAATTCCACCGGAAGTGATTTGCCGTTCCATCGGAAGATAAACGAATTATGTTTTGGTACATGCTCAATAGTGAAACCAGCCTGGGGTCTTGATTCAATCGGTCTATCACTGACTGTTGTACACCTGGTTTCGACGAGAAAGCTGGTTTGACTCCGAGTAGAAAAAAAATTATTGCCGATTATAATGATAGTCGATTTATATCTCGAAAAAAAATGCCATGGCAAAAGTCTTTTTGGTCAAAACAATGGCGGACTACAACTCTCACGATAATGGACGGAGGTAGCTTACATTTGGTTGAGCCGATAAGGCTGGTTCGCTTAATCTTTAGTGAGTTGCCGAAATCTTTCTAATTCCACCGGAAGTGATTTGCCGTTCCATCGGAAGATAAACGAATTATGTTTCGGTACATGCTCAATAGTGAAACCAGCCTGGGGTCTTGATTCAATCGGTCTATCACTGACTGTTGTAGACCTGGTTTCAACGAGAAAGCTGGTTCGTCTCCGAGTAGAAAAAAAATTATTGCCGATTATAATGGTAGTCGATTTATGTCTCGAAAAAAAAAAATGCCATGGCAAAACTCTTTTTGGTCAAACCAATGTCGGACTACAACTCTCACGATAATGGACGTATTCAGCTTGAATTTAGTTGAACCGATAAGGCTGGTTCGCTTAATCTTTAGTGAGTTGCCGAAATCTCTTTAATTCCCCCGGAAGTGATTTGCCGTTCCATCGGAAGATAAACGAATTATGTTTCGGTACATGCTCAATAGTGAAACCAGCCTGGGGTCTTGATTCATTCGGTCTATCACTGACTGGTGTACACCTGGTTTCAACGAGAAAGCTGGTTTGACTCCGAGTAGAAAAAAATTATTGCCGATTATAATAGTAGTCGATTTATATCTCGAAAAAAAAAAATGCCATGGCAAAACTCTTTTTGGTCAGAACAATGTCGGACTACAACTCTCACGATAATGGACGGAGGTAGCTTACATTTGGTTGAGCCGATAAGGCTGGTTCGCTTAATCTTTAGTGAGTTGCCGAAATCTCTTTAATTCCACCGGAAGTGATTTGCCGTTCCATCGGAAGATAAACGAATTATGTTTTGGTACATGCTCAATAGTGAAACCAGCCTGGGGTCTTGATTCAATCGGTCTATCACTGACTGGTGTACACCTGGTTTCAACGAGAAAGCTGGTTTGACTCCGAGTAGAAAAAAATTATTGCCGATTATAATGGTAGTCGATTTATATCTCGGAAACTCTTATTGGTCAAACCAATGTCGGACTACAACTCTCACGATAATGGACGGAGGTAGCTTACATTTGGTTGAGCCGATAAGGCTGGTTCGCTTAATCTTTAGTGAGTTGCCGAAATCTCTTTAATTCCACCGGAAGTGATTTGCCGTTCCATCGGAAGATAAACGAATTATGTTTCGGTACATGCTCAATAGTGAAACCAGCCTGGGGTCTTGATTCAATCGGTCTATCACTGACTGTTGTACACCTGGTTTCAACGAGAAAGCTGGTTCGACTCCGAGTAGAAAAAAAATTATTGGCGATTATAATGGTAGTCGATTTATGTCTCGAAAAAAAAAAAATGCCATGGCAAAACTCTTTTTGGTCAGAACAATGTCGGACTACAACTCTCACGATAATGGACGGAGGTAGCTTACATTTGGTTGAGCCGATAAGGCTGGTTCGCTTAATCTTTAGTGAGTTGCCGAAATCTTTCTAATTCCACCGGAAGTGATTTGCCGTTCCATCGGAAGATAAACGAATTATGTTTTGGTAAATGCTCAATAGTGAAACCAGCCTGGGGTCTTGATTCAATCGGTCTATCACTGACTGTTGTACACCTGGTTTCAACGAGAAAGCTGGTTCGACTCCGAGTAGAAAAAAAATTATTGCCGATTATAATGATAGTCGATTTATATCTCGAAAAAAAAATGCCATGGCAAAAGTCTTTTTGGTCAAAACAATGTCGGACTACAACTCTCACGATAATGGAAGTATTCAGCTTGAATTTAGTTGAACCGATAAGGCTGGTTCGCTTAATCTTTAGTGAGTTGCCGAAATCTCTTTAATTCCCCCGGAAGTGATTTGCCGTTCCATCGGAAGATAAACGAATTATGTTTCGGTACATGCTCAATAGTGAAACCAGCCTGGGGTCTTGATTCATTCGGTCTATCACTGACTGGTGTACACCTGGTTTCAACGAGAAAGCTGGTTTGACTCCGAGTAGAAAAAAATTATTGCCGATTATAATAGTAGTCGATTTATTTCTCGAAAAAAAATGCCATGACAAAAGTCTTTTTGGTCAAAACAATGGCGGACTACAACTCTCACGATAATGGACGGAGGTAGCTTACATTTGGTTGAGCCGATAAGGCTGGTTCGCTTAATCTTTTGTGAGTTGCCGAAATCTTTCTAATTCCACCGGAAGTGATTTGCCGTTCCATCGGAAGATAAACGAATTATGTTTCGGTACATGCTCAATAGTGAAACCAGCCTGGGGTCTTGATTCAATCGGTCTATCACTGACTGTTGTACACCTGGTTTCAACGAGAAAGCTGGTTTGACTCCGAGTAGAAAAAAAATTATTGCCGATTATAATGGTAGTCGATTTATGTCTCGAAAAAAAAAATGCCATGGCAAAACTCTTTTTGGTCAAAACAATGTCGGACTACAACTCTCACGATAATGGACGGAGGTAGCTTACATTTGGTTGAGCCGATAAGGCTGGTTCGCTTAATCTTTAGTGAGTTGCCGAAATCTTTCTAATTCCACCGGAAGTGATTTGCCGTTCCATCGGAAGATAAACGAATTATGTTTCGGTACATGCTCAATAGTGAAACCAGCCTGGGGTCTTGATTCAATCGGTCTATCACTGACTGGTGTACACCTGGTTTCAACGAGAAAGCTGGTTTGACTCCGAGTAGAAAAAAATTATTGCCGATTATAATGGTAGTCGATTTATATCTCGGAAAAAAAGCCATGGCAAAACTCTTATTGGTCAAACCAATGTCGGACTACAACTCTCACGATAATGGACGGAGGTAGCTTACATTTGGTTGAGCCGATAAGGCTGGTTCGCTTAATCTTTAGTGAGTTGCCGAAATCTTTCTAATTCCACCGGAAGTGATTTGCCGTTCCATCGGAAGATAAACGAATTATGTTTCGGTACATGCTCAATAGTGAAACCAGCCTGGGGTCTTGATTCAATCGGTCTATCACTGACTGGTGTACACCTGGTTTCAACGAGAAAGCTGGTTTGACTCCGAGTAGAAAAAAATTATTGCCGATTATAATGGTAGTCGATTTATATCTCGGAAAAAAAGCCATGGCAAAACTCTTTTTGGTCAAACCAATGTCGGACTACAACTCTCACGATAATGGACGGAGGTAGCTTACATTTGGTTGAGCCGATAAGGCTGGTTCGCTTAATCTTTAGTGAGTTGCCGAAATCTTTCTAATTCCACCGGAAGTGATTTGCCGTTCCATCGGAAGATAAACGAATTATGTTTCGGTACATGCTCAATAGTGAAACCAGCCTGGGGTCTTGATTCAATCGGTCTATCACTGACTGGTGTACACCTGGTTTCAACGAGAAAGCTGGTTTGACTCCGAGTAGAAAAAAATTATTGCCGATTATAATCGTAGTCGATTTATATCTCGGAAAAAAAGCCATGGCAAAACTCTTATTGGTCAAACCAATGTCGGACTACAACTCTCACGATAATGGACGGAGGTAGCTTACATTTGGTTGAGCCGATAAGGCTGGTTCGCTTAATCTTTTGTGAGTTGCCGAAATCTTTCTAATTCCACCGGAAGTGATTTGCCGTTCCATCGGAAGATAAACGAATTATGTTTCGGTACATGCTCAATAGTGAAACCAGCCTGGGGTCTTGATTCAATCGGTCTATCACTGACTGGTGTACACCTGGTTTCAACGAGAAAGCTGGTTTGACTCCGAGTAGAAAAAAATTATTGCCGATTATAATGGTAGTCGATTTATATCTCGGAAAAAAAGCCATGGCAAAACTCTTATTGGTCAAACCAATGTCGGACTACAACTCTCACGATAATGGACGGAGGTAGCTTACATTTGGTTGAGCCGATAAGGCTGGTTCGCTTAATCTTTTGTGAGTTGCCGAAATCTTTCTAATTCCACCGGAAGTGATTTGCCGTTCCATCGGAAGATAAACGAATTATGTTTCGGTACATGCTCAATAGTGAAACCAGCCTGGGGTCTTGATTCAATCGGTCTATCACTGACTGTTGTACACCTGGTTTCAACGAGAAAGCTGGTTTGACTCCGAGTAGAAAAAAAATTATTGCCGATTATAATGGTAGTCGATTTATGTCTCGAAAAAAAAAATGCCATGGCAAAACTCTTTTTGGTCAAAACAATGTCGGACTACAACTCTCACGATAATGGACGGAGGTAGCTTACATTTGGTTGAGCCGCTAAGGCTGGTTCGCTTAATCTTTAGTGAGTTGCCGAAATCTTTCTAATTCCACCGGAAGTGATTTGCCGTTCCATCGGAAGATAAACGAATTATGTTTCGGTACATGCTCAATAGTGAAACCAGCCTGGGGTCTTGATTCAATCGGTCTATCACTGACTGTTGTACACCTGGTTTCAACGAGAAAGCTGGTTTTACTACGAGTAGAAAAAAAATTATTGCCGATTATAATGGTAGTCGATTTATGTCTCGAAAAAAAAAATGCCATGGCAAAACTCTTTTTGGTCAAAACAATGTCGGACTACAACTCTCACGATAATGGACGGAGGTAGCTTACATTTGGTTGAGCCGATAAGGCTGGTTCGCTTAATCTTTAGTGAGTTGCCGAAATCTTTCTAATTCCACCGGAAGTAATTTGCCGTTCCATCGGAAGATAAACGAATTATGTTTCGGTACATGCTCAATAGTGAAACCAGCCTGGGGTCTTGATTCAATCGGTCTATCACTGACTGGTGTACACCTGGTTTCAACGAGAAAGCTGGTTTGACTCCGAGTAGAAAAAAATTATTGCCGATTATAATGGTAGTCGATTTATATCTCGGAAAAAAAGCCATGGCAAAACTCTTATTGGTCAAACCAATGTCGGACTACAACTCTCACGATAATGGACGGAGGTAGCTTACATTTGGTTGAGCCGATAAGGCTGTTTCGCTTAATCTTTAGTGAGTTGCCGAAATCTCTTTAATTCCACCGGAAGTGATTTGCCGTTCCATCGGAAGATAAACGAATTATGTTTTGGTACATGCTCAATAGTGAAACCAGCCTGGGGTCTTGATTCAATCGGTCTATCACTGACTGTTGTACACCTGGTTTCGACGAGAAAGCTGGTTTGACTCCGAGTAGAAAAAAAATTATTGCCGATTATAATGATAGTCGATTTATATCTCGAAAAAAAATGCCATGGCAAAAGTCTTTTTGGTCAAAACAATGGCGGACTACAACTCTCACGATAATGGACGGAGGTAGCTTACATTTGGTTGAGCCGATAAGGCTGGTTCGCTTAATCTTTAGTGAGTTGCCGAAATCTTTCTAATTCCACCGGAAGTGATTTGCCGTTCCATCGGAAGATAAACGAATTATGTTTCGGTAAATGCTCAATAGTGAAACCAACCTGGGGTCTTGATTCAATCGGTCTATCACTGACTGTTGTACACCTGGTTTCAACGAGAAAGCTGGTTCGACTCCGAGTAGAAAAAAAATTATTGCCGATTATAATGGTAGTCGATTTATGTCTCGAAAAAAAAAATGCCATGGCAAAACTCTTTTTGGTCAAACCAATGTCGGACTACAACTCTCACGATAATGGACGTATTCAGCTTGAATTTAGTTGAACCGATAAGGCTGGTTCGCTTAATCTTTAGTGAGTTGCCGAAATCTCTTTAATTCCCCCGGAAGTGATTTGCCGTTCCATCGGAAGATAAACGAATTATGTTTCGGTACATGCTCAATAGTGAAACCAGCCTGGGGTCTTGATTCATTCGGTCTATCACTGACTGGTGTACACCTGGTTTCAACGAGAAAGCTGGTTTGACTCCGAGTAGAAAAAAATTATTGCCGATTATAATAGTAGTCGATTTATATCTCGAAAAAAAAATGCCATGACAAAAGTCTTTTTGGTCAAAACAATGGCGGACTACAACTCTCACGATAATGGACGGAGGTAGCTTACATTTGGTTGAGCCGATAAGGCTGGTTCGCTTAATCTTTAGTGAGTTGCCGAAATCTCTTTAATTCCCCCGGAAGTGATTTGCCGTTCCATCGGAAGATAAACGAATTATGTTTCGGTACATGCTCAATAGTGAAACCAGCCTGGGGTCTTGATTCATTCGGTCTATCACTGACTGGTGTACACCTGGTTTTAACGAGAAAGCTGGTTTGACTCCGAGTAGAAAAAAATTATTGCCGATTATAATAGTAGTCGATTTATATCTCGAAAAAAAAATGCCATGACAAAAGTCTTTTTGGTCAAAACAATGGCGGACTACAACTCTCACGATAATGGACGGAGGTAACTTACATTTGGTTGAGCCGATAAGGCTGGTTCGCTTAATCTTTTGTGAGTTGCCGAAATCTTTCTAATTCCACCGGAAGTGATTTGCCGTTCCATCGGAAGATAAACGAATTATGTTTCGGTACATGCTCAATAAAGAAACCAGCCTGGGGTCTTGATTCAATCGGTCTATCACTGACTGGTGTACACCTGGTTTCAACGAGAAAGCTGGTTTGACTCCGAGTAGAAAAAAATTATTGCCGATTATAATGGTAGTCGATTTATATCTCGGAAAAAAAGCCATGGCAAAACTCTTTTTGGTCAAACCAATGTCGGACTACAACTCTCACGATAATGGACGGAGGTAGCTTACATTTGGTTGAGCCGATAAGGCTGGTTCGCTTAATCTTTAGTGAGTTGCCGAAATCTTTCTAATTCCACCGGAAGTGATTTGCCGTTCCATCGGAAGATAAACGAATTATGTTTCGGTACATGCTCAATAGTGAAACCAGCATGGGGTCTTGATTCAATCGGTCTATCACTGACTGGTGTACACCTGGTTTCAACGAGAAAGCTGGTTTGACTCCGAGTAGAAAAAAATTATTGCCGATTATAATGGTAGTCGATTTATATCTCGGAAAAAAAGCCATGGCAAAACTCTTATTGGTCAAACCAATGTCGGACTACAACTCTCACGATAATGGACGGAGGTAGCTTACATTTGGTTGAGCCGATAAGGCTGGTTCGCTTAATCTTTAGTGAGTTGCCGAAATCTCTTTAATTCCACCGGAAGTGATTTGCCGTTCCATCGGAAGATAAACGAATTATGTTTTGGTACATGCTCAATAGTGAAACCAGCCTGGGGTCTTGATTCAATCGGTCTATCACTGACTGGTGTACACCTGGTTTCAAGGAGAAAGCTGGTTTGACTCCGAGTAGAAAAAAATTATTGCCGATTATAATGGTAGTCGATTTATATCTCGGAAAAAAAGCCATGGCAAAACTCTTATTGGTCAAACCAATGTCGGACTACAACTCTCACGATAATGGACGGAGGTAGCTTACATTTGGTTGAGCCGATAAGGCTGGTTCGCTTAATCTTTAGTGAGTTGCCGAAATCTCTTTAATTCCCCCGGAAGTGATTTGCCGTTCCATCGGAAGATAAACGAATTATGTTTCGGTACATGCTCAATAGTGAAACCAGCCTGGGGTCTTGATTCATTCGGTCTATCACTGACTGGTGTACACCTGGTTTCAACGAGAAAGCTGGTTTGACTCCGAGTAGAAAAAAATTATTGCCGATTATAATAGTAGTCGATTTATATCTCGAAAAAAAAATGCCATGACAAAAGTCTTTTTGGTCAAAACAATGGCGGACTACAACTCTCACGATAATGGACGGAGGTAACTTACATTTGGTTGAGCCGATAAGGCTGGTTCGCTTAATCTTTTGTGAGTTGCCGAAATCTTTCTAATTCCACCGGAAGTGATTTGCCGTTCCATCGGAAGATAAACGAATTATGTTTCGGTACATGCTCAATAGTGAAACCAGCCTGGGGTCTTGATTCAATCGGTCTATCACTGACTGTTGTACACCTGGTTTCAACGAGAAAGCTGGTTCGACTCCGAGTAGAAAAAAAATTATTGCCGATTATAATGGTAGTCGATTTATGTCTCGAAAAAAAAAATGCCATGGCAAAACTCTTTTTGGTCAAACCAATGTCGGACTACAACTCTCACGATAATGGACGTATTCAGCTTAAATTTAGTTGAACCGATAAGGCTGGTTCGCTTAATCTTTAGTGAGTTGCCGAAATCTCTTTAATTCCCCCGGAAGTGATTTGCCGTTCCATCGGAAGATAAACGAATTATGTTTCGGTACATGCTCAATAGTGAAACCAGCCTGGGGTCTTGATTCATTCGGTCTATCACTGACTGGTGTACACCTGGTTTCAACGAGAAAGCTGGTTTGACTCCGAGTAGAAAAAAATTATTGCCGATTATTATAGTAGTCGATTTATATCTCGAAAAAAAAATGCCATGACAAAAGTCTTTTTGGTCAAAACAATGGCGGACTACAACTCTCACGATAATGGACGGAGGTAACTTACATTTGGTTGAGCCGATAAGGCTGGTTCGCTTAATCTTTTGTGAGTTGCCGAAATCTTTCTAATTCCACCGGAAGTGATTTGCCGTTCCATCGGAAGATAAACGAATTATGTTTCGGTACATGCTCAATAGTGAAACCAGCCTGGGGTCTTGATTCAATCGGTCTATCACTGACTGGTGTACACCTGGTTTCAACGAGAAAGCTGGTTTGACTCCGAGTAGAAAAAAATTATTGCCGATTATAATGGTAGTCGATTTATATCTCGGAAAAAAAGCCATGGCAAAACTCTTTTTGGTCAAACCAATGTCGGACTACAACTCTCACGATAATGGACGGAGGTAGCTTACATTTGGTTGAGCCGATAAGGCTGGTTCGCTTAATCTTTAGTGAGTTGCCGAAATCTTTCTAATTCCACCGGAAGTGATTTGCCGTTCCATCGGAAGATAAACGAATTATGTTTCGGTACATGCTCAATAGTGAAACCAGCCTGGGGTCTTGATTCAATCGGTCTATCACTGACTGGTGTACACCTGGTTTCAACGAGAAAGCTGGTTTGACTCCGAGTAGAAAAAAATTATTGCCGATTATAATGGTAGTCGATTTATATCTCGGAAAAAAAGCCATGGCAAAACTCTTATTGGTCAAACCAATGTCGGACTACAACTCTCACGATAATGGACGGAGGTAGCTTACATTTGGTTGAGCCGATAAGGCTGGTTCGCTTAATCTTTAGTGAGTTGCCGAAATCTCTTTAATTCCACCGGAAGTGATTTGCCGTTCCATCGGAAGATAAACGAATTATGTTTTGGTACATGCTCAATAGTGAAACCAGCCTGGGGTCTTGATTCAATCGGTCTATCACTGACTGGTGTACACCTGGTTTCAAGGAGAAAGCTGGTTTGACTCCGAGTAGAAAAAAATTATTGCCGATTATAATGGTAGTCGATTTATATCTCGGAAAAAAAGCCATGGCAAAACTCTTATTGGTCAAACCAATGTCGGACTACAACTCTCACGATAATGGACGGAGGTAGCTTACATTTGGTTGAGCCGATAAGGCTGGTTCGCTTAATCTTTAGTGAGTTGCCGAAATCTCTTTAATTCCACCAAAAGTGATTTGCCGTTCCATCGGAAGATAAACGAATTATGTTTTGGTACATGCTCAATAGTGAAACCAGCCTGGGGTCTTGATTCAATCGGTCTATCACTGACTGTTGTACACCTGGTTTCGACGAGAAAGCTGGTTTGACTCCGAGTAGAAAAAAAATTATTGCCGATTATAATGATAGTCGATTTATATCTCGAAAAAAAAATGCCATGGCAAAAGTCTTTTTGGTCAAAACAATGGCGGACTACAACTCTCACGATAATGGACGGAGGTAGCTTACATTTGGTTGAGCCGATAAGGCTGGTTCGCTTAATCTTTAGTGAGTTGCCGAAATCTTTCTAATTCCACCGGAAGTGATTTGCCGTTCCATCGGAAGATAAACGAATTATGTTTCGGTACATGCTCAATAGTGAAACCAACCTGGGGTCTTGATTCAATCGGTCTATCACTGACTGTTGTACACCTGGTTTCAACGAGAAAGCTGGTTCGACTCCGAGTAGAAAAAAAATTATTGCCGATTATAATGGTAGTCGATTTATGTCTCGAAAAAAAAAAATGCCATGGCAAAACTCTTTTTGGTCAAACCAATGTCGGACTACAACTCTCACGATAATGGACGTATTCAGCTTGAATTTAGTTGAACCGATAAGGCTGGTTCGCTTAATCTTTAGTGAGTTGCCGAAATCTCTTTAATTCCCCCGGAAGTGATTTGCCGTTCCATCGGAAGATAAACGAATTATGTTTCGGTACATGCTCAATAGTGAAACCAGCCTGGGGTCTTGATTCATTCGGTCTATCACTGACTGGTGTACACCTGGTTTCAACGAGAAAGCTGGTTTGACTCCGAGTAGAAAAAAATTATTGCCGATTATAATAGTAGTCGATTTATATCTCGAAAAAAAAATGCCATGACAAAAGTCTTTTTGGTCAAAACAATGGCGGACTACAACTCTCACGATAATGGACGGAGGTAACTTACATTTGGTTGAGCCGATAAGGCTGGTTCGCTTAATCTTTTGTGAGTTGCCGAAATCTTTCTAATTCCACCGGAAGTGATTTGCCGTTCCATCGGAAGATAAACGAATTATGTTTCGGTACATGCTCAATAGTGAAACCAGCCTGGGGTCTTGATTCAATCGGTCTATCACTGACTGGTGTACACCTGGTTTCAACGAGAAAGCTGGTTTGACTCCGAGTAGAAAAAAATTATTGCCGATTATAATGGTAGTCGATTTATATCTCGGAAAAAAAGCCATGGCAAAACTCTTTTTGGTCAAACCAATGTCGGACTACAACTCTCACGATAATGGACGGAGGTAGCTTACATTTGGTTGAGCCGATAAGGCTGGTTCGCTTAATCTTTAGTGAGTTGCCGAAATCTTTCTAATTCCACCGGAAGTGATTTGCCGTTCCATCGGAAGATAAACGAATTATGTTTCGGTACATGCTCAATAGTGAAACCAGCCTGGGGTCTTGATTCAATCGGTCTATCACTGACTGGTGTACACCTGGTTTCAACGAGAAAGCTGGTTTGACTCCGAGTAGAAAAAAATTATTGCCGATTATAATGGTAGTCGATTTATATCTCGGAAAAAAAGCCATGGCAAAACTCTTATTGGTCAAACCAATGTCGGACTACAACTCTCACGATAATGGACGGAGGTAGCTTACATTTGGTTGAGCCGATAAGGCTGGTTCGCTTAATCTTTAGTGAGTTGCCGAAATCTTTCTAATTCCACCGGAAGTGATTTGCCGTTCCATCGGAAGATAAACGAATTATGTTTCGGTACATGCTCAATAGTGAAACCAGCCTGGGGTCTTGATTCAATCGGTCTATCACTGACTGGTGTACACCTGGTTTCAACGAGAAAGCTGGTTTGACTCCGAGTAGAAAAAAATTATTGCCGATTATAATGGTAGTCGATTTATATCTCGGAAAAAAAGCCATGGCAAAACTCTTATTGGTCAAACCAATGTCGGACTACAACTCTCACGATAATGGACGGAGGTAGCTTACATTTGGTTGAGCCGATAAGGCTGGTTCGCTTAATCTTTAGTGAGTTGCCGAAATCTTTCTAATTCCACCGGAAGTGATTTGCCGTTCCATCGGAAGATAAACGAATTATGTTTCGGTACATGCTCAATAGTGAAACCAGCCTGGGGTCTTGATTCAATCGGTCTATCACTGACTGGTGTACACCTGGTTTCAACGAGAAAGCTGGTTTGACTCCGAGTAGAAAAAAATTATTGCCGATTATAATGGTAGTCGATTTATATCTCGGAAAAAAAGCCATGGCAAAACTCTTTTTGGTCAAACCAATGTCGGACTACAACTCTCACGATAATGGACGGAGGTAGCTTACATTTGGTTGAGCCGATAAGGCTGGTTCGCTTAATCTTTAGTGAGTTGCCGAAATCTCTTTAATTCCACCGGAAGTGATTTGCCGTTCCATCGGAAGATAAACGAATTATGTTTTGGTACATGCTCAATAGTGAAACCAGCCTGGGGTCTTGATTCAATCGGTCTATCACTGACTGGTGTACACCTGGTTTCAAGGAGAAAGCTGGTTTGACTCCGAGTAGAAAAAAATTATTGCCGATTATAATGGTAGTCGATTTATATCTCGGAAAAAAAGCCATGGCAAAACTCTTATTGGTCAAACCAATGTCGGACTACAACTCTCACGATAATGGACGGAGGTAGCTTACATTTGGTTGAGCCGATAAGGCTGGTTCGCTTAATCTTTAGTGAGTTGCCGAAATCTCTTTAATTCCCCCGGAAGTGATTTGCCGTTCCATCGGAAGATAAACGAATTATGTTTCGGTACATGCTCAATAGTGAAACCAGCCTGGGGTCTTGATTCATTCGGTCTATCACTGACTGGTGTACACCTGGTTTCAACGAGAAAGCTGGTTTGACTCCGAGTAGAAAAAAATTATTGCCGATTATAATAGTAGTCGATTTATATCTCGAAAAAAAAATGCCATGACAAAAGTCTTTTTGGTCAAAACAATGGCGGACTACAACTCTCACGATAATGGACGGAGGTAACTTACATTTGGTTGAGCCGATAAGGCTGGTTCGCTTAATCTTTTGTGAGTTGCCGAAATCTTTCTAATTCCACCGGAAGTGATTTGCCGTTCCATCGGAAGATAAACGAATTATGTTTCGGTACATGCTCAATAGTGAAACCAGCCTGGGGTCTTGATTCAATCGGTCTATCACTGACTGTTGTACACCTGGTTTCAACGAGAAAGCTGGTTCGACTCCGAGTAGAAAAAAAATTATTGCCGATTATAATGGTAGTCGATTTATGTCTCGAAAAAAAAAATGCCATGGCAAAACTCTTTTTGGTCAAACCAATGTCGGACTACAACTCTCACGATAATGGACGTATTCAGCTTAAATTTAGTTGAACCGATAAGGCTGGTTCGCTTAATCTTTAGTGAGTTGCCGAAATCTCTTTAATTCCCCCGGAAGTGATTTGCCGTTCCATCGGAAGATAAACGAATTATGTTTCGGTACATGCTCAATAGTGAAACCAGCCTGGGGTCTTGATTCATTCGGTCTATCACTGACTGGTGTACACCTGGTTTCAACGAGAAAGCTGGTTTGACTCCGAGTAGAAAAAAATTATTGCCGATTATTATAGTAGTCGATTTATATCTCGAAAAAAAAATGCCATGACAAAAGTCTTTTTGGTCAAAACAATGGCGGACTACAACTCTCACGATAATGGACGGAGGTAACTTACATTTGGTTGAGCCGATAAGGCTGGTTCGCTTAATCTTTTGTGAGTTGCCGAAATCTTTCTAATTCCACCGGAAGTGATTTGCCGTTCCATCGGAAGATAAACGAATTATGTTTCGGTACATGCTCAATAGTGAAACCAGCCTGGGGTCTTGATTCAATCGGTCTATCACTGACTGGTGTACACCTGGTTTCAACGAGAAAGCTGGTTTGACTCCGAGTAGAAAAAAATTATTGCCGATTATAATGGTAGTCGATTTATATCTCGGAAAAAAAGCCATGGCAAAACTCTTTTTGGTCAAACCAATGTCGGACTACAACTCTCACGATAATGGACGGAGGTAGCTTACATTTGGTTGAGCCGATAAGGCTGGTTCGCTTAATCTTTAGTGAGTTGCCGAAATCTTTCTAATTCCACCGGAAGTGATTTGCCGTTCCATCGGAAGATAAACGAATTATGTTTCGGTACATGCTCAATAGTGAAACCAGCCTGGGGTCTTGATTCAATCGGTCTATCACTGACTGGTGTACACCTGGTTTCAACGAGAAAGCTGGTTTGACTCCGAGTAGAAAAAAATTATTGCCGATTATAATGGTAGTCGATTTATATCTCGGAAAAAAAGCCATGGCAAAACTCTTATTGGTCAAACCAATGTCGGACTACAACTCTCACGATAATGGACGGAGGTAGCTTACATTTGGTTGAGCCGATAAGGCTGGTTCGCTTAATCTTTAGTGAGTTGCCGAAATCTCTTTAATTCCACCGGAAGTGATTTGCCGTTCCATCGGAAGATAAACGAATTATGTTTTGGTACATGCTCAATAGTGAAACCAGCCTGGGGTCTTGATTCAATCGGTCTATCACTGACTGGTGTACACCTGGTTTCAAGGAGAAAGCTGGTTTGACTCCGAGTAGAAAAAAATTATTGCCGATTATAATGGTAGTCGATTTATATCTCGGAAAAAAAGCCATGGCAAAACTCTTATTGGTCAAACCAATGTCGGACTACAACTCTCACGATAATGGACGGAGGTAGCTTACATTTGGTTGAGCCGATAAGGCTGGTTCGCTTAATCTTTAGTGAGTTGCCGAAATCTCTTTAATTCCACCAAAAGTGATTTGCCGTTCCATCGGAAGATAAACGAATTATGTTTTGGTACATGCTCAATAGTGAAACCAGCCTGGGGTCTTGATTCAATCGGTCTATCACTGACTGTTGTACACCTGGTTTCGACGAGAAAGCTGGTTTGACTCCGAGTAGAAAAAAAATTATTGCCGATTATAATGATAGTCGATTTATATCTCGAAAAAAAAATGCCATGGCAAAAGTCTTTTTGGTCAAAACAATGGCGGACTACAACTCTCACGATAATGGACGGAGGTAGCTTACATTTGGTTGAGCCGATAAGGCTGGTTCGCTTAATCTTTAGTGAGTTGCCGAAATCTTTCTAATTCCACCGGAAGTGATTTGCCGTTCCATCGGAAGATAAACGAATTATGTTTCGGTACATGCTCAATAGTGAAACCAACCTGGGGTCTTGATTCAATCGGTCTATCACTGACTGTTGTACACCTGGTTTCAACGAGAAAGCTGGTTCGACTCCGAGTAGAAAAAAAATTATTGCCGATTATAATGGTAGTCGATTTATGTCTCGAAAAAAAAAAATGCCATGGCAAAACTCTTTTTGGTCAAACCAATGTCGGACTACAACTCTCACGATAATGGACGTATTCAGCTTGAATTTAGTTGAACCGATAAGGCTGGTTCGCTTAATCTTTAGTGAGTTGCCGAAATCTCTTTAATTCCCCCGGAAGTGATTTGCCGTTCCATCGGAAGATAAACGAATTATGTTTCGGTACATGCTCAATAGTGAAACCAGCCTGGGGTCTTGATTCATTCGGTCTATCACTGACTGGTGTACACCTGGTTTCAACGAGAAAGCTGGTTTGACTCCGAGTAGAAAAAAATTATTGCCGATTATAATAGTAGTCGATTTATATCTCGAAAAAAAAATGCCATGACAAAAGTCTTTTTGGTCAAAACAATGGCGGACTACAACTCTCACGATAATGGACGGAGGTAACTTACATTTGGTTGAGCCGATAAGGCTGGTTCGCTTAATCTTTTGTGAGTTGCCGAAATCTTTCTAATTCCACCGGAAGTGATTTGCCGTTCCATCGGAAGATAAACGAATTATGTTTCGGTACATGCTCAATAGTGAAACCAGCCTGGGGTCTTGATTCAATCGGTCTATCACTGACTGGTGTACACCTGGTTTCAACGAGAAAGCTGGTTTGACTCCGAGTAGAAAAAAATTATTGCCGATTATAATGGTAGTCGATTTATATCTCGGAAAAAAAGCCATGGCAAAACTCTTTTTGGTCAAACCAATGTCGGACTACAACTCTCACGATAATGGACGGAGGTAGCTTACATTTGGTTGAGCCGATAAGGCTGGTTCGCTTAATCTTTAGTGAGTTGCCGAAATCTTTCTAATTCCACCGGAAGTGATTTGCCGTTCCATCGGAAGATAAACGAATTATGTTTCGGTACATGCTCAATAGTGAAACCAGCCTGGGGTCTTGATTCAATCGGTCTATCACTGACTGGTGTACACCTGGTTTCAACGAGAAAGCTGGTTTGACTCCGAGTAGAAAAAAATTATTGCCGATTATAATGGTAGTCGATTTATATCTCGGAAAAAAAGCCATGGCAAAACTCTTATTGGTCAAACCAATGTCGGACTACAACTCTCACGATAATGGACGGAGGTAGCTTACATTTGGTTGAGCCGATAAGGCTGGTTCGCTTAATCTTTAGTGAGTTGCCGAAATCTTTCTAATTCCACCGGAAGTGATTTGCCGTTCCATCGGAAGATAAACGAATTATGTTTCGGTACATGCTCAATAGTGAAACCAGCCTGGGGTCTTGATTCAATCGGTCTATCACTGACTGGTGTACACCTGGTTTCAACGAGAAAGCTGGTTTGACTCCGAGTAGAAAAAAATTATTGCCGATTATAATGGTAGTCGATTTATATCTCGGAAAAAAAGCCATGGCAAAACTCTTATTGGTCAAACCAATGTCGGACTACAACTCTCACGATAATGGACGGAGGTAGCTTACATTTGGTTGAGCCGATAAGGCTGGTTCGCTTAATCTTTAGTGAGTTGCCGAAATCTTTCTAATTCCACCGGAAGTGATTTGCCGTTCCATCGGAAGATAAACGAATTATGTTTCGGTACATGCTCAATAGTGAAACCAGCCTGGGGTCTTGATTCAATCGGTCTATCACTGACTGGTGTACACCTGGTTTCAACGAGAAAGCTGGTTTGACTCCGAGTAGAAAAAAATTATTGCCGATTATAATGGTAGTCGATTTATATCTCGGAAAAAAAGCCATGGCAAAACTCTTTTTGGTCAAACCAATGTCGGACTACAACTCTCACGATAATGGACGGAGGTAGCTTACATTTGGTTGAGCCGATAAGGCTGGTTCGCTTAATCTTTAGTGAGTTGCCGAAATCTTTCTAATTCCACCGGAAGTGATTTGCCGTTCCATCAGAAGATAAACGAATTATGTTTCGGTACATGCTCAATAGTGAAACCAGCCTGGGGTCTTGATTCAATCGGTCTATCACTGACTGGTGTACACCTGGTTTCAACGAGAAAGCTGGTTTGACTCCGAGTAGAAAAAAATTATTGCCGATTATAATGGTAGTCGATTTATATCTCGGAAAAAAAGCCATGGCAAAACTCTTATTGGTCAAACCAATGTCGGACTACAACTCTCACGATAATGGACGGAGGTAGCTTACATTTGGTTGAGCCGATAAGGCTGGTTCGCTTAATCTTTTGTGAGTTGCCGAAATCTTTCTAATTCCACCGGAAGTGATTTGCCGTTCCATCGGAAGATAAACGAATTATGTTTCGGTACATGCTCAATAGTGAAACCAGCCTGGGGTCTTGATTCAATCGGTCTATCACTGACTGGTGTACACCTGGTTTCAACGAGAAAGCTGGTTTGACTCCGAATAGAAAAAAATTATTGCCGATTATAATGGTAGTCGATTTATATCTCGGAAAAAAAGCCATGGCAAAACTCTTATTGGTCAAACCAATGTCGGACTACAACTCTCACGATAATGGACGGAGGTAGCTTACATTTGGTTGAGCCGATAAGGCTGGTTCGCTTAATCTTTTGTGAGTTGCCGAAATCTTTCTAATTCCACCGGAAGTGATTTGCCGTTCCATCGGAAGATAAACGAATTATGTTTCGGTACATGCTCAATAGTGAAACCAGCCTGGGGTCTTGATTCAATCGGTCTATCACTGACTGTTGTACACCTGGTTTCAACGAGAAAGCTGGTTTGACTCCGAGTAGAAAAAAAATTATTGCCGATTATAATGGTAGTCGATTTATGTCTCGAAAAAAAAAAATGCCATGGCAAAACTCTTTTTGGTCAAAACAATGTCGGACTACAACTCTCACGATAATGGACGGAGGTAGCTTACATTTGGTTGAGCCGATAAGGCTGGTTCGCTTAATCTTTAGTGAGTTGCCGAAATCTTTCTAATTCCACCGGAAGTAATTTGCCGTTCCATCGGAAGATAAACGAATTATGTTTCGGTACATGCTCAATAGTGAAACCAGCCTGGGGTCTTGATTCAATCGGTCTATCACTGACTGGTGTACACCTGGTTTCAACGAGAAAGCTGGTTTGACTCCGAGTAGAAAAAAATTATTGCCGATTATAATGATAGTCGATTTATATCTCGAAAAAAAAATGCCATGGCAAAAGTCTTTTTGGTCAAAACAATGGCGGACTACAACTCCCACGATAATGTACGGAGGTAGCTTACATTTGGTTGAGCCGATAAGGCTGGTTCGCTTAATCTTTAGTGAGTTGCCGAAATCTTTCTAATTCCACCGGAAGTGATTTGCCGTTCCATCGGAAGATAAACGAATTATGTTTCGGTACATGCTCAATAGTGAAACCAGCCTGGGGTCTTGATTCAATCGGTCTATCACTGACTGGTGTACACCTGGTTTCAACGAGAAAGCTGGTTTGACTCCGAGTAGAAAAAAATTATTGCCGATTATAATGGTAGTCGATTTATATCTCGGAAAAAAAGCCATGGCAAAACTCTTATTGGTCAAACCAATGTCGGACTACAACTCTCACGATAATGGACGGAGGTAGCTTACATTTGGTTGAGCCGATAAGGCTGGTTCGCTTAATCTTTTGTGAGTTGCCGAAATCTTTCTAATTCCACCGGAAGTGATTTGCCGTTCCATCGGAAGATAAACGAATTATGTTTCGGTACATGCTCAATAGTGAAACCAGCCTGGGGTCTTGATTCAATCGGTCTATCACTGACTGGTGTACACCTGGTTTCAACGAGAAAGCTGGTTTGACTCCGAATAGAAAAAAATTATTGCCGATTATAATGGTAGTCGATTTATATCTCGGAAAAAAAGCCATGGCAAAACTCTTATTGGTCAAACCAATGTCGGACTACAACTCTCACGATAATGGACGGAGGTAGCTTACATTTGGTTGAGCCGATAAGGCTGGTTCGCTTAATCTTTTGTGAGTTGCCGAAATCTTTCTAATTCCACCGGAAGTGATTTGCCGTTCCATCGGAAGATAAACGAATTATGTTTCGGTACATGCTCAATAGTGAAACCAGCCTGGGGTCTTGATTCAATCGGTCTATCACTGACTGGTGTACACCTGGTTTCAACGAGAAAGCTGGTTTGACTCCGAGTAGAAAAAAATTATTGCCGATTATAATGGTAGTCGATTTATATCTCGGAAAAAAAGCCATGGCAAAACTCTTTTTGGTCAAACCAATGTCGGACTACAACTCTCACGATAATGGACGTATTCAGCTTGAATTTAGTTGAACCGATAAGGCTGGTTCGCTTACTCTTTAGTGAGTTGCCGAAATCTCTTTAATTCCCCCGGAAGTGATTTGCCGTTCCATCGGAAGATAAACGAATTATGTTTCGGTACATGCTCAATAGTGAAACCAGCCTGGGGTCTTGATTCATTCGGTCTTTCACTGACTGGTGTACACCTGGTTTCAACGAGAAAGCTGGTTTGACTCCGAGTAGAAAAAAAATTATTGCCGATTATAATGGTAGTCGATTTATGTCTCGAAAAAAAAAAAGCCATGGCAAAACTCTTTTTGGTCAAACCAATGTCGGACTACAACTCTCACGATAATGGACGGAGGTAGCTTACATTTGGTTGAGCCGATAAGGCTGGTTCGCTTAATCTTTAGTGAGTTGCCGAAATCTTTCTAATTCCACCGGAAGTGATTTGCCGTTCCATCGGAAGATAAACGAATTATGTTTCGGTACATGCTCAATAGTGAAACCAGCCTGGGGTCTTGATTCAATCGGTCTATCACTGACTGGTGTACACCTGGTTTCAACGAGAAAGCTGGTTTGACTCCGAGTGGAAAAAAATTATTGCCGATTATAATGGTAGTCGATTTATATCTCGGAAAAAAAGCCATGGCAAAACTCTTATTGGTCAAACCAATGTCGGACTACAACTCTCACGATAATGGACGGAGGTAGCTTACATTTGGTTGAGCCGATGAGGCTGGTTCGCTTAATCTTTAGTGAGTTGCCGAAATCTCTTTAATTCCCCCGGAAGTGATTTGCCGTTCCATCGGAAGATAAACGAATTATGTTTCGGTACATGCTCAATAGTGAAACCAGCCTGGGGTCTTGATTCAATCGGTCTATCACTGACTGGTGTACACCTGGTTTCAACGAGAAAGCTGGTTTGACTCCGAGTAGAAAAAAATTATTGCCGATTATAATGGTAGTCGATTTATATCTCGGAAAAAAAGCCATGGCAAAACTCTTATTGGTCAAACCAATGTCGGACTACAACTCTCACGATAATGGACGGAGGTAGCTTACATTTGGTTGAGCCGATAAGGCTGGTTCGCTTAATCTTTAGTGAGTTGCCGAAATCTTTCTAATTCCACCGGAAGTGATTTGCCGTTCCATCGGAAGATAAACGAATTATGTTTCGGTACATGCTCAATAGTGAAACCAGCCTGGGGTCTTGATTCAATCGGTCTATCACTGACTGGTGTACACCTGGTTTCAACGAGAAAGCTGGTTTGACTCCGAGTAGAAAAAAATTATTGCCGATTATAATGGTAGTCGATTTATATCTCGGAAAAAAAGCCATGGCAAAACTCTTTTTGGTCAAACCAATGTCGGACTACAACTCTCACGATAATGGACGGAGGTAGCTTACATTTGGTTGAGCCGATAAGGCTGGTTCGCTTAATCTTTAGTGAGTTGCCGAAATCTTTCTAATTCCACCGGAAGTGATTTGCCGTTCCATCGGAAGATAAACGAATTATGTTTCGGTACATGCTCAATAGTGAAACCAGCCTGGGGTCTTGATTCAATCGGTCTATCACTGACTGGTGTACACCTGGTTTCAACGAGAAAGCTGGTTTGACTCCGAGTAGAAAAAAATTATTGCCGATTATAATCGTAGTCGATTTATATCTCGGAAAAAAAGCCATGGCAAAACTCTTATTGGTCAAACCAATGTCGGACTACAACTCTCACGATAATGGACGGAGGTAGCTTACATTTGGTTGAGCCGATAAGGCTGGTTCGCTTAATCTTTTGTGAGTTGCCGAAATCTTTCTAATTCCACCGGAAGTGATTTGCCGTTCCATCGGAAGATAAACGAATTATGTTTCGGTACATGCTCAATAGTGAAACCAGCCTGGGGTCTTGATTCAATCGGTCTATCACTGACTGGTGTACACCTGGTTTCAACGAGAAAGCTGGTTTGACTCCGAGTAGAAAAAAATTATTGCCGATTATAATGGTAGTCGATTTATATCTCGGAAAAAAAGCCATGGCAAAACTCTTATTGGTCAAACCAATGTCGGACTACAACTCTCACGATAATGGACGGAGGTAGCTTACATTTGGTTGAGCCGATAAGGCTGGTTCGCTTAATCTTTTGTGAGTTGCCGAAATCTTTCTAATTCCACCGGAAGTGATTTGCCGTTCCATCGGAAGATAAACGAATTATGTTTCGGTACATGCTCAATAGTGAAACCAGCCTGGGGTCTTGATTCAATCGGTCTATCACTGACTGTTGTACACCTGGTTTCAACGAGAAAGCTGGTTCGTCTCCGAGTAGAAAAAAAATTATTGCCGATTATAATGGTAGTCGATTTATGTCTCGAAAAAAAAAAATGCCATGGCAAAACTCTTTTTGGTCAAACCAATGTCGGACTACAACTCTCACGATAATGGACGTATTCAGCTTGAATTTAGTTGAACCGATAAGGCTGGTTCGCTTAATCTTTAGTGAGTTGCCGAAATCTCTTTAATTCCCCCGGAAGTGATTTGCCGTTCCATCGGAAGATAAACGAATTATGTTTCGGTACATGCTCAATAGTGAAACCAGCCTGGGGTCTTGATTCATTCGGTCTATCACTGACTGGTGTACACCTGGTTTCAACGAGAAAGCTGGTTTGACTCCGAGTAGAAAAAAATTATTGCCGATTATAATAGTAGTCGATTTATATCTCGAAAAAAAAAAATGCCATGGCAAAACTCTTTTTGGTCAGAACAATGTCGGACTACAACTCTCACGATAATGGACGGAGGTAGCTTACATTTGGTTGAGCCGATAAGGCTGGTTCGCTTAATCTTTAGTGAGTTGCCGAAATCTCTTTAATTCCACCGGAAGTGATTTGCCGTTCCATCGGAAGATAAACGAATTATGTTTTGGTACATGCTCAATAGTGAAACCAGCCTGGGGTCTTGATTCAATCGGTCTATCACTGACTGTTGTACACCTGGTTTCGACGAGAAAGCTGGTTTGACTCCGAGTAGAAAAAAAATTATTGCCGATTATAATGATAGTCGATTTATATCTCGAAAAAAAATGCCATGGCAAAAGTCTTTTTGGTCAAAACAATGGCGGACTACAACTCTCACGATAATGGACGGAGGTAGCTTACATTTGGTTGAGCCGATAAGGCTGGTTCGCTTAATCTTTAGTGAGTTGCCGAAATCTTTCTAATTCCACCGGAAGTGATTTGCCGTTCCATCGGAAGATAAACGAATTATGTTTCGGTACATGCTCAATAGTGAAACCAGCCTGGGGTCTTGATTCAATCGGTCTATCACTGACTGTTGTAGACCTGGTTTCAACGAGAAAGCTGGTTCGTCTCCGAGTAGAAAAAAAATTATTGCCGATTATAATGGTAGTCGATTTATGTCTCGAAAAAAAAAAATGCCATGGCAAAACTCTTTTTGGTCAAACCAATGTCGGACTACAACTCTCACGATAATGGACGTATTCAGCTTGAATTTAGTTGAACCGATAAGGCTGGTTCGCTTAATCTTTAGTGAGTTGCCGAAATCTCTTTAATTCCCCCGGAAGTGATTTGCCGTTCCATCGGAAGATAAACGAATTATATTTCGGTACATGCTCAATAGTGAAACCAGCCTGGGGTCTTGATTCATTCGGTCTATCACTGACTGGTGTACACCTGGTTTCAACGAGAAAGCTGGTTTGACTCCGAGTAGAAAAAAATTATTGCCGATTATAATAGTAGTCGATTTATATCTCGAAAAAAAAAAATGCCATGGCAAAACTCTTTTTGGTCAGAACAATGTCGGACTACAACTCTCACGATAATGGACGGAGGTAGCTTACATTTGGTTGAGCCGATAAGGCTGGTTCGCTTAATCTTTAGTGAGTTGCCGAAATCTCTTTAATTCCACCGGAAGTGATTTGCCGTTCCATCGGAAGATAAACGAATTATGTTTTGGTACATGCTCAATAGTGAAACCAGCCTGGGGTCTTGATTCAATCGGTCTATCACTGACTGGTGTACACCTGGTTTCAACGAGAAAGCTGGTTTGACTCCGAGTAGAAAAAAATTATTGCCGATTATAATGGTAGTCGATTTATATCTCGGAAAAAAAGCCATGGCAAAACTCTTTTTGGTCAAACCAATGTCGGACTACAACTCTCACGATAATGGACGGAGGTAGCTTACATTTGGTTGAGCCGATAAGGCTGGTTCGCTTAATCTTTAGTGAGTTGCCGAAATCTTTCTAATTCCACCGGAAGTGATTTGCCGTTCCATCGGAAGATAAACGAATTATGTTTCGGTACATGCTCAATAGTGAAACCAGCATGGGGTCTTGATTCAATCGGTCTATCACTGACTGGTGTACACCTGGTTTCAACGAGAAAGCTGGTTTGACTCCGAGTAGAAAAAAATTATTGCCGATTATAATGGTAGTCGATTTATATCTCGGAAAAAAAGCCATGGCAAAACTCTTATTGGTCAAACCAATGTCGGACTACAACTCTCACGATAATGGACGGAGGTAGCTTACATTTGGTTGAGCCGATAAGGCTGGTTCGCTTAATCTTTAGTGAGTTGCCGAAATCTCTTTAATTCCACCGGAAGTGATTTGCCGTTCCATCGGAAGATAAACGAATTATGTTTTGGTACATGCTCAATAGTGAAACCAGCCTGGGGTCTTGATTCAATCGGTCTATCACTGACTGGTGTACACCTGGTTTCAAGGAGAAAGCTGGTTTGACTCCGAGTAGAAAAAAATTATTGCCGATTATAATGGTAGTCGATTTATATCTCGGAAAAAAAGCCATGGCAAAACTCTTATTGGTCAAACCAATGTCGGACTACAACTCTCACGATAATGGACGGAGGTAGCTTACATTTGGTTGAGCCGATAAGGCTGGTTCGCTTAATCTTTAGTGAGTTGCCGAAATCTTTCTAATTCCACCGGAAGTGATTTGCCGTTCCATCGGAAGATAAACGAATTATGTTTCGGTACATGCTCAATAGTGAAACCAGCATGGGGTCTTGATTCAATCGGTCTATCACTGACTGGTGTACACCTGGTTTCAACGAGAAAGCTGGTTTGACTCCGAGTAGAAAAAAATTATTGCCGATTATAATGGTAGTCGATTTATATCTCGGAAAAAAAGCCATGGCAAAACTCTTATTGGTCAAACCAATGTCGGACTACAACTCTCACGATAATGGACGGAGGTAGCTTACATTTGGTTGAGCCGATAAGGCTGGTTCGCTTAATCTTTAGTGAGTTGCCGAAATCTCTTTAATTCCACCGGAAGTGATTTGCCGTTCCATCGGAAGATAAACGAATTATGTTTTGGTACATGCTCAATAGTGAAACCAGCCTGGGGTCTTGATTCAATCGGTCTATCACTGACTGGTGTACACCTGGTTTCAAGGAGAAAGCTGGTTTGACTCCGAGTAGAAAAAAATTATTGCCGATTATAATGGTAGTCGATTTATATCTCGGAAAAAAAGCCATGGCAAAACTCTTTTTGGTCAAACCAATGTCGGACTACAACTCTCACGATAATGGACGGAGGTAGCTTACATTTGGTTGAGCCGATAAGGCTGGTTCGCTTAATCTTTAGTGAGTTGCCGAAATCTTTCTAATTCCACCGGAAGTGATTTGCCGTTCCATCGGAAGATAAACGAATTATGTTTCGGTACATGCTCAATAGTGAAACCAGCCTGGGGTCTTGATTCAATCGGTCTATCACTGACTGGTGTACACCTGGTTTCAACGAGAAAGCTGGTTTGACTCCGAGTAGAAAAAAATTATTGCCGATTATAATCGTAGTCGATTTATATCTCGGAAAAAAAGCCATGGCAAAACTCTTATTGGTCAAACCAATGTCGGACTACAACTCTCACGATAATGGACGGAGGTAGCTTACATTTGGTTGAGCCGATAAGGCTGGTTCGCTTAATCTTTTGTGAGTTGCCGAAATCTTTCTAATTCCACCGGAAGTGATTTGCCGTTCCATCGGAAGATAAACGAATTATGTTTCGGTACATGCTCAATAGTGAAACCAGCCTGGGGTCTTGATTCAATCGGTCTATCACTGACTGGTGTACACCTGGTTTCAACGAGAAAGCTGGTTTGACTCCGAGTAGAAAAAAATTATTGCCGATTATAATGGTAGTCGATTTATATCTCGGAAAAAAAGCCATGGCAAAACTCTTATTGGTCAAACCAATGTCGGACTACAACTCTCACGATAATGGACGGAGGTAGCTTACATTTGGTTGAGCCGATAAGGCTGGTTCGCTTAATCTTTTGTGAGTTGCCGAAATCTTTCTAATTCCACCGGAAGTGATTTGCCGTTCCATCGGAAGATAAACGAATTATGTTTCGGTACATGCTCAATAGTGAAACCAGCCTGGGGTCTTGATTCAATCGGCCTATCACTGACTGTTGTACACCTGGTTTCAACGAGAAAGCTGGTTTGACTCCGAGTAGAAAAAAATTATTGCCGATTATAATGGTAGTCGATTTATGTCTCGAAAAAAAAAATGCCATGGCAAAACTCTTTTTGGTCAAAACAATGTCGGACTACAACTCTCACGATAATGGACGGAGGTAGCTTACATTTGGTTGAGCCGATAAGGCTGGTTCGCTTAATCTTTAGTGAGTTGCCGAAATCTTTCTAATTCCACCGGAAGTAATTTGCCATTCCATCGGAAGATAAACGAATTATGTTTCGGTACATGCTCAATAGTGAAACCAGCCTGGGGTCTTGATTCAATCGGTCTATCACTGACTGGTGTACACCTGGTTTCAACGAGAAAGCTGGTTTGACTCCGAGTAGAAAAAAATTATTGCCGATTATAATGGTAGTCGATTTATATCTCGGAAAAAAAGCCATGGCAAAACTCTTATTGGTCAAACCAATGTCGGACTACAACTCTCACGATAATGGACGGAGGTAGCTTACATTTGGTTGAGCCGATAAGGCTGTTTCGCTTAATCTTTAGTGAGTTGCCGAAATCTCTTTAATTCCACCGGAAGTGATTTGCCGTTCCATCGGAAGATAAACGAATTATGTTTTGGTACATGCTCAATAGTGAAACCAGCCTGGGGTCTTGATTCAATCGGTCTATCACTGACTGTTGTACACCTGGTTTCGACGAGAAAGCTGGTTTGACTCCGAGTAGAAAAAAAATTATTGCCGATTATAATGATAGTCGATTTATATCTCGAAAAAAAATGCCATGGCAAAAGTCTTTTTGGTCAAAACAATGGCGGACTACAACTCTCACGATAATGGACGGAGGTAGCTTACATTTGGTTGAGCCGATAAGGCTGGTTCGCTTAATCTTTAGTGAGTTGCCGAAATCTTTCTAATTCCACCGGAAGTGATTTGCCGTTCCATCGGAAGATAAACGAATTATGTTTCGGTAAATGCTCAATAGTGAAACCAACCTGGGGTCTTGATTCAATCGGTCTATCACTGACTGTTGTACACCTGGTTTCAACGAGAAAGCTGGTTCGACTCCGAGTAGAAAAAAAATTATTGCCGATTATAATGGTAGTCGATTTATGTCTCGAAAAAAAAAATGCCATGGCAAAACTCTTTTTGGTCAAACCAATGTCGGACTACAACTCTCACGATAATGGACGTATTCAGCTTGAATTTAGTTGAACCGATAAGGCTGGTTCGCTTAATCTTTAGTGAGTTGCCGAAATCTCTTTAATTCCCCCGGAAGTGATTTGCCGTTCCATCGGAAGATAAACGAATTATGTTTCGGTACATGCTCAATAGTGAAACCAGCCTGGGGTCTTGATTCATTCGGTCTATCACTGACTGGTGTACACCTGGTTTCAACGAGAAAGCTGGTTTGACTCCGAGTAGAAAAAAATTATTGCCGATTATAATAGTAGTCGATTTATATCTCGAAAAAAAAATGCCATGACAAAAGTCTTTTTGGTCAAAACAATGGCGGACTACAACTCTCACGATAATGGACGGAGGTAGCTTACATTTGGTTGAGCCGATAAGGCTGGTTCGCTTAATCTTTAGTGAGTTGCCGAAATCTCTTTAATTCCCCCGGAAGTGATTTGCCGTTCCATCGGAAGATAAACGAATTATGTTTCGGTACATGCTCAATAGTGAAACCAGCCTGGGGTCTTGATTCATTCGGTCTATCACTGACTGGTGTACACCTGGTTTTAACGAGAAAGCTGGTTTGACTCCGAGTAGAAAAAAATTATTGCCGATTATAATAGTAGTCGATTTATATCTCGAAAAAAAAATGCCATGACAAAAGTCTTTTTGGTCAAAACAATGGCGGACTACAACTCTCACGATAATGGACGGAGGTAACTTACATTTGGTTGAGCCGATAAGGCTGGTTCGCTTAATCTTTTGTGAGTTGCCGAAATCTTTCTAATTCCACCGGAAGTGATTTGCCGTTCCATCGGAAGATAAACGAATTATGTTTCGGTACATGCTCAATAAAGAAACCAGCCTGGGGTCTTGATTCAATCGGTCTATCACTGACTGGTGTACACCTGGTTTCAACGAGAAAGCTGGTTTGACTCCGAGTAGAAAAAAATTATTGCCGATTATAATGGTAGTCGATTTATATCTCGGAAAAAAAGCCATGGCAAAACTCTTTTTGGTCAAACCAATGTCGGACTACAACTCTCACGATAATGGACGGAGGTAGCTTACATTTGGTTGAGCCGATAAGGCTGGTTCGCTTAATCTTTAGTGAGTTGCCGAAATCTTTCTAATTCCACCGGAAGTGATTTGCCGTTCCATCGGAAGATAAACGAATTATGTTTCGGTACATGCTCAATAGTGAAACCAGCATGGGGTCTTGATTCAATCGGTCTATCACTGACTGGTGTACACCTGGTTTCAACGAGAAAGCTGGTTTGACTCCGAGTAGAAAAAAATTATTGCCGATTATAATGGTAGTCGATTTATATCTCGGAAAAAAAGCCATGGCAAAACTCTTATTGGTCAAACCAATGTCGGACTACAACTCTCACGATAATGGACGGAGGTAGCTTACATTTGGTTGAGCCGATAAGGCTGGTTCGCTTAATCTTTAGTGAGTTGCCGAAATCTCTTTAATTCCACCGGAAGTGATTTGCCGTTCCATCGGAAGATAAACGAATTATGTTTTGGTACATGCTCAATAGTGAAACCAGCCTGGGGTCTTGATTCAATCGGTCTATCACTGACTGGTGTACACCTGGTTTCAAGGAGAAAGCTGGTTTGACTCCGAGTAGAAAAAAATTATTGCCGATTATAATGGTAGTCGATTTATATCTCGGAAAAAAAGCCATGGCAAAACTCTTATTGGTCAAACCAATGTCGGACTACAACTCTCACGATAATGGACGGAGGTAGCTTACATTTGGTTGAGCCGATAAGGCTGGTTCGCTTAATCTTTAGTGAGTTGCCGAAATCTCTTTAATTCCACCGGAAGTGATTTGCCGTTCCATCGGAAGATAAACGAATTATGTTTTGGTACATGCTCAATAGTGAAACCAGCCTGGGGTCTTGATTCAATCGGTCTATCACTGACTGGTGTACACCTGGTTTCAACGAGAAAGCTGGTTTGACTCCGAGTAGAAAAAAATTATTGCCGATTATAATGGTAGTCGATTTATATCTCGGAAAAAAAGCCATGGCAAAACTCTTTTTGGTCAAACCAATGTCGGACTACAACTCTCACGATAATGGACGGAGGTAGCTTACATTTGGTTGAGCCGATAAGGCTGGTTCGCTTAATCTTTAGTGAGTTGCCGAAATCTTTCTAATTCCACCGGAAGTGATTTGCCGTTCCATCGGAAGATAAACGAATTATGTTTCGGTACATGCTCAATAGTGAAACCAGCCTGGGGTCTTGATTCAATCGGTCTATCACTGACTGGTGTACACCTGGTTTCAACGAGAAAGCTGGTTTGACTCCGAGTAGAAAAAAATTATTGCCGATTATAATCGTAGTCGATTTATATCTCGGAAAAAAAGCCATGGCAAAACTCTTATTGGTCAAACCAATGTCGGACTACAACTCTCACGATAATGGACGGAGGTAGCTTACATTTGGTTGAGCCGATAAGGCTGGTTCGCTTAATCTTTTGTGAGTTGCCGAAATCTTTCTAATTCCACCGGAAGTGATTTGCCGTTCCATCGGAAGATAAACGAATTATGTTTCGGTACATGCTCAATAGTGAAACCAGCCTGGGGTCTTGATTCAATCGGTCTATCACTGACTGGTGTACACCTGGTTTCAACGAGAAAGCTGGTTTGACTCCGAGTAGAAAAAAATTATTGCCGATTATAATGGTAGTCGATTTATATCTCGGAAAAAAAGCCATGGCAAAACTCTTATTGGTCAAACCAATGTCGGACTACAACTCTCACGATAATGGACGGAGGTAGCTTACATTTGGTTGAGCCGATAAGGCTGGTTCGCTTAATCTTTTGTGAGTTGCCGAAATCTTTCTAATTCCACCGGAAGTGATTTGCCGTTCCATCGGAAGATAAACGAATTATGTTTCGGTACATGCTCAATAGTGAAACCAGCCTGGGGTCTTGATTCAATCGGCCTATCACTGACTGTTGTACACCTGGTTTCAACGAGAAAGCTGGTTTGACTCCGAGTAGAAAAAAAATTATTGCCGATTATAATGGTAGTCGATTTATGTCTCGAAAAAAAAAATGCCATGGCAAAACTCTTTTTGGTCAAAACAATGTCGGACTACAACTCTCACGATAATGGACGGAGGTAGCTTACATTTGGTTGAGCCGATAAGGCTGGTTCGCTTAATCTTTAGTGAGTTGCCGAAATCTTTCTAATTCCACCGGAAGTAATTTGCCATTCCATCGGAAGATAAACGAATTATGTTTCGGTACATGCTCAATAGTGAAACCAGCCTGGGGTCTTGATTCAATCGGTCTATCACTGACTGGTGTACACCTGGTTTCAACGAGAAAGCTGGTTTGACTCCGAGTAGAAAAAAATTATTGCCGATTATAATGGTAGTCGATTTATATCTCGGAAAAAAAGCCATGGCAAAACTCTTATTGGTCAAACCAATGTCGGACTACAACTCTCACGATAATGGACGGAGGTAGCTTACATTTGGTTGAGCCGATAAGGCTGTTTCGCTTAATCTTTAGTGAGTTGCCGAAATCTCTTTAATTCCACCGGAAGTGATTTGCCGTTCCATCGGAAGATAAACGAATTATGTTTTGGTACATGCTCAATAGTGAAACCAGCCTGGGGTCTTGATTCAATCGGTCTATCACTGACTGTTGTACACCTGGTTTCGACGAGAAAGCTGGTTTGACTCCGAGTAGAAAAAAAATTATTGCCGATTATAATGATAGTCGATTTATATCTCGAAAAAAAATGCCATGGCAAAAGTCTTTTTGGTCAAAACAATGGCGGACTACAACTCTCACGATAATGGACGGAGGTAGCTTACATTTGGTTGAGCCGATAAGGCTGGTTCGCTTAATCTTTAGTGAGTTGCCGAAATCTTTCTAATTCCACCGGAAGTGATTTGCCGTTCCATCGGAAGATAAACGAATTATGTTTCGGTAAATGCTCAATAGTGAAACCAACCTGGGGTCTTGATTCAATCGGTCTATCACTGACTGTTGTACACCTGGTTTCAACGAGAAAGCTGGTTCGACTCCGAGTAGAAAAAAAATTATTGCCGATTATAATGGTAGTCGATTTATGTCTCGAAAAAAAAAATGCCATGGCAAAACTCTTTTTGGTCAAACCAATGTCGGACTACAACTCTCACGATAATGGACGTATTCAGCTTGAATTTAGTTGAACCGATAAGGCTGGTTCGCTTAATCTTTAGTGAGTTGCCGAAATCTCTTTAATTCCCCCGGAAGTGATTTGCCGTTCCATCGGAAGATAAACGAATTATGTTTCGGTACATGCTCAATAGTGAAACCAGCCTGGGGTCTTGATTCATTCGGTCTATCACTGACTGGTGTACACCTGGTTTCAACGAGAAAGCTGGTTTGACTCCGAGTAGAAAAAAATTATTGCCGATTATAATAGTAGTCGATTTATATCTCGAAAAAAAAATGCCATGACAAAAGTCTTTTTGGTCAAAACAATGGCGGACTACAACTCTCACGATAATGGACGGAGGTAGCTTACATTTGGTTGAGCCGATAAGGCTGGTTCGCTTAATCTTTAGTGAGTTGCCGAAATCTCTTTAATTCCCCCGGAAGTGATTTGCCGTTCCATCGGAAGATAAACGAATTATGTTTCGGTACATGCTCAATAGTGAAACCAGCCTGGGGTCTTGATTCATTCGGTCTATCACTGACTGGTGTACACCTGGTTTTAACGAGAAAGCTGGTTTGACTCCGAGTAGAAAAAAATTATTGCCGATTATAATAGTAGTCGATTTATATCTCGAAAAAAAAATGCCATGACAAAAGTCTTTTTGGTCAAAACAATGGCGGACTACAACTCTCACGATAATGGACGGAGGTAACTTACATTTGGTTGAGCCGATAAGGCTGGTTCGCTTAATCTTTTGTGAGTTGCCGAAATCTTTCTAATTCCACCGGAAGTGATTTGCCGTTCCATCGGAAGATAAACGAATTATGTTTCGGTACATGCTCAATAAAGAAACCAGCCTGGGGTCTTGATTCAATCGGTCTATCACTGACTGGTGTACACCTGGTTTCAACGAGAAAGCTGGTTTGACTCCGAGTAGAAAAAAATTATTGCCGATTATAATGGTAGTCGATTTATATCTCGGAAAAAAAGCCATGGCAAAACTCTTTTTGGTCAAACCAATGTCGGACTACAACTCTCACGATAATGGACGGAGGTAGCTTACATTTGGTTGAGCCGATAAGGCTGGTTCGCTTAATCTTTAGTGAGTTGCCGAAATCTTTCTAATTCCACCGGAAGTGATTTGCCGTTCCATCGGAAGATAAACGAATTATGTTTCGGTACATGCTCAATAGTGAAACCAGCATGGGGTCTTGATTCAATCGGTCTATCACTGACTGGTGTACACCTGGTTTCAACGAGAAAGCTGGTTTGACTCCGAGTAGAAAAAAATTATTGCCGATTATAATGGTAGTCGATTTATATCTCGGAAAAAAAGCCATGGCAAAACTCTTATTGGTCAAACCAATGTCGGACTACAACTCTCACGATAATGGACGGAGGTAGCTTACATTTGGTTGAGCCGATAAGGCTGGTTCGCTTAATCTTTAGTGAGTTGCCGAAATCTCTTTAATTCCACCGGAAGTGATTTGCCGTTCCATCGGAAGATAAACGAATTATGTTTTGGTACATGCTCAATAGTGAAACCAGCCTGGGGTCTTGATTCAATCGGTCTATCACTGACTGGTGTACACCTGGTTTCAAGGAGAAAGCTGGTTTGACTCCGAGTAGAAAAAAATTATTGCCGATTATAATGGTAGTCGATTTATATCTCGGAAAAAAAGCCATGGCAAAACTCTTATTGGTCAAACCAATGTCGGACTACAACTCTCACGATAATGGACGGAGGTAGCTTACATTTGGTTGAGCCGATAAGGCTGGTTCGCTTAATCTTTAGTGAGTTGCCGAAATCTCTTTAATTCCACCAAAAGTGATTTGCCGTTCCATCGGAAGATAAACGAATTATGTTTTGGTACATGCTCAATAGTGAAACCAGCCTGGGGTCTTGATTCAATCGGTCTATCACTGACTGTTGTACACCTGGTTTCGACGAGAAAGCTGGTTTGACTCCGAGTAGAAAAAAAATTATTGCCGATTATAATGATAGTCGATTTATATCTCGAAAAAAAAATGCCATGGCAAAAGTCTTTTTGGTCAAAACAATGGCGGACTACAACTCTCACGATAATGGACGGAGGTAGCTTACATTTGGTTGAGCCGATAAGGCTGGTTCGCTTAATCTTTAGTGAGTTGCCGAAATCTTTCTAATTCCACCGGAAGTGATTTGCCGTTCCATCGGAAGATAAACGAATTATGTTTCGGTACATGCTCAATAGTGAAACCAACCTGGGGTCTTGATTCAATCGGTCTATCACTGACTGTTGTACACCTGGTTTCAACGAGAAAGCTGGTTCGACTCCGAGTAGAAAAAAAATTATTGCCGATTATAATGGTAGTCGATTTATGTCTCGAAAAAAAAAATGCCATGGCAAAACTCTTTTTGGTCAAACCAATGTCGGACTACAACTCTCACGATAATGGACGTATTCAGCTTGAATTTAGTTGAACCGATAAGGCTGGTTCGCTTAATCTTTAGTGAGTTGCCGAAATCTCTTTAATTCCCCCGGAAGTGATTTGCCGTTCCATCGGAAGATAAACGAATTATGTTTCGGTACATGCTCAATAGTGAAACCAGCCTGGGGTCTTGATTCAATCGGTCTATCACTGACTGGTGTACACCTGGTTTCAACGAGAAAGCTGGTTTGACTCCGAGTAGAAAAAAATTATTGCCGATTATAATGGTAGTCGATTTATATCTCGGAAAAAAAGCCATGGCAAAACTCTTATTGGTCAAACCAATGTCGGACTACAACTCTCACGATAATGGACGGAGGTAGCTTACATTTGGTTGAGCCGATAAGGCTGGTTCGCTTAATCTTTAGTGAGTTGCCGAAATCTTTCTAATTCCACCGGAAGTGATTTGCCGTTCCATCGGAAGATAAACGAATTATGTTTCGGTACATGCTCAATAGTGAAACCAGCCTGGGGTCTTGATTCAATCGGTCTATCACTGACTGGTGTACACCTGGTTTCAACGAGAAAGCTGGTTTGACTCCGAGTAGAAAAAAATTATTGCCGATTATAATGGTAGTCGATTTATATCTCGGAAAAAAAGCCATGGCAAAACTCTTTTTGGTCAAACCAATGTCGGACTACAACTCTCACGATAATGGACGGAGGTAGCTTACATTTGGTTGAGCCGATAAGGCTGGTTCGCTTAATCTTTAGTGAGTTGCCGAAATCTTTCTAATTCCACCGGAAGTGATTTGCCGTTCCATCGGAAGATAAACGAATTATGTTTCGGTACATGCTCAATAGTGAAACCAGCCTGGGGTCTTGATTCAATCGGTCTATCACTGACTGGTGTACACCTGGTTTCAACGAGAAAGCTGGTTTGACTCCGAGTAGAAAAAAATTATTGCCGATTATAATGGTAGTCGATTTATATCTCGGAAAAAAAGCCATGGCAAAACTCTTATTGGTCAAACCAATGTCGGACTACAACTCTCACGATAATGGACGGAGGTAGCTTACATTTGGTTGAGCCGATAAGGCTGGTTCGCTTAATCTTTTGTGAGTTGCCGAAATCTTTCTAATTCCACCGGAAGTGATTTGCCGTTCCATCGGAAGATAAACGAATTATGTTTCGGTACATGCTCAATAGTGAAACCAGCCTGGGGTCTTGATTCAATCGGTCTATCACTGACTGGTGTACACCTGGTTTCAACGAGAAAGCTGGTTTGACTCCGAGTAGAAAAAAATTATTGCCGATTATAATGGTAGTCGATTTATATCTCGGAAAAAAAGCCATGGCAAAACTCTTATTGGTCAAACCAATGTCGGACTACAACTCTCACGATAATGGACGGAGGTAGCTTACATTTGGTTGAGCCGATAAGGCTGGTTCGCTTAATCTTTTGTGAGTTGCCGAAATCTTTCTAATTCCACCGGAAGTGATTTGCCGTTCCATCGGAAGATAAACGAATTATGTTTCGGTACATGCTCAATAGTGAAACCAGCCTGGGGTCTTGATTCAATCGGTCTATCACTGACTGTTGTACACCTGGTTTCAACGAGAAAGCTGGTTCGTCTCCGAGTAGAAAAAAAATTATTGCCGATTATAATGGTAGTCGATTTATGTCTCGAAAAAAAAAAATGCCATGGCAAAACTCTTTTTGGTCAAACCAATGTCGAACTACAACTCTCACGATAATGGACGTATTCAGATTGAATTTAGTTGAACCGATAAGGCTGGTTCGCTTAATCTTTAGTGAGTTGCCGAAATCTCTTTAATTCCCCCGGAAGTGATTTGCCGTTCCATCGGAAGATAAACGAATTATGTTTCGGTACATGCTCAATAGTGAAACCAGCCTGGGGTCTTGATTCATTCGGTCTATCACTGACTGGTGTACACCTGGTTTCAACGAGAAAGCTGGTTTGACTCCGAGTAGAAAAAAATTATTGCCGATTATAATAGTAGTCGATTTATATCTCGAAAAAAAAAAATGCCATGGCAAAACTCTTTTTGGTCAGAACAATGTCGGACTACAACTCTCACGATAATGGACGGAGGTAGCTTACATTTGGTTGAGCCGATAAGGCTGGTTCGCTTAATCTTTAGTGAGTTGCCGAAATCTCTTTAATTCCACCGGAAGTGATTTGCCGTTCCATCGGAAGATAAACGAATTATGTTTTGGTACATGCTCAATAGTGAAACCAGCCTGGGGTCTTGATTCAATCGGTCTATCACTGACTGTTGTACACCTGGTTTCGACGAGAAAGCTGGTTTGACTCCGAGTAGAAAAAAAATTATTGCCGATTATAATGATAGTCGATTTATATCTCGAAAAAAAATGCCATGGCAAAAGTCTTTTTGGTCAAAACAATGGCGGACTACAACTCTCACGATAATGGACGGAGGTAGCTTACATTTGGTTGAGCCGATAAGGCTGGTTCGCTTAATCTTTAGTGAGTTGCCGAAATCTTTCTAATTCCACCGGAAGTGATTTGCCGTTCCATCGGAAGATAAACGAATTATGTTTCGGTACATGCTCAATAGTGAAACCAGCCTGGGGTCTTGATTCAATCGGTCTATCACTGACTGTTGTACACCTGGTTTCAACGAGAAAGCTGGTTCGTCTCCGAGTAGAAAAAAAATTATTGCCGATTATAATGGTAGTCGATTTATGTCTCGAAAAAAAAAAATGCCATGGCAAAACTCTTTTTGGTCAAACCAATGTCGGACTACAACTCTCACGATAATGGACGTATTCAGCTTGAATTTAGTTGAACCGATAAGGCTGGTTCGCTTAATCTTTAGTGAGTTGCCGAAATCTCTTTAATTCCCCCGGAAGTGATTTGCCGTTCCATCGGAAGATAAACGAATTATGTTTCGGTACATGCTCAATAGTGAAACCAGCCTGGGGTCTTGATTCATTCGGTCTATCACTGACTGGTGTACACCTGGTTTCAACGAGAAAGCTGGTTTGACTCCGAGTAGAAAAAAATTATTGCCGATTATAATAGTAGTCGATTTATATCTCGAAAAAAAAAAATGCCATGGCAAAACTCTTTTTGGTCAGAACAATGTCGGACTACAACTCTCACGATAATGGACGGAGGTAGCTTACATTTGGTTGAGCCGATAAGGCTGGTTCGCTTAATCTTTAGTGAGTTGCCGAAATCTCTTTAATTCCACCGGAAGTGATTTGCCGTTCCATCGGAAGATAAACGAATTATGTTTTGGTACATGCTCAATAGTGAAACCAGCCTGGGGTCTTGATTCAATCGGTCTATCACTGACTGGTGTACACCTGGTTTCAACGAGAAAGCTGGTTTGACTCCGAGTAGAAAAAAATTATTGCCGATTATAATGGTAGTCGATTTATATCTCGGAAAAAAAGCCATGGCAAAACTCTTATTGGTCAAACCAATGTCGGACTACAACTCTCACGATAATGGACGGAGGTAGCTTACATTTGGTTGAGCCGATAAGGCTGGTTCGCTTAATCTTTAGTGAGTTGCCGAAATCTCTTTAATTCCACCGGAAGTGATTTGCCGTTCCATCGGAAGATAAACGAATTATGTTTCGGTACATGCTCAATAGTGAAACCAGCCTGGGGTCTTGATTCAATCGGTCTATCACTGACTGTTGTACACCTGGTTTCAACGAGAAAGCTGGTTCGACTCCGAGTAGAAAAAAAATTATTGGCGATTATAATGGTAGTCGATTTATGTCTCGAAAAAAAAAAAATGCCATGGCAAAACTCTTTTTGGTCAGAACAATGTCGGACTACAACTCTCACGATAATGGACGGAGGTAGCTTACATTTGGTTGAGCCGATAAGGCTGGTTCGCTTAATCTTTAGTGAGTTGCCGAAATCTTTCTAATTCCACCGGAAGTGATTTGCCGTTCCATCGGAAGATAAACGAATTATGTTTTGGTAAATGCTCAATAGTGAAACCAGCCTGGGGTCTTGATTCAATCGGTCTATCACTGACTGTTGTACACCTGGTTTCAACGAGAAAGCTGGTTCGACTCCGAGTAGAAAAAAAATTATTGCCGATTATAATGATAGTCGATTTATATCTCGAAAAAAAAATGCCATGGCAAAAGTCTTTTTGGTCAAAACAATGTCGGACTACAACTCTCACGATAATGGAAGTATTCAGCTTGAATTTAGTTGAACCGATAAGGCTGGTTCGCTTAATCTTTAGTGAGTTGCCGAAATCTCTTTAATTCCCCCGGAAGTGATTTGCCGTTCCATCGGAAGATAAACGAATTATGTTTCGGTACATGCTCAATAGTGAAACCAGCCTGGGGTCTTGATTCATTCGGTCTATCACTGACTGGTGTACACCTGGTTTCAACGAGAAAGCTGGTTTGACTCCGAGTAGAAAAAAATTATTGCCGATTATAATAGTAGTCGATTTATATCTCGAAAAAAAATGCCATGACAAAAGTCTTTTTGGTCAAAACAATGGCGGACTACAACTCTCACGATAATGGACGGAGGTAGCTTACATTTGGTTGAGCCGATAAGGCTGGTTCGCTTAATCTTTTGTGAGTTGCCGAAATCTTTCTAATTCCACCGGAAGTGATTTGCCGTTCCATCGGAAGATAAACGAATTATGTTTCGGTACATGCTCAATAGTGAAACCAGCCTGGGGTCTTGATTCAATCGGTCTATCACTGACTGTTGTACACCTGGTTTCAACGAGAAAGCTGGTTTGACTCCGAGTAGAAAAAAAATTATTGCCGATTATAATGATAGTCGATTTATATCTCGAAAAAAAAATGCCATGGCAAAAGTCTTTTTGGTCAAAACAATGGCGGACTACAACTCTCACGATAATGGACGGAGGTAGCTTACATTTGGTTGAGCCGATAAGGCTGGTTCGCTTAATCTTTAGTGAGTTGCCGAAATCTTTCTAATTCCACCGGAAGTGATTTGCCGTTCCATCGGAAGATAAACGAATTATGTTTCGGTACATGCTCAATAGTGAAACCAGCCTGGGGTCTTGATTCATTCGGTCTATCACTGACTGGTGTACACCTGGTTTCAACGAGAAAGCTGGTTTGACTCCGAGTAGAAAAAAATTATTGCCGATTATAATAGTAGTCGATTTATATCTCGAAAAAAAAATGCCATGACAAAGGTCTTTTTGGTCAAAACAATGGCGGACTACAACTCTCACGATAATGGACGGAGGTAGCTTACATTTGGTTGAGCCGATAAGGCTGGTTCGCTTAATCTTTTGTGAGTTGCCGAAATCTTTCTAATTCCACCGGAAGTGATTTGCCGTTCCATCGGAAGATAAACGAATTATGTTTCGGTACATGCTCAATAGTGAAACCAGCCTGGGGTCTTGATTCAATCGGTCTATCACTGACTGTTGTACACCTGGTTTCAACGAGAAAGCTGGTTTGACTCCGAGTAGAAAAAAAATTATTGCCGATTATAATGGTAGTCGATTTATGTCTCGAAAAAAAAAATGCCATGGCAAAACTCTTTTTGGTCAAAACAATGTCGGACTACAACTCTCACGATAATGGACGGAGGTAGCTTACATTTGGTTGAGCCGATAAGGCTGGTTCGCTTAATCTTTAGTGAGTTGCCGAAATCTTTCTAATTCCACCGGAAGTAATTTGCCGTTCCATCGGAAGATAAACGAATTATGTTTCGGTACATGCTCAATAGTGAAACCAGCCTGGGGTCTTGATTCAATCGGTCTATCACTGACTGTTGTACACCTGGTTTCAACGAGAAAGCTGGTTCGACTCCGAGTAGAAAAAAAATTATTGCCGATTATAATGATAGTCGATTTATATCTCGAAAAAAAAATGCCATGGCAAAAGTCTTTTTGGTCAAAACAATGTCGGACTACAACTCTCACGATAATGGAAGTATTCAGCTTGAATTTAGTTGAACCGATAAGGCTGGTTCGCTTAATCTTTAGTGAGTTGCCGAAATCTCTTTAATTCCCCCGGAAGTGATTTGCCGTTCCATCGGAAGATAAACGAATTATGTTTCGGTACATGCTCAATAGTGAAACCAGCCTGGGGTCTTGATTCATTCGGTCTATCACTGACTGGTGTACACCTGGTTTCAACGAGAAAGCTGGTTTGACTCCGAGTAGAAAAAAATTATTGCCGATTATAATAGTAGTCGATTTATATCTCGAAAAAAAATGCCATGACAAAAGTCTTTTTGGTCAAAACAATGGCGGACTACAACTCTCACGATAATGGACGGAGGTAGCTTACATTTGGTTGAGCCGATAAGGCTGGTTCGCTTAATCTTTTGTGAGTTGCCGAAATCTTTCTAATTCCACCGGAAGTGATTTGCCGTTCCATCGGAAGATAAACGAATTATGTTTCGGTACATGCTCAATAGTGAAACCAGCCTGGGGTCTTGATTCAATCGGTCTATCACTGACTGTTGTACACCTGGTTTCAACGAGAAAGCTGGTTTGACTCCGAGTAGAAAAAAAATTATTGCCGATTATAATGATAGTCGATTTATATCTCGAAAAAAAAATGCCATGGCAAAAGTCTTTTTGGTCAAAACAATGGCGGACTACAACTCTCACGATAATGGACGGAGGTAGCTTACATTTGGTTGAGCCGATAAGGCTGGTTCGCTTAATCTTTAGTGAGTTGCCGAAATCTTTCTAATTCCACCGGAAGTGATTTGCCGTTCCATCGGAAGATAAACGAATTATGTTTCGGTACATGCTCAATAGTGAAACCAGCCTGGGGTCTTGATTCATTCGGTCTATCACTGACTGGTGTACACCTGGTTTCAACGAGAAAGCTGGTTTGACTCCGAGTAGAAAAAAATTATTGCCGATTATAATAGTAGTCGATTTATATCTCGAAAAAAAAATGCCATGACAAAGGTCTTTTTGGTCAAAACAATGGCGGACTACAACTCTCACGATAATGGACGGAGGTAGCTTACATTTGGTTGAGCCGATAAGGCTGGTTCGCTTAATCTTTTGTGAGTTGCCGAAATCTTTCTAATTCCACCGGAAGTGATTTGCCGTTCCATCGGAAGATAAACGAATTATGTTTCGGTACATGCTCAATAGTGAAACCAGCCTGGGGTCTTGATTCAATCGGTCTATCACTGACTGTTGTACACCTGGTTTCAACGAGAAAGCTGGTTTGACTCCGAGTAGAAAAAAAATTATTGCCGATTATAATGGTAGTCGATTTATGTCTCGAAAAAAAAAATGCCATGGCAAAACTCTTTTTGGTCAAAACAATGTCGGACTACAACTCTCACGATAATGGACGGAGGTAGCTTACATTTGGTTGAGCCGATAAGGCTGGTTCGCTTAATCTTTAGTGAGTTGCCGAAATCTTTCTAATTCCACCGGAAGTAATTTGCCGTTCCATCGGAAGATAAACGAATTATGTTTCGGTACATGCTCAATAGTGAAACCAGCCTGGGGTCTTGATTCAATCGGTCTATCACTGACTGGTGTACACCTGGTTTCAACGAGAAAGCTGGTTTGACTCCGAGTAGAAAAAAATTATTGCCGATTATAATGGTAGTCGATTTATATCTCGGAAAAAAAGCCATGGCAAAACTCTTTTTGGTCAAACCAATGTCGGACTACAACTCTCACGATAATGGACGGAGGTAGCTTACATTTGGTTGAGCCGATAAGGCTGGTTCGCTTAATCTTTAGTGAGTTGCCGAAATCTTTCTAATTCCACCGGAAGTGATTTGCCGTTCCATCGGAAGATAAACGAATTATGTTTCGGTACATGCTCAATAGTGAAACCAGCCTCGGGTCTTGATTCAATCGGTCTATCACTGACTGGTGTGCACCTGGTTTCAACGAGAAAGCTGGTTTGACTCCGAGTAGAAAAAAATTATTGCCGATTATAATGGTAGTCGATTTATATCTCGGAAAAAAAGCCATGGCAAAACTCTTATTGGTCAAACCAATGTCGGACTACAACTCTCACGATAATGGACGGAGGTAGCTTACATTTGGTTGAGCCGATAAGGCTGGTTCGCTTAATCTTTAGTGAGTTGCCGAAATCTCTTTAATTCCACCGGAAGTGATTTGCCGTTCCATCGGAAGATAAACGAATTATGTTTCGGTACATGCTCAATAGTGAAACCAGCCTGGGGTCTTGATTCAATCGGTCTATCACTGACTGTTGTACACCTGGTTTCAACGAGAAAGCTGGTTCGACTCCGAGTAGAAAAAAAATTATTGGCGATTATAATGGTAGTCGATTTATGTCTCGAAAAAAAAAAATGCCATGGCAAAACTCTTTTTGGTCAGAACAATGTCGGACTACAACTCTCACGATAATGGACGGAGGTAGCTTACATTTGGTTGAGCCGATAAGGCTGGTTCGCTTAATCTTTAGTGAGTTGCCGAAATCTTTCTAATTCCACCGGAAGTGATTTGCCGTTCCATCGGAAGATAAACGAATTATGTTTCGGTACATGCTCAATAGTGAAACCAACCTGGGGTCTTGATTCAATCGGTCTATCACTGACTGTTGTACACCTGGTTTCAACGAGAAAGCTGGTTCGACTCCGAGTAGAAAAAAAATTATTGCCGATTATAATGGTAGTCGATTTATGTCTCGAAAAAAAAAAATGCCATGGCAAAACTCTTTTTGGTCAAACCAATGTCGGACTACAACTCTCACGATAATGGACGTATTCAGCTTGAATTTAGTTGAACCGATAAGGCTGGTTCGCTTAATCTTTAGTGAGTTGCCGAAATCTCTTTAATTCCCCCGGAAGTGATTTGCCGTTCCATCGGAAGATAAACGAATTATGTTTCGGTACATGCTCAATAGTGAAACCAGCCTGGGGTCTTGATTCATTCGGTCTATCACTGACTGGTGTACACCTGGTTTCAACGAGAAAGCTGGTTTGACTCCGAGTAGAAAAAAATTATTGCCGATTATAATAGTAGTCGATTTATATCTCGAAAAAAAAATGCCATGACAAAAGTCTTTTTGGTCAAAACAATGGCGGACTACAACTCTCACGATAATGGACGGAGGTAACTTACATTTGGTTGAGCCGATAAGGCTGGTTCGCTTAATCTTTTGTGAGTTGCCGAAATCTTTCTAATTCCACCGGAAGTGATTTGCCGTTCCATCGGAAGATAAACGAATTATGTTTCGGTACATGCTCAATAGTGAAACCAGCCTGGGGTCTTGATTCAATCGGTCTATCACTGACTGGTGTACACCTGGTTTCAACGAGAAAGCTGGTTTGACTCCGAGTAGAAAAAAATTATTGCCGATTATAATGGTAGTCGATTTATATCTCGGAAAAAAAGCCATGGCAAAACTCTTATTGGTCAAACCAATGTCGGACTACAACTCTCACGATAATGGACGGAGGTAGCTTACATTTGGTTGAGCCGATAAGGCTGGTTCGCTTAATCTTTAGTGAGTTGCCGAAATCTTTCTAATTCCACCGGAAGTGATTTGCCGTTCCATCGGAAGATAAACGAATTATGTTTCGGTACATGCTCAATAGTGAAACCAGCCTGGGGTCTTGATTCAATCGGTCTATCACTGACTGGTGTACACCTGGTTTCAACGAGAAAGCTGGTTTGACTCCGAGTAGAAAAAAATTATTGCCGATTATAATGGTAGTCGATTTATATCTCGGAAAAAAAGCCATGGCAAAACTCTTTTTGGTCAAACCAATGTCGGACTACAACTCTCACGATAATGGACGGAGGTAGCTTACATTTGGTTGAGCCGATAAGGCTGGTTCGCTTAATCTTTAGTGAGTTGCCGAAATCTTTCTAATTCCACCGGAAGTGATTTGCCGTTCCATCGGAAGATAAACGAATTATGTTTCGGTACATGCTCAATAGTGAAACCAGCCTGGGGTCTTGATTCAATCGGTCTATCACTGACTGGTGTACACCTGGTTTCAACGAGAAAGCTGGTTTGACTCCGAGTAGAAAAAAATTATTGCCGATTATAATCGTAGTCGATTTATATCTCGGAAAAAAAGCCATGGCAAAACTCTTATTGGTCAAACCAATGTCGGACTACAACTCTCACGATAATGGACGGAGGTAGCTTACATTTGGTTGAGCCGATAAGGCTGGTTCGCTTAATCTTTTGTGAGTTGCCGAAATCTTTCTAATTCCACCGGAAGTGATTTGCCGTTCCATCGGAAGATAAACGAATTATGTTTCGGTACATGCTCAATAGTGAAACCAGCCTGGGGTCTTGATTCAATCGGTCTATCACTGACTGGTGTACACCTGGTTTCAACGAGAAAGCTGGTTTGACTCCGAGTAGAAAAAAATTATTGCCGATTATAATGGTAGTCGATTTATATCTCGGAAAAAAAGCCATGGCAAAACTCTTATTGGTCAAACCAATGTCGGACTACAACTCTCACGATAATGGACGGAGGTAGCTTACATTTGGTTGAGCCGATAAGGCTGGTTCGCTTAATCTTTTGTGAGTTGCCGAAATCTTTCTAATTCCACCGGAAGTGATTTGCCGTTCCATCGGAAGATAAACGAATTATGTTTCGGTACATGCTCAATAGTGAAACCAGCCTGGGGTCTTGATTCAATCGGTCTATCACTGACTGTTGTACACCTGGTTTCAACGAGAAAGCTGGTTTGACTCCGAGTAGAAAAAAAATTATTGCCGATTATAATGGTAGTCGATTTATGTCTCGAAAAAAAAAATGCCATGGCAAAACTCTTTTTGGTCAAAACAATGTCGGACTACAACTCTCACGATAATGGACGGAGGTAGCTTACATTTGGTTGAGCCGATAAGGCTGGTTCGCTTAATCTTTAGTGAGTTGCCGAAATCTTTCTAATTCCACCGGAAGTAATTTGCCGTTCCATCGGAAGATAAACGAATTATGTTTCGGTACATGCTCAATAGTGAAACCAGCCTGGGGTCTTGATTCAATCGGTCTATCACTGACTGGTGTACACCTGGTTTCAACGAGAAAGCTGGTTTGACTCCGAGTAGAAAAAAATTATTGCCGATTATAATGGTAGTCGATTTATATCTCGGAAAAAAAGCCATGGCAAAACTCTTATTGGTCAAACCAATGTCGGACTACAACTCTCACGATAATGGACGGAGGTAGCTTACATTTGGTTGAGCCGATAAGGCTGTTTCGCTTAATCTTTAGTGAGTTGCCGAAATCTCTTTAATTCCACCGGAAGTGATTTGCCGTTCCATCGGAAGATAAACGAATTATGTTTTGGTACATGCTCAATAGTGAAACCAGCCTGGGGTCTTGATTCAATCGGTCTATCACTGACTGTTGTACACCTGGTTTCGACGAGAAAGCTGGTTCGACTCCGAGTAGAAAAAAAATTATTGGCGATTATAATGGTAGTCGATTTATGTCTCGAAAAAAAAAAATGCCATGGCAAAACTCTTTTTGGTCAGAACAATGTCGGACTACAACTCTCACGATAATGGACGGAGGTAGCTTACATTTGGTTGAGCCGATAAGGCTGGTTCGCTTAATCTTTAGTGAGTTGCCGAAATCTTTCTAATTCCACCGGAAGTGATTTGCCGTTCCATCGGAAGATAAACGAATTATGTTTCGGTACATGCTCAATAGTGAAACCAACCTGGGGTCTTGATTCAATCGGTCTATCACTGACTGTTGTACACCTGGTTTCAACGAGAAAGCTGGTTCGACTCCGAGTAGAAAAAAAATTATTGCCGATTATAATGGTAGTCGATTTATGTCTCGAAAAAAAAAAATGCCATGGCAAAACTCTTTTTGGTCAAACCAATGTCGGACTACAACTCTCACGATAATGGACGTATTCAGCTTGAATTTAGTTGAACCGATAAGGCTGGTTCGCTTAATCTTTAGTGAGTTGCCGAAATCTCTTTAATTCCCCCGGAAGTGATTTGCCGTTCCATCGGAAGATAAACGAATTATGTTTCGGTACATGCTCAATAGTGAAACCAGCCTGGGGTCTTGATTCATTCGGTCTATCACTGACTGGTGTACACCTGGTTTCAACGAGAAAGCTGGTTTGACTCCGAGTAGAAAAAAATTATTGCCGATTATAATAGTAGTCGATTTATATCTCGAAAAAAAAATGCCATGACAAAAGTCTTTTTGGTCAAAACAATGGCGGACTACAACTCTCACGATAATGGACGGAGGTAACTTACATTTGGTTGAGCCGATAAGGCTGGTTCGCTTAATCTTTTGTGAGTTGCCGAAATCTTTCTAATTCCACCGGAAGTGATTTGCCGTTCCATCGGAAGATAAACGAATTATGTTTCGGTACATGCTCAATAGTGAAACCAGCCTGGGGTCTTGATTCAATCGGTCTATCACTGACTGGTGTACACCTGGTTTCAACGAGAAAGCTGGTTTGACTCCGAGTAGAAAAAAATTATTGCCGATTATAATGGTAGTCGATTTATATCTCGGAAAAAAAGCCATGGCAAAACTCTTATTGGTCAAACCAATGTCGGACTACAACTCTCACGATAATGGACGGAGGTAGCTTACATTTGGTTGAGCCGATAAGGCTGGTTCGCTTAATCTTTAGTGAGTTGCCGAAATCTTTCTAATTCCACCGGAAGTGATTTGCCGTTCCATCGGAAGATAAACGAATTATGTTTCGGTACATGCTCAATAGTGAAACCAGCCTGGGGTCTTGATTCAATCGGTCTATCACTGACTGGTGTACACCTGGTTTCAACGAGAAAGCTGGTTTGACTCCGAGTAGAAAAAAATTATTGCCGATTATAATGGTAGTCGATTTATATCTCGGAAAAAAAGCCATGGCAAAACTCTTTTTGGTCAAACCAATGTCGGACTACAACTCTCACGATAATGGACGGAGGTAGCTTACATTTGGTTGAGCCGATAAGGCTGGTTCGCTTAATCTTTAGTGAGTTGCCGAAATCTTTCTAATTCCACCGGAAGTGATTTGCCGTTCCATCGGAAGATAAACGAATTATGTTTCGGTACATGCTCAATAGTGAAACCAGCCTGGGGTCTTGATTCAATCGGTCTATCACTGACTGGTGTACACCTGGTTTCAACGAGAAAGCTGGTTTGACTCCGAGTAGAAAAAAATTATTGCCGATTATAATCGTAGTCGATTTATATCTCGGAAAAAAAGCCATGGCAAAACTCTTATTGGTCAAACCAATGTCGGACTACAACTCTCACGATAATGGACGGAGGTAGCTTACATTTGGTTGAGCCGATAAGGCTGGTTCGCTTAATCTTTAGTGAGTTGCCGAAATCTCATTAATTCCCCCGGAAGTGATTTGCCGTTCCATCGGAAGATAAACGAATTATGTTTCGGTACATGCTCAATAGTGAAACCAGCCTGGGGTCTTGATTCATTCGGTCTATCACTGACTGGTGTACACCTGGTTTCAACGAGAAAGCTGGTTTGACTCCGAGTAGAAAAAAATTATTGCCGATTATAATAGTAGTCGATTTATATCTCGAAAAAAAAATGCCATGACAAAAGTCTTTTTGGTCAAAACAATGGCGGACTACAACTCTCACGATAATGGACGGAGGTAACTTACATTTGGTTGAGCCGATAAGGCTGGTTCGCTTAATCTTTTGTGAGTTGCCGAAATCTTTCTAATTCCACCGGAAGTGATTTGCCGTTCCATCGGAAGATAAACGAATTATGTTTCGGTACATGCTCAATAGTGAAACCAGCCTGGGGTCTTGATTCAATCGGTCTATCACTGACTGGTGTACACCTGGTTTCAACGAGAAAGCTGGTTTGACTCCGAGTAGAAAAAAATTATTGCCGATTATAATGGTAGTCGATTTATATCTCGGAAAAAAAGCCATGGCAAAACTCTTATTGGTCAAACCAATGTCGGACTACAACTCTCACGATAATGGACGGAGGTAGCTTACATTTGGTTGAGCCGATAAGGCTGGTTCGCTTAATCTTTTGTGAGTTGCCGAAATCTTTCTAATTCCACCGGAAGTGATTTGCCGTTCCATCGGAAGATAAACGAATTATGTTTCGGTACATGCTCAATAGTGAAACCAGCCTGGGGTCTTGATTCAATCGGTCTATCACTGACTGTTGTACACCTGGTTTCAACGAGAAAGCTGGTTCGACTCCGAGTAGAAAAAAAATTATTGCCGATTATAATGGTAGTCGATTTATGTCTCGAAAAAAAAAATGCCATGGCAAAACTCTTTTTGGTCAAACCAATGTCGGACTACAACTCTCACGATAATGGACGTATTCAGCTTAAATTTAGTTGAACCGATAAGGCTGGTTCGCTTAATCTTTAGTGAGTTGCCGAAATCTCTTTAATTCCCCCGGAAGTGATTTGCCGTTCCATCGGAAGATAAACGAATTATGTTTCGGTACATGCTCAATAGTGAAACCAGCCTGGGGTCTTGATTCATTCGGTCTATCACTGACTGGTGTACACCTGGTTTCAACGAGAAAGCTGGTTTGACTCCGAGTAGAAAAAAATTATTGCCGATTATAATAGTAGTCGATTTATATCTCGAAAAAAAAATGCCATGACAAAAGTCTTTTTGGTCAAAACAATGGCGGACTACAACTCTCACGATAATGGACGGAGGTAACTTACATTTGGTTGAGCCGATAAGGCTGGTTCGCTTAATCTTTTGTGAGTTGCCGAAATCTTTCTAATTCCACCGGAAGTGATTTGCCGTTCCATCGGAAGATAAACGAATTATGTTTCGGTACATGCTCAATAGTGAAACCAGCCTGGGGTCTTGATTCAATCGGTCTATCACTGACTGGTGTACACCTGGTTTCAACGAGAAAGCTGGTTTGACTCCGAGTAGAAAAAAATTATTGCCGATTATAATGGTAGTCGATTTATATCTCGGAAAAAAAGCCATGGCAAAACTCTTTTTGGTCAAACCAATGTCGGACTACAACTCTCACGATAATGGACGGAGGTAGCTTACATTTGGTTGAGCCGATAAGGCTGGTTCGCTTAATCTTTAGTGAGTTGCCGAAATCTTTCTAATTCCACCGGAAGTGATTTGCCGTTCCATCGGAAGATAAACGAATTATGTTTCGGTACATGCTCAATAGTGAAACCAGCCTGGGGTCTTGATTCAATCGGTCTATCACTGACTGGTGTACACCTGGTTTCAACGAGAAAGCTGGTTTGACTCCGAGTAGAAAAAAATTATTGCCGATTATAATGGTAGTCGATTTATATCTCGGAAAAAAAGCCATGGCAAAACTCTTATTGGTCAAACCAATGTCGGACTACAACTCTCACGATAATGGACGTATTCAGCTTGAATTTAGTTGAACCGATAAGGCTGGTTCGCTTAATCTTTAGTGAGTTGCCGAAATCTCTTTAATTCCCCCGGAAGTGATTTGCCGTTCCATCGGAAGATAAACGAATTATGTTTCGGTACATGCTCAATAGTGAAACCAGCCTGGGGTCTTGATTCATTCGGTCTATCACTGACTGGTGTACACCTGGTTTCAACGAGAAAGCTGGTTTGACTCCGAGTAGAAAAAAATTATTGCCGATTATAATAGTAGTCGATTTATATCTCGAAAAAAAAAAATGCCATGGCAAAACTCTTTTTGGTCAGAACAATGTCGGACTACAACTCTCACGATAATGGACGGAGGTAGCTTACATTTGGTTGAGCCGATAAGGCTGGTTCGCTTAATCTTTAGTGAGTTGCCGAAATCTCTTTAATTCCACCGGAAGTGATTTGCCGTTCCATCGGAAGATAAACGAATTATGTTTTGGTACATGCTCAATAGTGAAACCAGCCTGGGGTCTTGATTCAATCGGTCTATCACTGACTGGTGTACACCTGGTTTCAACGAGAAAGCTGGTTTGACTCCGAGTAGAAAAAAATTATTGCCGATTATAATGGTAGTCGATTTATATCTCGGAAAAAAAGCCATGGCAAAACTCTTATTGGTCAAACCAATGTCGGACTACAACTCTCACGATAATGGACGGAGGTAGCTTACATTTGGTTGAGCCGATAAGGCTGGTTCGCTTAATCTTTAGTGAGTTGCCGAAATCTCTTTAATTCCACCGGAAGTGATTTTCCGTTCCATCGGAAGATAAACGAATTATGTTTCGGTACATGCTCAATAGTGAAACCAGCCTGGGGTCTTGATTCAATCGGTCTATCACTGACTGTTGTACACCTGGTTTCAACGAGAAAGCTGGTTCGACTCCGAGTAGAAAAAAAATTATTGGCGATTATAATGGTAGTCGATTTATGTCTCGAAAAAAAAAAAATGCCATGGCAAAACTCTTTTTGGTCAGAACAATGTCGGACTACAACTCTCACGATAATGGACGGAGGTAGCTTACATTTGGTTGAGCCGATAAGGCTGGTTCGCTTAATCTTTAGTGAGTTGCCGAAATCTTTCTAATTCCACCGGAAGTGATTTGCCGTTCCATCGGAAGATAAACGAATTATGTTTTGGTAAATGCTCAATAGTGAAACCAGCCTGGGGTCTTGATTCAATCGGTCTATCACTGACTGTTGTACACCTGGTTTCAACGAGAAAGCTGGTTCGACTCCGAGTAGAAAAAAAATTATTGCCGATTATAATGATAGTCGATTTATATCTCGAAAAAAAATGCCATGGCAAAAGTCTTTTTGGTCAAAACAATGTCGGACTACAACTCTCACGATAATGGAAGTATTCAGCTTGAATTTAGTTGAACCGATAAGGCTGGTTCGCTTAATCTTTAGTGAGTTGCCGAAATCTCTTTAATTCCCCCGGAAGTGATTTGCCGTTCCATCGGAAGATAAACGAATTATGTTTCGGTACATGCTCAATAGTGAAACCAGCCTGGGGTCTTGATTCATTCGGTCTATCACTGACTGGTGTACACCTGGTTTCAACGAGAAAGCTGGTTTGACTCCGAGTAGAAAAAAATTATTGCCGATTATAATAGTAGTCGATTTATATCTCGAAAAAAAAATGCCATGACAAAAGTCTTTTTGGTCAAAACAATGGCGGACTACAACTCTCACGATAATGGACGGAGGTAGCTTACATTTGGTTGAGCCGATAAGGCTGGTTCGCTTAATCTTTTGTGAGTTGCCGAAATCTTTCTAATTCCACCGGAAGTGATTTGCCGTTCCATCGGAAGATAAACGAATTATGTTTCGGTACATGCTCAATAGTGAAACCAGCCTGGGGTCTTGATTCAATCGGTCTATCACTGACTGTTGTACACCTGGTTTCAACGAGAAAGCTGGTTTGACTCCGAGTAGAAAAAAAATTATTGCCGATTATAATGATAGTCGATTTATATCTCGAAAAAAAAATGCCATGGCAAAAGTCTTTTTGGTCAAAACAATGGCGGACTACAACTCTCACGATAATGGACGGAGGTAGCTTACATTTGGTTGAGCCGATAAGGCTGGTTCGCTTAATCTTTAGTGAGTTGCCGAAATCTTTCTAATTCCACCGGAAGTGATTTGCCGTTCCATCGGAAGATAAACGAATTATGTTTCGGTACATGCTCAATAGTGAAACCAGCCTGGGGTCTTGATTCATTCGGTCTATCACTGACTGGTGTACACCTGGTTTCAACGAGAAAGCTGGTTTGACTCCGAGTAGAAAAAAATTATTGCCGATTATAATAGTAGTCGATTTATATCTCGAAAAAAAAATGCCATGACAAAGGTCTTTTTGGTCAAAACAATGGCGGACTACAACTCTCACGATAATGGACGGAGGTAGCTTACATTTGGTTGAGCCGATAAGGCTGGTTCGCTTAATCTTTTGTGAGTTGCCGAAATCTTTCTAATTCCACCGGAAGTGATTTGCCGTTCCATCGGAAGATAAACGAATTATGTTTCGGTACATGCTCAATAGTGAAACCAGCCTGGGGTCTTGATTCAATCGGTCTATCACTGACTGTTGTACACCTGGTTTCAACGAGAAAGCTGGTTTGACTCCGAGTAGAAAAAAAATTATTGCCGATTATAATGGTAGTCGATTTATGTCTCGAAAAAAAAAATGCCATGGCAAAACTCTTTTTGGTCAAAACAATGTCGGACTACAACTCTCACGATAATGGACGGAGGTAGCTTACATTTGGTTGAGCCGATAAGGCTGGTTCGCTTAATCTTTAGTGAGTTGCCGAAATCTTTCTAGTTCCACCGGAAGTAATTTGCCGTTCCATCGGAAGATAAACGAATTATGTTTCGGTACATGCTCAATAGTGAAACCAGCCTGGGGTCTTGATTCAATCGGTCTATCACTGACTGGTGTACACCTGGTTTCAACGAGAAAGCTGGTTTGACTCCGAGTAGAAAAAAATTATTGCCGATTATAATGGTAGTCGATTTATATCTCGGAAAAAAAGCCATGGCAAAACTCTTTTTGGTCAAACCAATGTCGGACTACAACTCTCACGATAATGGACGGAGGTAGCTTACATTTGGTTGAGCCGATAAGGCTGGTTCGCTTAATCTTTAGTGAGTTGCCGAAATCTTTCTAATTCCACCGGAAGTGATTTGCCGTTCCATCGGAAGATAAACGAATTATGTTTCGGTACATGCTCAATAGTGAAACCAGCCTGGGGTCTTGATTCAATCGGTCTATCACTGACTGGTGTGCACCTGGTTTCAACGAGAAAGCTGGTTTGACTCCGAGTAGAAAAAAATTATTGCCGATTATAATGGTAGTCGATTTATATCTCGGAAAAAAAGCCATGGCAAAACTCTTATTGGTCAAACCAATGTCGGACTACAACTCTCACGATAATGGACGGAGGTAGCTTACATTTGGTTGAGCCGATAAGGCTGGTTCGCTTAATCTTTAGTGAGTTGCCGAAATCTCTTTAATTCCACCGGAAGTGATTTGCCGTTCCATCGGAAGATAAACGAATTATGTTTCGGTACATGCTCAATAGTGAAACCAGCCTGGGGTCTTGATTCAATCGGTCTATCACTGACTGTTGTACACCTGGTTTCAACGAGAAAGCTGGTTCGACTCCGAGTAGAAAAAAAATTATTGGCGATTATAATGGTAGTCGATTTATGTCTCGAAAAAAAAAAATGCCATGGCAAAACTCTTTTTGGTCAGAACAATGTCGGACTACAACTCTCACGATAATGGACGGAGGTAGCTTACATTTGGTTGAGCCGATAAGGCTGGTTCGCTTAATCTTTAGTGAGTTGCCGAAATCTTTCTAATTCCACCGGAAGTGATTTGCCGTTCCATCGGAAGATAAACGAATTATGTTTCGGTACATGCTCAATAGTGAAACCAACCTGGGGTCTTGATTCAATCGGTCTATCACTGACTGTTGTACACCTGGTTTCAACGAGAAAGCTGGTTCGACTCCGAGTAGAAAAAAAATTATTGTCGATTATAATGGTAGTCGATTTATGTCTCGAAAAAAAAAAATGCCATGGCAAAACTCTTTTTGGTCAAACCAATGTCGGACTACAACTCTCACGATAATGGACGGAGGTAGCTTACATTTGGTTGAGCCGATAAGGCTGGTTCGCTTAATCTTTAGTGAGTTGCCGAAATCTTTCTAATTCCACCGGAAGTGATTTGCCGTTCCATCGGAAGATAAACGAATTATGTTTCGGTACATGCTCAATAGTGAAACCAGCCTGGGGTCTTGATTCAATCGGTCTATCACTGACTGGTGTACACCTGGTTTCAACGAGAAAGCTGGTTTGACTCCGAGTAGAAAAAAATTATTGCCGATTATAATGGTAGTCGATTTATATCTCGGAAAAAAAGCCATGGCAAAACTCTTATTGGTCAAACCAATGTCGGACTACAACTCTCACGATAATGGACGGAGGTAGCTTACATTTGGTTGAGCCGATAAGGCTGGTTCGCTTAATCTTTAGTGAGTTGCCGAAATCTCTTTAATTCCACCGGAAGTGATTTGCCGTTCCATCGGAAGATAAACGAATTATGTTTTGGTACATGCTCAATAGTGAAACCAGCCTGGGGTCTTGATTCAATCGGTCTATCACTGACTGGTGTACACCTGGTTTCAAGGAGAAAGCTGGTTTGACTCCGAGTAGAAAAAAATTATTGCCGATTATAATGGTAGTCGATTTATATCTCGGAAAAAAAGCCATGGCAAAACTCTTATTGGTCAAACCAATGTCGGACTACAACTCTCACGATAATGGACGGAGGTAGCTTACATTTGGTTGAGCCGATAAGGCTGGTTCGCTTAATCTTTAGTGAGTTGCCGAAATCTCTTTAATTCCACCAAAAGTGATTTGCCGTTCCATCGGAAGATAAACGAATTATGTTTTGGTACATGCTCAATAGTGAAACCAGCCTGGGGTCTTGATTCAATCGGTCTATCACTGACTGTTGTACACCTGGTTTCGACGAGAAAGCTGGTTTGACTCCGAGTAGAAAAAAAATTATTGCCGATTATAATGATAGTCGATTTATATCTCGAAAAAAAAATGCCATGGCAAAAGTCTTTTTGGTCAAAACAATGGCGGACTACAACTCTCACGATAATGGACGGAGGTAGCTTACATTTGGTTGAGCCGATAAGGCTGGTTCGCTTAATCTTTAGTGAGTTGCCGAAATCTTTCTAATTCCACCGGAAGTGATTTGCCGTTCCATCGGAAGATAAACGAATTATGTTTCGGTACATGCTCAATAGTGAAACCAACCTGGGGTCTTGATTCAATCGGTCTATCACTGACTGTTGTACACCTGGTTTCAACGAGAAAGCTGGTTCGACTCCGAGTAGAAAAAAAATTATTGCCGATTATAATGGTAGTCGATTTATGTCTCGAAAAAAAAAAATGCCATGGCAAAACTCTTTTTGGTCAAACCCATGTCGGACTACAACTCTCACGATAATGGACGTATTCAGCTTGAATTTAGTTGAACCGATAAGGCTGGTTCGCTTAATCTTTAGTGAGTTGCCGAAATCTCTTTAATTCCCCCGGAAGTGATTTGCCGTTCCATCGGAAGATAAACGAATTATGTTTCGGTACATGCTCAATAGTGAAACCAGCCTGGGGTCTTGATTCATTCGGTCTATCACTGACTGGTGTACACCTGGTTTCAACGAGAAAGCTGGTTTGACTCCGAGTAGAAAAAAATTATTGCCGATTATAATAGTAGTCGATTTATATCTCGAAAAAAAAATGCCATGACAAAAGTCTTTTTGGTCAAAACAATGGCGGACTACAACTCTCACGATAATGGACGGAGGTAACTTACATTTGGTTGAGCCGATAAGGCTGGTTCGCTTAATCTTTTGTGAGTTGCCGAAATCTTTCTAATTCCACCGGAAGTGATTTGCCGTTCCATCGGAAGATAAACGAATTATGTTTCGGTACATGCTCAATAGTGAAACCAGCCTGGGGTCTTGATTCAATCGGTTTATCACTGACTGGTGTACACCTGGTTTCAACGAGAAAGCTGGTTTGACTCCGAGTAGAAAAAAATTATTGCCGATTATAATGGTAGTCGATTTATATCTCGGAAAAAAGCCATGGCAAAACTCTTTTTGGTCAAACCAATGTCGGACTACAACTCTCACGATAATGGACGGAGGTAGCTTACATTTGGTTGAGCCGATAAGGCTGGTTCGCTTAATCTTTAGTGAGTTGCCGAAATCTTTCTAATTCCACCGGAAGTGATTTGCCGTTCCATCGGAAGATAAACGAATTATGTTTCGGTACATGCTCAATAGTGAAACCAGCCTGGGGTCTTGATTCAATCGGTCTATCACTGACTGGTGTACACCTGGTTTCAACGAGAAAGCTGGTTTGACTCCGAGTAGAAAAAAATTATTGCCGATTATAATGGTAGTCGATTTATATCTCGGAAAAAAAGCCATGGCAAAACTCTTATTGGTCAAACCAATGTCGGACTACAACTCTCACGATAATGGACGGAGGTAGCTTACATTTGGTTGAGCCGATAAGGCTGGTTCGCTTAATCTTTAGTGAGTTGCCGAAATCTTTCTAATTCCACCGGAAGTGATTTGCCGTTCCATCGGAAGATAAACGAATTATGTTTCGGTACATGCTCAATAGTGAAACCAGCCTGGGGTCTTGATTCAATCGGTCTATCACTGACTGGTGTACACCTGGTTTCAACGAGAAAGCTGGTTTGACTCCGAGTAGAAAAAAATTATTGCCGATTATAATGGTAGTCGATTTATATCTCGGAAAAAAAGCCATGGCAAAACTCTTATTGGTCAAACCAATGTCGGACTACAACTCTCACGATAATGGACGGAGGTAGCTTACATTTGGTTGAGCCGATAAGGCTGGTTCGCTTAATCTTTAGTGAGTTGCCGAAATCTTTCTAATTCCACCGGAAGTGATTTGCCGTTCCATCGGAAGATAAACGAATTATGTTTCGGTACATGCTCAATAGTGAAACCAGCCTGGGGTCTTGATTCAATCGGTCTATCACTGACTGGTGTACACCTGGTTTCAACGAGAAAGCTGGTTTGACTCCGAGTAGAAAAAAATTATTGCCGATTATAATGGTAGTCGATTTATATCTCGGAAAAAAAGCCATGGCAAAACTCTTTTTGGTCAAACCAATGTCGGACTACAACTCTCACGATAATGGACGGAGGTAGCTTACATTTGGTTGAGCCGATAAGGCTGGTTCGCTTAATCTTTAGTGAGTTGCCGAAATCTTTCTAATTCCACCGGAAGTGATTTGCCGTTCCATCAGAAGATAAACGAATTATGTTTCGGTACATGCTCAATAGTGAAACCAGCCTGGGGTCTTGATTCAATCGGTCTATCACTGACTGGTGTACACCTGGTTTCAACGAGAAAGCTGGTTTGACTCCGAGTAGAAAAAAATTATTGCCGATTATAATGGTAGTCGATTTATATCTCGGAAAAAAAGCCATGGCAAAACTCTTATTGGTCAAACCAATGTCGGACTACAACTCTCACGATAATGGACGGAGGTAGCTTACATTTGGTTGAGCCGATAAGGCTGGTTCGCTTAATCTTTTGTGAGTTGCCGAAATCTTTCTAATTCCACCGGAAGTGATTTGCCGTTCCATCGGAAGATAAACGAATTATGTTTCGGTACATGCTCAATAGTGAAACCAGCCTGGGGTCTTGATTCAATCGGTCTATCACTGACTGGTGTACACCTGGTTTCAACGAGAAAGCTGGTTTGACTCCGAATAGAAAAAAATTATTGCCGATTATAATGGTAGTCGATTTATATCTCGGAAAAAAAGCCATGGCAAAACTCTTATTGGTCAAACCAATGTCGGACTACAACTCTCACGATAATGGACGGAGGTAGCTTACATTTGGTTGAGCCGATAAGGCTGGTTCGCTTAATCTTTTGTGAGTTGCCGAAATCTTTCTAATTCCACCGGAAGTGATTTGCCGTTCCATCGGGAGATAAACGAATTATGTTTCGGTACATGCTCAATAGTGAAACCAGCCTGGGGTCTTGATTCAATCGGTCTATCACTGACTGTTGTACACCTGGTTTCAACGAGAAAGCTGGTTTGACTCCGAGTAGAAAAAAAATTATTGCCGATTATAATGGTAGTCGATTTATGTCTCGAAAAAAAAAATGCCATGGCAAAACTCTTTTTGGTCAAAACAATGTCGGACTACAACTCTCACGATAATGGACGGAGGTAGCTTACATTTGGTTGAGCCGATAAGGCTGGTTCGCTTAATCTTTAGTGAGTTGCCGAAATCTTTCTAATTCCACCGGAAGTAATTTGCCGTTCCATCGGAAGATAAACGAATTATGTTTCGGTACATGCTCAATAGTGAAACCAGCCTGGGGTCTTGATTCAATCGGTCTATCACTGACTGGTGTACACCTGGTTTCAACGAGAAAGCTGGTTTGACTCCGAGTAGAAAAAAATTATTGCCGATTATAATGATAGTCGATTTATATCTCGAAAAAAAAATGCCATGGCAAAAGTCTTTTTGGTCAAAACAATGGCGGACTACAACTCCCACGATAATGTACGGAGGTAGCTTACATTTGGTTGAGCCGATAAGGCTGGTTCGCTTAATCTTTAGTGAGTTGCCGAAATCTTTCTAATTCCACCGGAAGTGATTTGCCGTTCCATCGGAAGATAAACGAATTATGTTTCGGTACATGCTCAATAGTGAAACCAGCCTGGGGTCTTGATTCAATCGGTCTATCACTGACTGGTGTACACCTGGTTTCAACGAGAAAGCTGGTTTGACTCCGAGTAGAAAAAAATTATTGCCGATTATAATGGTAGTCGATTTATATCTCGGAAAAAAAGCCATGGCAAAACTCTTATTGGTCAAACCAATGTCGGACTACAACTCTCACGATAATGGACGGAGGTAGCTTACATTTGGTTGAGCCGATAAGGCTGGTTCGCTTAATCTTTTGTGAGTTGCCGAAATCTTTCTAATTCCACCGGAAGTGATTTGCCGTTCCATCGGAAGATAAACGAATTATGTTTCGGTACATGCTCAATAGTGAAACCAGCCTGGGGTCTTGATTCAATCGGTCTATCACTGACTGGTGTACACCTGGTTTCAACGAGAAAGCTGGTTTGACTCCGAATAGAAAAAAATTATTGCCGATTATAATGGTAGTCGATTTATATCTCGGAAAAAAAGCCATGGCAAAACTCTTATTGGTCAAACCAATGTCGGACTACAACTCTCACGATAATGGACGGAGGTAGCTTACATTTGGTTGAGCCGATAAGGCTGGTTCGCTTAATCTTTTGTGAGTTGCCGAAATCTTTCTAATTCCACCGGAAGTGATTTGCCGTTCCATCGGAAGATAAACGAATTATGTTTCGGTACATGCTCAATAGTGAAACCAGCCTGGGGTCTTGATTCAATCGGTCTATCACTGACTGGTGTACACCTGGTTTCAACGAGAAAGCTGGTTTGACTCCGAGTAGAAAAAAATTATTGCCGATTATAATGGTAGTCGATTTATATCTCGGAAAAAAAGCCATGGCAAAACTCTTTTTGGTCAAACCAATGTCGGACTACAACTCTCACGATAATGGACGTATTCAGCTTGAATTTAGTTGAACCGATAAGGCTGGTTCGCTTACTCTTTAGTGAGTTGCCGAAATCTCTTTAATTCCCCCGGAAGTGATTTGCCGTTCCATCGGAAGATAAACGAATTATGTTTCGGTACATGCTCAATAGTGAAACCAGCCTGGGGTCTTGATTCATTCGGTCTTTCACTGACTGGTGTACACCTGGTTTCAACGAGAAAGCTGGTTTGACTCCGAGTAGAAAAAAAATTATTGCCGATTATAATGGTAGTCGATTTATGTCTCGAAAAAAAAAAGCCATGGCAAAACTCTTTTTGGTCAAACCAATGTCGGACTACAACTCTCACGATAATGGACGGAGGTAGCTTACATTTGGTTGAGCCGATAAGGCTGGTTCGCTTAATCTTTAGTGAGTTGCCGAAATCTTTCTAATTCCACCGGAAGTGATTTGCCGTTCCATCGGAAGATAAACGAATTATGTTTCGGTACATGCTCAATAGTGAAACCAGCCTGGGGTCTTGATTCAATCGGTCTATCACTGACTGGTGTACACCTGGTTTCAACGAGAAAGCTGGTTTGACTCCGAGTGGAAAAAAATTATTGCCGATTATAATGGTAGTCGATTTATATCTCGGAAAAAAAGCCATGGCAAAACTCTTATTGGTCAAACCAATGTCGGACTACAACTCTCACGATAATGGACGGAGGTAGCTTACATTTGGTTGAGCCGATAAGGCTGGTTCGCTTAATCTTTAGTGAGTTGCCGAAATCTCTTTAATTCCCCCGGAAGTGATTTGCCGTTCCATCGGAAGATAAACGAATTATGTTTCGGTACATGCTCAATAGTGAAACCAGCCTGGGATCTTGATTCAATCGGTCTATCACTGACTGGTGTACACCTGGTTTCAACGAGAAAGCTGGTTTGACTCCGAGTAGAAAAAAATTATTGCCGATTATAATGGTAGTCGATTTATATCTCGGAAAAAAAGCCATGGCAAAACTCTTATTGGTCAAACCAATGTCGGACTACAACTCTCACGATAATGGACGGAGGTAGCTTACATTTGGTTGAGCCGATAAGGCTGGTTCGCTTAATCTTTAGTGAGTTGCCGAAATCTTTCTAATTCCACCGGAAGTGATTTGCCGTTCCATCGGAAGATAAACGAATTATGTTTCGGTACATGCTCAATAGTGAAACCAGCCTGGGGTCTTGATTCAATCGGTCTATCACTGACTGGTGTACACCTGGTTTCAACGAGAAAGCTGGTTTGACTCCGAGTAGAAAAAAATTATTGCCGATTATAATGGTAGTCGATTTATATCTCGGAAAAAAAGCCATGGCAAAACTCTTTTTGGTCAAACCAATGTCGGACTACAACTCTCACGATAATGGACGGAGGTAGCTTACATTTGGTTGAGCCGATAAGGCTGGTTCGCTTAATCTTTAGTGAGTTGCCGAAATCTTTCTAATTCCACCGGAAGTGATTTGCCGTTCCATCGGAAGATAAACGAATTATGTTTCGGTACATGCTCAATAGTGAAACCAGCCTGGGGTCTTGATTCAATCGGTCTATCACTGACTGGTGTACACCTGGTTTCAACGAGAAAGCTGGTTTGACTCCGAGTAGAAAAAAATTATTGCCGATTATAATCGTAGTCGATTTATATCTCGGAAAAAAAGCCATGGCAAAACTCTTATTGGTCAAACCAATGTCGGACTACAACTCTCACGATAATGGACGGAGGTAGCTTACATTTGGTTGAGCCGATAAGGCTGGTTCGCTTAATCTTTTGTGAGTTGCCGAAATCTTTCTAATTCCACCGGAAGTGATTTGCCGTTCCATCGGAAGATAAACGAATTATGTTTCGGTACATGCTCAATAGTGAAACCAGCCTGGGGTCTTGATTCAATCGGTCTATCACTGACTGGTGTACACCTGGTTTCAACGAGAAAGCTGGTTTGACTCCGAGTAGAAAAAAATTATTGCCGATTATAATGGTAGTCGATTTATATCTCGGAAAAAAAGCCATGGCAAAACTCTTATTGGTCAAACCAATGTCGGACTACAACTCTCACGATAATGGACGGAGGTAGCTTACATTTGGTTGAGCCGATAAGGCTGGTTCGCTTAATCTTTTGTGAGTTGCCGAAATCTTTCTAATTCCACCGGAAGTGATTTGCCGTTCCATCGGAAGATAAACGAATTATGTTTCGGTACATGCTCAATAGTGAAACCAGCCTGGGGTCTTGATTCAATCGGTCTATCACTGACTGTTGTACACCTGGTTTCAACGAGAAAGCTGGTTCGTCTCCGAGTAGAAAAAAAATTATTGCCGATTATAATGGTAGTCGATTTATGTCTCGAAAAAAAAAAAATGCCATGGCAAAACTCTTTTTGGTCAAACCAATGTCGGACTACAACTCTCACGATAATGGACGTATTCAGCTTGAATTTAGTTGAACCGATAAGGCTGGTTCGCTTAATCTTTAGTGAGTTGCCGAAATCTCTTTAATTCCCCCGGAAGTGATTTGCCGTTCCATCGGAAGATAAACGAATTATGTTTCGGTACATGCTCAATAGTGAAACCAGCCTGGGGTCTTGATTCATTCGGTCTATCACTGACTGGTGTACACCTGGTTTCAACGAGAAAGCTGGTTTGACTCCGAGTAGAAAAAAATTATTGCCGATTATAATAGTAGTCGATTTATATCTCGAAAAAAAAAAATGCCATGGCAAAACTCTTTTTGGTCAGAACAATGTCGGACTACAACTCTCACGATAATGGACGGAGGTAGCTTACATTTGGTTGAGCCGATAAGGCTGGTTCGCTTAATCTTTAGTGAGTTGCCGAAATCTCTTTAATTCCACCGGAAGTGATTTGCCGTTCCATCGGAAGATAAACGAATTATGTTTTGGTACATGCTCAATAGTGAAACCAGCCTGGGGTCTTGATTCAATCGGTCTATCACTGACTGTTGTACACCTGGTTTCGACGAGAAAGCTGGTTTGACTCCGAGTAGAAAAAAAATTATTGCCGATTATAATGATAGTCGATTTATATCTCGAAAAAAAATGCCATGGCAAAAGTCTTTTTGGTCAAAACAATGGCGGACTACAACTCTCACGATAATGGACGGAGGTAGCTTACATTTGGTTGAGCCGATAAGGCTGGTTCGCTTAATCTTTAGTGAGTTGCCGAAATCTTTCTAATTCCACCGGAAGTGATTTGCCGTTCCATCGGAAGATAAACGAATTATGTTTCGGTACATGCTCAATAGTGAAACCAGCCTGGGGTCTTGATTCAATCGGTCTATCACTGACTGTTGTAGACCTGGTTTCAACGAGAAAGCTGGTTCGTCTCCGAGTAGAAAAAAAATTATTGCCGATTATAATGGTAGTCGATTTATGTCTCGAAAAAAAAAAATGCCATGGCAAAACTCTTTTTGGTCAAACCAATGTCGGACTACAACTCTCACGATAATGGACGTATTCAGCTTGAATTTAGTTGAACCGATAAGGCTGGTTCGCTTAATCTTTAGTGAGTTGCCGAAATCTCTTTAATTCCCCCGGAAGTGATTTGCCGTTCCATCGGAAGATAAACGAATTATGTTTCGGTACATGCTCAATAGTGAAACCAGCCTGGGGTCTTGATTCATTCGGTCTATCACTGACTGGTGTACACCTGGTTTCAACGAGAAAGCTGGTTTGACTCCGAGTAGAAAAAAATTATTGCCGATTATAATAGTAGTCGATTTATATCTCGAAAAAAAAAAATGCCATGGCAAAACTCTTTTTGGTCAGAACAATGTCGGACTACAACTCTCACGATAATGGACGGAGGTAGCTTACATTTGGTTGAGCCGATAAGGCTGGTTCGCTTAATCTTTAGTGAGTTGCCGAAATCTCTTTAATTCCACCGGAAGTGATTTGCCGTTCCATCGGAAGATAAACGAATTATGTTTTGGTACATGCTCAATAGTGAAACCAGCCTGGGGTCTTGATTCAATCGGTCTATCACTGACTGGTGTACACCTGGTTTCAACGAGAAAGCTGGTTTGACTCCGAGTAGAAAAAAATTATTGCCGATTATAATGGTAGTCGATTTATATCTCGGAAACTCTTATTGGTCAAACCAATGTCGGACTACAACTCTCACGATAATGGACGGAGGTAGCTTACATTTGGTTGAGCCGATAAGGCTGGTTCGCTTAATCTTTTGTGAGTTGCCGAAATCTTTCTAATTCCACCGGAAGTGATTTGCCGTTCCATCGGAAGATAAACGAATTATGTTTCGGTACATGCTCAATAGTGAAACCAGCCTGGGGTCTTGATTCAATCGGTCTATCACTGACTGGTGTACACCTGGTTTCAACGAGAAAGCTGGTTTGACTCCGAATAGAAAAAAATTATTGCCGATTATAATGGTAGTCGATTTATATCTCGGAAAAAAAGCCATGGCAAAACTCTTATTGGTCAAACCAATGTCGGACTACAACTCTCACGATAATGGACGGAGGTAGCTTACATTTGGTTGAGCCGATAAGGCTGGTTCGCTTAATCTTTTGTGAGTTGCCGAAATCTTTCTAATTCCACCGGAAGTGATTTGCCGTTCCATCGGGAGATAAACGAATTATGTTTCGGTACATGCTCAATAGTGAAACCAGCCTGGGGTCTTGATTCAATCGGTCTATCACTGACTGTTGTACACCTGGTTTCAACGAGAAAGCTGGTTTGACTCCGAGTAGAAAAAAAATTATTGCCGATTATAATGGTAGTCGATTTATGTCTCGAAAAAAAAAATGCCATGGCAAAACTCTTTTTGGTCAAAACAATGTCGGACTACAACTCTCACGATAATGGACGGAGGTAGCTTACATTTGGTTGAGCCGATAAGGCTGGTTCGCTTAATCTTTAGTGAGTTGCCGAAATCTTTCTAATTCCACCGGAAGTAATTTGCCGTTCCATCGGAAGATAAACGAATTATGTTTCGGTACATGCTCAATAGTGAAACCAGCCTGGGGTCTTGATTCAATCGGTCTATCACTGACTGGTGTACACCTGGTTTCAACGAGAAAGCTGGTTTGACTCCGAGTAGAAAAAAATTATTGCCGATTATAATGATAGTCGATTTATATCTCGAAAAAAAAATGCCATGGCAAAAGTCTTTTTGGTCAAAACAATGGCGGACTACAACTCCCACGATAATGTACGGAGGTAGCTTACATTTGGTTGAGCCGATAAGGCTGGTTCGCTTAATCTTTAGTGAGTTGCCGAAATCTTTCTAATTCCACCGGAAGTGATTTGCCGTTCCATCGGAAGATAAACGAATTATGTTTCGGTACATGCTCAATAGTGAAACCAGCCTGGGGTCTTGATTCAATCGGTCTATCACTGACTGGTGTACACCTGGTTTCAACGAGAAAGCTGGTTTGACTCCGAGTAGAAAAAAATTATTGCCGATTATAATGGTAGTCGATTTATATCTCGGAAAAAAAGCCATGGCAAAACTCTTATTGGTCAAACCAATGTCGGACTACAACTCTCACGATAATGGACGGAGGTAGCTTACATTTGGTTGAGCCGATAAGGCTGGTTCGCTTAATCTTTTGTGAGTTGCCGAAATCTTTCTAATTCCACCGGAAGTGATTTGCCGTTCCATCGGAAGATAAACGAATTATGTTTCGGTACATGCTCAATAGTGAAACCAGCCTGGGGTCTTGATTCAATCGGTCTATCACTGACTGGTGTACACCTGGTTTCAACGAGAAAGCTGGTTTGACTCCGAATAGAAAAAAATTATTGCCGATTATAATGGTAGTCGATTTATATCTCGGAAAAAAAGCCATGGCAAAACTCTTATTGGTCAAACCAATGTCGGACTACAACTCTCACGATAATGGACGGAGGTAGCTTACATTTGGTTGAGCCGATAAGGCTGGTTCGCTTAATCTTTTGTGAGTTGCCGAAATCTTTCTAATTCCACCGGAAGTGATTTGCCGTTCCATCGGAAGATAAACGAATTATGTTTCGGTACATGCTCAATAGTGAAACCAGCCTGGGGTCTTGATTCAATCGGTCTATCACTGACTGGTGTACACCTGGTTTCAACGAGAAAGCTGGTTTGACTCCGAGTAGAAAAAAATTATTGCCGATTATAATGGTAGTCGATTTATATCTCGGAAAAAAAGCCATGGCAAAACTCTTTTTGGTCAAACCAATGTCGGACTACAACTCTCACGATAATGGACGTATTCAGCTTGAATTTAGTTGAACCGATAAGGCTGGTTCGCTTACTCTTTAGTGAGTTGCCGAAATCTCTTTAATTCCCCCGGAAGTGATTTGCCGTTCCATCGGAAGATAAACGAATTATGTTTCGGTACATGCTCAATAGTGAAACCAGCCTGGGGTCTTGATTCATTCGGTCTTTCACTGACTGGTGTACACCTGGTTTCAACGAGAAAGCTGGTTTGACTCCGAGTAGAAAAAAAATTATTGCCGATTATAATGGTAGTCGATTTATGTCTCGAAAAAAAAAAGCCATGGCAAAACTCTTTTTGGTCAAACCAATGTCGGACTACAACTCTCACGATAATGGACGGAGGTAGCTTACATTTGGTTGAGCCGATAAGGCTGGTTCGCTTAATCTTTAGTGAGTTGCCGAAATCTTTCTAATTCCACCGGAAGTGATTTGCCGTTCCATCGGAAGATAAACGAATTATGTTTCGGTACATGCTCAATAGTGAAACCAGCCTGGGGTCTTGATTCAATCGGTCTATCACTGACTGGTGTACACCTGGTTTCAACGAGAAAGCTGGTTTGACTCCGAGTGGAAAAAAATTATTGCCGATTATAATGGTAGTCGATTTATATCTCGGAAAAAAAGCCATGGCAAAACTCTTATTGGTCAAACCAATGTCGGACTACAACTCTCACGATAATGGACGGAGGTAGCTTACATTTGGTTGAGCCGATAAGGCTGGTTCGCTTAATCTTTAGTGAGTTGCCGAAATCTCTTTAATTCCCCCGGAAGTGATTTGCCGTTCCATCGGAAGATAAACGAATTATGTTTCGGTACATGCTCAATAGTGAAACCAGCCTGGGATCTTGATTCAATCGGTCTATCACTGACTGGTGTACACCTGGTTTCAACGAGAAAGCTGGTTTGACTCCGAGTAGAAAAAAATTATTGCCGATTATAATGGTAGTCGATTTATATCTCGGAAAAAAAGCCATGGCAAAACTCTTATTGGTCAAACCAATGTCGGACTACAACTCTCACGATAATGGACGGAGGTAGCTTACATTTGGTTGAGCCGATAAGGCTGGTTCGCTTAATCTTTAGTGAGTTGCCGAAATCTTTCTAATTCCACCGGAAGTGATTTGCCGTTCCATCGGAAGATAAACGAATTATGTTTCGGTACATGCTCAATAGTGAAACCAGCCTGGGGTCTTGATTCAATCGGTCTATCACTGACTGGTGTACACCTGGTTTCAACGAGAAAGCTGGTTTGACTCCGAGTAGAAAAAAATTATTGCCGATTATAATGGTAGTCGATTTATATCTCGGAAAAAAAGCCATGGCAAAACTCTTTTTGGTCAAACCAATGTCGGACTACAACTCTCACGATAATGGACGGAGGTAGCTTACATTTGGTTGAGCCGATAAGGCTGGTTCGCTTAATCTTTAGTGAGTTGCCGAAATCTTTCTAATTCCACCGGAAGTGATTTGCCGTTCCATCGGAAGATAAACGAATTATGTTTCGGTACATGCTCAATAGTGAAACCAGCCTGGGGTCTTGATTCAATCGGTCTATCACTGACTGGTGTACACCTGGTTTCAACGAGAAAGCTGGTTTGACTCCGAGTAGAAAAAAATTATTGCCGATTATAATCGTAGTCGATTTATATCTCGGAAAAAAAGCCATGGCAAAACTCTTATTGGTCAAACCAATGTCGGACTACAACTCTCACGATAATGGACGGAGGTAGCTTACATTTGGTTGAGCCGATAAGGCTGGTTCGCTTAATCTTTAGTGAGTTGCCGAAATCTTTCTAATTCCACCGGAAGTGATTTGCCGTTCCATCGGAAGATAAACGAATTATGTTTCGGTACATGCTCAATAGTGAAACCAGCCTGGGGTCTTGATTCAATCGGTCTATCACTGACTGGTGTACACCTGGTTTCAACGAGAAAGCTGGTTTGACTCCGAGTAGAAAAAAATTATTGCCGATTATAATGGTAGTCGATTTATATCTCGGAAAAAAAGCCATGGCAAAACTCTTATTGGTCAAACCAATGTCGGACTACAACTCTCACGATAATGGACGGAGGTAGCTTACATTTGGTTGAGCCGATAAGGCTGGTTCGCTTAATCTTTTGTGAGTTGCCGAAATCTTTCTAATTCCACCGGAAGTGATTTGCCGTTCCATCGGAAGATAAACGAATTATGTTTCGGTACATGCTCAATAGTGAAACCAGCCTGGGGTCTTGATTCAATCGGTCTATCACTGACTGTTGTACACCTGGTTTCAACGAGAAAGCTGGTTCGTCTCCGAGTAGAAAAAAAATTATTGCCGATTATAATGGTAGTCGATTTATGTCTCGAAAAAAAAAAAATGCCATGGCAAAACTCTTTTTGGTCAAACCAATGTCGGACTACAACTCTCACGATAATGGACGTATTCAGCTTGAATTTAGTTGAACCGATAAGGCTGGTTCGCTTAATCTTTAGTGAGTTGCCGAAATCTCTTTAATTCCCCCGGAAGTGATTTGCCGTTCCATCGGAAGATAAACGAATTATGTTTCGGTACATGCTCAATAGTGAAACCAGCCTGGGGTCTTGATTCATTCGGTCTATCACTGACTGGTGTACACCTGGTTTCAACGAGAAAGCTGGTTTGACTCCGAGTAGAAAAAAATTATTGCCGATTATAATAGTAGTCGATTTATATCTCGAAAAAAAAAAATGCCATGGCAAAACTCTTTTTGGTCAGAACAATGTCGGACTACAACTCTCACGATAATGGACGGAGGTAGCTTACATTTGGTTGAGCCGATAAGGCTGGTTCGCTTAATCTTTAGTGAGTTGCCGAAATCTCTTTAATTCCACCGGAAGTGATTTGCCGTTCCATCGGAAGATAAACGAATTATGTTTTGGTACATGCTCAATAGTGAAACCAGCCTGGGGTCTTGATTCAATCGGTCTATCACTGACTGTTGTACACCTGGTTTCGACGAGAAAGCTGGTTTGACTCCGAGTAGAAAAAAAATTATTGCCGATTATAATGATAGTCGATTTATATCTCGAAAAAAAATGCCATGGCAAAAGTCTTTTTGGTCAAAACAATGGCGGACTACAACTCTCACGATAATGGACGGAGGTAGCTTACATTTGGTTGAGCCGATAAGGCTGGTTCGCTTAATCTTTAGTGAGTTGCCGAAATCTTTCTAATTCCACCGGAAGTGATTTGCCGTTCCATCGGAAGATAAACGAATTATGTTTCGGTACATGCTCAATAGTGAAACCAGCCTGGGGTCTTGATTCAATCGGTCTATCACTGACTGTTGTAGACCTGGTTTCAACGAGAAAGCTGGTTCGTCTCCGAGTAGAAAAAAAATTATTGCCGATTATAATGGTAGTCGATTTATGTCTCGAAAAAAAAAAATGCCATGGCAAAACTCTTTTTGGTCAAACCAATGTCGGACTACAACTCTCACGATAATGGACGTATTCAGCTTGAATTTAGTTGAACCGATAAGGCTGGTTCGCTTAATCTTTAGTGAGTTGCCGAAATCTCTTTAATTCCCCCGGAAGTGATTTGCCGTTCCATCGGAAGATAAACGAATTATGTTTCGGTACATGCTCAATAGTGAAACCAGCCTGGGGTCTTGATTCATTCGGTCTATCACTGACTGGTGTACACCTGGTTTCAACGAGAAAGCTGGTTTGACTCCGAGTAGAAAAAAATTATTGCCGATTATAATAGTAGTCGATTTATATCTCGAAAAAAAAAAATGCCATGGCAAAACTCTTTTTGGTCAGAACAATGTCGGACTACAACTCTCACGATAATGGACGGAGGTAGCTTACATTTGGTTGAGCCGATAAGGCTGGTTCGCTTAATCTTTAGTGAGTTGCCGAAATCTCTTTAATTCCACCGGAAGTGATTTGCCGTTCCATCGGAAGATAAACGAATTATGTTTTGGTACATGCTCAATAGTGAAACCAGCCTGGGGTCTTGATTCAATCGGTCTATCACTGACTGGTGTACACCTGGTTTCAACGAGAAAGCTGGTTTGACTCCGAGTAGAAAAAAATTATTGCCGATTATAATGGTAGTCGATTTATATCTCGGAAACTCTTATTGGTCAAACCAATGTCGGACTACAACTCTCACGATAATGGACGGAGGTAGCTTACATTTGGTTGAGCCGATAAGGCTGGTTCGCTTAATCTTTAGTGAGTTGCCGAAATCTCTTTAATTCCACCGGAAGTGATTTGCCGTTCCATCGGAAGATAAACGAATTATGTTTCGGTACATGCTCAATAGTGAAACCAGCCTGGGGTCTTGATTCAATCGGTCTATCACTGACTGTTGTACACCTGGTTTCAACGAGAAAGCTGGTTCGACTCCGAGTAGAAAAAAAATTATTGGCGATTATAATGGTAGTCGATTTATGTCTCGAAAAAAAAAAAATGCCATGGCAAAACTCTTTTTGGTCAGAACAATGTCGGACTACAACTCTCACGATAATGGACGGAGGTAGCTTACATTTGGTTGAGCCGATAAGGCTGGTTCGCTTAATCTTTAGTGAGTTGCCGAAATCTTTCTAATTCCACCGGAAGTGATTTGCCGTTCCATCGGAAGATAAACGAATTATGTTTTGGTAAATGCTCAATAGTGAAACCAGCCTGGGGTCTTGATTCAATCGGTCTATCACTGACTGTTGTACACCTGGTTTCAACGAGAAAGCTGGTTCGACTCCGAGTAGAAAAAAAATTATTGCCGATTATAATGATAGTCGATTTATATCTCGAAAAAAAAATGCCATGGCAAAAGTCTTTTTGGTCAAAACAATGTCGGACTACAACTCTCACGATAATGGAAGTATTCAGCTTGAATTTAGTTGAACCGATAAGGCTGGTTCGCTTAATCTTTAGTGAGTTGCCGAAATCTCTTTAATTCCCCCGGAAGTGATTTGCCGTTCCATCGGAAGATAAACGAATTATGTTTCGGTACATGCTCAATAGTGAAACCAGCCTGGGGTCTTGATTCATTCGGTCTATCACTGACTGGTGTACACCTGGTTTCAACGAGAAAGCTGGTTTGACTCCGAGTAGAAAAAAATTATTGCCGATTATAATAGTAGTCGATTTATTTCTCGAAAAAAAATGCCATGACAAAAGTCTTTTTGGTCAAAACAATGGCGGACTACAACTCTCACGATAATGGACGGAGGTAGCTTACATTTGGTTGAGCCGATAAGGCTGGTTCGCTTAATCTTTTGTGAGTTGCCGAAATCTTTCTAATTCCACCGGAAGTGATTTGCCGTTCCATCGGAAGATAAACGAATTATGTTTCGGTACATGCTCAATAGTGAAACCAGCCTGGGGTCTTGATTCAATCGGTCTATCACTGACTGTTGTACACCTGGTTTCAACGAGAAAGCTGGTTTGACTCCGAGTAGAAAAAAAATTATTGCCGATTATAATGGTAGTCGATTTATGTCTCGAAAAAAAAAATGCCATGGCAAAACTCTTTTTGGTCAAAACAATGTCGGACTACAACTCTCACGATAATGGACGGAGGTAGCTTACATTTGGTTGAGCCGATAAGGCTGGTTCGCTTAATCTTTAGTGAGTTGCCGAAATCTTTCTAATTCCACCGGAAGTGATTTGCCGTTCCATCGGAAGATAAACGAATTATGTTTCGGTACATGCTCAATAGTGAAACCAGCCTGGGGTCTTGATTCAATCGGTCTATCACTGACTGGTGTACACCTGGTTTCAACGAGAAAGCTGGTTTGACTCCGAGTAGAAAAAAATTATTGCCGATTATAATGGTAGTCGATTTATATCTCGGAAAAAAAGCCATGGCAAAACTCTTATTGGTCAAACCAATGTCGGACTACAACTCTCACGATAATGGACGGAGGTAGCTTACATTTGGTTGAGCCGATAAGGCTGGTTCGCTTAATCTTTAGTGAGTTGCCGAAATCTTTCTAATTCCACCGGAAGTGATTTGCCGTTCCATCGGAAGATAAACGAATTATGTTTCGGTACATGCTCAATAGTGAAACCAGCCTGGGGTCTTGATTCAATCGGTCTATCACTGACTGGTGTACACCTGGTTTCAACGAGAAAGCTGGTTTGACTCCGAGTAGAAAAAAATTATTGCCGATTATAATGGTAGTCGATTTATATCTCGGAAAAAAAGCCATGGCAAAACTCTTTTTGGTCAAACCAATGTCGGACTACAACTCTCACGATAATGGACGGAGGTAGCTTACATTTGGTTGAGCCGATAAGGCTGGTTCGCTTAATCTTTAGTGAGTTGCCGAAATCTTTCTAATTCCACCGGAAGTGATTTGCCGTTCCATCGGAAGATAAACGAATTATGTTTCGGTACATGCTCAATAGTGAAACCAGCCTGGGGTCTTGATTCAATCGGTCTATCACTGACTGGTGTACACCTGGTTTCAACGAGAAAGCTGGTTTGACTCCGAGTAGAAAAAAATTATTGCCGATTATAATCGTAGTCGATTTATATCTCGGAAAAAAAGCCATGGCAAAACTCTTATTGGTCAAACCAATGTCGGACTACAACTCTCACGATAATGGACGGAGGTAGCTTACATTTGGTTGAGCCGATAAGGCTGGTTCGCTTAATCTTTTGTGAGTTGCCGAAATCTTTCTAATTCCACCGGAAGTGATTTGCCGTTCCATCGGAAGATAAACGAATTATGTTTCGGTACATGCTCAATAGTGAAACCAGCCTGGGGTCTTGATTCAATCGGTCTATCACTGACTGGTGTACACCTGGTTTCAACGAGAAAGCTGGTTTGACTCCGAGTAGAAAAAAATTATTGCCGATTATAATGGTAGTCGATTTATATCTCGGAAAAAAAGCCATGGCAAAACTCTTATTGGTCAAACCAATGTCGGACTACAACTCTCACGATAATGGACGGAGGTAGCTTACATTTGGTTGAGCCGATAAGGCTGGTTCGCTTAATCTTTTGTGAGTTGCCGAAATCTTTCTAATTCCACCGGAAGTGATTTGCCGTTCCATCGGAAGATAAACGAATTATGTTTCGGTACATGCTCAATAGTGAAACCAGCCTGGGGTCTTGATTCAATCGGTCTATCACTGACTGTTGTACACCTGGTTTCAACGAGAAAGCTGGTTTGACTCCGAGTAGAAAAAAAATTATTGCCGATTATAATGGTAGTCGATTTATGTCTCGAAAAAAAAAATGCCATGGCAAAACTCTTTTTGGTCAAAACAATGTCGGACTACAACTCTCACGATAATGGACGGAGGTAGCTTACATTTGGTTGAGCCGCTAAGGCTGGTTCGCTTAATCTTTAGTGAGTTGCCGAAATCTTTCTAATTCCACCGGAAGTGATTTGCCGTTCCATCGGAAGATAAACGAATTATGTTTCGGTACATGCTCAATAGTGAAACCAGCCTGGGGTCTTGATTCAATCGGTCTATCACTGACTGTTGTACACCTGGTTTCAACGAGAAAGCTGGTTTTACTACGAGTAGAAAAAAAATTATTGCCGATTATAATGGTAGTCGATTTATGTCTCGAAAAAAAAAATGCCATGGCAAAACTCTTTTTGGTCAAAACAATGTCGGACTACAACTCTCACGATAATGGACGGAGGTAGCTTACATTTGGTTGAGCCGATAAGGCTGGTTCGCTTAATCTTTAGTGAGTTGCCGAAATCTTTCTAATTCCACCGGAAGTAATTTGCCGTTCCATCGGAAGATAAACGAATTATGTTTCGGTACATGCTCAATAGTGAAACCAGCCTGGGGTCTTGATTCAATCGGTCTATCACTGACTGGTGTACACCTGGTTTCAACGAGAAAGCTGGTTTGACTCCGAGTAGAAAAAAATTATTGCCGATTATAATGGTAGTCGATTTATATCTCGGAAAAAAAGCCATGGCAAAACTCTTATTGGTCAAACCAATGTCGGACTACAACTCTCACGATAATGGACGGAGGTAGCTTACATTTGGTTGAGCCGATAAGGCTGTTTCGCTTAATCTTTAGTGAGTTGCCGAAATCTCTTTAATTCCACCGGAAGTGATTTGCCGTTCCATCGGAAGATAAACGAATTATGTTTTGGTACATGCTCAATAGTGAAACCAGCCTGGGGTCTTGATTCAATCGGTCTATCACTGACTGTTGTACACCTGGTTTCGACGAGAAAGCTGGTTTGACTCCGAGTAGAAAAAAAATTATTGCCGATTATAATGATAGTCGATTTATATCTCGAAAAAAAATGCCATGGCAAAAGTCTTTTTGGTCAAAACAATGGCGGACTACAACTCTCACGATAATGGACGGAGGTAGCTTACATTTGGTTGAGCCGATAAGGCTGGTTCGCTTAATCTTTAGTGAGTTGCCGAAATCTTTCTAATTCCACCGGAAGTGATTTGCCGTTCCATCGGAAGATAAACGAATTATGTTTCGGTAAATGCTCAATAGTGAAACCAACCTGGGGTCTTGATTCAATCGGTCTATCACTGACTGTTGTACACCTGGTTTCAACGAGAAAGCTGGTTCGACTCCGAGTAGAAAAAAAATTATTGCCGATTATAATGGTAGTCGATTTATGTCTCGAAAAAAAAAATGCCATGGCAAAACTCTTTTTGGTCAAACCAATGTCGGACTACAACTCTCACGATAATGGACGTATTCAGCTTGAATTTAGTTGAACCGATAAGGCTGGTTCGCTTAATCTTTAGTGAGTTGCCGAAATCTCTTTAATTCCCCCGGAAGTGATTTGCCGTTCCATCGGAAGATAAACGAATTATGTTTCGGTACATGCTCAATAGTGAAACCAGCCTGGGGTCTTGATTCATTCGGTCTATCACTGACTGGTGTACACCTGGTTTCAACGAGAAAGCTGGTTTGACTCCGAGTAGAAAAAAATTATTGCCGATTATAATAGTAGTCGATTTATATCTCGAAAAAAAAATGCCATGACAAAAGTCTTTTTGGTCAAAACAATGGCGGACTACAACTCTCACGATAATGGACGGAGGTAGCTTACATTTGGTTGAGCCGATAAGGCTGGTTCGCTTAATCTTTAGTGAGTTGCCGAAATCTCTTTAATTCCCCCGGAAGTGATTTGCCGTTCCATCGGAAGATAAACGAATTATGTTTCGGTACATGCTCAATAGTGAAACCAGCCTGGGGTCTTGATTCATTCGGTCTATCACTGACTGGTGTACACCTGGTTTTAACGAGAAAGCTGGTTTGACTCCGAGTAGAAAAAAATTATTGCCGATTATAATAGTAGTCGATTTATATCTCGAAAAAAAAATGCCATGACAAAAGTCTTTTTGGTCAAAACAATGGCGGACTACAACTCTCACGATAATGGACGGAGGTAACTTACATTTGGTTGAGCCGATAAGGCTGGTTCGCTTAATCTTTTGTGAGTTGCCGAAATCTTTCTAATTCCACCGGAAGTGATTTGCCGTTCCATCGGAAGATAAACGAATTATGTTTCGGTACATGCTCAATAAAGAAACCAGCCTGGGGTCTTGATTCAATCGGTCTATCACTGACTGGTGTACACCTGGTTTCAACGAGAAAGCTGGTTTGACTCCGAGTAGAAAAAAATTATTGCCGATTATAATGGTAGTCGATTTATATCTCGGAAAAAAAGCCATGGCAAAACTCTTTTTGGTCAAACCAATGTCGGACTACAACTCTCACGATAATGGACGGAGGTAGCTTACATTTGGTTGAGCCGATAAGGCTGGTTCGCTTAATCTTTAGTGAGTTGCCGAAATCTTTCTAATTCCACCGGAAGTGATTTGCCGTTCCATCGGAAGATAAACGAATTATGTTTCGGTACATGCTCAATAGTGAAACCAGCATGGGGTCTTGATTCAATCGGTCTATCACTGACTGGTGTACACCTGGTTTCAACGAGAAAGCTGGTTTGACTCCGAGTAGAAAAAAATTATTGCCGATTATAATGGTAGTCGATTTATATCTCGGAAAAAAAGCCATGGCAAAACTCTTATTGGTCAAACCAATGTCGGACTACAACTCTCACGATAATGGACGGAGGTAGCTTACATTTGGTTGAGCCGATAAGGCTGGTTCGCTTAATCTTTAGTGAGTTGCCGAAATCTCTTTAATTCCACCGGAAGTGATTTGCCGTTCCATCGGAAGATAAACGAATTATGTTTTGGTACATGCTCAATAGTGAAACCAGCCTGGGGTCTTGATTCAATCGGTCTATCACTGACTGGTGTACACCTGGTTTCAAGGAGAAAGCTGGTTTGACTCCGAGTAGAAAAAAATTATTGCCGATTATAATGGTAGTCGATTTATATCTCGGAAAAAAAGCCATGGCAAAACTCTTATTGGTCAAACCAATGTCGGACTACAACTCTCACGATAATGGACGGAGGTAGCTTACATTTGGTTGAGCCGATAAGGCTGGTTCGCTTAATCTTTAGTGAGTTGCCGAAATCTCTTTAATTCCCCCGGAAGTGATTTGCCGTTCCATCGGAAGATAAACGAATTATGTTTCGGTACATGCTCAATAGTGAAACCAGCCTGGGGTCTTGATTCATTCGGTCTATCACTGACTGGTGTACACCTGGTTTCAACGAGAAAGCTGGTTTGACTCCGAGTAGAAAAAAATTATTGCCGATTATAATAGTAGTCGATTTATATCTCGAAAAAAAAATGCCATGACAAAAGTCTTTTTGGTCAAAACAATGGCGGACTACAACTCTCACGATAATGGACGGAGGTAACTTACATTTGGTTGAGCCGATAAGGCTGGTTCGCTTAATCTTTTGTGAGTTGCCGAAATCTTTCTAATTCCACCGGAAGTGATTTGCCGTTCCATCGGAAGATAAACGAATTATGTTTCGGTACATGCTCAATAGTGAAACCAGCCTGGGGTCTTGATTCAATCGGTCTATCACTGACTGTTGTACACCTGGTTTCAACGAGAAAGCTGGTTCGACTCCGAGTAGAAAAAAAATTATTGCCGATTATAATGGTAGTCGATTTATGTCTCGAAAAAAAAAATGCCATGGCAAAACTCTTTTTGGTCAAACCAATGTCGGACTACAACTCTCACGATAATGGACGTATTCAGCTTAAATTTAGTTGAACCGATAAGGCTGGTTCGCTTAATCTTTAGTGAGTTGCCGAAATCTCTTTAATTCCCCCGGAAGTGATTTGCCGTTCCATCGGAAGATAAACGAATTATGTTTCGGTACATGCTCAATAGTGAAACCAGCCTGGGGTCTTGATTCATTCGGTCTATCACTGACTGGTGTACACCTGGTTTCAACGAGAAAGCTGGTTTGACTCCGAGTAGAAAAAAATTATTGCCGATTATTATAGTAGTCGATTTATATCTCGAAAAAAAAATGCCATGACAAAAGTCTTTTTGGTCAAAACAATGGCGGACTACAACTCTCACGATAATGGACGGAGGTAACTTACATTTGGTTGAGCCGATAAGGCTGGTTCGCTTAATCTTTTGTGAGTTGCCGAAATCTTTCTAATTCCACCGGAAGTGATTTGCCGTTCCATCGGAAGATAAACGAATTATGTTTCGGTACATGCTCAATAGTGAAACCAGCCTGGGGTCTTGATTCAATCGGTCTATCACTGACTGGTGTACACCTGGTTTCAACGAGAAAGCTGGTTTGACTCCGAGTAGAAAAAAATTATTGCCGATTATAATGGTAGTCGATTTATATCTCGGAAAAAAAGCCATGGCAAAACTCTTTTTGGTCAAACCAATGTCGGACTACAACTCTCACGATAATGGACGGAGGTAGCTTACATTTGGTTGAGCCGATAAGGCTGGTTCGCTTAATCTTTAGTGAGTTGCCGAAATCTTTCTAATTCCACCGGAAGTGATTTGCCGTTCCATCGGAAGATAAACGAATTATGTTTCGGTACATGCTCAATAGTGAAACCAGCCTGGGGTCTTGATTCAATCGGTCTATCACTGACTGGTGTACACCTGGTTTCAACGAGAAAGCTGGTTTGACTCCGAGTAGAAAAAAATTATTGCCGATTATAATGGTAGTCGATTTATATCTCGGAAAAAAAGCCATGGCAAAACTCTTATTGGTCAAACCAATGTCGGACTACAACTCTCACGATAATGGACGGAGGTAGCTTACATTTGGTTGAGCCGATAAGGCTGGTTCGCTTAATCTTTAGTGAGTTGCCGAAATCTCTTTAATTCCACCGGAAGTGATTTGCCGTTCCATCGGAAGATAAACGAATTATGTTTTGGTACATGCTCAATAGTGAAACCAGCCTGGGGTCTTGATTCAATCGGTCTATCACTGACTGGTGTACACCTGGTTTCAAGGAGAAAGCTGGTTTGACTCCGAGTAGAAAAAAATTATTGCCGATTATAATGGTAGTCGATTTATATCTCGGAAAAAAAGCCATGGCAAAACTCTTATTGGTCAAACCAATGTCGGACTACAACTCTCACGATAATGGACGGAGGTAGCTTACATTTGGTTGAGCCGATAAGGCTGGTTCGCTTAATCTTTAGTGAGTTGCCGAAATCTCTTTAATTCCACCAAAAGTGATTTGCCGTTCCATCGGAAGATAAACGAATTATGTTTTGGTACATGCTCAATAGTGAAACCAGCCTGGGGTCTTGATTCAATCGGTCTATCACTGACTGTTGTACACCTGGTTTCGACGAGAAAGCTGGTTTGACTCCGAGTAGAAAAAAAATTATTGCCGATTATAATGATAGTCGATTTATATCTCGAAAAAAAAATGCCATGGCAAAAGTCTTTTTGGTCAAAACAATGGCGGACTACAACTCTCACGATAATGGACGGAGGTAGCTTACATTTGGTTGAGCCGATAAGGCTGGTTCGCTTAATCTTTAGTGAGTTGCCGAAATCTTTCTAATTCCACCGGAAGTGATTTGCCGTTCCATCGGAAGATAAACGAATTATGTTTCGGTACATGCTCAATAGTGAAACCAACCTGGGGTCTTGATTCAATCGGTCTATCACTGACTGTTGTACACCTGGTTTCAACGAGAAAGCTGGTTCGACTCCGAGTAGAAAAAAAATTATTGCCGATTATAATGGTAGTCGATTTATGTCTCGAAAAAAAAAAATGCCATGGCAAAACTCTTTTTGGTCAAACCAATGTCGGACTACAACTCTCACGATAATGGACGTATTCAGCTTGAATTTAGTTGAACCGATAAGGCTGGTTCGCTTAATCTTTAGTGAGTTGCCGAAATCTCTTTAATTCCCCCGGAAGTGATTTGCCGTTCCATCGGAAGATAAACGAATTATGTTTCGGTACATGCTCAATAGTGAAACCAGCCTGGGGTCTTGATTCATTCGGTCTATCACTGACTGGTGTACACCTGGTTTCAACGAGAAAGCTGGTTTGACTCCGAGTAGAAAAAAATTATTGCCGATTATAATAGTAGTCGATTTATATCTCGAAAAAAAAATGCCATGACAAAAGTCTTTTTGGTCAAAACAATGGCGGACTACAACTCTCACGATAATGGACGGAGGTAACTTACATTTGGTTGAGCCGATAAGGCTGGTTCGCTTAATCTTTTGTGAGTTGCCGAAATCTTTCTAATTCCACCGGAAGTGATTTGCCGTTCCATCGGAAGATAAACGAATTATGTTTCGGTACATGCTCAATAGTGAAACCAGCCTGGGGTCTTGATTCAATCGGTCTATCACTGACTGGTGTACACCTGGTTTCAACGAGAAAGCTGGTTTGACTCCGAGTAGAAAAAAATTATTGCCGATTATAATGGTAGTCGATTTATATCTCGGAAAAAAAGCCATGGCAAAACTCTTTTTGGTCAAACCAATGTCGGACTACAACTCTCACGATAATGGACGGAGGTAGCTTACATTTGGTTGAGCCGATAAGGCTGGTTCGCTTAATCTTTAGTGAGTTGCCGAAATCTTTCTAATTCCACCGGAAGTGATTTGCCGTTCCATCGGAAGATAAACGAATTATGTTTCGGTACATGCTCAATAGTGAAACCAGCCTGGGGTCTTGATTCAATCGGTCTATCACTGACTGGTGTACACCTGGTTTCAACGAGAAAGCTGGTTTGACTCCGAGTAGAAAAAAATTATTGCCGATTATAATGGTAGTCGATTTATATCTCGGAAAAAAAGCCATGGCAAAACTCTTATTGGTCAAACCAATGTCGGACTACAACTCTCACGATAATGGACGGAGGTAGCTTACATTTGGTTGAGCCGATAAGGCTGGTTCGCTTAATCTTTAGTGAGTTGCCGAAATCTTTCTAATTCCACCGGAAGTGATTTGCCGTTCCATCGGAAGATAAACGAATTATGTTTCGGTACATGCTCAATAGTGAAACCAGCCTGGGGTCTTGATTCAATCGGTCTATCACTGACTGGTGTACACCTGGTTTCAACGAGAAAGCTGGTTTGACTCCGAGTAGAAAAAAATTATTGCCGATTATAATGGTAGTCGATTTATATCTCGGAAAAAAAGCCATGGCAAAACTCTTATTGGTCAAACCAATGTCGGACTACAACTCTCACGATAATGGACGGAGGTAGCTTACATTTGGTTGAGCCGATAAGGCTGGTTCGCTTAATCTTTAGTGAGTTGCCGAAATCTTTCTAATTCCACCGGAAGTGATTTGCCGTTCCATCGGAAGATAAACGAATTATGTTTCGGTACATGCTCAATAGTGAAACCAGCCTGGGGTCTTGATTCAATCGGTCTATCACTGACTGGTGTACACCTGGTTTCAACGAGAAAGCTGGTTTGACTCCGAGTAGAAAAAAATTATTGCCGATTATAATGGTAGTCGATTTATATCTCGGAAAAAAAGCCATGGCAAAACTCTTTTTGGTCAAACCAATGTCGGACTACAACTCTCACGATAATGGACGGAGGTAGCTTACATTTGGTTGAGCCGATAAGGCTGGTTCGCTTAATCTTTAGTGAGTTGCCGAAATCTTTCTAATTCCACCGGAAGTGATTTGCCGTTCCATCAGAAGATAAACGAATTATGTTTCGGTACATGCTCAATAGTGAAACCAGCCTGGGGTCTTGATTCAATCGGTCTATCACTGACTGGTGTACACCTGGTTTCAACGAGAAAGCTGGTTTGACTCCGAGTAGAAAAAAATTATTGCCGATTATAATGGTAGTCGATTTATATCTCGGAAAAAAAGCCATGGCAAAACTCTTATTGGTCAAACCAATGTCGGACTACAACTCTCACGATAATGGACGGAGGTAGCTTACATTTGGTTGAGCCGATAAGGCTGGTTCGCTTAATCTTTTGTGAGTTGCCGAAATCTTTCTAATTCCACCGGAAGTGATTTGCCGTTCCATCGGAAGATAAACGAATTATGTTTCGGTACATGCTCAATAGTGAAACCAGCCTGGGGTCTTGATTCAATCGGTCTATCACTGACTGGTGTACACCTGGTTTCAACGAGAAAGCTGGTTTGACTCCGAATAGAAAAAAATTATTGCCGATTATAATGGTAGTCGATTTATATCTCGGAAAAAAAGCCATGGCAAAACTCTTATTGGTCAAACCAATGTCGGACTACAACTCTCACGATAATGGACGGAGGTAGCTTACATTTGGTTGAGCCGATAAGGCTGGTTCGCTTAATCTTTTGTGAGTTGCCGAAATCTTTCTAATTCCACCGGAAGTGATTTGCCGTTCCATCGGAAGATAAACGAATTATGTTTCGGTACATGCTCAATAGTGAAACCAGCCTGGGGTCTTGATTCAATCGGTCTATCACTGACTGTTGTACACCTGGTTTCAACGAGAAAGCTGGTTTGACTCCGAGTAGAAAAAAAATTATTGCCGATTATAATGGTAGTCGATTTATGTCTCGAAAAAAAAAAATGCCATGGCAAAACTCTTTTTGGTCAAAACAATGTCGGACTACAACTCTCACGATAATGGACGGAGGTAGCTTACATTTGGTTGAGCCGATAAGGCTGGTTCGCTTAATCTTTAGTGAGTTGCCGAAATCTTTCTAATTCCACCGGAAGTAATTTGCCGTTCCATCGGAAGATAAACGAATTATGTTTCGGTACATGCTCAATAGTGAAACCAGCCTGGGGTCTTGATTCAATCGGTCTATCACTGACTGGTGTACACCTGGTTTCAACGAGAAAGCTGGTTTGACTCCGAGTAGAAAAAAATTATTGCCGATTATAATGATAGTCGATTTATATCTCGAAAAAAAAATGCCATGGCAAAAGTCTTTTTGGTCAAAACAATGGCGGACTACAACTCCCACGATAATGTACGGAGGTAGCTTACATTTGGTTGAGCCGATAAGGCTGGTTCGCTTAATCTTTAGTGAGTTGCCGAAATCTTTCTAATTCCACCGGAAGTGATTTGCCGTTCCATCGGAAGATAAACGAATTATGTTTCGGTACATGCTCAATAGTGAAACCAGCCTGGGGTCTTGATTCAATCGGTCTATCACTGACTGGTGTACACCTGGTTTCAACGAGAAAGCTGGTTTGACTCCGAGTAGAAAAAAATTATTGCCGATTATAATGGTAGTCGATTTATATCTCGGAAAAAAAGCCATGGCAAAACTCTTATTGGTCAAACCAATGTCGGACTACAACTCTCACGATAATGGACGGAGGTAGCTTACATTTGGTTGAGCCGATAAGGCTGGTTCGCTTAATCTTTTGTGAGTTGCCGAAATCTTTCTAATTCCACCGGAAGTGATTTGCCGTTCCATCGGAAGATAAACGAATTATGTTTCGGTACATGCTCAATAGTGAAACCAGCCTGGGGTCTTGATTCAATCGGTCTATCACTGACTGGTGTACACCTGGTTTCAACGAGAAAGCTGGTTTGACTCCGAATAGAAAAAAATTATTGCCGATTATAATGGTAGTCGATTTATATCTCGGAAAAAAAGCCATGGCAAAACTCTTATTGGTCAAACCAATGTCGGACTACAACTCTCACGATAATGGACGGAGGTAGCTTACATTTGGTTGAGCCGATAAGGCTGGTTCGCTTAATCTTTTGTGAGTTGCCGAAATCTTTCTAATTCCACCGGAAGTGATTTGCCGTTCCATCGGAAGATAAACGAATTATGTTTCGGTACATGCTCAATAGTGAAACCAGCCTGGGGTCTTGATTCAATCGGTCTATCACTGACTGGTGTACACCTGGTTTCAACGAGAAAGCTGGTTTGACTCCGAGTAGAAAAAAATTATTGCCGATTATAATGGTAGTCGATTTATATCTCGGAAAAAAAGCCATGGCAAAACTCTTTTTGGTCAAACCAATGTCGGACTACAACTCTCACGATAATGGACGTATTCAGCTTGAATTTAGTTGAACCGATAAGGCTGGTTCGCTTACTCTTTAGTGAGTTGCCGAAATCTCTTTAATTCCCCCGGAAGTGATTTGCCGTTCCATCGGAAGATAAACGAATTATGTTTCGGTACATGCTCAATAGTGAAACCAGCCTGGGGTCTTGATTCATTCGGTCTTTCACTGACTGGTGTACACCTGGTTTCAACGAGAAAGCTGGTTTGACTCCGAGTAGAAAAAAAATTATTGCCGATTATAATGGTAGTCGATTTATGTCTCGAAAAAAAAAAAGCCATGGCAAAACTCTTTTTGGTCAAACCAATGTCGGACTACAACTCTCACGATAATGGACGGAGGTAGCTTACATTTGGTTGAGCCGATAAGGCTGGTTCGCTTAATCTTTAGTGAGTTGCCGAAATCTTTCTAATTCCACCGGAAGTGATTTGCCGTTCCATCGGAAGATAAACGAATTATGTTTCGGTACATGCTCAATAGTGAAACCAGCCTGGGGTCTTGATTCAATCGGTCTATCACTGACTGGTGTACACCTGGTTTCAACGAGAAAGCTGGTTTGACTCCGAGTGGAAAAAAATTATTGCCGATTATAATGGTAGTCGATTTATATCTCGGAAAAAAAGCCATGGCAAAACTCTTATTGGTCAAACCAATGTCGGACTACAACTCTCACGATAATGGACGGAGGTAGCTTACATTTGGTTGAGCCGATGAGGCTGGTTCGCTTAATCTTTAGTGAGTTGCCGAAATCTCTTTAATTCCCCCGGAAGTGATTTGCCGTTCCATCGGAAGATAAACGAATTATGTTTCGGTACATGCTCAATAGTGAAACCAGCCTGGGGTCTTGATTCAATCGGTCTATCACTGACTGGTGTACACCTGGTTTCAACGAGAAAGCTGGTTTGACTCCGAGTAGAAAAAAATTATTGCCGATTATAATGGTAGTCGATTTATATCTCGGAAAAAAAGCCATGGCAAAACTCTTATTGGTCAAACCAATGTCGGACTACAACTCTCACGATAATGGACGGAGGTAGCTTACATTTGGTTGAGCCGATAAGGCTGGTTCGCTTAATCTTTAGTGAGTTGCCGAAATCTTTCTAATTCCACCGGAAGTGATTTGCCGTTCCATCGGAAGATAAACGAATTATGTTTCGGTACATGCTCAATAGTGAAACCAGCCTGGGGTCTTGATTCAATCGGTCTATCACTGACTGGTGTACACCTGGTTTCAACGAGAAAGCTGGTTTGACTCCGAGTAGAAAAAAATTATTGCCGATTATAATGGTAGTCGATTTATATCTCGGAAAAAAAGCCATGGCAAAACTCTTTTTGGTCAAACCAATGTCGGACTACAACTCTCACGATAATGGACGGAGGTAGCTTACATTTGGTTGAGCCGATAAGGCTGGTTCGCTTAATCTTTAGTGAGTTGCCGAAATCTTTCTAATTCCACCGGAAGTGATTTGCCGTTCCATCGGAAGATAAACGAATTATGTTTCGGTACATGCTCAATAGTGAAACCAGCCTGGGGTCTTGATTCAATCGGTCTATCACTGACTGGTGTACACCTGGTTTCAACGAGAAAGCTGGTTTGACTCCGAGTAGAAAAAAATTATTGCCGATTATAATCGTAGTCGATTTATATCTCGGAAAAAAAGCCATGGCAAAACTCTTATTGGTCAAACCAATGTCGGACTACAACTCTCACGATAATGGACGGAGGTAGCTTACATTTGGTTGAGCCGATAAGGCTGGTTCGCTTAATCTTTTGTGAGTTGCCGAAATCTTTCTAATTCCACCGGAAGTGATTTGCCGTTCCATCGGAAGATAAACGAATTATGTTTCGGTACATGCTCAATAGTGAAACCAGCCTGGGGTCTTGATTCAATCGGTCTATCACTGACTGGTGTACACCTGGTTTCAACGAGAAAGCTGGTTTGACTCCGAGTAGAAAAAAATTATTGCCGATTATAATGGTAGTCGATTTATATCTCGGAAAAAAAGCCATGGCAAAACTCTTATTGGTCAAACCAATGTCGGACTACAACTCTCACGATAATGGACGGAGGTAGCTTACATTTGGTTGAGCCGATAAGGCTGGTTCGCTTAATCTTTTGTGAGTTGCCGAAATCTTTCTAATTCCACCGGAAGTGATTTGCCGTTCCATCGGAAGATAAACGAATTATGTTTCGGTACATGCTCAATAGTGAAACCAGCCTGGGGTCTTGATTCAATCGGTCTATCACTGACTGTTGTACACCTGGTTTCAACGAGAAAGCTGGTTCGTCTCCGAGTAGAAAAAAAATTATTGCCGATTATAATGGTAGTCGATTTATGTCTCGAAAAAAAAAAATGCCATGGCAAAACTCTTTTTGGTCAAACCAATGTCGGACTACAACTCTCACGATAATGGACGTATTCAGCTTGAATTTAGTTGAACCGATAAGGCTGGTTCGCTTAATCTTTAGTGAGTTGCCGAAATCTCTTTAATTCCCCCGGAAGTGATTTGCCGTTCCATCGGAAGATAAACGAATTATGTTTCGGTACATGCTCAATAGTGAAACCAGCCTGGGGTCTTGATTCATTCGGTCTATCACTGACTGGTGTACACCTGGTTTCAACGAGAAAGCTGGTTTGACTCCGAGTAGAAAAAAATTATTGCCGATTATAATAGTAGTCGATTTATATCTCGAAAAAAAAAAATGCCATGGCAAAACTCTTTTTGGTCAGAACAATGTCGGACTACAACTCTCACGATAATGGACGGAGGTAGCTTACATTTGGTTGAGCCGATAAGGCTGGTTCGCTTAATCTTTAGTGAGTTGCCGAAATCTCTTTAATTCCACCGGAAGTGATTTGCCGTTCCATCGGAAGATAAACGAATTATGTTTTGGTACATGCTCAATAGTGAAACCAGCCTGGGGTCTTGATTCAATCGGTCTATCACTGACTGTTGTACACCTGGTTTCGACGAGAAAGCTGGTTTGACTCCGAGTAGAAAAAAAATTATTGCCGATTATAATGATAGTCGATTTATATCTCGAAAAAAAATGCCATGGCAAAAGTCTTTTTGGTCAAAACAATGGCGGACTACAACTCTCACGATAATGGACGGAGGTAGCTTACATTTGGTTGAGCCGATAAGGCTGGTTCGCTTAATCTTTAGTGAGTTGCCGAAATCTTTCTAATTCCACCGGAAGTGATTTGCCGTTCCATCGGAAGATAAACGAATTATGTTTCGGTACATGCTCAATAGTGAAACCAGCCTGGGGTCTTGATTCAATCGGTCTATCACTGACTGTTGTAGACCTGGTTTCAACGAGAAAGCTGGTTCGTCTCCGAGTAGAAAAAAAATTATTGCCGATTATAATGGTAGTCGATTTATGTCTCGAAAAAAAAAAATGCCATGGCAAAACTCTTTTTGGTCAAACCAATGTCGGACTACAACTCTCACGATAATGGACGTATTCAGCTTGAATTTAGTTGAACCGATAAGGCTGGTTCGCTTAATCTTTAGTGAGTTGCCGAAATCTCTTTAATTCCCCCGGAAGTGATTTGCCGTTCCATCGGAAGATAAACGAATTATATTTCGGTACATGCTCAATAGTGAAACCAGCCTGGGGTCTTGATTCATTCGGTCTATCACTGACTGGTGTACACCTGGTTTCAACGAGAAAGCTGGTTTGACTCCGAGTAGAAAAAAATTATTGCCGATTATAATAGTAGTCGATTTATATCTCGAAAAAAAAAAATGCCATGGCAAAACTCTTTTTGGTCAGAACAATGTCGGACTACAACTCTCACGATAATGGACGGAGGTAGCTTACATTTGGTTGAGCCGATAAGGCTGGTTCGCTTAATCTTTAGTGAGTTGCCGAAATCTCTTTAATTCCACCGGAAGTGATTTGCCGTTCCATCGGAAGATAAACGAATTATGTTTTGGTACATGCTCAATAGTGAAACCAGCCTGGGGTCTTGATTCAATCGGTCTATCACTGACTGGTGTACACCTGGTTTCAACGAGAAAGCTGGTTTGACTCCGAGTAGAAAAAAATTATTGCCGATTATAATGGTAGTCGATTTATATCTCGGAAAAAAAGCCATGGCAAAACTCTTATTGGTCAAACCAATGTCGGACTACAACTCTCACGATAATGGACGGAGGTAGCTTACATTTGGTTGAGCCGATAAGGCTGGTTCGCTTAATCTTTAGTGAGTTGCCGAAATCTCTTTAATTCCACCGGAAGTGATTTGCCGTTCCATCGGAAGATAAACGAATTATGTTTCGGTACATGCTCAATAGTGAAACCAGCCTGGGGTCTTGATTCAATCGGTCTATCACTGACTGTTGTACACCTGGTTTCAACGAGAAAGCTGGTTCGACTCCGAGTAGAAAAAAAATTATTGGCGATTATAATGGTAGTCGATTTATGTCTCGAAAAAAAAAAAATGCCATGGCAAAACTCTTTTTGGTCAGAACAATGTCGGACTACAACTCTCACGATAATGGACGGAGGTAGCTTACATTTGGTTGAGCCGATAAGGCTGGTTCGCTTAATCTTTAGTGAGTTGCCGAAATCTTTCTAATTCCACCGGAAGTGATTTGCCGTTCCATCGGAAGATAAACGAATTATGTTTTGGTAAATGCTCAATAGTGAAACCAGCCTGGGGTCTTGATTCAATCGGTCTATCACTGACTGTTGTACACCTGGTTTCAACGAGAAAGCTGGTTCGACTCCGAGTAGAAAAAAAATTATTGCCGATTATAATGATAGTCGATTTATATCTCGAAAAAAAAATGCCATGGCAAAAGTCTTTTTGGTCAAAACAATGTCGGACTACAACTCTCACGATAATGGAAGTATTCAGCTTGAATTTAGTTGAACCGATAAGGCTGGTTCGCTTAATCTTTAGTGAGTTGCCGAAATCTCTTTAATTCCCCCGGAAGTGATTTGCCGTTCCATCGGAAGATAAACGAATTATGTTTCGGTACATGCTCAATAGTGAAACCAGCCTGGGGTCTTGATTCATTCGGTCTATCACTGACTGGTGTACACCTGGTTTCAACGAGAAAGCTGGTTTGACTCCGAGTAGAAAAAAATTATTGCCGATTATAATAGTAGTCGATTTATATCTCGAAAAAAAAATGCCATGACAAAAGTCTTTTTGGTCAAAACAATGGCGGACTACAACTCTCACGATAATGGACGGAGGTAGCTTACATTTGGTTGAGCCGATAAGGCTGGTTCGCTTAATCTTTTGTGAGTTGCCGAAATCTTTCTAATTCCACCGGAAGTGATTTGCCGTTCCATCGGAAGATAAACGAATTATGTTTCGGTACATGCTCAATAGTGAAACCAGCCTGGGGTCTTGATTCAATCGGTCTATCACTGACTGGTGTACACCTGGTTTCAACGAGAAAGCTGGTTTGACTCCGAGTAGAAAAAAATTATTGCCGATTATAATGGTAGTCGATTTATATCTCGGAAAAAAAGCCATGGCAAAACTCTTATTGGTCAAACCAATGTCGGACTACAACTCTCACGATAATGGACGGAGGTAGCTTACATTTGGTTGAGCCGATAAGGCTGGTTCGCTTAATCTTTAGTGAGTTGCCGAAATCTTTCTAATTCCACCGGAAGTGATTTGCCGTTCCATCGGAAGATAAACGAATTATGTTTCGGTACATGCTCAATAGTGAAACCAGCCTGGGGTCTTGATTCAATCGGTCTATCACTGACTGGTGTACACCTGGTTTCAACGAGAAAGCTGGTTTGACTCCGAGTAGAAAAAAATTATTGCCGATTATAATGGTAGTCGATTTATATCTCGGAAAAAAAGCCATGGCAAAACTCTTTTTGGTCAAACCAATGTCGGACTACAACTCTCACGATAATGGACGGAGGTAGCTTACATTTGGTTGAGCCGATAAGGCTGGTTCGCTTAATCTTTAGTGAGTTGCCGAAATCTTTCTAATTCCACCGGAAGTGATTTGCCGTTCCATCGGAAGATAAACGAATTATGTTTCGGTACATGCTCAATAGTGAAACCAGCCTGGGGTCTTGATTCAATCGGTCTATCACTGACTGGTGTACACCTGGTTTCAACGAGAAAGCTGGTTTGACTCCGAGTAGAAAAAAATTATTGCCGATTATAATGGTAGTCGATTTATATCTCGGAAAAAAAGCCATGGCAAAACTCTTATTGGTCAAACCAATGTCGGACTACAACTCTCACGATAATGGACGGAGGTAGCTTACATTTGGTTGAGCCGATAAGGCTGTTTCGCTTAATCTTTAGTGAGTTGCCGAAATCTCTTTAATTCCACCGGAAGTGATTTGCCGTTCCATCGGAAGATAAACGAATTATGTTTTGGTACATGCTCAATAGTGAAACCAGCCTGGGGTCTTGATTCAATCGGTCTATCACTGACTGTTGTACACCTGGTTTCGACGAGAAAGCTGGTTTGACTCCGAGTAGAAAAAAAATTATTGCCGATTATAATGATAGTCGATTTATATCTCGAAAAAAAATGCCATGGCAAAAGTCTTTTTGGTCAAAACAATGGCGGACTACAACTCTCACGATAATGGACGGAGGTAGCTTACATTTGGTTGAGCCGATAAGGCTGGTTCGCTTAATCTTTAGTGAGTTGCCGAAATCTTTCTAATTCCACCGGAAGTAATTTGCCGTTCCATCGGAAGATAAACGAATTATGTTTCGGTACATGCTCAATAGTGAAACCAGCCTGGGGTCTTGATTCAATCGGTCTATCACTGACTGGTGTACACCTGGTTTCAACGAGAAAGCTGGTTTGACTCCGAGTAGAAAAAAATTATTGCCGATTATAATGGTAGTCGATTTATATCTCGGAAAAAAAGCCATGGCAAAACTCTTATTGGTCAAACCAATGTCGGACTACAACTCTCACGATAATGGACGGAGGTAGCTTACATTTGGTTGAGCCGATAAGGCTGTTTCGCTTAATCTTTAGTGAGTTGCCGAAATCTCTTTAATTCCACCGGAAGTGATTTGCCGTTCCATCGGAAGATAAACGAATTATGTTTTGGTACATGCTCAATAGTGAAACCAGCCTGGGGTCTTGATTCAATCGGTCTATCACTGACTGTTGTACACCTGGTTTCGACGAGAAAGCTGGTTTGACTCCGAGTAGAAAAAAAATTATTGCCGATTATAATGATAGTCGATTTATATCTCGAAAAAAAATGCCATGGCAAAAGTCTTTTTGGTCAAAACAATGGCGGACTACAACTCTCACGATAATGGACGGAGGTAGCTTACATTTGGTTGAGCCGATAAGGCTGGTTCGCTTAATCTTTAGTGAGTTGCCGAAATCTTTCTAATTCCACCGGAAGTGATTTGCCGTTCCATCGGAAGATAAACGAATTATGTTTCGGTAAATGCTCAATAGTGAAACCAACCTGGGGTCTTGATTCAATCGGTCTATCACTGACTGTTGTACACCTGGTTTCAACGAGAAAGCTGGTTCGACTCCGAGTAGAAAAAAAATTATTGCCGATTATAATGGTAGTCGATTTATGTCTCGAAAAAAAAAATGCCATGGCAAAACTCTTTTTGGTCAAACCAATGTCGGACTACAACTCTCACGATAATGGACGTATTCAGCTTGAATTTAGTTGAACCGATAAGGCTGGTTCGCTTAATCTTTAGTGAGTTGCCGAAATCTCTTTAATTCCCCCGGAAGTGATTTGCCGTTCCATCGGAAGATAAACGAATTATGTTTCGGTACATGCTCAATAGTGAAACCAGCCTGGGGTCTTGATTCATTCGGTCTATCACTGACTGGTGTACACCTGGTTTCAACGAGAAAGCTGGTTTGACTCCGAGTAGAAAAAAATTATTGCCGATTATAATAGTAGTCGATTTATATCTCGAAAAAAAAATGCCATGACAAAAGTCTTTTTGGTCAAAACAATGGCGGACTACAACTCTCACGATAATGGACGGAGGTAGCTTACATTTGGTTGAGCCGATAAGGCTGGTTCGCTTAATCTTTAGTGAGTTGCCGAAATCTCTTTAATTCCCCCGGAAGTGATTTGCCGTTCCATCGGAAGATAAACGAATTATGTTTCGGTACATGCTCAATAGTGAAACCAGCCTGGGGTCTTGATTCATTCGGTCTATCACTGACTGGTGTACACCTGGTTTTAACGAGAAAGCTGGTTTGACTCCGAGTAGAAAAAAATTATTGCCGATTATAATAGTAGTCGATTTATATCTCGAAAAAAAAATGCCATGACAAAAGTCTTTTTGGTCAAAACAATGGCGGACTACAACTCTCACGATAATGGACGGAGGTAACTTACATTTGGTTGAGCCGATAAGGCTGGTTCGCTTAATCTTTTGTGAGTTGCCGAAATCTTTCTAATTCCACCGGAAGTGATTTGCCGTTCCATCGGAAGATAAACGAATTATGTTTCGGTACATGCTCAATAAAGAAACCAGCCTGGGGTCTTGATTCAATCGGTCTATCACTGACTGGTGTACACCTGGTTTCAACGAGAAAGCTGGTTTGACTCCGAGTAGAAAAAAATTATTGCCGATTATAATGGTAGTCGATTTATATCTCGGAAAAAAAGCCATGGCAAAACTCTTTTTGGTCAAACCAATGTCGGACTACAACTCTCACGATAATGGACGGAGGTAGCTTACATTTGGTTGAGCCGATAAGGCTGGTTCGCTTAATCTTTAGTGAGTTGCCGAAATCTTTCTAATTCCACCGGAAGTGATTTGCCGTTCCATCGGAAGATAAACGAATTATGTTTCGGTACATGCTCAATAGTGAAACCAGCATGGGGTCTTGATTCAATCGGTCTATCACTGACTGGTGTACACCTGGTTTCAACGAGAAAGCTGGTTTGACTCCGAGTAGAAAAAAATTATTGCCGATTATAATGGTAGTCGATTTATATCTCGGAAAAAAAGCCATGGCAAAACTCTTATTGGTCAAACCAATGTCGGACTACAACTCTCACGATAATGGACGGAGGTAGCTTACATTTGGTTGAGCCGATAAGGCTGGTTCGCTTAATCTTTAGTGAGTTGCCGAAATCTCTTTAATTCCACCGGAAGTGATTTGCCGTTCCATCGGAAGATAAACGAATTATGTTTTGGTACATGCTCAATAGTGAAACCAGCCTGGGGTCTTGATTCAATCGGTCTATCACTGACTGGTGTACACCTGGTTTCAAGGAGAAAGCTGGTTTGACTCCGAGTAGAAAAAAATTATTGCCGATTATAATGGTAGTCGATTTATATCTCGGAAAAAAAGCCATGGCAAAACTCTTATTGGTCAAACCAATGTCGGACTACAACTCTCACGATAATGGACGGAGGTAGCTTACATTTGGTTGAGCCGATAAGGCTGGTTCGCTTAATCTTTAGTGAGTTGCCGAAATCTCTTTAATTCCACCAAAAGTGATTTGCCGTTCCATCGGAAGATAAACGAATTATGTTTTGGTACATGCTCAATAGTGAAACCAGCCTGGGGTCTTGATTCAATCGGTCTATCACTGACTGTTGTACACCTGGTTTCGACGAGAAAGCTGGTTTGACTCCGAGTAGAAAAAAAATTATTGCCGATTATAATGATAGTCGATTTATATCTCGAAAAAAAAATGCCATGGCAAAAGTCTTTTTGGTCAAAACAATGGCGGACTACAACTCTCACGATAATGGACGGAGGTAGCTTACATTTGGTTGAGCCGATAAGGCTGGTTCGCTTAATCTTTAGTGAGTTGCCGAAATCTTTCTAATTCCACCGGAAGTGATTTGCCGTTCCATCGGAAGATAAACGAATTATGTTTCGGTACATGCTCAATAGTGAAACCAACCTGGGGTCTTGATTCAATCGGTCTATCACTGACTGTTGTACACCTGGTTTCAACGAGAAAGCTGGTTCGACTCCGAGTAGAAAAAAAATTATTGCCGATTATAATGGTAGTCGATTTATGTCTCGAAAAAAAAATGCCATGGCAAAACTCTTTTTGGTCAAACCAATGTCGGACTACAACTCTCAAGATAATGGACGGAGGTAGCTTACATTTGGTTGAGCCGATAAGGCTGGTTCGCTTAATCTTTAGTGAGTTGCCGAAATCTTTCTAATTCCACCGGAAGTGATTTGCCGTTCCATCGGAAGATAAACGAATTATGTTTCGGTACATGCTCAATAGTGAAACCAGCCTGGGGTCTTGATTCAATCGGTCTATCACTGACTGGTGTACACCTGGTTTCAACGAGAAAGCTGGTTTGACTCCGAGTAGAAAAAAATTATTGCCGATTATAATGGTAGTCGATTTATATCTCGGAAAAAAAGCCATGGCAAAACTCTTTTTGGTCAAACCAATGTCGGACTACAACTCTCACGATAATGGACGGAGGTAGCTTACATTTGGTTGAGCCGATAAGGCTGGTTCGCTTAATCTTTAGTGAGTTGCCGAAATCTTTCTAATTCCACCGGAAGTGATTTGCCGTTCCATCGGAAGATAAACGAATTATGTTTCGGTACATGCTCAATAGTGAAACCAGCCTGGGGTCTTGATTCAATCGGTCTATCACTGACTGGTGTACACCTGGTTTCAACGAGAAAGCTGGTTTGACTCCGAGTAGAAAAAAATTATTGCCGATTATAATGGTAGTCGATTTATATCTCGGAAAAAAAGCCATGGCAAAACTCTTATTGGTCAAACCAATGTCGGACTACAACTCTCACGATAATGGACGGAGGTAGCTTACATTTGGTTGAGCCGATAAGGCTGGTTCGCTTAATCTTTTGTGAGTTGCCGAAATCTTTCTAATTCCACCGGAAGTGATTTGCCGTTCCATCGGAAGATAAACGAATTATGTTTCGGTACATGCTCAATAGTGAAACCAGCCTGGGGTCTTGATTCAATCGGTCTATCACTGACTGGTGTACACCTGGTTTCAACGAGAAAGCTGGTTTGACTCCGAGTAGAAAAAAATTATTGCCGATTATAATGGTAGTCGATTTATATCTCGGAAAAAAAGCCATGGCAAAACTCTTATTGGTCAAACCAATGTCGGACTACAACTCTCACGATAATGGACGGAGGTAGCTTACATTTGGTTGAGCCGATAAGGCTGGTTCGCTTAATCTTTTGTGAGTTGCCGAAATCTTTCTAATTCCACCGGAAGTGATTTGCCGTTCCATCGGAAGATAAACGAATTGTTTCGGTACATGCTCAATAGTGAAACCAGCCTGGGGTCTTGATTCAATCGGTCTATCACTGACTGTTGTACACCTGGTTTCAACGAGAAAGCTGGTTTGACTCCGAGTAGAAAAAAAATTATTGCCGATTATAATGGTAGTCGATTTATGTCTCGAAAAAAAAAATGCCATGGCAAAACTCTTTTTGGTCAAAACAATGTCGGACTACAACTCTCACGATAATGGACGGAGGTAGCTTACATTTGGTTGAGCCGATAAGGCTGGTTCGCTTAATCTTTAGTGAGTTGCCGAAATCTTTCTAATTCCACCGGAAGTAATTTGCCGTTCCATCGGAAGATAAACGAATTATGTTTCGGTACATGCTCAATAGTGAAACCAGCCTGGGGTCTTGATTCAATCGGTCTATCACTGACTGGTGTACACCTGGTTTCAACGAGAAAGCTGGTTTGACTCCGAGTAGAAAAAAATTATTGCCGATTATAATGATAGTCGATTTATATCTCGAAAAAAAATGCCATGGCAAAAGTCTTTTTGGTCAAAACAATGGCGGACTACAACTCCCACGATAATGTACGGAGGTAGCTTACATTTGGTTGAGCCGATAAGGCTGGTTCGCTTAATCTTTAGTGAGTTGCCGAAATCTTTCTAATTCCACCGGAAGTGATTTGCCGTTCCATCGGAAGATAAACGAATTATGTTTCGGTACATGCTCAACAGTGAAACCAGCCTGGGGTCTTGATTCAATCGGTCTATCACTGACTGGTGTACACCTGGTTTCAACGAGAAAGCTGGTTTGACTCCGAGTAGAAAAAAATTATTGCCGATTATAATGGTAGTCGATTTATATCTCGGAAAAAAAGCCATGGCAAAACTCTTATTGGTCAAACCAATGTCGGACTACAACTCTCACGATAATGGACGGAGGTAGCTTACATTTGGTTGAGCCGATAAGGCTGTTTCGCTTAATCTTTAGTGAGTTGCCGAAATCTCTTTAATTCCACCGGAAGTGATTTGCCGTTCCATCGGAAGATAAACGAATTATGTTTTGGTACATGCTCAATAGTGAAACCAGCCTGGGGTCTTGATTCAATCGGTCTATCACTGACTGTTGTACACCTGGTTTCGACGAGAAAGCTGGTTTGACTCCGAGTAGAAAAAAAATTATTGCCGATTATAATGATAGTCGATTTATATCTCGAAAAAAAATGCCATGGCAAAAGTCTTTTTGGTCAAAACAATGGCGGACTACAACTCTCACGATAATGGACGGAGGTAGCTTACATTTGGTTGAGCCGATAAGGCTGGTTCGCTTAATCTTTAGTGAGTTGCCGAAATCTTTCTAATTCCAACGGAAGTGATTTGCCGTTCCATCGGAAGATAAAAGAATTATGTTTCGGTAAATGCTCAATAGTGAAACCAACCTGGGGTCTTGATTCAATCGGTCTATCACTGACTGTTGTACACCTGGTTTCAACGAGAAAGCTGGTTCGACTCCGAGTAGAAAAAAAATTATTGCCGATTATAATGGTAGTCGATTTATGTCTCGAAAAAAAAAATGCCATGGCAAAACTCTTTTTGGTCAAACCAATGTCGGACTACAACTCTCACGATAATGGACGTATTCAGCTTAAATTTAGTTGAACCGATAAGGCTGGTTCGCTTAATCTTTAGTGAGTTGCCGAAATCTCTTTAATTCCCCCGGAAGTGATTTGCCGTTCCATCGGAAGATAAACGAATTATGTTTCGGTACATGCTCAATAGTGAAACCAGCCTGGGGTCTTGATTCATTCGGTCTATCACTGACTGGTGTACACCTGGTTTCAACGAGAAAGCTGGTTTGACTCCGAGTAGAAAAAAATTATTGCCGATTATAATAGTAGTCGATTTATATCTCGAAAAAAAAATGCCATGACAAAAGTCTTTTTGGTCAAAACAATGGCGGACTACAACTCTCACGATAATGGACGGAGGTAACTTACATTTGGTTGAGCCGATAAGGCTGGTTCGCTTAATCTTTTGTGAGTTGCCGAAATCTTTCTAATTCCACCGGAAGTGATTTGCCGTTCCATCGGAAGATAAACGAATTATGTTTCGGTACATGCTCAATAGTGAAACCAGCCTGGGGTCTTGATTCAATCGGTCTATCACTGACTGGTGTACACCTGGTTTCAACGAGAAAGCTGGTTTGACTCCGAGTAGAAAAAAATTATTGCCGATTATAATGGTAGTCGATTTATATCTCGGAAAAAAAGCCATGGCAAAACTCTTTTTGGTCAAACCAATGTCGGACTACAACTCTCACGATAATGGACGGAGGTAGCTTACATTTGGTTGAGCCGATAAGGCTGGTTCGCTTAATCTTTAGTGAGTTGCCGAAATCTTTCTAATTCCACCGGAAGTGATTTGCCGTTCCATCGGAAGATAAACGAATTATGTTTCGGTACATGCTCAATAGTGAAACCAGCCTGGGGTCTTGATTCAATCGGTCTATCACTGACTGGTGTACACCTGGTTTCAACGAGAAAGCTGGTTTGACTCCGAGTAGAAAAAAATTATTGCCGATTATAATGGTAGTCGATTTATATCTCGGAAAAAAAGCCATGGCAAAACTCTTATTGGTCAAACCAATGTCGGACTACAACTCTCACGATAATGGACGGAGGTAGCTTACATTTGGTTGAGCCGATAAGGCTGGTTCGCTTAATCTTTAGTGAGTTGCCGAAATCTCTTTAATTCCACCGGAAGTGATTTGCCGTTCCATCGGAAGATAAACGAATTATGTTTTGGTACATGCTCAATAGTGAAACCAGCCTGGGGTCTTGATTCAATCGGTCTATCACTGACTGGTGTACACCTGGTTTCAAGGAGAAAGCTGGTTTGACTCCGAGTAGAAAAAAATTATTGCCGATTATAATGGTAGTCGATTTATATCTCGGAAAAAAAGCCATGGCAAAACTCTTATTGGTCAAACCAATGTCGGACTACAACTCTCACGATAATGGACGGAGGTAGCTTACATTTGGTTGAGCCGATAAGGCTGGTTCGCTTAATCTTTAGTGAGTTGCCGAAATCTCTTTAATTCCACCAAAAGTGATTTGCCGTTCCATCGGAAGATAAACGAATTATGTTTTGGTACATGCTCAATAGTGAAACCAGCCTGGGGTCTTGATTCAATCGGTCTATCACTGACTGTTGTACACCTGGTTTCGACGAGAAAGCTGGTTTGACTCCGAGTAGAAAAAAAATTATTGCCGATTATAATGATAGTCGATTTATATCTCGAAAAAAAAATGCCATGGCAAAAGTCTTTTTGGTCAAAACAATGGCGGACTACAACTCTCACGATAATGGACGGAGGTAGCTTACATTTGGTTGAGCCGATAAGGCTGGTTCGCTTAATCTTTAGTGAGTTGCCGAAATCTTTCTAATTCCACCGGAAGTGATTTGCCGTTCCATCGGAAGATAAACGAATTATGTTTCGGTACATGCTCAATAGTGAAACCAACCTGGGGTCTTGATTCAATCGGTCTATCACTGACTGTTGTACACCTGGTTTCAACGAGAAAGCTGGTTCGACTCCGAGTAGAAAAAAAATTATTGCCGATTATAATGGTAGTCGATTTATGTCTCGAAAAAAAAAAATGCCATGGCAAAACTCTTTTTGGTCAAACCAATGTCGGACTACAACTCTCACGATAATGGACGTATTCAGCTTGAATTTAGTTGAACCGATAAGGCTGGTTCGCTTAATCTTTAGTGAGTTGCCGAAATCTCTTTAATTCCCCCGGAAGTGATTTGCCGTTCCATCGGAAGATAAACGAATTATGTTTCGGTACATGCTCAATAGTGAAACCAGCCTGGGGTCTTGATTCATTCGGTCTATCACTGACTGGTGTACACCTGGTTTCAACGAGAAAGCTGGTTTGACTCCGAGTAGAAAAAAATTATTGCCGATTATAATAGTAGTCGATTTATATCTCGAAAAAAAAATGCCATGACAAAAGTCTTTTTGGTCAAAACAATGGCGGACTACAACTCTCACGATAATGGACGGAGGTAACTTACATTTGGTTGAGCCGATAAGGCTGGTTCGCTTAATCTTTAGTGAGTTGCCGAAATCTTTCTAATTCCACCGGAAGTGATTTGCCGTTCCATCGGAAGATAAACGAATTATGTTTCGGTACATGCTCAACAGTGAAACCAGCCTGGGGTCTTGATTCAATCGGTCTATCACTGACTGGTGTACACCTGGTTTCAACGAGAAAGCTGGTTTGACTCCGAGTAGAAAAAAATTATTGCCGATTATAATGGTAGTCGATTTATATCTCGGAAAAAAAGCCATGGCAAAACTCTTATTGGTCAAACCAATGTCGGACTACAACTCTCACGATAATGGACGGAGGTAGCTTACATTTGGTTGAGCCGATAAGGCTGTTTCGCTTAATCTTTAGTGAGTTGCCGAAATCTCTTTAATTCCACCGGAAGTGATTTGCCGTTCCATCGGAAGATAAACGAATTATGTTTTGGTACATGCTCAATAGTGAAACCAGCCTGGGGTCTTGATTCAATCGGTCTATCACTGACTGTTGTACACCTGGTTTCGACGAGAAAGCTGGTTTGACTCCGAGTAGAAAAAAAATTATTGCCGATTATAATGATAGTCGATTTATATCTCGAAAAAAAATGCCATGGCAAAAGTCTTTTTGGTCAAAACAATGGCGGACTACAACTCTCACGATAATGGACGGAGGTAGCTTACATTTGGTTGAGCCGATAAGGCTGGTTCGCTTAATCTTTAGTGAGTTGCCGAAATCTTTCTAATTCCAACGGAAGTGATTTGCCGTTCCATCGGAAGATAAAAGAATTATGTTTCGGTAAATGCTCAATAGTGAAACCAACCTGGGGTCTTGATTCAATCGGTCTATCACTGACTGTTGTACACCTGGTTTCAACGAGAAAGCTGGTTCGACTCCGAGTAGAAAAAAAATTATTGCCGATTATAATGGTAGTCGATTTATGTCTCGAAAAAAAAATGCCATGGCAAAACTCTTTTTGGTCAAACCAATGTCGGACTACAACTCTCACGATAATGGACGTATTCAGCTTAAATTTAGTTGAACCGATAAGGCTGGTTCGCTTAATCTTTAGTGAGTTGCCGAAATCTCTTTAATTCCCCCGGAAGTGATTTGCCGTTCCATCGGAAGATAAACGAATTATGTTTCGGTACATGCTCAATAGTGAAACCAGCCTGGGGTCTTGATTCATTCGGTCTATCACTGACTGGTGTACACCTGGTTTCAACGAGAAAGCTGGTTTGACTCCGAGTAGAAAAAAATTATTGCCGATTATAATAGTAGTCGATTTATATCTCGAAAAAAAAATGCCATGACAAAAGTCTTTTTGGTCAAAACAATGGCGGACTACAACTCTCACGATAATGGACGGAGGTAACTTACATTTGGTTGAGCCGATAAGGCTGGTTCGCTTAATCTTTTGTGAGTTGCCGAAATCTTTCTAATTCCACCGGAAGTGATTTGCCGTTCCATCGGAAGATAAACGAATTATGTTTCGGTACATGCTCAATAGTGAAACCAGCCTGGGGTCTTGATTCAATCGGTCTATCACTGACTGGTGTACACCTGGTTTCAACGAGAAAGCTGGTTTGACTCCGAGTAGAAAAAAATTATTGCCGATTATAATGGTAGTCGATTTATATCTCGGAAAAAAAGCCATGGCAAAACTCTTTTTGGTCAAACCAATGTCGGACTACAACTCTCACGATAATGGACGGAGGTAGCTTACATTTGGTTGAGCCGATAAGGCTGGTTCGCTTAATCTTTAGTGAGTTGCCGAAATCTTTCTAATTCCACCGGAAGTGATTTGCCGTTCCATCGGAAGATAAACGAATTATGTTTCGGTACATGCTCAATAGTGAAACCAGCCTGGGGTCTTGATTCAATCGGTCTATCACTGACTGGTGTACACCTGGTTTCAACGAGAAAGCTGGTTTGACTCCGAGTAGAAAAAAATTATTGCCGATTATAATGGTAGTCGATTTATATCTCGGAAAAAAAGCCATGGCAAAACTCTTATTGGTCAAACCAATGTCGGACTACAACTCTCACGATAATGGACGGAGGTAGCTTACATTTGGTTGAGCCGATAAGGCTGGTTCGCTTAATCTTTAGTGAGTTGCCGAAATCTCTTTAATTCCACCGGAAGTGATTTGCCGTTCCATCGGAAGATAAACGAATTATGTTTTGGTACATGCTCAATAGTGAAACCAGCCTGGGGTCTTGATTCAATCGGTCTATCACTGACTGGTGTACACCTGGTTTCAAGGAGAAAGCTGGTTTGACTCCGAGTAGAAAAAAATTATTGCCGATTATAATGGTAGTCGATTTATATCTCGGAAAAAAAGCCATGGCAAAACTCTTATTGGTCAAACCAATGTCGGACTACAACTCTCACGATAATGGACGGAGGTAGCTTACATTTGGTTGAGCCGATAAGGCTGGTTCGCTTAATCTTTAGTGAGTTGCCGAAATCTCTTTAATTCCACCAAAAGTGATTTGCCGTTCCATCGGAAGATAAACGAATTATGTTTTGGTACATGCTCAATAGTGAAACCAGCCTGGGGTCTTGATTCAATCGGTCTATCACTGACTGTTGTACACCTGGTTTCGACGAGAAAGCTGGTTTGACTCCGAGTAGAAAAAAAATTATTGCCGATTATAATGATAGTCGATTTATATCTCGAAAAAAAAATGCCATGGCAAAAGTCTTTTTGGTCAAAACAATGGCGGACTACAACTCTCACGATAATGGACGGAGGTAGCTTACATTTGGTTGAGCCGATAAGGCTGGTTCGCTTAATCTTTAGTGAGTTGCCGAAATCTTTCTAATTCCACCGGAAGTGATTTGCCGTTCCATCGGAAGATAAACGAATTATGTTTCGGTACATGCTCAATAGTGAAACCAACCTGGGGTCTTGATTCAATCGGTCTATCACTGACTGTTGTACACCTGGTTTCAACGAGAAAGCTGGTTCGACTCCGAGTAGAAAAAAAATTATTGCCGATTATAATGGTAGTCGATTTATGTCTCGAAAAAAAAAAATGCCATGGCAAAACTCTTTTTGGTCAAACCAATGTCGGACTACAACTCTCACGATAATGGACGTATTCAGCTTGAATTTAGTTGAACCGATAAGGCTGGTTCGCTTAATCTTTAGTGAGTTGCCGAAATCTCTTTAATTCCCCCGGAAGTGATTTGCCGTTCCATCGGAAGATAAACGAATTATGTTTCGGTACATGCTCAATAGTGAAACCAGCCTGGGGTCTTGATTCATTCGGTCTATCACTGACTGGTGTACACCTGGTTTCAACGAGAAAGCTGGTTTGACTCCGAGTAGAAAAAAATTATTGCCGATTATAATAGTAGTCGATTTATATCTCGAAAAAAAAATGCCATGACAAAAGTCTTTTTGGTCAAAACAATGGCGGACTACAACTCTCACGATAATGGACGGAGGTAACTTACATTTGGTTGAGCCGATAAGGCTGGTTCGCTTAATCTTTTGTGAGTTGCCGAAATCTTTCTAATTCCACCGGAAGTGATTTGCCGTTCCATCGGAAGATAAACGAATTATGTTTCGGTACATGCTCAATAGTGAAACCAGCCTGGGGTCTTGATTCAATCGGTCTATCACTGACTGGTGTACACCTGGTTTCAACGAGAAAGCTGGTTTGACTCCGAGTAGAAAAAAATTATTGCCGATTATAATGGTAGTCGATTTATATCTCGGAAAAAAAGCCATGGCAAAACTCTTTTTGGTCAAACCAATGTCGGACTACAACTCTCACGATAATGGACGGAGGTAGCTTACATTTGGTTGAGCCGATAAGGCTGGTTCGCTTAATCTTTAGTGAGTTGCCGAAATCTTTCTAATTCCACCGGAAGTGATTTGCCGTTCCATCGGAAGATAAACGAATTATGTTTCGGTACATGCTCAATAGTGAAACCAGCCTGGGGTCTTGATTCAATCGGTCTATCACTGACTGGTGTACACCTGGTTTCAACGAGAAAGCTGGTTTGACTCCGAGTAGAAAAAAATTATTGCCGATTATAATGGTAGTCGATTTATATCTCGGAAAAAAAGCCATGGCAAAACTCTTATTGGTCAAACCAATGTCGGACTACAACTCTCACGATAATGGACGGAGGTAGCTTACATTTGGTTGAGCCGATAAGGCTGGTTCGCTTAATCTTTAGTGAGTTGCCGAAATCTTTCTAATTCCACCGGAAGTGATTTGCCGTTCCATCGGAAGATAAACGAATTATGTTTCGGTACATGCTCAATAGTGAAACCAGCCTGGGGTCTTGATTCAATCGGTCTATCACTGACTGGTGTACACCTGGTTTCAACGAGAAAGCTGGTTTGACTCCGAGTAGAAAAAAATTATTGCCGATTATAATGGTAGTCGATTTATATCTCGGAAAAAAAGCCATGGCAAAACTCTTATTGGTCAAACCAATGTCGGACTACAACTCTCACGATAATGGACGGAGGTAGCTTACATTTGGTTGAGCCGATAAGGCTGGTTCGCTTAATCTTTAGTGAGTTGCCGAAATCTTTCTAATTCCACCGGAAGTGATTTGCCGTTCCATCGGAAGATAAACGAATTATGTTTCGGTACATGCTCAATAGTGAAACCAGCCTGGGGTCTTGATTCAATCGGTCTATCACTGACTGGTGTACACCTGGTTTCAACGAGAAAGCTGGTTTGACTCCGAGTAGAAAAAAATTATTGCCGATTATAATGGTAGTCGATTTATATCTCGGAAAAAAAGCCATGGCAAAACTCTTTTTGGTCAAACCAATGTCGGACAACAACTCTCACGATAATGGACGGAGGTAGCTTACATTTGGTTGAGCCGATAAGGCTGGTTCGCTTAATCTTTAGTGAGTTGCCGAAATCTTTCTAATTCCACCGGAAGTGATTTGCCGTTCCATCGGAAGATAAACGAATTATGTTTCGGTACATGCTCAATAGTGAAACCAGCCTGGGGTCTTGATTCAATCGGTCTATCACTGACTGGTGTACACCTGGTTTCAACGAGAAAGCTGGTTTGACTCCGAGTAGAAAAAAATTATTGCCGATTATAATGGTAGTCGATTTATATCTCGGAAAAAAAGCCATGGCAAAACTCTTATTGGTCAAACCAATGTCGGACTACAACTCTCACGATAATGGACGGAGGTAGCTTACATTTGGTTGAGCCGATAAGGCTGGTTCGCTTAATCTTTAGTGAGTTGCCGAAATCTTTCTAATTCCACCGGAAGTGATTTGCCGTTCCATCGGAAGATAAACGAATTATGTTTCGGTACATGCTCAATAGTGAAACCAGCCTGGGGTCTTGATTCAATCGGTCTATCACTGACTGGTGTACACCTGGTTTCAACGAGAAAGCTGGTTTGACTCCGAGTAGAAAAAAATTATTGCCGATTATAATGGTAGTCGATTTATATCTCGGAAAAAAAGCCATGGCAAAACTCTTTTTGGTCAAACCAATGTCGGACTACAACTCTCACGATAATGGACGGAGGTAGCTTACATTTGGTTGAGCCGATAAGGCTGGTTCGCTTAATCTTTAGTGAGTTGCCGAAATCTTTCTAATTCCACCGGAAGTGATTTGCCGTTCCATCGGAAGATAAACGAATTATGTTTCGGTACATGCTCAATAGTGAAACCAGCCTGGGGTCTTGATTCAATCGGTCTATCACTGACTGGTGTACACCTGGTTTCAACGAGAAAGCTGGTTTGACTCCGAGTAGAAAAAAATTATTGCCGATTATAATCGTAGTCGATTTATATCTCGGAAAAAAAGCCATGGCAAAACTCTTATTGGTCAAACCAATGTCGGACTACAACTCTCACGATAATGGACGGAGGTAGCTTACATTTGGTTGAGCCGATAAGGCTGGTTCGCTTAATCTTTTGTGAGTTGCCGAAATCTTTCTAATTCCACCGGAAGTGATTTGCCGTTCCATCGGAAGATAAACGAATTATGTTTCGGTACATGCTCAATAGTGAAACCAGCCTGGGGTCTTGATTCAATCGGTCTATCACTGACTGGTGTACACCTGGTTTCAACGAGAAAGCTGGTTTGACTCCGAGTAGAAAAAAATTATTGCCGATTATAATGGTAGTCGATTTATATCTCGGAAAAAAAGCCATGGCAAAACTCTTATTGGTCAAACCAATGTCGGACTACAACTCTCACGATAATGGACGGAGGTAGCTTACATTTGGTTGAGCCGATAAGGCTGGTTCGCTTAATCTTTTGTGAGTTGCCGAAATCTTTCTAATTCCACCGGAAGTGATTTGCCGTTCCATCGGAAGATAAACGAATTATGTTTCGGTACATGCTCAATAGTGAAACCAGCCTGGGGTCTTGATTCAATCGGTCTATCACTGACTGTTGTACACCTGGTTTCAACGAGAAAGCTGGTTTGACTCCGAGTAGAAAAAAAATTATTGCCGATTATAATGGTAGTCGATTTATGTCTCGAAAAAAAAAATGCCATGGCAAAACTCTTTTTGGTCAAAACAATGTCGGACTACAACTCTCACGATAATGGACGGAGGTAGCTTACATTTGGTTGAGCCGCTAAGGCTGGTTCGCTTAATCTTTAGTGAGTTGCCGAAATCTTTCTAATTCCACCGGAAGTGATTTGCCGTTCCATCGGAAGATAAACGAATTATGTTTCGGTACATGCTCAATAGTGAAACCAGCCTGGGGTCTTGATTCAATCGGTCTATCACTGACTGTTGTACACCTGGTTTCAACGAGAAAGCTGGTTTGACTCCGAGTAGAAAAAAAATTATTGCCGATTATAATGGTAGTCGATTTATGTCTCGAAAAAAAAAATGCCATGGCAAAACTCTTTTTGGTCAAAACAATGTCGGACTACAACTCTCACGATAATGGACGGAGGTAGCTTACATTTGGTTGAGCCGATAAGGCTGGTTCGCTTAATCTTTAGTGAGTTGCCGAAATCTTTCTAATTCCACCGGAAGTAATTTGCCGTTCCATCGGAAGATAAACGAATTATGTTTCGGTACATGCTCAATAGTGAAACCAGCCTGGGGTCTTGATTCAATCGGTCTATCACTGACTGGTGTACACCTGGTTTCAACGAGAAAGCTGGTTTGACTCCGAGTAGAAAAAAATTATTGCCGATTATAATGGTAGTCGATTTATATCTCGGAAAAAAAGCCATGGCAAAACTCTTATTGGTCAAACCAATGTCGGACTACAACTCTCACGATAATGGACGGAGGTAGCTTACATTTGGTTGAGCCGATAAGGCTGTTTCGCTTAATCTTTAGTGAGTTGCCGAAATCTCTTTAATTCCACCGGAAGTGATTTGCCGTTCCATCGGAAGATAAACGAATTATGTTTTGGTACATGCTCAATAGTGAAACCAGCCTGGGGTCTTGATTCAATCGGTCTATCACTGACTGTTGTACACCTGGTTTCGACGAGAAAGCTGGTTTGACTCCGAGTAGAAAAAAAATTATTGCCGATTATAATGATAGTCGATTTATATCTCGAAAAAAAATGCCATGGCAAAAGTCTTTTTGGTCAAAACAATGGCGGACTACAACTCTCACGATAATGGACGGAGGTAGCTTACATTTGGTTGAGCCGATAAGGCTGGTTCGCTTAATCTTTAGTGAGTTGCCGAAATCTTTCTAATTCCACCGGAAGTGATTTGCCGTTCCATCGGAAGATAAACGAATTATGTTTCGGTAAATGCTCAATAGTGAAACCAACCTGGGGTCTTGATTCAATCGGTCTATCACTGACTGTTGTACACCTGGTTTCAACGAGAAAGCTGGTTCGACTCCGAGTAGAAAAAAAATTATTGCCGATTATAATGGTAGTCGATTTATGTCTCGAAAAAAAAAATGCCATGGCAAAACTCTTTTTGGTCAAACCAATGTCGGACTACAACTCTCACGATAATGGACGTATTCAGCTTGAATTTAGTTGAACCGATAAGGCTGGTTCGCTTAATCTTTAGTGAGTTGCCGAAATCTCTTTAATTCCCCCGGAAGTGATTTGCCGTTCCATCGGAAGATAAACGAATTATGTTTCGGTACATGCTCAATAGTGAAACCAGCCTGGGGTCTTGATTCATTCGGTCTATCACTGACTGGTGTACACCTGGTTTCAACGAGAAAGCTGGTTTGACTCCGAGTAGAAAAAAATTATTGCCGATTATAATAGTAGTCGATTTATATCTCGAAAAAAAAATGCCATGACAAAAGTCTTTTTGGTCAAAACAATGGCGGACTACAACTCTCACGATAATGGACGGAGGTAGCTTACATTTGGTTGAGCCGATAAGGCTGGTTCGCTTAATCTTTAGTGAGTTGCCGAAATCTCTTTAATTCCCCCGGAAGTGATTTGCCGTTCCATCGGAAGATAAACGAATTATGTTTCGGTACATGCTCAATAGTGAAACCAGCCTGGGGTCTTGATTCATTCGGTCTATCACTGACTGGTGTACACCTGGTTTTAACGAGAAAGCTGGTTTGACTCCGAGTAGAAAAAAATTATTGCCGATTATAATAGTAGTCGATTTATATCTCGAAAAAAAAATGCCATGACAAAAGTCTTTTTGGTCAAAACAATGGCGGACTACAACTCTCACGATAATGGACGGAGGTAACTTACATTTGGTTGAGCCGATAAGGCTGGTTCGCTTAATCTTTTGTGAGTTGCCGAAATCTTTCTAATTCCACCGGAAGTGATTTGCCGTTCCATCGGAAGATAAACGAATTATGTTTCGGTACATGCTCAATAAAGAAACCAGCCTGGGGTCTTGATTCAATCGGTCTATCACTGACTGGTGTACACCTGGTTTCAACGAGAAAGCTGGTTTGACTCCGAGTAGAAAAAAATTATTGCCGATTATAATGGTAGTCGATTTATATCTCGGAAAAAAAGCCATGGCAAAACTCTTTTTGGTCAAACCAATGTCGGACTACAACTCTCACGATAATGGACGGAGGTAGCTTACATTTGGTTGAGCCGATAAGGCTGGTTCGCTTAATCTTTAGTGAGTTGCCGAAATCTTTCTAATTCCACCGGAAGTGATTTGCCGTTCCATCGGAAGATAAACGAATTATGTTTCGGTACATGCTCAATAGTGAAACCAGCATGGGGTCTTGATTCAATCGGTCTATCACTGACTGGTGTACACCTGGTTTCAACGAGAAAGCTGGTTTGACTCCGAGTAGAAAAAAATTATTGCCGATTATAATGGTAGTCGATTTATATCTCGGAAAAAAGTCATGGCAAAACTCTTATTGGTCAAACCAATGTCGGACTACAACTCTCACGATAATGGACGGAGGTAGCTTACATTTGGTTGAGCCGATAAGGCTGGTTCGCTTAATCTTTAGTGAGTTGCCGAAATCTCTTTAATTCCACCGGAAGTGATTTGCCGTTCCATCGGAAGATAAACGAATTATGTTTTGGTACATGCTCAATAGTGAAACCAGCCTGGGGTCTTGATTCAATCGGTCTATCACTGACTGGTGTACACCTGGTTTCAAGGAGAAAGCTGGTTTGACTCCGAGTAGAAAAAAATTATTGCCGATTATAATGGTAGTCGATTTATATCTCGGAAAAAAAGCCATGGCAAAACTCTTATTGGTCAAACCAATGTCGGACTACAACTCTCACGATAATGGACGGAGGTAGCTTACATTTGGTTGAGCCGATAAGGCTGGTTCGCTTAATCTTTAGTGAGTTGCCGAAATCTCTTTAATTCCACCAAAAGTGATTTGCCGTTCCATCGGAAGATAAACGAATTATGTTTTGGTACATGCTCAATAGTGAAACCAGCCTGGGGTCTTGATTCAATCGGTCTATCACTGACTGTTGTACACCTGGTTTCGACGAGAAAGCTGGTTTGACTCCGAGTAGAAAAAAAATTATTGCCGATTATAATGATAGTCGATTTATATCTCGAAAAAAAAATGCCATGGCAAAAGTCTTTTTGGTCAAAACAATGGCGGACTACAACTCTCACGATAATGGACGGAGGTAGCTTACATTTGGTTGAGCCGATAAGGCTGGTTCGCTTAATCTTTAGTGAGTTGCCGAAATCTTTCTAATTCCACCGGAAGTGATTTGCCGTTCCATCGGAAGATAAACGAATTATGTTTCGGTACATGCTCAATAGTGAAACCAACCTGGGGTCTTGATTCAATCGGTCTATCACTGACTGTTGTACACCTGGTTTCAACGAGAAAGCTGGTTTGACTCCGAGTAGAAAAAAAATTATTGCCGATTATAATGGTAGTCGATTTATATCTCGAAAAAAAAATGCCATGGCAAAAGTCTTTTTGGTCAAAACAATGGCGGACTACAACTCTCACGATAATGGACGGAGGTAGCTTACATTTGGTTGAGCCGATAAGGCTGGTTCGCTTAATCTTTAGTGAGTTGCCGAAATCTTTCTAATTCCACCGGAAGTGATTTGCCGTTCCATCGGAAGATAAACGAATTATGTTTCGGTACATGCTCAATAAAGAAACCAGCCTGGGGTCTTGATTCAATCGGTCTATCACTGACTGGTGTACACCTGGTTTCAACGAGAAAGCTGGTTTGACTCCGAGTAGAAAAAAATTATTGCCGATTATAATGGTAGTCGATTTATATCTCGGAAAAAAAGCCATGGCAAAACTCTTTTTGGTCAAACCAATGTCGGACTACAACTCTCACGATAATGGACGGAGGTAGCTTACATTTGGTTGAGCCGATAAGGCTGGTTCGCTTAATCTTTAGTGAGTTGCCGAAATCTTTCTAATTCCACCGGAAGTGATTTGCCGTTCCATCGGAAGATAAACGAATTATGTTTCGGTACATGCTCAATAGTGAAACCAGCATGGGGTCTTGATTCAATCGGTCTATCACTGACTGGTGTACACCTGGTTTCAACGAGAAAGCTGGTTTGACTCCGAGTAGAAAAAAATTATTGCCGATTATAATGGTAGTCGATTTATATCTCGGAAAAAAAGCCATGGCAAAACTCTTATTGGTCAAACCAATGTCGGACTACAACTCTCACGATAATGGACGGAGGTAGCTTACATTTGGTTGAGCCGATAAGGCTGGTTCGCTTAATCTTTAGTGAGTTGCCGAAATCTCTTTAATTCCACCGGAAGTGATTTGCCGTTCCATCGGAAGATAAACGAATTATGTTTTGGTACATGCTCAATAGTGAAACCAGCCTGGGGTCTTGATTCAATCGGTCTATCACTGACTGGTGTACACCTGGTTTCAAGGAGAAAGCTGGTTTGACTCCGAGTAGAAAAAAATTATTGCCGATTATAATGGTAGTCGATTTATATCTCGGAAAAAAAGCCATGGCAAAACTCTTATTGGTCAAACCAATGTCGGACTACAACTCTCACGATAATGGACGGAGGTAGCTTACATTTGGTTGAGCCGATAAGGCTGGTTCGCTTAATCTTTAGTGAGTTGCCGAAATCTCTTTAATTCCACCAAAAGTGATTTGCCGTTCCATCGGAAGATAAACGAATTATGTTTTGGTACATGCTCAATAGTGAAACCAGCCTGGGGTCTTGATTCAATCGGTCTATCACTGACTGTTGTACACCTGGTTTCGACGAGAAAGCTGGTTTGACTCCGAGTAGAAAAAAAATTATTGCCGATTATAATGATAGTCGATTTATATCTCGAAAAAAAAATGCCATGGCAAAAGTCTTTTTGGTCAAAACAATGGCGGACTACAACTCTCACGATAATGGACGGAGGTAGCTTACATTTGGTTGAGCCGATAAGGCTGGTTCGCTTAATCTTTAGTGAGTTGCCGAAATCTTTCTAATTCCACCGGAAGTGATTTGCCGTTCCATCGGAAGATAAACGAATTATGTTTCGGTACATGCTCAATAGTGAAACCAACCTGGGGTCTTGATTCAATCGGTCTATCACTGACTGTTGTACACCTGGTTTCAACGAGAAAGCTGGTTCGACTCCGAGTAGAAAAAAAATTATTGCCGATTATAATGGTAGTCGATTTATGTCTCGAAAAAAAAATGCCATGGCAAAACTCTTTTTGGTCAAACCAATGTCGGACTACAACTCTCAAGATAATGGACGTATTCAGCTTGAATTTAGTTGAACCGATAAGGCTGGTTCGCTTAATCTTTAGTGAGTTGCCGAAATCTCTTTAATTCCCCCGGAAGTGATTTGCCGTTCCATCGGAAGATAAACGAATTATGTTTCGGTACATGCTCAATAGTGAAACCAGCCTGGGGTCTTGATTCATTCGGTCTATCACTGACTGGTGTACACCTGGTTTCAACGAGAAAGCTGGTTTGACTCCGAGTAGAAAAAAATTATTGCCGATTATAATAGTAGTCGATTTATATCTCGAAAAAAAAATGCCATGACAAAAGTCTTTTTGGTCAAAACAATGGCGGACTACAACTCTCACGATAATGGACGGAGGTAACTTACATTTGGTTGAGCCGATAAGGCTGGTTCGCTTAATCTTTTGTGAGTTGCCGAAATCTTTCTAATTCCACCGGAAGTGATTTGCCGTTCCATCGGAAGATAAACGAATTATGTTTCGGTACATGCTCAATAGTGAAACCAGCCTGGGGTCTTGATTCAATCGGTCTATCACTGACTGGTGTACACCTGGTTTCAACGAGAAAGCTGGTTTGACTCCGAGTAGAAAAAAATTATTGCCGATTATAATGGTAGTCGATTTATATCTCGGAAAAAAAGCCATGGCAAAACTCTTTTTGGTCAAACCAATGTCGGACTACAACTCTCACGATAATGGACGGAGGTAGCTTACATTTGGTTGAGCCGATAAGGCTGGTTCGCTTAATCTTTAGTGAGTTGCCGAAATCTTTCTAATTCCACCGGAAGTGATTTGCCGTTCCATCGGAAGATAAACGAATTATGTTTCGGTACATGCTCAATAGTGAAACCAGCCTGGGGTCTTGATTCAATCGGTCTATCACTGACTGGTGTACACCTGGTTTCAACGAGAAAGCTGGTTTGACTCCGAGTAGAAAAAAATTATTGCCGATTATAATGGTAGTCGATTTATATCTCGGAAAAAAAGCCATGGCAAAACTCTTATTGGTCAAACCAATGTCGGACTACAACTCTCACGATAATGGACGGAGGTAGCTTACATTTGGTTGAGCCGATAAGGCTGGTTCGCTTAATCTTTAGTGAGTTGCCGAAATCTTTCTAATTCCACCGGAAGTGATTTGCCGTTCCATCGGAAGATAAACGAATTATGTTTCGGTACATGCTCAATAGTGAAACCAGCCTGGGGTCTTGATTCAATCGGTCTATCACTGACTGGTGTACACCTGGTTTCAACGAGAAAGCTGGTTTGACTCCGAGTAGAAAAAAATTATTGCCGATTATAATGGTAGTCGATTTATATCTCGGAAAAAAAGCCATGGCAAAACTCTTATTGGTCAAACCAATGTCGGACTACAACTCTCACGATAATGGACGGAGGTAGCTTACATTTGGTTGAGCCGATAAGGCTGGTTCGCTTAATCTTTAGTGAGTTGCCGAAATCTTTCTAATTCCACCGGAAGTGATTTGCCGTTCCATCGGAAGATAAACGAATTATGTTTCGGTACATGCTCAATAGTGAAACCAGCCTGGGGTCTTGATTCAATCGGTCTATCACTGACTGGTGTACACCTGGTTTCAACGAGAAAGCTGGTTTGACTCCGAGTAGAAAAAAATTATTGCCGATTATAATGGTAGTCGATTTATATCTCGGAAAAAAAGCCATGGCAAAACTCTTTTTGGTCAAACCAATGTCGGACTACAACTCTCACGATAATGGACGGAGGTAGCTTACATTTGGTTGAGCCGATAAGGCTGGTTCGCTTAATCTTTAGTGAGTTGCCGAAATCTTTCTAATTCCACCGGAAGTGATTTGCCGTTCCATCGGAAGATAAACGAATTATGTTTCGGTACATGCTCAATAGTGAAACCAGCCTGGGGTCTTGATTCAATCGGTCTATCACTGACTGGTGTACACCTGGTTTCAACGAGAAAGCTGGTTTGACTCCGAGTAGAAAAAAATTATTGCCGATTATAATGGTAGTCGATTTATATCTCGGAAAAAAAGCCATGGCAAAACTCTTATTGGTCAAACCAATGTCGGACTACAACTCTCACGATAATGGACGGAGGTAGCTTACATTTGGTTGAGCCGATAAGGCTGGTTCGCTTAATCTTTTGTGAGTTGCCGAAATCTTTCTAATTCCACCGGAAGTGATTTGCCGTTCCATCGGAAGATAAACGAATTATGTTTCGGTACATGCTCAATAGTGAAACCAGCCTGGGGTCTTGATTCAATCGGTCTATCACTGACTGGTGTACACCTGGTTTCAACGAGAAAGCTGGTTTGACTCCGAGTAGAAAAAAATTATTGCCGATTATAATGGTAGTCGATTTATATCTCGGAAAAAAAGCCATGGCAAAACTCTTATTGGTCAAACCAATGTCGGACTACAACTCTCACGATAATGGACGGAGGTAGCTTACATTTGGTTGAGCCGATAAGGCTGGTTCGCTTAATCTTTTGTGAGTTGCCGAAATCTTTCTAATTCCACCGGAAGTGATTTGCCGTTCCATCGGAAGATAAACGAATTGTTTCGGTACATGCTCAATAGTGAAACCAGCCTGGGGTCTTGATTCAATCGGTCTATCACTGACTGTTGTACACCTGGTTTCAACGAGAAAGCTGGTTTGACTCCGAGTAGAAAAAAAATTATTGCCGATTATAATGGTAGTCGATTTATGTCTCGAAAAAAAAAATGCCATGGCAAAACTCTTTTTGGTCAAAACAATGTCGGACTACAACTCTCACGATAATGGACGGAGGTAGCTTACATTTGGTTGAGCCGATAAGGCTGGTTCGCTTAATCTTTAGTGAGTTGCCGAAATCTTTCTAATTCCACCGGAAGTAATTTGCCGTTCCATCGGAAGATAAACGAATTATGTTTCGGTACATGCTCAATAGTGAAACCAGCCTGGGGTCTTGATTCAATCGGTCTATCACTGACTGGTGTACACCTGGTTTCAACGAGAAAGCTGGTTTGACTCCGAGTAGAAAAAAATTATTGCCGATTATAATGATAGTCGATTTATATCTCGAAAAAAAATGCCATGGCAAAAGTCTTTTTGGTCAAAACAATGGCGGACTACAACTCCCACGATAATGTACGGAGGTAGCTTACATTTGGTTGAGCCGATAAGGCTGGTTCGCTTAATCTTTAGTGAGTTGCCGAAATCTTTCTAATTCCACCGGAAGTGATTTGCCGTTCCATCGGAAGATAAACGAATTATGTTTCGGTACATGCTCAACAGTGAAACCAGCCTGGGGTCTTGATTCAATCGGTCTATCACTGACTGGTGTACACCTGGTTTCAACGAGAAAGCTGGTTTGACTCCGAGTAGAAAAAAATTATTGCCGATTATAATGGTAGTCGATTTATATCTCGGAAAAAAAGCCATGGCAAAACTCTTATTGGTCAAACCAATGTCGGACTACAACTCTCACGATAATGGACGGAGGTAGCTTACATTTGGTTGAGCCGATAAGGCTGTTTCGCTTAATCTTTAGTGAGTTGCCGAAATCTCTTTAATTCCACCGGAAGTGATTTGCCGTTCCATCGGAAGATAAACGAATTATGTTTTGGTACATGCTCAATAGTGAAACCAGCCTGGGGTCTTGATTCAATCGGTCTATCACTGACTGTTGTACACCTGGTTTCGACGAGAAAGCTGGTTTGACTCCGAGTAGAAAAAAAATTATTGCCGATTATAATGATAGTCGATTTATATCTCGAAAAAAAATGCCATGGCAAAAGTCTTTTTGGTCAAAACAATGGCGGACTACAACTCTCACGATAATGGACGGAGGTAGCTTACATTTGGTTGAGCCGATAAGGCTGGTTCGCTTAATCTTTAGTGAGTTGCCGAAATCTTTCTAATTCCAACGGAAGTGATTTGCCGTTCCATCGGAAGATAAAAGAATTATGTTTCGGTAAATGCTCAATAGTGAAACCAACCTGGGGTCTTGATTCAATCGGTCTATCACTGACTGTTGTACACCTGGTTTCAACGAGAAAGCTGGTTCGACTCCGAGTAGAAAAAAAATTATTGCCGATTATAATGGTAGTCGATTTATGTCTCGAAAAAAAAAATGCCATGGCAAAACTCTTTTTGGTCAAACCAATGTCGGACTACAACTCTCACGATAATGGACGTATTCAGCTTAAATTTAGTTGAACCGATAAGGCTGGTTCGCTTAATCTTTAGTGAGTTGCCGAAATCTCTTTAATTCCCCCGGAAGTGATTTGCCGTTCCATCGGAAGATAAACGAATTATGTTTCGGTACATGCTCAATAGTGAAACCAGCCTGGGGTCTTGATTCATTCGGTCTATCACTGACTGGTGTACACCTGGTTTCAACGAGAAAGCTGGTTTGACTCCGAGTAGAAAAAAATTATTGCCGATTATAATAGTAGTCGATTTATATCTCGAAAAAAAAATGCCATGACAAAAGTCTTTTTGGTCAAAACAATGGCGGACTACAACTCTCACGATAATGGACGGAGGTAACTTACATTTGGTTGAGCCGATAAGGCTGGTTCGCTTAATCTTTTGTGAGTTGCCGAAATCTTTCTAATTCCACCGGAAGTGATTTGCCGTTCCATCGGAAGATAAACGAATTATGTTTCGGTACATGCTCAATAGTGAAACCAGCCTGGGGTCTTGATTCAATCGGTCTATCACTGACTGGTGTACACCTGGTTTCAACGAGAAAGCTGGTTTGACTCCGAGTAGAAAAAAATTATTGCCGATTATAATGGTAGTCGATTTATATCTCGGAAAAAAAGCCATGGCAAAACTCTTTTTGGTCAAACCAATGTCGGACTACAACTCTCACGATAATGGACGGAGGTAGCTTACATTTGGTTGAGCCGATAAGGCTGGTTCGCTTAATCTTTAGTGAGTTGCCGAAATCTTTCTAATTCCACCGGAAGTGATTTGCCGTTCCATCGGAAGATAAACGAATTATGTTTCGGTACATGCTCAATAGTGAAACCAGCCTGGGGTCTTGATTCAATCGGTCTATCACTGACTGGTGTACACCTGGTTTCAACGAGAAAGCTGGTTTGACTCCGAGTAGAAAAAAATTATTGCCGATTATAATGGTAGTCGATTTATATCTCGGAAAAAAAGCCATGGCAAAACTCTTATTGGTCAAACCAATGTCGGACTACAACTCTCACGATAATGGACGGAGGTAGCTTACATTTGGTTGAGCCGATAAGGCTGGTTCGCTTAATCTTTAGTGAGTTGCCGAAATCTCTTTAATTCCACCGGAAGTGATTTGCCGTTCCATCGGAAGATAAACGAATTATGTTTTGGTACATGCTCAATAGTGAAACCAGCCTGGGGTCTTGATTCAATCGGTCTATCACTGACTGGTGTACACCTGGTTTCAAGGAGAAAGCTGGTTTGACTCCGAGTAGAAAAAAATTATTGCCGATTATAATGGTAGTCGATTTATATCTCGGAAAAAAAGCCATGGCAAAACTCTTATTGGTCAAACCAATGTCGGACTACAACTCTCACGATAATGGACGGAGGTAGCTTACATTTGGTTGAGCCGATAAGGCTGGTTCGCTTAATCTTTAGTGAGTTGCCGAAATCTCTTTAATTCCACCAAAAGTGATTTGCCGTTCCATCGGAAGATAAACGAATTATGTTTTGGTACATGCTCAATAGTGAAACCAGCCTGGGGTCTTGATTCAATCGGTCTATCACTGACTGTTGTACACCTGGTTTCGACGAGAAAGCTGGTTTGACTCCGAGTAGAAAAAAAATTATTGCCGATTATAATGATAGTCGATTTATATCTCGAAAAAAAAATGCCATGGCAAAAGTCTTTTTGGTCAAAACAATGGCGGACTACAACTCTCACGATAATGGACGGAGGTAGCTTACATTTGGTTGAGCCGATAAGGCTGGTTCGCTTAATCTTTAGTGAGTTGCCGAAATCTTTCTAATTCCACCGGAAGTGATTTGCCGTTCCATCGGAAGATAAACGAATTATGTTTCGGTACATGCTCAATAGTGAAACCAACCTGGGGTCTTGATTCAATCGGTCTATCACTGACTGTTGTACACCTGGTTTCAACGAGAAAGCTGGTTCGACTCCGAGTAGAAAAAAAATTATTGCCGATTATAATGGTAGTCGATTTATGTCTCGAAAAAAAAAAATGCCATGGCAAAACTCTTTTTGGTCAAACCAATGTCGGACTACAACTCTCACGATAATGGACGTATTCAGCTTGAATTTAGTTGAACCGATAAGGCTGGTTCGCTTAATCTTTAGTGAGTTGCCGAAATCTCTTTAATTCCCCCGGAAGTGATTTGCCGTTCCATCGGAAGATAAACGAATTATGTTTCGGTACATGCTCAATAGTGAAACCAGCCTGGGGTCTTGATTCATTCGGTCTATCACTGACTGGTGTACACCTGGTTTCAACGAGAAAGCTGGTTTGACTCCGAGTAGAAAAAAATTATTGCCGATTATAATAGTAGTCGATTTATATCTCGAAAAAAAAATGCCATGACAAAAGTCTTTTTGGTCAAAACAATGGCGGACTACAACTCTCACGATAATGGACGGAGGTAACTTACATTTGGTTGAGCCGATAAGGCTGGTTCGCTTAATCTTTTGTGAGTTGCCGAAATCTTTCTAATTCCACCGGAAGTGATTTGCCGTTCCATCGGAAGATAAACGAATTATGTTTCGGTACATGCTCAATAGTGAAACCAGCCTGGGGTCTTGATTCAATCGGTCTATCACTGACTGGTGTACACCTGGTTTCAACGAGAAAGCTGGTTTGACTCCGAGTAGAAAAAAATTATTGCCGATTATAATGGTAGTCGATTTATATCTCGGAAAAAAAGCCATGGCAAAACTCTTTTTGGTCAAACCAATGTCGGACTACAACTCTCACGATAATGGACGGAGGTAGCTTACATTTGGTTGAGCCGATAAGGCTGGTTCGCTTAATCTTTAGTGAGTTGCCGAAATCTTTCTAATTCCACCGGAAGTGATTTGCCGTTCCATCGGAAGATAAACGAATTATGTTTCGGTACATGCTCAATAGTGAAACCAGCCTGGGGTCTTGATTCAATCGGTCTATCACTGACTGGTGTACACCTGGTTTCAACGAGAAAGCTGGTTTGACTCCGAGTAGAAAAAAATTATTGCCGATTATAATGGTAGTCGATTTATATCTCGGAAAAAAAGCCATGGCAAAACTCTTATTGGTCAAACCAATGTCGGACTACAACTCTCACGATAATGGACGGAGGTAGCTTACATTTGGTTGAGCCGATAAGGCTGGTTCGCTTAATCTTTAGTGAGTTGCCGAAATCTTTCTAATTCCACCGGAAGTGATTTGCCGTTCCATCGGAAGATAAACGAATTATGTTTCGGTACATGCTCAATAGTGAAACCAGCCTGGGGTCTTGATTCAATCGGTCTATCACTGACTGGTGTACACCTGGTTTCAACGAGAAAGCTGGTTTGACTCCGAGTAGAAAAAAATTATTGCCGATTATAATGGTAGTCGATTTATATCTCGGAAAAAAAGCCATGGCAAAACTCTTATTGGTCAAACCAATGTCGGACTACAACTCTCACGATAATGGACGGAGGTAGCTTACATTTGGTTGAGCCGATAAGGCTGGTTCGCTTAATCTTTAGTGAGTTGCCGAAATCTTTCTAATTCCACCGGAAGTGATTTGCCGTTCCATCGGAAGATAAACGAATTATGTTTCGGTACATGCTCAATAGTGAAACCAGCCTGGGGTCTTGATTCAATCGGTCTATCACTGACTGGTGTACACCTGGTTTCAACGAGAAAGCTGGTTTGACTCCGAGTAGAAAAAAATTATTGCCGATTATAATGGTAGTCGATTTATATCTCGGAAAAAAAGCCATGGCAAAACTCTTTTTGGTCAAACCAATGTCGGACAACAACTCTCACGATAATGGACGGAGGTAGCTTACATTTGGTTGAGCCGATAAGGCTGGTTCGCTTAATCTTTAGTGAGTTGCCGAAATCTTTCTAATTCCACCGGAAGTGATTTGCCGTTCCATCGGAAGATAAACGAATTATGTTTCGGTACATGCTCAATAGTGAAACCAGCCTGGGGTCTTGATTCAATCGGTCTATCACTGACTGGTGTACACCTGGTTTCAACGAGAAAGCTGGTTTGACTCCGAGTAGAAAAAAATTATTGCCGATTATAATGGTAGTCGATTTATATCTCGGAAAAAAAGCCATGGCAAAACTCTTATTGGTCAAACCAATGTCGGACTACAACTCTCACGATAATGGACGGAGGTAGCTTACATTTGGTTGAGCCGATAAGGCTGGTTCGCTTAATCTTTAGTGAGTTGCCGAAATCTCTTTAATTCCACCGGAAGTGATTTGCCGTTCCATCGGAAGATAAACGAATTATGTTTTGGTACATGCTCAATAGTGAAACCAGCCTGGGGTCTTGATTCAATCGGTCTATCACTGACTGGTGTACACCTGGTTTCAACGAGAAAGCTGGTTTGACTCCGAGTAGAAAAAAATTATTGCCGATTATAATGGTAGTCGATTTATATCTCGGAAAAAAAGCCATGGCAAAACTCTTATTGGTCAAACCAATGTCGGACTACAACTCTCACGATAATGGACGGAGGTAGCTTACATTTGGTTGAGCCGATAAGGCTGGTTCGCTTAATCTTTAGTGAGTTGCCGAAATCTCTTTAATTCCACCGGAAGTGATTTGCCGTTCCATCGGAAGATAAACGAATTATGTTTTGGTACATGCTCAATAGTGAAACCAGCCTGGGGTCTTGATTCAATCGGTCTATCACTGACTGTTGTACACCTGGTTTCGACGAGAAAGCTGGTTTGACTCCGAGTAGAAAAAAAATTATTGCCGATTATAATGATAGTCGATTCATATCTCGAAAAAAATATGCCATGGCAAAAGTCTTTTTGGTCAAAACAATGGCGGACTACAACTCTCACGATAATGGACGGAGGTAGCTTACATTTGGTTGAGCCGATAAGGCTGGTTCGCTTAATCTTTAGTGAGTTGCCGAAATCTTTCTAATTCCACCGGAAGTGATTTGCCGTTCCATCGGAAGATAAACGAATTATGTTTCGGTACATGCTCAATAGTGAAACCAGCCTGCGGTCTTGATTCAATCGGTCTATCACTGACTGTTGTACACCTGGTTTCAACGAGAAAGCTGGTTCGACTCCGAGTAGAAAAAAAATTATTGCCGATTATAATGGTAGTCGATTTATGTCTCGAAAAAAAAAAATGCCATGGCAAAACTCTTTTTGGTCAGAACAATGTCGGACTACAACTCTCACGATAATGGACGGAGGTAGCTTACATTTGGTTGAGCCGATAAGGCTGGTTCGCTTAATCTTTAGTGAGTTGCCGAAATCTTTCTAATTCCACCGGAAGTGATTTGCCGTTCCATCGGAAGATAAACGAATTATGTTTCGGTACATGCTCAATAGTGAAACCAGCCTGGGGTCTTGATTCAATCGGTCTATCACTGACTGGTGTACACCTGGTTTCAACGAGAAAGCTGGTTTGACTCCGAGTAGAAAAAAATTATTGCCGATTATAATGGTAGTCGATTTATATCTCGGAAAAAAAGCCATGGCAAAACTCTTATTGGTCAAACCAATGTCGGACTACAACTCTCACGATAATGGACGGAGGTAGCTTACATTTGGTTGAGCCGATAAGGCTGGTTCGCTTAATCTTTAGTGAGTTGCCGAAATCTCTTTAATTCCACCAAAAGTGATTTGCCGTTCCATCGGAATATAAACGAATTATGTTTTGGTACATGCTCAATAGTGAAACCAGCCTGGGGTCTTGATTCAATCGGTCTATCACTGACTGTTGTACACCTGGTTTCGACGAGAAAGCTGGTTTGACTCCGAGTAGAAAAAAAATTATTGCCGATTATAATGATAGTCGATTTATATCTCGAAAAAAAAATGCCATGGCAAAAGTCTTTTTGGTCAAAACAATGGCGGACTACAACTCTCACGATAATGGACGGAGGTAGCTTACATTTGGTTGAGCCGATAAGGCTGGTTCGCTTAATCTTTAGTGAGTTGCCGAAATCTTTCTAATTCCACCGGAAGTGATTTGCCGTTCCATCGGAAGATAAACGAATTATGTTTCGGTACATGCTCAATAGTGAAACCAACCTGGGGTCTTGATTCAATCGGTCTATCACTGACTGTTGTACACCTGGTTTCAACGAGAAAGCTGGTTCGACTCCGAGTAGAAAAAAAATTATTGCCGATTATAATGGTAGTCGATTTATGTCTCGAAAAAAAAAAAATGCCATGGCAAAACTCTTTTTGGTCAAACCAATGTCGGACTACAACTCTCACGATAATGGACGTATTCAGCTTGAATTTAGTTGAACCGATAAGGCTGGTTCGCTTAATCTTTAGTGAGTTGCCGAAATCTCTTTAATTCCCCCGGAAGTGATTTGCCGTTCCATCGGAAGATAAACGAATTATGTTTCGGTACATGCTCAATAGTGAAACCAGCCTGGGGTCTTGATTCATTCGGTCTATCACTGACTGGTGTACACCTGGTTTCAACGAGAAAGCTGGTTTGACTCCGAGTAGAAAAAAATTATTGCCGATTATAATAGTAGTCGATTTATATCTCGAAAAAAAAATGCCATGACAAAAGTCTTTTTGGTCAAAACAATGGCGGACTACAACTCTCACGATAATGGACGGAGGTAACTTACATTTGGTTGAGCCGATAAGGCTGGTTCGCTTAATCTTTTGTGAGTTGCCGAAATCTTTCTAATTCCACCGGAAGTGATTTGCCGTTCCATCGGAAGATAAACGAATTATGTTTCGGTACATGCTCAATAGTGAAACCAGCCTGGGGTCTTGATTCAATCGGTCTATCACTGACTGGTGTACACCTGGTTTCAACGAGAAAGCTGGTTTGACTCCGAGTAGAAAAAAATTATTGCCGATTATAATGGTAGTTGATTTATATCTCGGAAAAAAAGCCATGGCAAAACTCTTTTTGGTCAAACCAATGTCGGACTACAACTCTCACGATAATGGACGGAGGTAGCTTACATTTGGTTGAGCCGATAAGGCTGGTTCGCTTAATCTTTAGTGAGTTGCCGAAATCTTTCTAATTCCACCGGAAGTGATTTGCCGTTCCATCGGAAGATAAACGAATTATGTTTCGGTACATGCTCAATAGTGAAACCAGCCTGGGGTCTTGATTCATTCGGTCTATCACTGACTGGTGTACACCTGGTTTCAACGAGAAAGCTGGTTTGACTCCGAGTAGAAAAAAATTATTGCCGATTATAATAGTAGTCGATTTATATCTCGAAAAAAAAATGCCATGACAAAAGTCTTTTTGGTCAAAACAATGGCGGACTACAACTCTCACGATAATGGACGGAGGTAGCTTACATTTGGTTGAGCCGATAAGGCTGGTTCGCTTAATCTTTAGTGAGTTGCCGAAATCTTTCTAATTCCACCGGAAGTGATTTGCCGTTCCATCGGAAGATAAACGAATTATGTTTCGGTACATGCTCAATAGTGAAACCAGCCTGGGGTCTTGATTCATTCGGTCTATCACTGACTGGTGTACACCTGGTTTCAACGAGAAAGCTGGTTTGACTCCGAGTAGAAAAAAATTATTGCCGATTATAATAGTAGTCGATTTATATCTCGAAAAAAAAATGCCATGACAAAAGTCTTTTTGGTCAAAACAATGGCGGACTACAACTCTCACGATAATGGACGTAGGTAGCTTACATTTGGTTGAGCCGATAAGGCTGGTTCGCTTAATCTTTTGTGAGTTGCCGAAATCTTTCTAATTCCACCGGAAGTGATTTGCCGTTCCATCGGAAGATAAACGAATTATGTTTCGGTACATGCTCAATAGTGAAACCAGCCTGGGGTCTTGATTCAATCGGTCTATCACTGACTGTTGTACACCTGGTTTCAACGAGAAAGCTGGTTTGACTCCGAGTAGAAAAAAAATTATTGCCGATTATAATGGTAGTCGATTTATGTCTCGAAAAAAAAAATGCCATGGCAAAACTCTTTTTGGTCAAACCAATGTCGGACTACAACTCTCACGATAATGGACGGAGGTAGCTTACATTTGGTTGAGCCGATAAGGCTGGTTCGCTTAATCTTTAGTGAGTTGCCGAAATCTTTCTAATTCCACCGGAAGTGATTTGCCGTTCCATCGGAAGATAAACGAATTATGTTTCGGTACATGCTCAATAGTGAAACCAGCCTGGGGTCTTGATTCAATCGGTCTATCACTGACTGGTGTACACCTGGTTTCAACGAGAAAGCTGGTTTGACTCCGAGTAGAAAAAAATTATTGCCGATTATAATGGTAGTCGATTTATGTCTCGAAAAAAAAAATGCCATGGCAAAACTCTTTTTGGTCAAACCAATGTCGGACTACAACTCTCACGATAATGGACGTATTCAGCTTGAATTTAGTTGAACCTATAAGGCTGGTTCGCTTAATCTTTAGTGAGTTGCCGAAATCTCTTTAATTCCCCCGGAAGTGATTTGCCGTTCCATCGGAAGATAAACGAATTATGTTTCGGTACATGCTCAATAGTGAAACCAGCCTGGGGTCTTGATTCATTCGGTCTATCACTGACTGGTGTACACCTGGTTTCAACGAGAAAGCTGGTTTGACTCCGAGTAGAAAAAAATTATTGCCGATTATAATAGTAGTCGATTTATATCTCGAAAAAAAAATGCCATGACAAAAGTCTTTTTGGTCAAAACAATGGCGGACTACAACTCTCACGATAATGGACGGAGGTAGCTTACATTTGGTTGAGCCGATAAGGCTGGTTCGCTTAATCTTTAGTGAGTTGCCGAAATCTTTCTAATTCCACCGGAAGTGATTTGCCGTTCCATCGGAAGATAAACGAATTATGTTTCGGTACATGCTCAATAGTGAAACCAGCCTGGGGTCTTGATTCAATCGGTCTATCACTGACTGGTGTACACCTGGTTTCAACGAGAAAGCTGGTTTGACTCCGAGTAGAAAAAAATTATTGCCGATTATAATGGTAGTCGATTTATATCTCGGAAAAAAAGCCATGGCAAAACTCTTATTGGTCAAACCAATGTCGGACTACAACTCTCACGATAATGGACGGAGGTAGCTTACATTTGGTTGAGCCGATAAGGCTGGTTCGCTTAATCTTTAGTGAGTTGCCGAAATCTTTCTAATTCCACCGGAAGTGATTTGCCGTTCCATCGGAAGATAAACGAATTATGTTTCGGTACATGCTCAATAGTGAAACCAGCCTGGGGTCTTGATTCAATCGGTCTATCACTGACTGGTGTACACCTGGTTTCAACGAGAAAGCTGGTTTGACTCCGAGTAGAAAAAAATTATTGCCGATTATAATGGTAGTCGATTTATATCTCGGAAAAAAAGCCATGGCAAAACTCTTTTTGGTCAAACCAATGTCGGACTACAACTCTCACGATAATGGACGGAGGTAGCTTACATTTGGTTGAGCCGATAAGGCTGGTTCGCTTAATCTTTAGTGAGTTGCCGAAATCTTTCTAATTCCACCGGAAGTGATTTGCCGTTCCATCGGAAGATAAACGAATTATGTTTCGGTAAATGCTCAATAGTGAAACCAACCTGGGGTCTTGATTCAATCGGTCTATCACTGACTGTTGTACACCTGGTTTCAACGAGAAAGCTGGTTCGACTCCGAGTAGAAAAAAAATTATTGCCGATTATAATGGTAGTCGATTTATGTCTCGAAAAAAAAAAATGCCATGGCAAAACTCTTTTTGGTCAAACCAATGTCGGACTACAACTCTCACGATAATGGACGTATTCAGCTTGAATTTAGTTGAACCGATAAGGCTGGTTCGCTTAATCTTTAGTGAGTTGCCGAAATCTCTTTAATTCCCCCGGAAGTGATTTGCCGTTCCATCGGAAGATAAACGAATTATGTTTCGGTACATGCTCAATAGTGAAACCAGCCTGGGGTCTTGATTCATTCGGTCTATCACTGACTGGTGTACACCTGGTTTCAACGAGAAAGCTGGTTTGACTCCGAGTAGAAAAAAATTATTGCCGATTATAATAGTAGTCGATTTATATCTCGAAAAAAAAATGCCATGACAAAAGTCTTTTTGGTCAAAACAATGGCGGACTACAACTCTCACGATAATGGACGGAGGTAGCTTACATTTGGTTGAGCCGATAAGGCTGGTTCGCTTAATCTTTAGTGAGTTGCCGAAATCTTTCTAATTCCACCGGAAGTGATTTGCCGTTCCATCGGAAGATAAACGAATTATGTTTCGGTACATGCTCAATAGTGAAACCAGCCTGGGGTCTTGATTCATTCGGTCTATCACTGACTGGTGTACACCTGGTTTCAACGAGAAAGCTGGTTTGACTCCGAGTAGAAAAAAATTATTGCCGATTATAATAGTAGTCGATTTATATCTCGAAAAAAAATTGCCATGACAAAAGTCTTTTTGGTCAAAACAATGGCGGACTACAACTCTCACGATAATGGACGGAGGTAGCTTACATTTGGTTGAGCCGATAAGGCTGGTTCGCTTAATCTTTTGTGAGTTGCCGAAATCTTTCTAATTCCACCGGAAGTGATTTGCCGTTCCATCGGAAGATAAACGAATTATGTTTCGGTACATGCTCAATAGTGAAACCAGCCTGGGGTCTTGATTCAATCGGTCTATCACTGACTGGTGTACACCTGGTTTCAACGAGAAAGCTGGTTTGACTCCGAGTAGAAAAAAATTATTGCCGATTATAATGATAGTCGATTTATATCTCGAAAAAAAAATGCCATGGCAAAAGTCTTTTTGGTCAAAACAATGGCGGACTACAACTCCCACGATAATGGACGGAGGTAGTTTACATTTGGTTGAGCCGATAAGGCTGGTTCGCTTAATCTTTAGTGAGTTGCCGAAATCTTTCTAATTCCACCGGAAGTGATTTGCCGTTCCATCGGAAGATAAACGAATTATGTTTCGGTAAATGCTCAATAGTGAAACCAACCTGGGGTCTTGATTCAATCGGTCTATCACTGACTGTTGTACACCTGGTTTCAACGAGAAAGCTGGTTCGACTCCGAGTAGAAAAAAAATTATTGCCGATTATAATGGTAGTCGATTTATGTCTCGAAAAAAAAAATGCCATGGCAAAACTCTTTTTGGTCAAACCAATGTCGGACTACAACTCTCACGATAATGGACGTATTCAGCTTGAATTTAGTTGAACCGATAAGGCTGGTTCGCTTAATCTTTAGTGAGTTGCCGAAATCTCTTTAATTCCCCCGGAAGTGATTTGCCGTTCCATCGGAAGATAAACGAATTATGTTTCGGTACATGCTCAATAGTGAAACCAGCCTGGGGTCTTGATTCATTCGGTCTATCACTGACTGGTGTACACCTGGTTTCAACGAGAAAGCTGGTTTGACTCCGAGTAGAAAAAAATTATTGCCGATTATAATAGTAGTCGATTTATATCTCGAAAAAAAAATGCCATGACAAAAGTCTTTTTGGTCAAAACAATGGCGGACTACAACTCTCACGATAATGGACGGAGGTAGCTTACATTTGGTTGAGCCGATAAGGCTGGTTCGCTTAATCTTTAGTGAGTTGCCGAAATCTTTCTAATTCCACCGGAAGTGATTTGCCGTTCCATCGGAAGATAAACGAATTATGTTTCGGTACATGCTCAATAGTGAAACCAGCCTGGGGTCTTGATTCATTCGGTCTATCACTGACTGGTGTACACCTGGTTTCAACGAGAAAGCTGGTTTGACTCCGAGTAGAAAAAAATTATTGCCGATTATAATAGTAGTCGATTTATATCTCGAAAAAAAATTGCCATGACAAAAGTCTTTTTGGTCAAAACAATGGCGGACTACAACTCTCACGATAATGGACGGAGGTAGCTTACATTTGGTTGAGCCGATAAGGCTGGTTCGCTTAATCTTTTGTGAGTTGCCGAAATCTTTCTAATTCCACCGGAAGTGATTTGCCGTTCCATCGGAAGATAAACGAATTATGTTTCGGTACATGCTCAATAGTGAAACCAGCCTGGGGTCTTGATTCAATCGGTCTATCACTGACTGGTGTACACCTGGTTTCAACGAGAAAGCTGGTTTGACTCCGAGTAGAAAAAAATTATTGCCGATTATAATGATAGTCGATTTATATCTCGAAAAAAAAATGCCATGGCAAAAGTCTTTTTGGTCAAAACAATGGCGGACTACAACTCCCACGATAATGGACGGAGGTAGCTTACATTTGGTTGAGCCGATAAGGCTGGTTCGCTTAATCTTTAGTGAGTTGCCGAAATCTTTCTAATTCCACCGGAAGTGATTTGCCGTTCCATCGGAAGATAAACGAATTATGTTTCGGTACATGCTCAATAGTGAAACCAGCCTGGGGTCTTGATTCAATCGGTCTATCACTGACTGGTGTACACCTGGTTTCAACGAGAAAGCTGGTTTGACTCCGAGTAGAAAAAAATTATTGCCGATTATAATGGTAGTCGATTTATATCTCGGAAAAAAAGCCATGGCAAAACTCTTATTGGTCAAACCAATGTCGGACTACAACTCTCACGATAATGGACGGAGGTAGCTTACATTTGGTTGAGCCGATAAGGCTGGTTCGCTTAATCTTTAGTGAGTTGCCGAAATCTCTTTAATTCCACCGGAAGTGATTTGCCGTTCCATCGGAAGATAAACGAATTATGTTTTGGTACATGCTCAATAGTGAAACCAGCCTGGGGTCTTGATTCAATCGGTCTATCACTGACTGTTGTACACCTGGTTTCGACGAGAAAGCTGGTTTGACTCCGAGTAGAAAAAAAATTATTGCCGATTATAATGATAGTCGATTTATATCTCGAAAAAAAATGCCATGGCAAAAGTCTTTTTGGTCAAAACAATGGCGGACTACAACTCTCACGATAATGGACGGAGGTAGCTTACATTTGGTTGAGCCGATAAGGCTGGTTCGCTTAATCTTTAGTGAGTTGCCGAAATCTTTCTAATTCCACCGGAAGTGATTTGCCGTTCCATCGGAAGATAAACGAATTATGTTTCGGTAAATGCTCAATAGTGAAACCAACCTGGGGTCTTGATTCAATCGGTCTATCACTGACTGTTGTACACCTGGTTTCAACGAGAAAGCTGGTTCGACTCCGAGTAGAAAAAAAATTATTGCCGATTATAATGGTAGTCGATTTATGTCTCGAAAAAAAAAATGCCATGGCAAAACTCTTTTTGGTCAAACCAATGTCGGACTACAACTCTCACGATAATGGACGTATTCAGCTTGAATTTAGTTGAACCGATAAGGCTGGTTCGCTTAATCTTTAGTGAGTTGCCGAAATCTCTTTAATTCCCCCGGAAGTGATTTGCCGTTCCATCGGAAGATAAACGAATTATGTTTCGGTACATGCTCAATAGTGAAACCAGCCTGGGGTCTTGATTCATTCGGTCTATCACTGACTGGTGTACACCTGGTTTCAACGAGAAAGCTGGTTTGACTCCGAGTAGAAAAAAATTATTGCCGATTATAATAGTAGTCGATTTATATCTCGAAAAAAAAATGCCATGACAAAAGTCTTTTTGGTCAAAACAATGGCGGACTACAACTCTCACGATAATGGACGGAGGTAGCTTACATTTGGTTGAGCCGATAAGGCTGGTTCGCTTAATCTTTTGTGAGTTGCCGAAATCTTTCTAATTCCACCGGAAGTGATTTGCCGTTCCATCGGAAGATAAACGAATTATGTTTTGGTACATGCTCAATAGTGAAACCAGCCTGGGGTCTTGATTCAATCGGTCTATCACTGACTGTTGTACACCTGGTTTCGACGAGAAAGCTGGTTTGACTCCGAGTAGAAAAAAAATTATTGCCGATTATAATGATAGTCGATTCATATCTCGAAAAAAATATGCCATGGCAAAAGTCTTTTTGGTCAAAACAATGGCGGACTACAACTCTCACGATAATGGACGGAGGTAGCTTACATTTGGTTGAGCCGATAAGGCTGGTTCGCTTAATCTTTAGTGAGTTGCCGAAATCTTTCTAATTCCACTGGAAGTGATTTGCCGTTCCATCGGAAGATAAACGAATTATGTTTCGGTACATGCTCAATAGTGAAACCAGCCTGCGGTCTTGATTCAATCGGTCTATCACTGACTGTTGTACACCTGGTTTCAACGAGAAAGCTGGTTCGACTCCGAGTAGAAAAAAAATTATTGCCGATTATAATGGTAGTCGATTTATGTCTCGAAAAAAAAAAATGCCATGGCAAAACTCTTTTTGGTCAGAACAATGTCGGACTACAACTCTCACGATAATGGACGGAGGTAGCTTACATTTGGTTGAGCCGATAAGGCTGGTTCGCTTAATCTTTAGTGAGTTGCCGAAATCTTTCTAATTCCACCGGAAGTGATTTGCCGTTCCATCGGAAGATAAACGAATTATGTTTCGGTACATGCTCAATAGTGAAACCAGCCTGGGGTCTTGATTCAATCGGTCTATCACTGACTGGTGTACACCTGGTTTCAACGAGAAAGCTGGTTTGACTCCGAGTAGAAAAAAATTATTGCCGATTATAATGGTAGTCGATTTATATCTCGGAAAAAAAGCCATGGCAAAACTCTTATTGGTCAAACCAATGTCGGACTACAACTCTCACGATAATGGACGGAGGTAGCTTACATTTGGTTGAGCCGATAAGGCTGGTTCGCTTAATCTTTTGTGAGTTGCCGAAATCTCTTTAATTCCACCGGAAGTGATTTGCCGTTCCATCGGAAGATAAACGAATTATGTTTTGGTACATGCTCAATAGTGAAACCAGCCTGGGGTCTTGATTCAATCGGTCTATCACTGACTGTTGTACACCTGGTTTCGACGAGAAAGCTGGTTTGACTCCGAGTAGAAAAAAAATTATTGCCGATTATAATGATAGTCGATTTATATCTCGAAAAAAAATGCCATGGCAAAAGTCTTTTTGGTCAAAACAATGGCGGACTACAACTCTCACGATAATGGACGGAGGTAGCTTACATTTGGTTGAGCCGATAAGGCTGGTTCGCTTAATCTTTAGTGAGTTGCCGAAATCTTTCTAATTCCACCGGAAGTGATTTGCCGTTCCATCGGAAGATAAACGAATTATGTTTCGGTAAATGCTCAATAGTGAAACCAACCTGGGGTCTTGATTCAATCGGTCTATCACTGACTGTTGTACACCTGGTTTCAACGAGAAAGCTGGTTCGACTCCGAGTAGAAAAAAAATTATTGCCGATTATAATGGTAGTCGATTTATGTCTCGAAAAAAAAAATGCCATGGCAAAACTCTTTTTGGTGAAACCAATGTCGGACTACAACTCTCACGATAATGGACGTATTCAGCTTGAATTTAGTTGAACCGATAAGGCTGGTTCGCTTAATCTTTAGTGAGTTGCCGAAATCTCTTTAATTCCCCCGGAAGTGATTTGCCGTTCCATCGGAAGATAAACGAATTATGTTTCGGTACATGCTCAATAGTGAAACCAACCTGGGGTCTTGATTCAATCGGTCTATCACTGACTGTTGTACACCTGGTTTCAACGAGAAAGCTGGTTCGACTCCGAGTAGAAAAAAAATTATTGCCGATTATAATGGTAGTCGATTTATGTCTCGAAAAAAAAAAAATGCCATGGCAAAACTCTTTTTGGTCAAACCAATGTCGGACTACAACTCTCACGATAATGGACGTATTCAGCTTGAATTTAGTTGAACCGATAAGGCTGGTTCGCTTAATCTTTAGTGAGTTGCCGAAATCTCTTTAATTCCCCCGGAAGTGATTTGCCGTTCCATCGGAAGATAAACGAATTATGTTTCGGTACATGCTCAATAGTGAAACCAGCCTGGGGTCTTGATTCATTCGGTCTATCACTGACTGGTGTACACCTGGTTTCAACGAGAAAGCTGGTTTGACTCCGAGTAGAAAAAAATTATTGCCGATTATAATAGTAGTCGATTTATATCTCGAAAAAAAAATGCCATGACAAAAGTCTTTTTGGTCAAAACAATGGCGGACTACAACTCTCACGATAATGGACGGAGGTAACTTACATTTGGTTGAGCCGATAAGGCTGGTTCGCTTAATCTTTTGTGAGTTGCCGAAATCTTTCTAATTCCACCGGAAGTGATTTGCCGTTCCATCGGAAGATAAACGAATTATGTTTCGGTACATGCTCAATAGTGAAACCAGCCTGGGGTCTTGATTCAATCGGTCTATCACTGACTGGTGTACACCTGGTTTCAACGAGAAAGCTGGTTTGACTCCGAGTAGAAAAAAATTATTGCCGATTATAATGGTAGTCGATTTATATCTCGGAAAAAAAGCCATGGCAAAACTCTTTTTGGTCAAACCAATGTCGGACTACAACTCTCACGATAATGGACGGAGGTAGCTTACATTTGGTTGAGCCGATAAGGCTGGTTCGCTTAATCTTTAGTGAGTTGCCGAAATCTTTCTAATTCCACCGGAAGTGATTTGCCGTGCCATCGGAAGATAAACGAATTATGTTTCGGTACATGCTCAATAGTGAAACCAGCCTGGGGTCTTGATTCAATCGGTCTATCACTGACTGGTGTACACCTGGTTTCAACGAGAAAGCTGGTTTGACTCCGAGTAGAAAAAAATTATTGCCGATTATAATGGTAGTCGATTTATATCTCGGAAAAAAAGCCATGGCAAAACTCTTATTGGTCAAACCAATGTCGGACTACAACTCTCACGATAATGGACGGAGGTAGCTTACATTTGGTTGAGCCGATAAGGCTGGTTCGCTTAATCTTTAGTGAGTTGCCGAAATCTCTTTAATTCCACCGGAAGTGATTTGCCGTTCCATCGGAAGATAAACGAATTATGTTTTGGTACATGCTCAATAGTGAAACCAGCCTGGGGTCTTGATTCAATCGGTCTATCACTGACTGGTGTACACCTGGTTTCAAGGAGAAAGCTGGTTTGACTCCGAGTAGAAAAAAATTATTGCCGATTATAATGGTAGTCGATTTATATCTCGGAAAAAAAGCCATGGCAAAACTCTTATTGGTCAAACCAATGTCGGACTACAACTCTCACGATAATGGACGGAGGTAGCTTACATTTGGTTGAGCCGATAAGGCTGGTTCGCTTAATCTTTAGTGAGTTGCCGAAATCTCTTTAATTCCACCAAAAGTGATTTGCCGTTCCATCGGAAGATAAACGAATTATGTTTTGGTACATGCTCAATAGTGAAACCAGCCTGGGGTCTTGATTCAATCGGTCTATCACTGACTGTTGTACACCTGGTTTCGACGAGAAAGCTGGTTTGACTCCGAGTAGAAAAAAAATTATTGCCGATTATAATGATAGTCGATTTATATCTCGAAAAAAAAATGCCATGGCAAAAGTCTTTTTGGTCAAAACAATGGCGGACTACAACTCTCACGATAATGGACGGAGGTAGCTTACATTTGGTTGAGCCGATAAGGCTGGTTCGCTTAATCTTTAGTGAGTTGCCGAAATCTTTCTAATTCCACCGGAAGTGATTTGCCGTTCCATCGGAAGATAAACGAATTATGTTTCGGTACATGCTCAATAGTGAAACCAACCTGGGGTCTTGATTCAATCGGTCTATCACTGACTGTTGTACACCTGGTTTCAACGAGAAAGCTGGTTCGACTCCGAGTAGAAAAAAAATTATTGCCGATTATAATGGTAGTCGATTTATGTCTCGAAAAAAAAATGCCATGACAAAAGTCTTTTTGGTCAAAACAATGGCGGACTACAACTCTCACGATAATGGACGGAGGTAGCTTACATTTGGTTGAGCCGATAAGGCTGGTTCGCTTAATCTTTTGTGAGTTGCCGAAATCTTTCTAATTCCACCGGAAGTGATTTGCCGTTCCATCGGAAGATAAACGAATTATGTTTCGGTACATGCTCAATAGTGAAACCAGCCTGGGGTCTTGATTCAATCGGTCTATCACTGACTGTTGTACACCTGGTTTCAACGAGAAAGCTGGTTTGACTCCGAGTAGAAAAAAAATTATTGCCGATTATAATGGTAGTCGATTTATGTCTCGAAAAAAAAAATGCCATGGCAAAACTCTTTTTGGTCAAAACAATGTCGGACTACAACTCTCACGATAATGGACGGAGGTAGCTTACATTTGGTTGAGCCGATAAGGCTGGTTCGCTTAATCTTTAGTGAGTTGCCGAAATCTTTCTAATTCCACCGGAAGTGATTTGCCGTTCCATCGGAAGATAAACGAATTATGTTTCGGTACATGCTCAATAGTGAAACCAGCCTGGGGTCTTGATTCAATCGGTCTATCACTGACTGGTGTACACCTGGTTTCAACGAGAAAGCTGGTTTGACTCCGAGTAGAAAAAAATTATTGCCGATTATAATAGTAGTCGATTTATATCTCGAAAAAAAAATGCCATGGCAAAACTCTTTTTGGTCAAAACAATGGCGGACTACAACTCTCACGATAATGGACGGAGGTAGCTTACATTTGGTTGAGCCGATAAGGCTGGCTCGCTTAATCTTTTGTGAGTTGCCGAAATCTTTCTAATTCCACCGGAAGTAATTTGCCGTTCCATCGGAAGATAAACGAATTATGTTTCGGTACATGCTCAATAGTGAAACCAGCCTGGGGTCTTGATTCAATCGGTCTATCACTGACTGGTGTACACCTGGTTTCAACGAGAAAGCTGGTTTGACTCCGAGTAGAAAAAAATTATTGCCGATTATAATGGTAGTCGATTTATATCTCGGAAAAAAAGCCATGGCAAAACTCTTTTTGGTCAAACCAATGTCGGACTACAACTCTCACGATAATGGACGGAGGTAGCTTACATTTGGTTGAGCCGATAAGGCTGGTTCGCTTAATCTTTAGTGAGTTGCCGAAATCTCTTTAATTCCACCGGAAGTGATTTGCCGTTCCATCGGAAGATAAACGAATTATGTTTTGGTACATGCTCAATAGTGAAACCAGCCTGGGGTCTTGATTCAATCGGTCTATCACTGACTGTTGTACACCTGGTTTCGAAGAGAAAGCTGGTTTGACTCCGAGTAGAAAAAAAATTATTGACGATTATAATGATAGTCGATTTATATCTCGAAAAAAAAATGCCATGGCAAAAGTCTTTTTGGTCAAAACAATGGCGGACTACAACTCTCACGATAATGGACGGAGGTAGCTTACATTTGGTTGAGCCGATAAGGCTGGTTCGCTTAATCTTTAGTGAGTTGCCGAAATCTTTCTAATTCCACCGGAAGTGATTTGCCGTTCCATCGGAAGATAAACGAATTATGTTTCGGTAAATGCTCAATAGTGAAACCAACCTGGGGTCTTGATTCAATCGGTCTATCACTGACTGTTGTACACCTGGTTTCAACGAGAAAGCTGGTTCGACTCCGAGTAGAAAAAAAATTATTGCCGATTATAATGGTAGTCGATTTATGTCTCGAAAAAAAAAATGCCATGGCAAAACTCTTTTTGGTCAAACCAATGTCGGACTACAACTCTCACGATAATGGACGTATTCAGCTTGAATTTAGTTGAACCGATAAGGCTGGTTCGCTTAATCTTTAGTGAGTTGCCGAAATCTCTTTAATTCCCCCGGAAGTGATTTGCCGTTCCATCGGAAGATAAACGAATTATGTTTCGGTACATGCTCAATAGTGAAACCAACCTGGGGTCTTGATTCAATCGGTCTATCACTGACTGTTGTACACCTGGTTTCAACGAGAAAGCTGGTTCGACTCCGAGTAGAAAAAAAATTATTGCCGATTATAATGGTAGTCGATTTATGTCTCGAAAAAAAAAAAATGCCATGGCAAAACTCTTTTTGGTCAAACCAATGTCGGACTACAACTCTCACGATAATGGACGTATTCAGCTTGAATTTAGTTGAACCGATAAGGCTGGTTCGCTTAATCTTTAGTGAGTTGCCGAAATCTCTTTAATTCCCCCGGAAGTGATTTGCCGTTCCATCGGAAGATAAACGAATTATGTTTCGGTACATGCTCAATAGTGAAACCAGCCTGGGGTCTTGATTCATTCGGTCTATCACTGACTGGTGTACACCTGGTTTCAACGAGAAAGCTGGTTTGACTCCGAGTAGAAAAAAATTATTGCCGATTATAATAGTAGTCGATTTATATCTCGAAAAAAAAATGCCATGACAAAAGTCTTTTTGGTCAAAACAATGGCGGACTACAACTCTCACGATAATGGACGGAGGTAACTTACATTTGGTTGAGCCGATAAGGCTGGTTCGCTTAATCTTTTGTGAGTTGCCGAAATCTTTCTAATTCCACCGGAAGTGATTTGCCGTTCCATCGGAAGATAAACGAATTATGTTTCGGTACATGCTCAATAGTGAAACCAGCCTGGGGTCTTGATTCAATCGGTCTATCACTGACTGGTGTACACCTGGTTTCAACGAGAAAGCTGGTTTGACTCCGAGTAGAAAAAAATTATTGCCGATTATAATGGTAGTCGATTTATATCTCGGAAAAAAAGCCATGGCAAAACTCTTTTTGGTCAAACCAATGTCGGACTACAACTCTCACGATAATGGACGGAGGTAGCTTACATTTGGTTGAGCCGATAAGGCTGGTTCGCTTAATCTTTAGTGAGTTGCCGAAATCTTTCTAATTCCACCGGAAGTGATTTGCCGTGCCATCGGAAGATAAACGAATTATGTTTCGGTACATGCTCAATAGTGAAACCAGCCTGGGGTCTTGATTCAATCGGTCTATCACTGACTGGTGTACACCTGGTTTCAACGAGAAAGCTGGTTTGACTCCGAGTAGAAAAAAATTATTGCCGATTATAATGGTAGTCGATTTATATCTCGGAAAAAAAGCCATGGCAAAACTCTTATTGGTCAAACCAATGTCGGACTACAACTCTCACGATAATGGACGGAGGTAGCTTACATTTGGTTGAGCCGATAAGGCTGGTTCGCTTAATCTTTAGTGAGTTGCCGAAATCTCTTTAATTCCACCGGAAGTGATTTGCCGTTCCATCGGAAGATAAACGAATTATGTTTTGGTACATGCTCAATAGTGAAACCAGCCTGGGGTCTTGATTCAATCGGTCTATCACTGACTGGTGTACACCTGGTTTCAAGGAGAAAGCTGGTTTGACTCCGAGTAGAAAAAAATTATTGCCGATTATAATGGTAGTCGATTTATATCTCGGAAAAAAAGCCATGGCAAAACTCTTATTGGTCAAACCAATGTCGGACTACAACTCTCACGATAATGGACGGAGGTAGCTTACATTTGGTTGAGCCGATAAGGCTGGTTCGCTTAATCTTTAGTGAGTTGCCGAAATCTCTTTAATTCCACCAAAAGTGATTTGCCGTTCCATCGGAAGATAAACGAATTATGTTTTGGTACATGCTCAATAGTGAAACCAGCCTGGGGTCTTGATTCAATCGGTCTATCACTGACTGTTGTACACCTGGTTTCAACGAGAAAGCTGGTTTGACTCCGAGTAGAAAAAAAATTATTGCCGATTATAATGGTAGTCGATTTATGTCTCGAAAAAAAAAATGCCATGGCAAAACTCTTTGTGGTCAAAACAATGTCGGACTACAACTCTCACGATAATGGACGGAGGTAGCTTACATTTGGTTGAGCCGATAAGGCTGGTTCGCTTAATCTTTAGTGAGTTGCCGAAATCTTTCTAATTCCACCGGAAGTGATTTGCCGTTCCATCGGAAGATAAACGAATTATGTTTCGGTACATGCTCAATAGTGAAACCAGCCTGGGGTCTTGATTCAATCGGTCTATCACTGACTGGTGTACACCTGGTTTCAACGAGAAAGCTGGTTTGACTCCGAGTAGAAAAAAATTATTGCCGATTATAATAGTAGTCGATTTATATCTCGAAAAAAAAATGCCATGGCAAAACTCTTTTTGGTCAAAACAATGGCGGACTACAACTCTCACGATAATGGACGGAGGTAGCTTACATTTGGTTGAGCCGATAAGGCTGGCTCGCTTAATCTTTTGTGAGTTGCCGAAATCTTTCTAATTCCACCGGAAGTAATTTGCCGTTCCATCGGAAGATAAACGAATTATGTTTCGGTACATGCTCAATAGTGAAACCAGCCTGGGGTCTTGATTCAATCGGTCTATCACTGACTGGTGTACACCTGGTTTCAACGAGAAAGCTGGTTTGACTCCGAGTAGAAAAAAATTATTGCCGATTATAATGGTAGTCGATTTATATCTCGGAAAAAAAGCCATGGCAAAACTCTTTTTGGTCAAACCAATGTCGGACTACAACTCTCACGATAATGGACGGAGGTAGCTTACATTTGGTTGAGCCGATAAGGCTGGTTCGCTTAATCTTTAGTGAGTTGCCGAAATCTTTCTAATTCCACCGGAAGTGATTTGCCGTGCCATCGGAAGATAAACGAATTATGTTTCGGTACATGCTCAATAGTGAAACCAGCCTGGGGTCTTGATTCAATCGGTCTATCACTGACTGGTGTACACCTGGTTTCAACGAGAAAGCTGGTTTGACTCCGAGTAGAAAAAAATTATTGCCGATTATAATGGTAGTCGATTTATATCTCGGAAAAAAAGCCATGGCAAAACTCTTATTGGTCAAACCAATGTCGGACTACAACTCTCACGATAATGGACGGAGGTAGCTTACATTTGGTTGAGCCGATAAGGCTGGTTCGCTTAATCTTTAGTGAGTTGCCGAAATCTCTTTAATTCCACCGGAAGTGATTTGCCGTTCCATCGGAAGATAAACGAATTATGTTTTGGTACATGCTCAATAGTGAAACCAGCCTGGGGTCTTGATTCAATCGGTCTATCACTGACTGGTGTACACCTGGTTTCAAGGAGAAAGCTGGTTTGACTCCGAGTAGAAAAAAATTATTGCCGATTATAATGGTAGTCGATTTATATCTCGGAAAAAAAGCCATGGCAAAACTCTTATTGGTCAAACCAATGTCGGACTACAACTCTCACGATAATGGACGGAGGTAGCTTACATTTGGTTGAGCCGATAAGGCTGGTTCGCTTAATCTTTAGTGAGTTGCCGAAATCTCTTTAATTCCACCAAAAGTGATTTGCCGTTCCATCGGAAGATAAACGAATTATGTTTTGGTACATGCTCAATAGTGAAACCAGCCTGGGGTCTTGATTCAATCGGTCTATCACTGACTGTTGTACACCTGGTTTCAACGAGAAAGCTGGTTTGACTCCGAGTAGAAAAAAAATTATTGCCGATTATAATGGTAGTCGATTTATGTCTCGAAAAAAAAAATGCCATGGCAAAACTCTTTGTGGTCAAAACAATGTCGGACTACAACTCTCACGATAATGGACGGAGGTAGCTTACATTTGGTTGAGCCGATAAGGCTGGTTCGCTTAATCTTTAGTGAGTTGCCGAAATCTTTCTAATTCCACCGGAAGTGATTTGCCGTTCCATCGGAAGATAAACGAATTATGTTTCGGTACATGCTCAATAGTGAAACCAGCCTGGGGTCTTGATTCAATCGGTCTATCACTGACTGGTGTACACCTGGTTTCAACGAGAAAGCTGGTTTGACTCCGAGTAGAAAAAAATTATTGCCGATTATAATAGTAGTCGATTTATATCTCGAAAAAAAAATGCCATGGCAAAACTCTTTTTGGTCAAAACAATGGCGGACTACAACTCTCACGATAATGGACGGAGGTAGCTTACATTTGGTTGAGCCGATAAGGCTGGCTCGCTTAATCTTTTGTGAGTTGCCGAAATCTTTCTAATTCCACCGGAAGTAATTTGCCGTTCCATCGGAAGATAAACGAATTATGTTTCGGTACATGCTCAATAGTGAAACCAGCCTGGGGTCTTGATTCAATCGGTCTATCACTGACTGGTGTACACCTGGTTTCAACGAGAAAGCTGGTTTGACTCCGAGTAGAAAAAAATTATTGCCGATTATAATGGTAGTCGATTTATATCTCGGAAAAAAAGCCATGGCAAAACTCTTTTTGGTCAAACCAATGTCGGACTACAACTCTCACGATAATGGACGGAGGTAGCTTACATTTGGTTGAGCCGATAAGGCTGGTTCGCTTAATCTTTAGTGAGTTGCCGAAATCTTTCTAATTCCACCGGAAGTGATTTGCCGTTCCATCGGAAGATAAACGAATTATGTTTCGGTACATGCTCAATAGTGAAACCAGCCTGGGGTCTTGATTCAATCGGTCTATCACTGACTGGTGTACACCTGGTTTCAACGAGAAAGCTGGTTTGACTCCGAGTAGAAAAAAATTATTGCCGATTATAATGGTAGTCGATTTATATCTCGGAAAAAAAGCCATGGCAAAACTCTTATTGGTCAAACCAATGTCGGACTACAACTCTCACGATAATGGACGGAGGTAGCTTACATTTGGTTGAGCCGATAAGGCTGGTTCGCTTAATCTTTAGTGAGTTGCCGAAATCTCTTTAATTCCACCGGAAGTGATTTGCCGTTCCATCGGAAGATAAACGAATTATGTTTTGGTACATGCTCAATAGTGAAACCAGCCTGGGGTCTTGATTCAATCGGTCTATCACTGACTGTTGTACACCTGGTTTCGAAGAGAAAGCTGGTTTGACTCCGAGTAGAAAAAAAATTATTGCCGATTATAATGATAGTCGATTTATATCTCGAAAAAAAAATGCCATGACAAAAGTCTTTTTGGTCAAAACAATGGCGGACTACAACTCTCACGATAATGGACGGAGGTAGCTTACATTTGGTTGAGCCGATAAGGCTGGCTCGCTTAATCTTTTGTGAGTTGCCGAAATCTTTCTAATTCCACCGGAAGTAATTTGCCGTTCCATCGGAAGATAAACGAATTATGTTTCGGTACATGCTCAATAGTGAAACCAGCCTGGGGTCTTGATTCAATCGGTCTATCACTGACTGGTGTACACCTGGTTTCAACGAGAAAGCTGGTTTGACTCCGAGTAGAAAAAAATTATTGCCGATTATAATGGTAGTCGATTTATATCTCGGAAAAAAAGCCATGGCAAAACTCTTTTTGGTCAAACCAATGTCGGACTACAACTCTCACGATAATGGACGGAGGTAGCTTACATTTGGTTGAGCCGATAAGGCTGGTTCGCTTAATCTTTAGTGAGTTGCCGAAATCTTTCTAATTCCACCGGAAGTGATTTGCCGTTCCATCGGAAGATAAACGAATTATGTTTCGGTACATGCTCAATAGTGAAACCAGCCTGGGGTCTTGATTCAATCGGTCTATCACTGACTGGTGTACACCTGGTTTCAACGAGAAAGCTGGTTTGACTCCGAGTAGAAAAAAATTATTGCCGATTATAATGGTAGTCGATTTATATCTCGGAAAAAAAGCCATGGCAAAACTCTTATTGGTCAAACCAATGTCGGACTACAACTCTCACGATAATGGACGGAGGTAGCTTACATTTGGTTGAGCCGATAAGGCTGGTTCGCTTAATCTTTAGTGAGTTGCCGAAATCTCTTTAATTCCACCGGAAGTGATTTGCCGTTCCATCGGAAGATAAACGAATTATGTTTTGGTACATGCTCAATAGTGAAACCAGCCTGGGGTCTTGATTCAATCGGTCTATCACTGACTGTTGTACACCTGGTTTCGAAGAGAAAGCTGGTTTGACTCCGAGTAGAAAAAAAATTATTGCCGATTATAATGATAGTCGATTTATATCTCGAAAAAAAATGCCATGACAAAAGTCTTTTTGGTCAAAACAATGGCGGACTACAACTCTCACGATAATGGACGGAGGTAGCTTACATTTGGTTGAGCCGATAAGGCTGGCTCGCTTAATCTTTTGTGAGTTGCCGAAATCTTTCTAATTCCACCGGAAGTAATTTGCCGTTCCATCGGAAGATAAACGAATTATGTTTCGGTACATGCTCAATAGTGAAACCAGCCTGGGGTCTTGATTCAATCGGTCTATCACTGACTGGTGTACACCTGGTTTCAACGAGAAAGCTGGTTTGACTCCGAGTAGAAAAAAATTATTGCCGATTATAATGGTAGTCGATTTATATCTCGGAAAAAAAGCCATGGCAAAACTCTTTTTGGTCAAACCAATGTCGGACTACAACTCTCACGATAATGGACGGAGGTAGCTTACATTTGGTTGAGCCGATAAGGCTGGTTCGCTTAATCTTTAGTGAGTTGCCGAAATCTTTCTAATTCCACCGGAAGTGATTTGCCGTTCCATCGGAAGATAAACGAATTATGTTTCGGTACATGCTCAATAGTGAAACCAGCCTGGGGTCTTGATTCAATCGGTCTATCACTGACTGGTGTACACCTGGTTTCAACGAGAAAGCTGGTTTGACTCCGAGTAGAAAAAAATTATTGCCGATTATAATGGTAGTCGATTTATATCTCGGAAAAAAAGCCATGGCAAAACTCTTATTGGTCAAACCAATGTCGGACTACAACTCTCACGATAATGGACGGAGGTAGCTTACATTTGGTTGAGCCGATAAGGCTGGTTCGCTTAATCTTTAGTGAGTTGCCGAAATCTCTTTAATTCCACCGGAAGTGATTTGCCGTTCCATCGGAAGATAAACGAATTATGTTTTGGTACATGCTCAATAGTGAAACCAGCCTGGGGTCTTGATTCAATCGGTCTATCACTGACTGTTGTACACCTGGTTTCGAAGAGAAAGCTGGTTTGACTCCGAGTAGAAAAAAAATTATTGCCGATTATAATGATAGTCGATTTATATCTCGAAAAAAAAATGCCATGACAAAAGTCTTTTTGGTCAAAACAATGGCGGACTACAACTCTCACGATAATGGACGGAGGTAGCTTACATTTGGTTGAGCCGATAAGGCTGGTTCGCTTAATCTTTAGTGAGTTGCCGAAATCTTTCTAATTCCACCGGAAGTGATTTGCCGTTCCATCGGAAGATAAACGAATTATGTTTCGGTACATGCTCAATAGTGAAACCAGCCTGGGGTCTTGATTCAATCGGTCTATCACTGACTGTTGTACACCTGGTTTCAACGAGAAAGCTGGTTCGTCTCCGAGTAGAAAAAAAATTATTGCCGATTATAATGGTAGTCGATTTATGTCTCGAAAAAAAAAATGCCATGGCAAAACTCTTTTTGGTCAAACCAATGTCGGACTACAACTCTCACGATAATGGACGTATTCAGCTTGAATTTAGTTGAACCGATAAGGCTGGTTCGCTTAATCTTTAGTGAGTTGCCGAAATCTCTTTAATTCCCCCGGAAGTGATTTGCCGTTCCATCGGAAGATAAACGAATTATGTTTCGGTACATGCTCAATAGTGAAACCAGCCTGGGGTCTTGATTCATTCGGTCTATCACTGACTGGTGTACACCTGGTTTCAACGAGAAAGCTGGTTTGACTCCGAGTAGAAAAAAATTATTGCCGATTATAATAGTAGTCGATTTATATCTCGAAAAAAAAATGCCATGACAAAAGTCTTTTTGGTCAAAACAATGGCGGACTACAACTCTCACGATAATGGACGGAGGTAGCTTACATTTGGTTGAGCCGATAAGGCTGGTTCGCTTAATCTTTTGTGAGTTGCCGAAATCTTTCTAATTCCACCGGAAGTGATTTGCCGTTCCATCGGAAGATAAACGAATTATGTTTCGGTACATGCTCAATAGTGAAACCAGCCTGGGGTCTTGATTCAATCGGTCTATCACTGACTGTTGTACACCTGGTTTCAACGAGAAAGCTGGTTTGACTCCGAGTAGAAAAAAAATTATTGCCGATTATAATGGTAGTCGATTTATGTCTCGAAAAAAAAAAAGCCATGGCAAAACTCTTTTTGGTCAAAACAATGTCGGACTACAACTCTCACGATAATGGACGGAGGTAGCTTACATTTGGTTGAGCCGATAAGGCTGGTTCGCTTAATCTTTAGTGAGTTGCCGAAATCTTTCTAATTCCACCGGAAGTGATTTTCCGTTCCTTTGGAAGATAAACGAATTATGTTTCGGTACATGCTCAATAGTGAAACCAGCCTGGGGTCTTGATTCAATCGGTCTATCACTGACTGTTGTACACCTGGTTTCAACGAGAAAGCTGGTTTGACTCCGAGTAGAAAAAAAAATTATTGCCGATTATAATGGTAGTCGATTTATGTCTCGAAAAAAAAATGCCATGGCAAAACTCTTTTTGGTCAAAACAATGTCGGACTACAACTCTCACGATAATGGACGGAGGTAGCTTACATTTGGTTGAGCCGATAAGGCTGGTTCGCTTAATCTTTAGGGAGTTGCCTAATTCTTTCTAATTCCACCGGAAGTGATTTGCCGTTCCATCGGAAGATAAACGAATTATGTTTCGGTACATGCTCAATAGTGAAACCAGCCTGGGGTCTTGATTCATTCGGTCTATCACTGACTGGTGTACACCTGGTTTCAACGAGAAAGCTGGTTTGACTCCGAGTAGAAAAAAATTATTGCCGATTATAATGGTAGTCGATTTATGTCTCGAAAAAAAAATGCCATGGCAAAACTCTTTTTGGTCAAAACAATGTCGGACTACAACTCTCACGATAATGGACGGAGGTAGCTTACATTTGGTTGAACCGATAAGGCTGGTTTGCTTAATCTTTAGTGAGTTGCTGAAATCTTTCTAATTCCACCGGAAGTGATTTGCCGTTCCATCTGAAGATAAACGAATTATGTTTTGGTAAATGCTCAATAGTGACACCAGCCTTGGGTCTCGATTTAATCGGTCTATCACTGACTGGTGTACACTGCTCGACATAAATGCCTGTTTGACAGTTATCTGAGAAATGGATTATCTTTTGAAAGTATCTGAACGACACTTCAGGTCGATCGAGTGACGAATTTCTTATTGAAGGTTGCCGCTATACCTACAAACAGTATACCTTTGATAATGATTTGAAAAAATAAAAAACGAGTTTTGATGCATATGAGCAATTCCAGTCGAAATTGACTGAGGAATTGTCACCGGACGATTTCTCGTCTTCGCATGGCCTTCGCTCCATATTGTTTTGTGTCTCGACGCGATACTTCAACTTAGCTTTTTCAAGCATCGATTTTTTTTTAAATTAATAATTTGTTCTTTTTATTAAATTAATTAAATTTAACAAAAAAAAAATCAATTAAAAATATTGAAGAAGAGAAAAGATATTAATTGTTCGTATTGAAATCTTCTCCAGTCAACCTAAGCTTAAATCACCATTGAATCGGTAGGTTTATAGCTTGCCTACGCGACATTTCATTGAGGATGCTAACTTAACGAAATGTAGTAAAATACGAAGATAAAAAAAAAATGTTTCGGATACGGGATGTGCATCGCGGCGACATATATTTCATGGAAATTTCGCCGTGATCATATCAACGTAGAAAGAAAGTTCTCTCGAAGTAGTACTGGTTCTCCTGTGTCCTGTTGACAGGGCAGCGATGCGGACATAAATGTGGGGCAATGGGGGTCACACATTGTGGACGAGCGCTCGAGCCCTGAAAAGCGTTGACAGTGCGTTACCACAATGTGCCCAGAGCGTACTCTTTATGTTAAACGGGCGGCATAAGCGAAACTTATAGCCACTGTGCGCCAAGTCTGTGATCTGGCCTTCGAGGGGCTCGCGTCGATAATCTCTCTTCGGAGAGAGCAAAATGGATCCCAGGCGTTAAAACCCAGTGTGCCCATATCCGCGGGTGTGTTCTAGGAGCGATCGCATGTATTGCGAATCGTGAGTTCACGCCTGGTTTACGAGTCGCTGGTCAGCGATCTCATGGTTCGAATGTGCATGAGATTGTCTGGAAGCAGGCCCGGACGAAGCCAATCGTTCTGATGTCATCCTGATGCTTAAATCAGGTGCCCTCATCCCCGCGGGGTATCAAATAAAGGTTCTGGAATATGCCTTGTTCCGAAAGGAGTGGGCTGACCAGCTAGCCCATGTGGTTCATATATTTTTGGGGACCTACGTGTGATAGACGACGTGGTTGGTGACGCGTCCGACGAGAGAAGGGGACTCTCGCTTTGGCTTACCCCGGGTGGTTAACCAGCACCCGTAAGAGGTGTCAGTGAAAGGTATCGCAGGGGAGGTGCTTGCCAGCCGATTGCCGGTGGTCAATCGTGCGCACCTCTATTGAGGTTGGCCTCTGCGGGGCAAAGTATATCGCAACATGGAAGTAGGTGGGCTTCGTTGCGTATGCTCTTAATGGGCGAGAGACCTTCGGGTCGAGCATGGATTGACGGTCTCGTGCCGGATTTCCTCACATTAGTTGTTGAAAGGGCAGCACTGGGTTGATTAGACTCGAGAACGTTAACGAAGAATATGGAATTTGCCGGAAGTGGTCTCTCTTCCCGCCACGAGACTCCGAGATTCTGAGAGAATTTCGAAAACTTCTCGATGTGACAAAAATCTATAAAAAATCAAGTATATAAACGGTATTGAAAATATTAATTTGGCATATTAATAATTCCAAAATGCTATTATCAAATTGATGAAAAAAAAATTTTCAACAATTTACCCGTCAACTTAACTTTTTTTTTTAATGAAAATGATAACTTTTCTTAATATTCAATAACAGGTCTTTAAGTCATCGGGCGATGGACGCCGAATAGTTTATCCACCACGGGGCCGATAATTTAAGATGAATCCGCGATATACGTTGCAGAAGCAATGGAGTGGCCGCATTTCGTGCGGGTTCTGGGGCTGCATGTCTGCTGGTGGTGTTATGACCATTCAGGAAGTTACACCACATATGAACTCTGGAGACTACGTCGAAATGTTGGATCAGGTGATGCTAGCGTGCGCAAGAGAAAGGTTCCCTGAAGCTGAGTACCCAAGAATAGTATTTCTGCAGGATAATAGCGCCGTGCATACTTCTCGTCAAACCATGGCATGGTTTGATGACCACCCCGAGATCGAGTTAATGCGGTGGCCGAGCAAGTCGCCAGATTTGAATCCCATTGAGAACTTATGGAGTAAGTTCTTCTATGTGCAAATATCAGTATTGGGGGATACACAAGTTTGAGATCTAAAAAACAGGTCGATTTTTAATCTTCTTTTTACGCGGGTATTATAATGACTAAGTCATTCGAAAGTATTATTATTATTATTATTATTATTATTATTATTATTATTATTATTATTATTATTATTATTATTATTATTATTATTATTATTATTATTATTATTATTATTATTATTATTATTATTATTATTATTATTATTATTATTATTATTATTATTATTATTATTATTATTATTTTAGTGCATTTTTCCGGGTCTGTAGACAGTCGCTTATGGGTCTGCCCGGGTCAGCATCCAGTCCGTCATTCTGCCACAGACCTAGGAAAATCGAGGAAAATCTATATCATAATACGCGTGCATCGCGTATCACTGGAGTGAATATAGGGGAAATCGTGAAATAAAAAATGGATAATCCTACTTCAACATTTCATTTCAAAAGCTGTATTATTCATACGTGATTTGTTAACACAAACATGTATACATAGATTTTTGTAATGATCTTGTCCCTATCCTCTTTAGGGGTTAATTAAGTAATTTTAATTGATAATTATAATAAAGATTTGTTATGTCAATTCGTATTGCTCTTGCTTTTGTTGAATCATTGTTGACCTGATATTCGACCAAAACAAGAGCAATAAAAATAGACATAATAAATAATTACTACAAATATCAAACAAAATTACTAATTGCCCAAGGGCATAGGGATGACATGATTACAAAAATTAGTGTATAATTCGTTGTACTGACGGATGAGTCACGTATGAATAAAACAGCTTTTGAAATGAAATTATGAAATAGCTTTTTCCATTTTTTTATTGTATATCACGTCAATGAACGAGACTATGTTCATCAACTGGCCATACAGCTGTGCAGTAAACAATAATAATTCTATTGCTTATAAATTTTTAAAAAATTGCAAACGAATGAAACCTGAATAGCACTGAATAGCAAATGGAACTTGACTAACTTTATAAAAGCCTGACCGTATCATTCCAATATCGGGGTGAAAAAAATTCAATATCAACCTGTTTTTGAGGCGATGAAAGTACACATACGCCTTAAGATCATGTGAAACTTGCTCGGCCGGTAAGAAAACTGTAATGAATAATATTCAGTTACCGTAGACTTTTGAGAGAAAAGTCTCTCTCAATGAATCTCCCGCCCGATGACACTCGCCGTTTAGCTCAAACATCTACGAACTCCGAATTTAATAAATTACAGGTTTTTACACCGGCTGGGCCCGAGCCCGGGTTGAGTAGGGAGCAGAGGTCACATCCTCACTTCCTCAGAATTCGAATCCTAATCTGCAACGAATCTTCCGTTTCAAAGGTGTGATGGTCAAGGAGTGGCGTTCCGGCGCAGACAGAAATCGAGAAGATCTCGCAAACCATGTCAACCGTGTGTGGGAGCACGGCCAGATCTGACGCTCAAGTTCGTCAACTCGCTTCCAAATGGCATGCGCTGTGTTATAGAGAATAATGGATATCCCATTAATTATTACCTTCGCAGTTTTCGTGCGTTTCCGTAATTTAATTCCACATTTTTTTTGTTTGTATTCAATTAGACTAATTTAAACCCACATTTTACAAAAAATAATCGCTGAAAATATTTCTTTTTGCGGGAGGGCGAATCGATGTCGTTGCTGAAAAAATTTCTTCAGGTTTGGTACGTGAATAATGATATCTTAGTATTTTTTTATCGAGGCAAATCCAACTGTTCAAAAGTCACAGCAGCTGCACTTGAACTGCGCAGGGGTCATATTGTACAATACGACTTGTTCAAGGCAGTTACGTCGGGTTCCATTCCCCCGACAATAACCTGGATATTTTCTGGGTATCCTGTAAGTGGATTGAGCCAAGTGCTCACGACTCCACCTCCCCGTTGGCCCCCACTGGAAATGACTTCGAGGGATTCGACTTTGGTCGGATCGCTGGAAGCCCAACCAGGTGAGTCGCTACCCGCTGCACGGCAGGGTAGGTCCAAGCTGTTCAATGATTTTTCACTGATGAGAGCAGGGTTTTTCCAAGCCTAGTTCCCCTTGTCAGTGTTTTCAACGGGAAGTGGGTATATAGGTGGTTTGGTGGCGTATGCTCTTGATGGGCGAGAGATCGTCGTACCGAGCATTGGAGTGCGGTTTCCGACCGTGCCTCTAACACATTAAATGTTCAAAAGTCACAGCAATGTTAAAATTTGGAGCAGTTGGACTTGCCTTGAAGAAAAAACTCAAAAATCGTTATTCTCTTATAAAATTTGAAGAAATTATTATGAAAATATATCTTCGTATTCACTGTGATTGTTTTTTGTCTTAATGGGTGAAAATAAAAAACTTTTTCATGAGCAACTCGCTCCATACTTGTCATTTTTATTGTATGGATTTATTTCCACAAGGATTTGATGATCTCGAGAAAAAACACGGCGTTTAAGGTGAGGTAATACACTGACAGAGCTGCACCCATTGTAACGAATCGTGATCTAAATGTTCTTCGACACAATCGACTTTACAAACAAATACAGCTAAGACGTAATTTTTTTTCTTTTATTGTCCCATCTCGAGTCTTATGCTCCAACTGAATTACTAAAATTTCCTTTCTATTTCTTCATCTTCTTTCCCGTCAAAAGTTCCAAGTCGGTGCGGCGCGTACGACGTTTCTGTACAGAACCAAAATGAATGAGAGTCACTATTATTTGTATTATCAGTTACTCTCTCACTTAGTCACTCATAGACACACTCTCTGCCTCTCGCACTATCTCTTACTTTTCCCTCGTCTAATTTCCTTTGCGCATTCCGTAATCTATACTTTATTCCTTCGGTTCTTTTCAACACTTCTTCTTCGTGCTGCCTCTGTTCTGCTGCCTTACGCGCTCTCTCTCTTTCTCTCTGTTCTTCTTCCTCACGCGCTCTCTCTCTTTCTCTCTGTTCTTGTTCCTCACGCGCTCTCTTTCTTTCTCTCTGTTCTTGTTCCTCACGCGCTCTCTCTCTTTCTCTCTGTTCTTGTTCCTCACGCGCTCGCTCTTCTTCTCCCTGTTCTTCTTCCTTACGCGCCCTCTCTTTTTCTCTCTGCTCTGCTTCCTCACGCGCTCTCTCTCTTTCTCTCTGTTCTTCTTCCTCACGCGCTCTCTCTTTTTCTCTCTGTTCTGCTTCCTCACGCGTTCTCTCTCTTTCTCTCTGTTCTTCTTCCTCACGCGCTCTCTCTCTTTCTCTCTGTTCTTTTTCCTCACGCACTCTATCTTTTTCTCTCTGTTCTGCTTCCTCACGCGCTCTCTCTCTTTCTCTCTGTTCTTCTTCCTCACGCGCTCTCTCTCTTTCTCTCTGTTCTTCTTCCTCATGCGCTCTCTCACTATCTCTCTGTTCTTCTTCCTCACGCGCTCTCTCTCTTTCTCTCTGTTCTTCTTCCTCACATGCTCGTTCTTGTTCTCTCTGTTCTGCTTCTTCACGCGCTCGTTCTTTTTCTCTCTGTTCTTCTTCCTCACGCGCCCTCTCTTTTTCTCTCTGCTCTGCTTCCTCTCGCGCTCTCTCTCTTTCTCTCTGTTCTTCTTCCTCACGCGCTCTCTCTCTTTCTCTCTGTTCTTCTTCCTCATGTGCTCTCTCTCTATCTCTCTGTTCTTCTTCCTCACGCGCTCTCTCTCTTTCTCTCTGTTCTTCTTCCTCACGCGCACGTTCTTTTTCTCTCTGTTCTACTTCTTCACGCGCTCGTTCTTTTTCTCTCTGTTTTTCTTCCTCACGCGCTCGCTCTCTTTCTCTCTGTTCTTCTTCCTCACGCGCTCGCTCTCTTTCTCTCTGTTCTTCTTCCTCACGCGCTCTCTCTCTTTCTCTCTGTTCTTCTTCCTCATGTGCTCTCTCTCTATCTCTCTGTTCTTCTTCCTCACGCGCTCTCTCTCTTTCTCTCTGTTCTTCTTCCTCACGCGCTCTCTCTCTTTCTCTCTGTTCTTCTTCCTCATGTGCTCTCTCTCTATCTCTCTGTTCTTGTTCCTCACGCGCTCTCTTTCTTTCTCTCTGTTCTTGTTCCTCACGCGCTCTCTCTCTTTCTCTCTGTTCTTGTTCCTCACGCGCTCGCTCTTCTTCTCCCTGTTCTTCTTCCTTACGCGCCCTCTCTTTTTCTCTCTGCTCTGCTTCCTCACGCGCTCTCTCTCTTTCTCTCTGTTCTTCTTCCTCACGCGCTCTCTCTTTTTCTCTCTGTTCTGCTTCCTCACGCGTTCTCTCTCTTTCTCTCTGTTCTTCTTCCTCACGCGCTCTCTCTCTTTCTCTCTGTTCTTTTTCCTCACGCACTCTATCTTTTTCTCTCTGTTCTGCTTCCTCACGCGCTCTCTCTCTTTCTCTCTGTTCTTCTTCCTCACGCGCTCTCTCTCTTTCTCTCTGTTCTTCTTCCTCATGCGCTCTCTCACTATCTCTCTGTTCTTCTTCCTCACGCGCTCTCTCTCTTTCTCTCTGTTCTTCTTCCTCACATGCTCGTTCTTGTTCTCTCTGTTCTGCTTCTTCACGCGCTCGTTCTTTTTCTCTCTGTTCTTCTTCCTCACGCGCCCTCTCTTTTTCTCTCTGCTCTGCTTCCTCTCGCGCTCTCTCTCTTTCTCTCTGTTCTTCTTCCTCACGCGCTCTCTCTCTTTCTCTCTGTTCTTCTTCCTCATGTGCTCTCTCTCTATCTCTCTGTTCTTCTTCCTCACGCGCTCTCTCTCTTTCTCTCTGTTCTTCTTCCTCACGCGCACGTTCTTTTTCTCTCTGTTCTACTTCTTCACGCGCTCGTTCTTTTTCTCTCTGTTTTTCTTCCTCACGCGCTCGCTCTCTTTCTCTCTGTTCTTCTTCCTCACGCGCTCGCTCTCTTTCTCTCTGTTCTTCTTCCTCACGCGCTCTCTCTCTTTCTCTCTGTTCTTCTTCCTCATGTGCTCTCTCTCTATCTCTCTGTTCTTCTTCCTCACGCGCTCTCTCTCTTTCTCTCTGTTCTTCTTCCTCACGCGCTCTCTCTCTTTCTCTCTGTTCTTCTTCCTCATGTGCTCTCTCTCTATCTCTCTGTTCTTCTTCCTCACGCGCTCTCTCTCTTTCTCTCTGTTCTTCTTCCTCACGCGCTCTCTCTCTCTCTTTCTCTCTGTTCTTCTTCCTCATGTGCTCTCTCTCTATCTCTCTGTTCTTCTTCCTCACGCGCTCTCTCTCTTTCTCTCTGTTCTTCTTCCTCACGCTCTCTCTCTCTTCCTCTCTGTTCTTCTTCCTCACGCTCTCTCTCTCTTCCTCTCAGTTTTTCTTCCCTGTGCTGTCTCTGCTGTTCTTCAGCTCGGTCAGGCTCAGCATTAGGTGGTAGCATAGGCGGTGGGACTGGAGCACCCATGGCAACCAGGCCATGAATAATGCTTGACGCGAACGCACCCAAATCGTGATAGGTTGCACTACAATGAAATTATTACAAATACGTATTTTAATAAGTAAACAGTAAAAGAAAATAAGTTTATATCATGATATCTGAACGACCAACTGAATTAATTTTGACCGTTAAACATCATATTAATATCGTTAGACACTATTGCAATTAATACTCACAACTCAACATTCCTTTCAAATTCTTGCCGTATCCCGTAATGATTCAGGAATGTCACGATGAAATCGTGCTTCTCGCTGACGTGGGAGCGGATGTAAGAAACATGTTTTTTAGACGGAGTGCCCCGATATACTTCGCTAATCAATGCCGACAATTGATTCGACAAAAGGTGATGATGTGGCCATGTCGCAATATGTTCCTTAAATGGGACGAGTGCACACATCAAACGCCCATAATGGTCGTAATTTCGTGTGATGTCCTTTGAAAACGTAGGCATTTTGTTCTTTCGCAAGTTTGGTTATAATTTGTGTCTGTCCTCGACGATGCGAAGTTTCGCGAACTAATAGCTCGGATATATCGATATTTTTTTCTTATTATTCAGATGTAAAAAAACAGCCGACTTACGGATAAGACCGTTTCCGATTGTGCCCTCTGTGGGAGATAGCCAAAAGGATAAGAAGAAGCAGAAGAAGATACCCTGTGTTCCTTAATTCATTATTTTGATGAAATTCATCGTTGTATCTTTGTCCCAACGATGTAAAAATGATTAAAGGAACACACCGACATCGATATCCGAGCTATTAGATCGGGGAAACTTTGCTTCATCGACAAAAAGCAAATTATAACCAAGCTTGTGAAGAAAAAAAATCTCTACGCCTACGTTTTTAAAGGATATCACACTAAATTACGAACATTATGGGCGACAACAATTGCGACATTACAACTTTTTGTCGAATCAATTGTAGGTAGTGATTTGCCATCGAGGCACTCCTTCGAAAAAAGTGTTTCTCATGTCCATCCCACGTCAGCCAGAAACACGATTCCATAGTGAAATTCCTCAATAGTGAATATTATAAATTATGAAGGTAATTCGACTTATATCCCGGAAGAAAAGAAATCCGTCGAGAAACTTGTTTTGGTCACTCCAATATTGAATCGAAATTTTTCCGTTAATAGACGGAGCTAGCTTACATTCGATTGTGGCGATAGGGCTGGTTTACGGAAGCTTTAGTGAGTAAACGAAATTTAGCTAACTCGACCGGAATTGACCCAACACCTACGATTCTTCGATCGCAATTAATTGTTTTTTTTTCGAATGTAATTTTTAAACAAACCAACGTTGAAATTAGGGTTATCCGATGAGGAAATAACCCATCTACATTGTGTCTTAGCGGGGGCATTGGTTTGATTAAACTTGAGCAAAAAGAAAAAAAAATATTCATCGATCGCATGAACAGTGGCAGTAACCAAAATTGTTTGGTTACAGTCCTACCGCTCATACGATCGATAAATTATTTTTTCGTTTAGTACACAATAAGTATGTTTACCACATTTAGGCTCACTTTATTTATTTTATGTTTATTGTATTGTATGTTTTATTAACTTCCCTAGGGATTGCAAATTTTTTTTTACAAGTTTGAGTCCTTGTTACAACTTGGTTTACATACTCCCTTCTCTTTCTTTTTAACACATTTATCTTTCACTCCTCGCTCTTTTCCTTCTCAGTCTCTTTAGTCTACATTTCCTCCAGTTTCTCTCTGTCTCTCCGCTGTGTTTCACTTCACTTTTCCCTTTCTCTTCGCTCCTATTCTTCTTTGGTTCTCCTCTCTCCACGTTCTCCTCGAGATCCTCCACTTCTTTTACCCAGCTTTCTCTCCTCGCGTCGTTTCGTCTCTCCTCGCATATTGCGTCGGCGAGGGTACCGTAGAAGGTTCGCGATCTGACGACACTGGCCAAAAAATTGTCGAGCTGTACGTGCAGCTGGGTCGGCACGACTTTGTGCGGCTGATTCGAGGGCTAGTTGCCTGCGCCCGGATTAGACAGTCCGGGGTCTCGATCATCCGACTCTGATGCGACCGATGACGAATCCTTGGATTCCGATAGCGGTTCCCTTCCATCCACATTCCATCCACTATTTATTTATTTTATTTATTTTATTAATTATTTTATTCACACCATCCTTTTATTCATTATTTTATTTATTTTATTTATTGTATTTATTTTATTTATTTTATTTATTTTATTTATTTTATTTATTTTATTTATTTTAATGTCACAACATCACTTTATCCATTTGGAAATTTACCGTTCACTGTCATAGGTTACGTCAACCGAGACGACATTTCGTCGCGAGACTATTTTCACGCGCGTAGGAACACCGCGCGTTACCCCTCCAAAATCGACAGATGAATGCAAGCCCGACGCTCTGACACGCACACATTCAAACTGCGCACACGGATAGGGAAACTTTGAGCCTTAATAAGTCGGCCAATTTTTATCGTAGAAAAATTTAAAAAAAAGGAAATTACTCGGGCTGACGCGCTCTACCAGTATGTTCAATACTCTATACTAGTTACGGGACACCCTGTATATATATTGTGACGTGACATTTTCGCGTCCCGTCACTCCGCACGGTTTTGGTCGGGCAGTGGGCCGGATTTACGGCCCTGAGAACGTCGCTCGTCAAACCGGCTCAGTCGTGACTCGCCGAGAGGGATTTTTCTTCTATTTTCTTTATTTTCTTTTATTTTATTTTATTTTATTTTATTTTATTTCCTTTAGCATCGGCTATTTTCTTTTTTTTTGTTGTTGTGGCGTCTGGAAGTTTTTTTAGGCTGCGCAGGAGTCTCGCGACTCCGCCACCCGACCGTCGGGCCGTTTTGCCCCGGTCGTGTCCATTTGGGAGTTTGGCCCAGGAGGGTCGGAGAAAATTCCGTTCCTGAAGTAGGCGGAAGCCGAAGATCAGCTTCCGCGGACAAGGAGGCCGGAGGGACGCGGGTAGTGACCGAGACACCGTGTTTCCCGTCCCTCTCGACTACACGGCCTGGAGCCGTTCCTGTCCCGTCGAGTTTACGGACGCCGCGGACCGCTCATCACGGCGCCTTCATTATCGGGGATTACGAGGAAGAAAGGGACATCGAGGTGCAGTTATTTGGCGTACCGTGTGGGCCCACCGCGGAGGAAAAGGGACGCCTTAACTTCGCGAGGCAGGCCTCCCCTCATGTTCATTTTGCCCCACCGGATCCTGGGAGGAAGGAGTCCGTGGACATCGACACCCATCGCTGCGAGCGGAAGATTCTCGCGGGTAGCGGGGCACGGCCGGAGAAAAATCGGGTTCCCGGCGCCCTAGCCGTCTAGCGTAGGCTAGTATTCGGGAGTCGCGAGAGAGGAGGAAGCGCTAGTGCGGACTACCGGGAGCACGCTAATTTATTCTTCAGTCGGCGATTGAGTGCGGTGACGAGTGGTCGAGTCGTTGTTTAAGTGATTGGGTCTCCCGGGCTGTCTACGCACCGGTAAGCCTCCCGTGTCTCTCTCTCTCTCTGTTACTCTGTGCTCGCCGGAGATGCCGAACCCGGACCCATGGTTCATTTAGTATTTATTAGAGACTTTTGGCGTTGTCTTTCGGTTTTTTTTCCATTCTCGTATTTTATTGTTCTCGTTTGGTTTGCCTCGAGGGGCAAGATGGGTCCGGTAAAGCATGTCCGGCGAGATCTTCGCGCTGGTCTTTCTGTCTTTCTTTCTTTCTTTCTTCGCTTTAGTTGACGTTTTGTTTTCCCTCGGCTACTTTCTTCGCGGTTATATTTTCTTGTGTCTTTTCTGCGTTACCTATCGTCATTCCCTTAACTACGCGTAATTTTCGGCTACATTTTATCCCGGGGGCTATATCGCGTACCGCAATTCGAGAATTCGCGTAAGGATGTTCATCGCTGACATCCTAGTTCACTGGCTATATTTCGTGGATTTCCCTACGAACATCGGCTACATTCCGCGGATTTTGGGGGTCGAACCCCAGGGAGGTGACTTTCGCCGCTTGCGTAAATTGCGATCGGCTATATCTCGGGACATATGGGATATTAAGGCTGAGGCGAGTTCGCCGGTTACATGGGCTACCTTTCATCGGGCGAGACAAAGGGACGGCAAGCGTGCCGTCCAGCGTTCGTTAGGCCGTTCGGCCGCGTGTTGGCGATCTCGCGCGTAAAGGTCACGGGCACGCCGTGTTTACATCGGGCGGCCCGTTCCGAGAACCTTCTCGACGATCTCGGCTATCTGGCGTCCTAGCTTTGTTCGAGCGAGCATTTTGGGCTTTGTATTTTTTTTTTTCCCTCGCGTCCCGCGTAACGGCGAATCGGCTACATTGAGGATAGAATTTGTCTGGCAATCGCAACCCTTTCATATCGTTATCTTTCTCGCACCCTTTTGAGTTAATTATCCGTCTTAGTGAATGCGTTATCTTGCGTCTCGGCTACATTCCATTTCGGCAATTTAATTTTCGGCTACATTTAATGTTGGGCAATAGTTTATCTTCTCTGGCTACATTTCATTTTCGGCAATAGTTAATTTATCCTTGGCTACCTCTAATTTGCGGCAATAGATAAGTTACCATGGGCTACATCTCAATTTTGGCAACAATTAATTTATCTCTGGCTACATCTAAGTTCCGGCAATAGTTAATTTTCCCTTGGCTACATCCCCATTTTGACAATAGTTAATGTCCCATCGGCTACATCTCATGTCCGGCAATAGTTATGTTTTTTTTCCCTTTCATTGGCTACATCTAACCGTCAGCATCCGTTATGTTACCGCTAAATTAAGTTACCGACGACGAATAAATTTTGTTCCCGTACCGATGGCGCCTGGAAAGGTCTTTTGTTAATCGATGCAATAAATCTTGAAGTTACGTTTATTTGTTGGTCACTCGCCCGTCCACCCCCCTCTACCATTTTCTCCCAGGTGGGCTGAGTTAGCCGGAGTCTCGCCAGCTTCGCCTTACCCGTTTCCCTCGTTCTTCCCCGTGACTCGCCGCGAGTATTAAATAAATATGCCGCTTTCCGAGCGATGGTACCGAGGTACCTGGCGCCCAGTCGCGTGCGAGATAGTGGCTTCCACCTCGCCACGCGGGGACGGCTTTGTTCGATCGGCATTACAAGAATTCAATAATCTCGTCGTGGGTTCGAGCCCCGAGATTCGGCATCGAGTAAGGTCGCTGATCGAGCAGGGAGCGCGGGCATTGGGAGTTGGGGCCAAAATGTACGAGAGGTAAAATTCTCGCTACAATATATATATATATTGTGACGTGGTGCGTCACAAATTTCCCCCAACGTGGCTCGACGTCCCACCACTCACCTAGGAAAATAAACTAGAATTAGGATCTATTATTTAAGCAACGACTGGAAATATTGTTAACCCTCCCCCTCGACTTACCATCAGTCCCTGCCACCCTGTCAGTCCCTAGGCTCACTCAACGAAGCCTTCGCATCCCACTGAAGACTCGTCGCAGCCTCCCCGAAGACCCACGAAGACTCATCGCAGCACCCCGAAGACCATCCCAGCCATCGCAGACAATCGAAGACTCCACCATCGACCAGATTGACCTCGCCAGGCCCAGAACCAGCCTACAAAAATTGTCAACCGACCGGCAATCAAAGCCTGGTACGGCAGCCCGGCACTAACCTCCAAAAAAAATCCGACAAACCGATGCTCTGCTCCCACACCGACGTCCGTCCCTTGGAGGCCACAGCACCGAACACTCCACTCGTCTGACCCGTCATGGACCGCCCGGTACCCGACGACACACTCTCGGCTCGAAATAACGAGTGTAAACCGACGAGCTGTGTCGTGCGGGTAAACACCGTAAAATTGCACCCGAGCTGTCAGTGCGACACTTCGTCCGAGCGCCGCGAGGAACCAGCACCTCCCGGCGTGGAGAATATTCGGCGATCGATAAGCCAATCGATGCCGAGGATGCGCGCGCCGAGCGTCGCGACAGGCCTTCCGTCGCGACGAATATTCGCAATCGGTCGCAGCCAATTACGACGCCCACCGCCAAGCTAGTCCCGAGGCTGACCAATCGATTTTCGCAGAAAAATCGCAAATTGCAAGACCGACCCTGAGGTCGGAGAAGAAGCCGGAAACGGCATGGTTTTCTTCACTTCGAGCCACGGCGTGTGAGAGAGCGATTGTGTGTGACAGGCGAGCGAAAAATACGAGAAAAGTTTTTGGAAATTATATCGACCCGGCAAGCCACGTTATACCCGACTCCTTTGTGGAGAGTTATCGCATTTATTTCGACGAGGATTGTACGCCCACGGACACGAATTGGGCCAAAAACTGGGAATTATATCGAACTGGAACGAATAAGGAATATTGAACGGATTGATTGAGAGCGTGATCGCACGGATTGTCGTGAGCGATACGAATCGTAAGAGACCGGTTGAGTGAGTACACTTTGAGTTTCCCTTCCCCGATTTCGACCTGATTGACTGTCCCATTTCCCACATCCCCCTGAAAATTTGCCCGTCACCCCCCTGGTAATTTTAAGGATCTCTTTTGATTGTATAAATTTCGACCGCCGATCACCGGCTGCCACGTGCGCCGGCATTTTGTTCTATATTTTTCGTGCGCGTGAGTGGTGGCGATCGCGGAGATTTACAGCGCGCGACCGTTAGCGTATTTTTTTCCCCCGTTCTCCCCGAGACTATAAAATCGTTTATGGTATCCAATTTTCTGTGTAATTATTGAAATTTTGCTGTATTTTTTTTTTCGTGCCGAGGTAATATTGTCAAGAAGCCCTGGACAGTGCCTGCGGCCTGAGAAGTCTCATTCCCCTCCCTCCCCCGTTCCCGCTAGCCGAGTGACGTAAAAAGGTAATAGATTTTGTTTCTTTTTTTCTTGTTTTTTTTGCACTCGATTAACTAAATCGAGCGCCGCGGTGCTACACCGATATAGTAGCTGGCGCCCAAAAATCCGTGATTGTTCCCCGAGCTTTGAGATTTTTTTTTGAGTTGCTAACGTAAGACCAGTATTGTGTAGAATCTCCACCGGCCAGCCCCTCCTCCCCTCCCCTTCCCTGCGATTGACCCTACAAATTGCCGTCCCGGCGATTACCGTAAGCCATAGTATTTTCGTAAGTTTTGTTATTGATTATTTTTTTTTCTTTTCTTTTCGATTTTCTTTTCCTTTTTGAACCTTAATAATTTTCCGCCAGTTATATTTTGCCCCGAGTATTAATTATTGTCCAACCTTTGTATTCCGCCCTGCGTGGCAATTATTCTTTAGACCTTAGGATTTTCCCCCGCGTATTAATTACTTTTCGACTTTTGCATTCTGCCCAGCATTAACTATTTTTCTATTTTCTTATTCCCCCCCCCCCCCCCCCCGAGTATTGAGTATTTTTTTCTATTTTCTTATTTTTCTTGCGTAGTGATTATTTCCGTTTTCTTTTCTTATTACCTCTGAACTCGTTGCTCTCTGCTCTTATTTTTTGTGAATTGGTTATCATTATTGTTATTGCGAACTTTTCTTTTATGATTATTGTTGAGACTGCCTATTATTTTGTTAATATTCACTGAACACGTATTATTTGTGATGATGCTTCCTGGTCGTTGACGCTTCCAAACGGGACAATCGGGGAAATATAGGGCGAGGGAAAGGGGGAAATAACACTCCAGAGTTTTGTGTAGAAACGGAAAAAAAATAACTTTTAATGATAATTCGTTCAGTGAATATTAACAACAAAAGAATCATAAGCAAATACTGCCGCTTCAACGCCGTTACGGGTACGTTGAAGGGGGTCGATAACCAAAAATAAACAATCTCAATAATAACCAAAAAGAGAAGAAAAGTTCGCAATAACAATGGTAATAAACAATAGCAAATAAGGGATAACGGGGCGAAAAGTTCGAAAATAAGCAAATAGAAAATTACTCAATACTCGGGGGGAAAAATAAGAAAATAGAAAAATAGTTAACGCTGGGCAGAATACAAAAGTCGAACGGTAATTAAGACGCGGGGGAACATCCTAAGGTCGAAAGAATAATTGCCACGCAGGGCGAAATACAAAGGTCGGACAATAATTAAAACTCGGGGCAAAATATAACGGTCGGAAAATTATTAATGCTCAAAAAGAAAAAGAAAATCGAAAAAATACTCAGTAACAAAACTTACGAAAATACTAGGACTTATGGTAATCGCCGGGACGGCAATTCGCAGGGTCAGGCGCAGGGAAGGGGAGGGGAGGAGGGGCTGGCCGGTGGATATTCTACACAATGCTGGTCTTACTATGGCAAACTCGGAAAAATCTCCAAACTCGGGGAACAATCACGGATTTTTGGGCGCCAGCTACTGTATCGGTGTAGCACCGCGGCGCTCGATTTAGTTAATCGAGTGCAAAACAAACCAAAAAACAAGAGAACAAAATCTATTAAATTTTCACGGCACTCGGCTAGCGGGAACGGGGGAGGGAGGGGAGTGAGACTTCTCAGGCCGCAGGCACTGTCCAGGGCTTCTTGACGATATTACCTCGGCACGAAAAAAAAAAACGCAAAATTTCAATAATCACAAAAAAATAGATATTATGAACGATTCTACAGTCTCGGGGAGAACGGGGGAAATACGCGAACGGTACCGCGCTGTAAATCTCCGCGATCGCCACCACTCACGCGCACACGAGAATTAACGAAAATGCCGGCGCACGTGGCGGCCGGGGACCGACGGTCGAAAATTATACAATCAAAAATCACTTAAAATTACCAGGGGGGTGACGGGCAAATTTCCAGGGGAATGTGGGAAATGGGACTGTCAATCAGGTATACCCTGGCGGAGTCGGTAGGGCTCTCCTTGGCTGAGAAGGTGACGGACGGTGAGGCCGGCCGTGTCCGCGACTGGAGCATGGAGACGAATAACGACTCTTGGGCGGTATCGCGTAGAAAGCTAACGCCGTCAAGTCATGGTCTACCTTGTAAGAAGGTATCAGAAATGATACCGGGTGCCAGGGCTTAGTAAGTCGTCACTCTGCGGATCTCGGTTCATACCTGACGATCCATGTTTGACGCGATCACGAACAGACCCTCTGGCGACGTCCTAACGGACTCGTAGTTTTCGATACGAGCCAACAGGACAGCGGAAGTACGGGTACAGTGAGAATCCATATATATTTGAGTGCTTGTGCCATGCACCTAGCATGGTCGGAGACCGAGTAAAGACTGGTGCGGAGACTCTGCGGAGGAACCACCTATCGCCGGTAGATCATGTGAGCTATACTTCTCGTTTACGGAATTATTTTCGTACTCGAGAGAGTGTGAAACACGGACCAACGGTACGGGGCATCGCGTGCGGCACCTTCGGGTGTCGCGCGCGATGCTCCATGTGGCGTCGCGTGCGGCACCTTCGGGTGTCGTGCGCGGCGCTATTTTTATTTTTATTTTTATTTGTGCCCACGCTCTGAAAATTAACGTGAAGAAATTCAAGCGAGCTGGAAAAGGCATTGCCCACGTTCTGGATGTCAACGTGAAGAAATTCAAACGAGCTGGAAAAGGCACGCCCACGCTCTGAATATCAATGTGAAGAAATTCAAACGAGCTGGTAAAGGCGAAAACGAAAACCAATGACCCATACGGGAAAAATCGGAGCGAGGATCGAGGCAACGTTGTCTCCTGGAAAACAAGTACCGCACTGCGTAGCTATGGTCCATCGGGGAACGTCGCCCGTAAGGGCAGCGACTCCAATGGGCTGGTCTTTTAGGACGCGAGACGGTCGTTGAAAGGGAGCTCTTGCCATCGTGAGTTCGGGTTGCGTTCATCGTATGAGGATCGATGGTCGATGCGGGTACGCGCAGCACTTAGGCTCAGGCCGACGTGCTCCACCCGTATCGTTCCTTCGTTCCTTTGGTAAAAATTGGTCGGATTGCACCCGGGCACTGCAACGTGCATTAAAGGGGCTTTCTGCGGCATACAAGCGAGCCTGGATGTGATGCGGTTCGCGAATCTCTGCCTTGGTGGATGCATCAAGTATGTCTCCCCAGGCATGTCAGGCGTATGGTTCCGGGGGATGACGCGCGCAATGGACTTCGTGTTTACAGAGCGCCGTGGTCTCCGGGCTTGCTCCTCGGAGGATCGTACGACGGAGAGGATCGAATTTGCACGTGTCTGAAGGTGAGGACGGGATCTCATCGCTGTGGCTCTTACCTCGGATACATAGCCAGTATCCGTGAGATTTCAGTTATGGCTACCTGGGGCTAGCACAATTGTGCTCTCGGCGAGCAGGACACTCAAATCGAACGGTTTGTTTTTCCAGGCCTGAGTGTGCACTGGGGGGTAGTGGTTTTTGGCACAAGAAAGTAACAAGATAGGATTCTTGTTGCGTTTGCTCATATGGGCGAGAGACCTTCGGGTCGAGCAGAGAATGACGGTTTCGTGCCGGATTTCTACACATTATTTGTCAATCAGGTATAAATGGGGGGAGGGAAACTTAAACTGTACTCACTCAACCGGTCTCTTACGATTCGTATCGCTCACAATAATCCGTGCGATCACGCTCTCAATCCATCCGTTCAATAAAATCCTCTCGGCAAAATCCGTTCGATAGTCCTTGATTTGCCGAGTCGTTATAATTCACAGTTTTTGGTCCAAATCGTGTCCGTGGGCGTACAGTCCTCGTCGAAATCAGTACAATAACTCTCCACAAAGGAGTCGGGTATAACGTGGCTTGCCGGGTCGATATAATTTCCAAAAACTTTTCTCGTATATTTCGCTCGCCTGTCACACACTCGTTCTCTCTCACGCCGTGGCTCGAAGTGAAGAAAACCATGCCGTTTCCGGCTTCTTCTCCGACCTCAGGGTCGGTCTTGCAATTTGCGATTTCTCGGCGCAAATCGATTGGTCTGTCTCGGGACTAGCTGGGCGGTGGGCGTCGTAATTGGCTGCGGCCGATTGCGAATATTCGTCGCGACGGAAGGCCTGTCGCGACGCTCGGCGCGCGCATCCTCGGCATCGATTGGCCTATCGATCGCCGAATATTCTCCACGCCGGGAGGTGCTGGTTCCTCGCGGCGTTTGGACGAAGTATCGCACTGACAGCTCGAGTGCAATTTTACGGTGTTTACCCGCACGACACAGCTCGTCGGTTTACACTCGTTATTTCGAGCCGAGAGTGTGTCGTCGGGTTCCGGGCTGTCCATGACGGGTCAGGCGGGTGGAGTGTTCGGTGCTGTGGCCTCCAAGGGACGGACGACGGTGTGGAAGCAGAGCATCAGTTTGTCGGGGTTTGTTTTGAGGTTAGTGCCTGGCTGCCGTACCAGGCTTTAATTGGCAATTTTTGTAGGCGGATTCTGGGCCTGGCGAGGTCAATCTGGTCGTTGGTGGAGTCTTCGGGTGTCTGCGGTGGCTGTGATGGTCTTCGGGGTGCTGCGGTGAGTCTTCGTGGTGCTGCGGTGAGGCTGCGACGAGCCTTCAGTGGGTTGCGAGGGCTTCGGTGAGTGAGTCAAGGGACTGTCAGGGTGGCAGGGACTGAGGGTAAGTCGAGGGGAAGCTTTAACAATAATTCAATTCGTTGCTTAAATAATAGGTTCTAATCCTAGTGTATTTTTTTTAGGTGAGTGGTGGGACGTCGAGCCACGCTGGGGAGGGCTTGTGACGCACCACGTCACATATTATTAAAAGTCATTTTTCCACCTTGCTACACAAAATACTGGAGTGTTATTTCCCCCTTTCCCTCGCCCTATATCTCCCCGATTGTCCCGTTTGGAAACGTCAAGGACCAGGACGCACCGTCACAAAATTGGCGCCCAACGTGGGGCCCTGTAATAACAGGAAAATAGGAAATTAAACGGTACCCTCGAGGGCGGTGACGTTTTCACCCCTTGGGCGGAGATTTTTTTTTTTTTCCTGAGCTGCAACATAGTGCTCACCTCGGCACAGAAAATATCCCACCCCCCCCCCCCCTGTACCCCGTATACCGACGTAAATTCTTTTTTTACGATTATTATTGTTCCTGCCGCTGTTTCGCGAGTCCTCACCACTCGCGAATATCTTGTTGGCAAGTAAGTACTCCCGTCGCCCATATTTACCCCGAATATTGTATTGATTGCCCCGCATTTTTGTTAATACGCCCTGTATTTTTGCACTGTAACCCCTGCCATTTTTTTCCCCACCCCCCCTTTCTCTTCGTTACTTCTTTTCTTGTTTTTCTTTCCCCTTTTCTTTCTTTTCTTTTTTTTTTCCCTAGCTTGCCGCCCCGCCGCCCGCCCCGAACCCGTGCCATCGAGTTAAATCTTTCTTTCTTTTATTTCGTTTTTTTTTGTATTCAATCCCCCCCCCCCCCGATTCACTCTCTGCCGTGAATAATGGAGGGTGCCTGAGGCAGCGTAACACCGCTGGAGTGACCACCTCGACTACCATTAGCATTACCACGGCTGGACCCCAACCCCCAACCCAATCTCGAACATCAACCCCCCCGCCCGAAATGACAGCCCCCCCTCGAGTCCCCGTTGAGAATGCCCTCTACATGGAGGTGAAAAAAATTAAACAGGATCTAGCTCGCTTCCGCAATGTGAGCGAGTTGATACGGCTCTGCGACCATGCCGGACTGAGTGTCATGGGAACCGCAGAGGACTTAGTAGACCGGTATTGGCGATACGAAGTTCGCCGTCGTTATCGGAACGTGCAAGTAGAGTGGGACCCCGTGGAAGACGAACGTGGGATGGGGTCACCGTTCACGGTGTCATCCGCACTATTAGAGCCCGAGCATAACGGGACGTTACGCTCCCACCTCGCCCGGATAGACCTGAGTACCTCTCAAGCCCAGCTCGCCACCCAAGACCCCCCCGACGGCCGACCCCTTGCCGGAAACCAACCCCCTCAACAATTCTTACCCACCGGTCAAACCCTAGGGCCGTACCAAGACCCCATCACCTTTGACCATAGTGAGGACCTGCTGTCCCTACACGACGAACCCATCCCCCAACACCCCCCTTACAACCCACCCCCGCCCCAGCCCCCACCGTAACCTTCCACCCTCGATTCGTGACCCCTCAAATAACCCCACGGCCAACCCCAGCCCGAATCCCCGCAAGAGCCCCCCTTGTTTCCGTTCCCCAACCCCAGCCCCAAGCCCCACCCCGTTCCCACGATACCTTCCATATCCCTCCCCGTACCAACCCCCAGCACAACATGACCCTGAAGATATCTGCATCAGACAAAATTAAATCTTTGACAGGTCATCACGGCCGTATTTTTCATCGTACAGACTTTTCTCTGGGCTCATTTTCTTCGTTATGAAATTCTCTAGGTGCGCTTTTTTTTTTTTTTTTTTTTTTTTTTTTTTTTTTTTAGGCACTGCATTGAAAACTATTTTTTTTCCGACTACGCTAAAAAGGGCCTATTTTGTGCCTGCAACGGGGGTGGACAGTGCTCGATTCTTGCCGGTCAGTGATTTCAGCGGGCTACTAGGCGAATCATGTCGGCGAGCGCGTTTTTCAAGATGGTACCGCTGCAGGCATAAAATACGACCACTTTTTAGCATAGTCGGGAAAAAAATAGTATATGCCACTCGGGAGCAGTGCATTTTCACCTCGTCTGGATTTCTGAAAACTTCACACTTGGTGAAAAAACGCACTTTTCTCCCTTGTAGCATAATGTACTATTAATTAATATATTTTTTAAATTTAATTAGTTTCGACGGATTGTTCCTTTTACATGATACATTACATTAGTACATTACCGACAACAGTGAATAACCGCTAAACAGATGGCGCTTTCAGCGATCCAAGTATGTATGGTAATTTACGGTAATTTATGGTAAGTGACGAAACTGCATGATAGCGTGCCACAAGCTTACCGGATTGGCCGCAATTTGAAATTGCGCTGTATTTATGGCATATCCCGTTCATAGATGGCGATAACTAATAATGAAGAAAGGAGAAGAAGCATTTGCGGTAGAACTGATGACAGACGCCACGATAAGATGTAAATATAAGATGTAAAAACAAACGACGTATTTAAATCTATATAATTAGGGTCATAATTACGGGTCTCCGCGTTAGGAAGCAAAGAAATGCACACTGTTACATTTCTTCAATATTTTTTATTTTTATAATATTATATTTTATTTTATTATTTTTCTTCCTGGAAAAAAGGAAACGATTGATTATTAAAAAGAAATATCATGTAAGTTGAAAAATATAGATATCATTACTTTCCAGTTTACCTTCTCTTTTATTGGCCGCGACCCCGGCCGTGGTCGCCTCTCCCGCGGTCTCCTCTTCCGCGGTCTCCTGTTCAACGGTGTCCTCTCCCGCGGTCTTCTCTCCCGCGGTCTCCTCTCCCGCGGTCTCCTCTCCCGCGGTCTCCTCTCCCGCGGTCTCCTCTCCCGCGGCCACCTCTCCAGCGACGTTGCCGGCGGACGCCATTTTGGCGGCGGATATAAAGGGCCGCTGCCATAAAATTGAATCTAGTGAAGATTCTTTGGTGCCAGTCCTCCTGCGCCTGCCAGCGAACGCGGGCGCCTCGGACTGGAATATTAAATCTATAAAATAGTACATTACTTCACGAGGGCGAAAAACGTTTTTCTAACGAGTGTGAGTCTGCAGCACGAGCCGAAGGCGAGTGCTGTATTCACACGAGTTAGAAAAAGTGTTTCGCACGAAGGATGTACGAAATTTTTCATCACAAGGTGCGAAAATGGCAGTTTTACGCATGCGAAGCGGGCGGAAAAGTGGCCATTTCCGCACCGAGTGATGAAAATTAGGTTTTTTCCCGACTGCGCTAAATAAACCACATTCCTTGCGTGCAATACGTGCGGAAATAACCTGTTATTGACCGATGATCATTATTGACTTGTGCGCATGCGCAGTACAATTTCATTACTCCCTAGGGAGTAATAGGGCTCATTACTCCCTCGGAAGCTCTATTACTCCCGGGGGAGTAATGGTCATTGGCGAATATGGCGATTTTGCGACGCAAAAAATGTGGTTATATTAACGACGTCGAACAAAAAATATCGTATGCGACAAGGGAGAAAGTGCATTTTCACCTCGCGTGAATTTCTGCCCTCGCTTCGCTCGGGCATCAAACTTCACGCACGGTCAAAATACGCACTTTCCTCCCTTGCGGCATAATATACTATTTTGTCACTCTTGTATAAAAATTCATAAAAATGGGGTACATGTTTCCAACGCTGAATTGCGTTGGAGACATGTACCCCATTTTTATGAATTTTCTACTTTTTTTTTTGCTTGAATTAGCTGTGCCAGCAAGAAATATGTATTTCGTTCTCATCAATCGAAAGAAAGAATAAATTAATATATTTTGGTGACCAGAGGTATGTTTAAAGCTCATTGAAATGCTCTTTGTCTGTTTTGGAACAACAAGCGAATTACATTGCGAAGTGCTTGAAATAAACCTCTCGTCATTAACAAATGTGAACTTTTTTCTCCTGTTCGATTGAAGAAAAAGAAAACTCGTCCTTATGTATACAGAACTTTGAACCATATAAAAAAATTGTCCTCCTTTCGATGGGAATGACATTAAATTTTATAAGCGATGACTGCGAATGAATCTTTTGTATGCGAAACAGATTTTCTTCTCATTCGTAACAGTTCAACGAGTAAGAAAAAACCTACGGTGGCACTTCGAGGGCTTCATTCGTAGCTTTCAGTAAAATAATTACATTATTATTCTCATCGTTAGGAGACAAATGTTCCACTAACATTCAGTGGTGATCTCATTCAAACACAAACAAACAGAATGCCAGAAAAAACTCAAGCTCCGCCAGCAAATGAGTTTGATACCTAGTAAGAACCGATAAAAAAAATGTTTTGCTGACGAAGCTTGGATTCTGTATGGGACATTTGTTTCCTAACAATGAGAATGATAATGTAATTATTTTATTGAAAGCTACAAATGAAGCCTTCGAAGAGCCACCATAGGTTTTTTCTCAGTCGTTGAACTGTTACGAATGAGAAGAAAATCTGTTTCGCATACAAAAGTTTCAGTTGCAGTCATCAGTAATAAAATTTAATGTCATTCCCATAGAAAGGAAGACAATTTTTTATATGCATCAAAGTTCTGTATACATAAGAACAAGTTTTCTTTTTCATCAATCGACCAGGAGAAGAGTTCACAACTGTTTATGATGAGAGATTTATTTTAAGCACTTCGCAATGTAATTTGCTTGTTCTTCCAATACAGACAAAGTGCATTTCGATGGGCTTTAAATATACCTTTGGTCACCAAAATATATTAATTTGTTCTTCTCTTCGATTGATGAGAACGAATCACATCTTTCTTGCTGACAGAGCTTGGATTGCTTGGATTAGTATTTTAATTACTCACCAGTTCTCCTTCTCGGCTGCTGCGGGGCTGGCTCAACGGGCGCATTCTGCACCACCGCTGCGGGTTCCTCGAGCCCGAAGGCGGGTGCACCCGGAGGTTGAGCCGGCCTGACGACGGGTGCACCCGAAGGTTGAGCCGGCCGTTCCTCGATCTGCGGGTTGTCGTCCACTACCATATCTGGCATTTTCTAAAAAACGAAATAGTATTATTATTATTATTATTGCTGTTATTATTCTTATTACTATTATTCACGCTGAGGCATGGCTTTCCGTATTTTCGGCAAATAATTGATTTATTTCAAAGGTTACTTACATGTTGAAGGGTACAATGGCGGAACAGAAGTGAAGAAAAAACCACACTTTACTTCTTCTTCTTCTTCTTCTTCTTTCCAATTTAGTTCTACCCTCCGACCAATCGAGGGCACCCCAACACACTTTACTTAATACCGATTCTGTTCGACCCGATTGCCACGCCAGTATTACAGTCGCAATAGCTCGGCATCGGTCAGTTTTTAACATTTTCACAAGCTGCCATCTATCGGACTCTAAGATACGCTAAATTCCCTACCGGCAAGCAGTACATGGTTAGCGGAACGCGTGGCAGTTAAGAGTTGAGTTAAAACAATTGAACGATGTCCGCATAATAAGAGTCAATTTAAACAACGAAATGGTACAGTGGGTAACATACAGGTGGCCGAAAGCGAAACCTCTATTATGACCAACCTCTCCGAACGCTAAGTCTCTAGCACACCACGGCTCTCAAATCGTTTCCGTACAAAAGACACGATATACGTATTCAAATGCAATTTCCGTCCAACACCCTTAGAGTCGAATGCATATTAGAGTCTAAAAGTGAAAATCGTATAATGTTTATAGAGAATAATGCATAAATTCCGATGGATAAACGTTCTATAATCACCACCTAGTAACCCGTTCTCACTAAATGGTATAATAATCTTTGAATCTCCCGCCAAGGAGCCGTCTCGAGTCGAAAAAGCGATTTCAAACCATTCTCTCACTAAGTATGGGGTAATTTACCGACGCTCGAAAGTACGAGTGGTCGGCAATGCAGATATTTGCTTGTCGCAAAGGTACAGATTTTTGCCGAAGGATGCCGGTAAGTGTAAACGCTGCAACGATATTTTGCCGCGATCGAACCGTGTGGCCACTATTATCAACGAGTCGGAGTTTCTTCGACGGTGTGAATTTCTTCTGAGATGCATCTTTTTTTGCTTCCGGGGTTTGCCTACAGATCGATGTGTGTTAGTACAAGCGAATTTATCGATGGACTGAATTTATATCTTACTCTCTCATGATGAATTCTGATGATTTTTCAAATACATAGTAAAACTGACTGTACTGGGAATTTTGAATGATAAAGTTAATACGACGACACAAGGCAAAGTAGCAACCAATAGAATATCGTGCGATTGTAATTGGTAGGTACGGTGTATAATTCGTACGGCATCATTTTAGTCGAACTTATTTCTATCAAACGTCACGTCTGGTTGAGAAATGAGTTTTCCGCACCCCGTCGTACGAAAAGGAACGTGGACAAATACATACTTATTATTTCATTGTTTGATTTATTGTAATTATGTAATAATAGCGGTAGAGAAATTTAGATAAATAACAATAAAGTTGTATTTACACAAAACGGCAACAAACGGAAATATCGTAATTATAAGAATTGTTCGGTCAGCATCAGGACGAGTGTTCACTGGTAGAAGTATTGTTTTTTTTTGCGTTTTTTCAATTAGCGAACTATTATCGCAACACCGTCGACTCTGGACGACGAAATAAATTTTGATTGATATCACGGAGATTCCTGGAGCGACATAAAGCTCTTTATTGTTATTTACAACGTTATGCATTGTGAACTAGCCTAGACAGATCTTTGTAACAAGTTACCAAAAAATATGTACACGTAAAAATATAGATATTTTTCTTTTTATCCACATAAACACGCAGCCGCGTGCACGTGCTCGTGTGTGCCTCAGTTAGCATTATGATTTTTTTTTAAATTTATTTAAATACGTCTCGTAAACATCAACGAAACCCCCTGCCCGTGTGCGGGAAGAAAGTTTGTAAAGTAGCATGTATATAACAGTTCCTCTCTGCACGTAAATATGTCGCATTAACATTCGGCTAACTAGAAATTATAAACATTTAATCTTTACATCATATATATTGTAACCGTTTTTCCCAACACCTGAATTTACCCCAATCGAGACGGCTACCAAACCCGTCTCACTCGGCCTTACGGGCGCCAGCCGCGAGAGCGAGCGCTCTCGCGACAAAATTTTAATTTTAAGAACCGAACGAGAGACGAGAGCGACCCGGTGTCACTCAGCCTTGGGAAATGGTAGAGGGGGTGGTTCGGTTACCTCCGCGAGGAGGAAACAGAGATTGAGACGAAATTCGGGAACTCAAGAGATATTTTATTTTAGCGAATATCGGGAGCGTGGTCGAGAAGCGACTAGCGTGCACGCTCGTTCCCTTAATAACCCCAAAATCTTACAATAAAACAACAACAATGAGTAGCAACCTGAATCGGTAACAGAAATTCGGTAACCGAGGATCGGCGATGGACAATATTCGGAATCTCGACGCTCGCGGATCAAACGACAAACGTGGATCGCAGCCACGGTACCTTTCGCAACCAATCTTTCATAAGTTAGCCCGATCGCAGCGGGAGTACGCGGAATCTCTCAATAATCGGAGAAATAAATAGGTCATAAGAAATCGGAAAAGCAATACAGACTAATAAATTGGGAAAAGAGATAAGTCGACAAAGAAACGAAATATAAAATCGGAAAAGTTAAATGAGGAATTAATTACTGGAACATTTAAATCAGCTCAAATGAAATTAAAGTATGGACTCGCACGAGGCGCAAACTATTGTGGGAATAACAGACTAACCGAGAACCTTCCAGGCAAATTATCTAACGGAAATTATTCGACATTGAAGAACATGGATTTTACTGAATTTTTACCCGAGAACAAATTCCGCGTTTCGCGCGCGAAGGCGTGCCGTCCCCACGATAACGAGTCGAGTTTGCTCTATTCTACTCTAGCCTCAAACCGAACACGTACGACGACCTCACCGGTTTATGTTGCAGTTGCGGGAGCTTCTCGAGGTGTCCTCGGCCAGAAGTCCCACTTCGCGTATGACAAGATGTCGGTATTCTCGCGGAACGTTTAGCACGGATCGGCAGCGGTCACGACGTCCTTCCTTCTCGGGAGCCTACGATTGAGTCCCCGAGAGAAGTAACGCTCTCGCGATCGCGGGTCCTTTTCCCCCTACCCTAGGCCTATCTTCGTATCGCCCTCTGCTCTATTTGTCCGTTTTCCCCGAATTATCGAGATCTCGCGCGGTGGTTGAATTTCTTCGCGTTCGGGGTAACGTGAACGCGAAGGATCGAGTACGCTCGTGGTGGGAGGTAACTCCACGGGCGTCGGTGCGCGCAGGCACGGGAACTTCGGTAAGACGAGCGAGGTGACGGCGTAGCGACGAGCCGGACGCTGTAGATCTCTGTAGCTGGTGGCTTGTCGTGTCGAGGCGGCTTCGGAGGGTGGAGGGCCCGTTGTCGGTAAAGTCGCGCTACCTCGGTAGCGGTGCGGCTGAACGGCGGGCGACGTGTCGGCCGTGCCGGCCGTGTGTGACGATGGCGAGGTCGCTAGCGAGGCTCCAGCCTGCTGACTGTGGCTGGCTGCGGCGAGATCGGTAGCAAGGCTCCAGCCTGCTGTACGTTGCTGGAAGATGTTGGGATGTCCTTGCGGCGGTTATGACCGCCGTACGCTCGAGAGAAATTTGACCGGAAAACAAAAGAAAGCTCGAAATTAATCGTGGGAACGGTTCGCTCGCGATTGACCCTGTCTGTTCGCCTGGAAGGGACTCTTCCCGGGAGAATGAATGCCGTGTGCCGTGCCGATACACGCGAGAGTCGGAGATTTGGCTCTCTTTGTGGCGGGAGCAGAAAAGCCCCGTCACAATATATATGTATAGAAACGCGTTCCAGCAGAGTGACGACGCGTTTGGTAAATATATTTCTTCAACGTGCGTTTTATGTATACACATTAAAATAGAATAATTTTTATATATTGTGACGGTGCGTCCTGGTCCTTGACGTTTCCAAACGGGACAACTCGGGGAAATATATGGCGGGGAAAAGGGGGAAATAACACTCCAGTATGTTGTGTAGCAGGGTGGAAAAAATGACTTTTAATGATAATAATACGTGTTCAATAAATGTTAACAAAATAATAGGCAGTCTCAACAATGGTCATAAGAGGGAGGGTCGCAATAACAATAATGATCACCAATTCATAAAAAAATAAGAACGGAGGGCAACGAGTTCAGAGGTGATAAGAAAAAAAAACGGAAATAATCACTACGCAAGGAAAATAAAAAAAAATAGAAAAATACTCAGTACTCGGGGGGGGGGGGGGGAAGATCAGAAAATAGAAAAATCGTTAACGCTGGGCAGAATACAAAAGTCAAAAAAAAGTAATTAATACGCGGGGGAAAATCCTAAGGTCGAAAAAGAAAAACAATTACTACGCAGGGCGAAATACAAAGGTCGGACAATAATTAATCCTTGGGCAAAATATAATGGTCGGAAAATTATTAAAGCGCAAAAAAGAAGAAAATTGAAAAATTAATCAATAACAAGCTTTACGAAAATACTCTGACTTACGGTAATCGCCGGGGCGGCAATTCGCAGGGTCAATCGCAGGGAAGGGGAGGGGAGGAGGGGCTGGCCGGTGGAGATTCTACACAATACTGGTCTTGCGTTAGCAACTCAAAAAAAATCTCAAACTCGGGGAACAATCACGGATTTTTGGGCGCCAGCTACTGTATCGGTGTAGCACCGCGGCGCTCGATTTAGTTAATCGAGTGCAAAACAAACCAAAAAAAAAGAACAAAAATCTATTACGTTTTCACGTCACTCGGCTAGCGGGAACGGGGGAGGGAGGGGAATGAGACTTCTCAGGCCGCAGGCACTGTCCAGGGCTTCTTGACAATATTACCTCGGCACGAAAAAAAAATACCACAAAATTTCAATAATCACAAAAAAATAGATCCTATGAACGATTTTATAGTCTCGGGGAGAACGGGGGAAAATTACGCTAACGGTCGCGCGCTGTAAATTTTCGCGATCGCCACCACTCACGCGCACGAAAAATATAGAACAAAATGCCGGCGCACGTGGCAGCCGGTGATCGGCGGTCGAAATTTATACAATCAAAAGAAATCCTTAAAATTACCAGGGGGGTGACGGGCAAATTTTCGGGGGGAATATGGGAAATGGGACGGTCGATCGGGTCGAAATGGGGGCAGGGAAACTCAAAGTGTACTCACTCAACCGGGCGCTTACGCTGCGTGTCGCTTACAAAAGAATCCGTGCGATCACGCTCTCAATCAATCCGTTCAATATTCCTTATTCGTTCCAGTCGATATAATTCCCAGTTTTTGGTCCAAATCGTGTCCGTGGGCGTACAATCCTCGTCGAAAATAAATACAATAGCTCTCCACACAGGAGTCGGGTATAACGTGGCTTGCCGGGTCGATATAATTTCCAAAATCTTTTCTCAAATATCTGTTCGCCTGTCACACACTCGTTCTCTCACACACCGTGGCTCGAAGTGATGAAAGCCATGCCGTTTCCGGCTTCTTCTCCGACCTTAGGGTCGGTCTCACAATTTGCGAATATTCTGCAAAAATCGATTGGTCGATCTCGGGGCTAGCTGACGGTGGGCGTGGTGATTGGCTGCGGCCGATGCGACTTATTCGTCGCGACGGAAGGCCTGTCGCGACGCTCGGCGCGCGCATCCATCGACATCGATTCTTCCATCGATTGCCGAACAATTCTTGACGCCGAGAGGTGCTGATCCCTCGCGGTGGGCTGGGGAACTGTCGCTTCTGACAGCTCGGATGTATTTTTCACGGTGTTTGCCCGCACGACACAACTCGTCGGTTTACACTCGGCAATTCGAGCCGAGAGTGTGTCGTCGGGCTTCGGACTGGCCAGGGCGGGTCAGTCATGTGGAATCTCCTTTGCTGTGGCCTCGAAGGGACGGACGGCGATGTTGTGGCAGTGCACCGGAGTGTCGGCCTTTTTCTTGGAGGTTAGTGCCGGCTGCAATACCGGATCCTAATTCCTGGTCGGTTGACAATTCTTGTCGGGCCGTTCTGGGCTAGGCAGGGTCAATCTGGTCGGTGTGGAGGTCTTCGGTGGCTGCGATGGTCTTCGGGGTGTTGCGACGAGTCTTCGTTGGTCTTCGGCGAAGCTGCGACGAGTCTTCGATGGGTTGCGAGGGTTGCGTTGAGGGAGTCGAGGGACTGACAGGGTGGCAGGGAATGAGGGTAAGTCGGGGGAGGGAGGTTAACAATAATAAAATCGTTGCTTAAGTGGTAGGTATTAATTCTAATTTATTTCCCTAGGTGAGTGGTGGGACGTCGAGCCACGCTGGGGAGGGCTTGTGACGCACCACGTCACAACTCCCCCCCACTTGCCGAAAGTACGTCTCCTGACGACTTGAGTAACACATTCACACGGGGGACGGCGGGTAGGATAGTTGGGAGGGGGGGGGGTCTGGCGGGTCTAAGAAAAATATAGGAATGCAATCTGGTAATTTTAATAATACTGCTTTACTCGTCCTCAGTCTTCTCTCCTCTTATTTACACTTGTCATCCACACAACTAAAATTAAGACAGCTCTTTGGTACCGCTGGTGTGTGATGACAGTCATGAGATCATAACAAAATAATAATGATACAAAAGAAAATAATTGACTCGAAAGAAAAACAAACTAAATAATTGGCCTCCAGTCCTGTGTGAAGCTCCGTCATGAACGGACGTGTCTACGAAGCTCTCTGCGAGTAAACAAACAGTAGGTGACGAACAGATAGTGGGCAGTGAAACTCATGGCCGAGATGGAAGGCATGGAGTCAGAATGGGAGGATCCCCTGACTGACGCCACCATCTCACAGGATTTTGTCCCTGTAAGACCGAGAGGGCGGCCGAGAAAAAGGAAAAAACAGACGAACAATGAAAGCGCATCCTCCGACAGTAAGGAAGGAAACAGGAAGGAAAGACCACACGAAGAACCTCACACCAGCACACAATTATTCCTCACGCCAACAAAGTTCAGCTCAACTACAAGCAACAAGCTAAAGCAATCAACAAGCACAAACAACACAGTAACGTACAAGTTATTATATTTCATCAACGCGTCTAAAGTTAAAACCCGAGTAGAGATGGCCCAACAGTGGAGTAAAGTAGCACCCTTGGGCAGGGACATAATACTTCAAACAACAAAAGGCTTTTTACTAAAATCCAACACGCCGAGAGAAAGACTATTGCACATGCTAAATAAACTCAAGGAAGAAAATAGAATTGACAGTTTCTCAGAGACAGCTGCTCACGTTAACGAGCGAACGCGTGCCCCCCCTCCAGAGACATTCGCCGCCGTAATAACACAGGTGGACTACGAAATCGACGACGACACGATCAAACGAGCTTTGACCAACAACAATATCGAGCACCGCTATTGTAAGAGAATCATCTCACGCGCCACGACCAAACCGACAACACTTATACGGGTCATCACTGGGAACGCCGAAGCGTTTCATAAGTTGATGAACGAAGGGCTCTATCTACTCAGCAAACATTTCCGAGCGGCACCAAGCACTCCTCCTCCCCCGCTTCCGCTACCATGCGCCAAATGTACGCAATTCACACACACGACTGAAAACTGCCACAACAAGATCCATTGCAGCAAATGCGAAGGCGAGCACCGAACGGAAAAGTGCACAACAAATCTGCCGATTTAGATAAACTGCAGTGTTGCACTGCGTGCAACACTGCAGATCATGTTGCATGGTCGGTAAAATGCCCTAAACGACCCACAGCACCTATCGAAGGCATTCCGAATACGCAAATAAAAACATTGAACAAAAAGAGCAAAGACGTGGATGCAAGATTAAAAAAAAACAACCGAATTCACGAGCCGATCACCACTCATGACTACATTATCAACACCTACACACGTAAAGTCAACAAGCCATCAAATACAAACAGAGCGGAACTGATCCAGAAATTAAAGGCGAGATTCATAAAAGACTTCAAAATAGACACAGTGGTCGTATTTTCAGGCAACTGGATGTACGTCTTAATGGTTGATCTAGACAAACCAGAAGATCCATCACCTACGCAGCCAGTTGCTCAAGCGAGATGTGACGTAACTAAAAATGGCACTTAAAATATTATATTCAAACGTTAACTGCTATCGGAACAAAAGTCACATCATCAAGAATATTATTGAAGAAAATGATATAAATTGTACGGCGTTCGTTGAAACAAAAAATAGCCCGGACACCAACATTAAGTATAGAGACTGGACAGCAATAACACAACACGGAAACACGATAAATCAGAACATAAGAGGAGGAGCAATCTTCCAACTACACCCGAACACGAACATGCGGAAAGAAAACCCCCCAAAAATCAACGACGCTCGTAATAACGCACTACATGTCTCGTTTCCGTTCCTAGAAGACCGGCTACACATTATTTTAGTATACATCCATAACGACTCGCCAATAGAAAATACTATACTCACTAAAAGCAAACAATTTAAGTACGCTGTCCTCCTCGGAGACTTCAATCCAAACCGTAGAAAACGGTTGCAAATCAGCGAATTCCTACAAAGCTCAAATTTTACGCAGATCAACACACCACCAACATTCATCATGCCAAACAACAGAGACACCACACCAGATCTTATCTTTTGCACCCAAAATATAAGGAACAACTTCACCAACATCGAAGTTACTCCGGATATAGGATGCGACCATCTTTCGATTATACTGACCTTCGACACCGTCACACCCATAGTTCACTCACCGATGCCCGAAAAATACAACTTCAACAAAGCGGATATCGAGCAAATAAATCAAGAAATAAATATGTTCCTCGACTCACACCCAGACCCAACAACAACAGTAGAACTCATAGATAACTTTAACATTCAACTCACCAACACAGTAGCCAAAAACACGCCAAGATATAAAAAAAACTTTTTTCTCCACGAACTCCCACCGTTTATCTTTCAACAAATAAAGGTAAAACGCCAACTATACCGAGAATATCAACAAAACCGGTGCCCTATATTCAAAGCAAAAGTCAATGTTTTTAACAAAAATATCCAAAAAATGATAATGCAATTTAAAACTCACTCGTGGATTAAGGCCTGTGAAGAAATACAACTGGCACAGGGAAAAAATTATTGGCAAATCACTAAAAAAACTCACGAAATACAACCAAGCAACCAATACATCATCGAACATCACAGTCAATGGCAAAACACTCACAACCAACACGGAGAAAGCAGCAGCGTTTGCACAACACTTCAAAAATACATACACCATCACCGAAGACCCAAACTTTAGCGACGCTAACCTCAGAGAAGTTTCCAATTGGTATGAAGACTATTTCAATCAACCTTATCTACAAGATCAAGAATTCAGTGACGTCACAACAGCAGAACTAAACAGAATATTGAAAAAATGCAAGAACACCTCACCGGGCATCGACAACATACCTATCGGAATAATCAAACAACTAAACCGGTGAATTCATACTTTCATCATCGAAGCATTCAACTTCTGCCTGAGAAACGCACACTTCCCAAACCTATGGAAAACAGGAATAATTATAACCATACCAAAACCAAACCAAGACCACAGCGAAATTAGCAATCACCGACCGATAACGCTACTACCTACGATTGGCAAAATATTCGAAAGAATAGTCAAATCCAGAATCGAACAAGTGATAGGGGCAAGCATACCAGAATACCAATTCGGATTCAGAAGCGGTATATCAACACTAAATGCACTTACAGTGTTAACCTCCAATATTGAAGCAAGCAAACTCTCCAATAAAAAAACAGCAACACTTTTTCTGGATATCGCAAAAGCATTTGACAGCGTCTGGCACAAAGGACTACTGTTTAAACTACACCAGCTGCAGTGCCCTCAATATCTTATTTTCACCATACAAAATTTTCTTCAATCACGCACACTAATGGTCAGAACGCTCAACTCAATCTCAGACCCATTCACACCGGAACAAGGGGTACCGCAGGGCTCACCGCTTTCACCATTGCTTTACAACATATACTGCCACGACATGTACAACTTTAGTCTAGCTAATCGAGAATCCATTGATCTCAGTAATTACATATTACAATTCGCCGATGATACAGCTCTAATCGCCCATGAAAAAAATGTTCAAAAAACTATAGAATCGCTCCAAAACGCCGCAGATAAAATAACAACATGGTTTAGCTATTGGCGTCTCAAGCCAAATCCGCGGAAATCGCAACTGCTCATTTTCAACCATAACATTACCCCGGAATCGCCCAAAATCAACCTGTTAAATGTCGAAATTTCACCAGTGCCACACGCAAAATATTTAGGTATTAGTATTGATCAAAAACTTAATTTCAACCAACACCTACAACAATGCAAGATCAAAACCAAACAAAGAGCCTCACACTTCAGAAGAATCACTTTCACCCACCGCGACATACACATAAAACACTTAACAAAAATGTATGCGTCAATATGTAGACCAATTTTGGAATACGGCCATCCGATCTTCTTAAATTGCAAAAAAGCAGCAATGAAAAAAATAGAAACCGCAGAAACTTGTGCCATCAGGCATTACACGTATCCGTCACCCTGAAAACCCGATTCACAACCCACGAAATGCTCTTCTATACGAAGCTACAGGCATAACGCCGATAGGAATTAGAATTAAAGAACTTACAAAAAGATTTGCTTCCGAACAATTAGAAAATATAACACCGCTATGTATACAACCCGCCCAAAACATAATACGCAAAGCTAAACACCCATCACACACAATATACCAGAAACTCGAAATAATGAATAACGAAGAAATTAATTGAACAAATATGTATCAATTATCCATTCACAATATGTAAAAAAAAAATATATACATATTCATAAAGTATGTAAAACCCATGGCTGAAGGACCTAGGTCGATGGCCAATTGACAATATATTTATATCCGTAGGACAACTTACACTATGTAACGCTATGTATAAAAAAAAAAAAAAATTGTGCTATCTGGAATATTGTCAATAAATCCACTACTACTACTAATTGGCCTCTTGGTGGCAAGTACTGGGGGGGGGGGGGGTTCGGGGAGAGAGTAACGGAAGGGAGGAGCATTGAATGAGATGGAGAAGAAAAGGCTGATAAGCGAGGGTCGTCTACGGGAGAGATAGTGGGTTTTTTTTTTTTTTTTTTTGGCGGAACGGTCGTTCAATGGGGCGGTCGTGGACGGTTCTCGATGCGGGTCGGGCATTTTGCGGAGCGGTGGTCGGACTTCCCACAATTCCAGCACCGTGAGGTGTGCCTTACATGGCCGACTTCGGGTTTGGGGCTGACGGGGGGGGGGGTGAATTGGAGGGACATCAGGGCGGGCACGGGGGGTGTGGGTCTCCTTGACATTTGGGGGCTCGGGGTTCGGGGGAGAGTACGGGTCTGGGGAGCTGGGGGCGCTAGGGGCAGGGCCATCAGGGCTGGGGCTTGGGGACTCGGGGTTCGGGGGAGGGGGCGGGTCTGGGGAACTGGGGGTGCCAGGGGTAGGGACATTAGTGCGGGGGCTTGGGGACGGGCGGGAAGTCGACGGGGAGCGGGTTGGGGGCGGGTCACGAGGGGAGCAGGGGGAGGGTTGGGTTTTTGGGGAGTGGGGCTGGGTTTTGGGGCTTTCGGGGGATATATGATGGTGGGGCCGTGGTACAGGGGACCTGGGGGAAGGGTGAGCGCCAGCTTGGGGATGGCGCCGGTGTGGGCAAGGGGGTGGGGACGAGCTGGGGGAGTATTTTTCGGGGCGGGTTTAGGGCTGTCTGCGGCGCAACTGGTAGCTGCGTTCCGGGGGGGCGGGAGGTCGGTTAACGCTCCCACGAGGGCGACCTCGAGGACGTCGCGGTTTCTCTGGGCCTTCGTCGGTGGCGGGGTTGGTGTTGGCAACCGGGTCTGGCGGGCTGGTGGTCTCTCGTTCATCCTGGGTGGCGGGATCTCGATCTCCGGCAGGTGATAGCCGATGGCGTCCCGACGGGCTTCGTTTGTGCGGAGTCCGCCGCGTCCGTGCCGGCTCGTCATCCAGGGCAGTCTCTCCATTCTGTAATGACGGGGAAGGGGACTTTAGGGTCTGACTATTATCCGGGGCTGGGGCAAGGGGGGGGTGGCTGGGGGTAGGCCTAACGGGGGAATGTCTGCGATGTTTGGGGGAGGGTGGTAGGGCTTCAAATCTTTAATATGGACTTTCGGGCGGACATTTTTGGAGGGTATATTTAATTCGTAAACAACAGGGGACAGCTTATTGGTAATTTCATAGGGCCCGCGATATCTAGCGGCAAGCTTCGCAGCAAAATTTTGCGCGCCGGACGAAAGCACGCGATTCTTCCGGAGTACCAGGTCTCCTACGTTGTACTCTCGATCGGATCGCCCTTGGTTATAATATTGCGCCTGTCGTCGCGCAGCTAGGGATAAATTACGGTGCACCCAGTCGTGAATTAAAGGCAGTCGGGTCATTCGATTTTTCCAAACGGCTGGGTCTGTCCGGTCTTCGACGGTCGGGGGGGGGGGGGGGGGGGTATTTCATTTCTGATGCTTTTTGCAGGGCGAGGGTTTCGGCCGAAATTTAGGAATGCAGGGGTCATCTGGGTGGAGGCTTGGACGGCGGTGTTGAGGGCAAAACACAATTCGGGGAGGTGGGCATCCCATGTCTGGTGGTCGTCGCCTATATAGGAAATAATCATGGTCTTGAGGGTTCGATTAACTCGTTCGACGGGGTTGGTTTGGGCATGGTAGGGAGGAATGGTGGTCTGTCGTATGCCGTATTGGGATAACTGTGTGGTCATATATCGGTTTACAAATTCTGTACCGTTGTCTGTCAGGAGATATCGGGGGCATCCCTAACGGTTCAGGACTAATTTTTCTAGGGCAGTCATTATGGTGGGTCCAGTCGCGGTTTTTAGGGGTTGGGCTTCGATATATTTTGTAAATAAGTCTTGGAATACAACGACGTATCGGTTTCTATTTTTACTCGGGGGAACGGTCCCATGACATCGGCAGCGACGACTGTCCATGGGCCTTCGGTCGTCCTTTCTCTCATCAACCCAACAGGTGCAGTCTGCTGTACTTTGTTGAGTTGACAGACTGGGCATCGTCGCACGAACTGCGCGACGTCTTGAAAAATTCCGGGCCAGGCGAAATCTTGGGTCAGGCGATGGTAGGTCTTATCTATGCCTAGATGGCCGGACTGGGGATTATCATGGGCGTCTCGTATGGCTTTCTGTCGGGCATCACAGGGCAGGACTAACTTCCAGGAGTCCAGGTCTACCAGGGTAGGGTCTATCACAGGGTGTGGTCGGTGGTGGTATAGTCGGCCATCTTCGAGTTTCCAATCGGGGTATTTGGAGGGGAATTGGCTGACATTTTTCATTTGTTCGAGGTACCAAGGGGCTATCGATTCGCCTATTGTGGCAAGGGCTTCGGGTGTTCCCTCGAACATTCGGGATAGGGCGTCGGGCACGACGTTCAGGGCTCCCTTGCGATGAACAATATCCATGTCGAGGTCTTGCATGGTCAATGCCCATCTCGCAAGTTTTCCCGACGGGTCTCTGACGTTTCGTAGCCAGCGCAAGCTGCTGTGATCCGTGATCACACGAAAAGAGGTGCCTTCCAGGTACGGGCGCAACTTCTTTGCAGCCCACAGAACGGCTAGGCACTCCTTTTCGGTCACACTGTATTTTCTCTCGGCTTGGGAGAGGACTCGACTACAAAATACTATGGGGTGTTCTTCGCCCTAGGACTCTTGGGTAAGGACGGCTCCGATGGCTACATCGCTGGCATCGGTGTGGACGGTGAAGGGCTTGGTGAAATCGGGGCGAGCTAAAACTGGGGCTTGGGTCAGGGCTGTCCGTAATGCTTCGAATGCTATGCTCTGTTCTTCTCCCCACTGCCACGGTGCGTCCTTTTCCAGGAGTCGCACGAGGGGGACTTTGTGCTTGGAAATGTCACCTAGGAAGCGAGCATACCATCCGATCATTCCGAGGAATCGGCGTAATTGTTTAAGGTTCTTTGGAGCAGGGTATTTCAGGATCGGGGCTATCTTGTCGGGGTCAGTCTTCAGTCCGTCTTTCGTAATTAAATATCCCAAATATTTCATTTCGGGGCAGAAAAACGAACTCTTCTCTCGGTTAATTTCCAATCCCGCGTTCTTAAGGGCCGTTAACACGAGAGTCAAATACTCGAAGTGTTCATCTACCGTTTCCGTGGCGATGATCACGTCGTCTAAGTACGCGAACACATGAGGCTCCCATTCGGGTCTTATCAGTCTGTCCATCAGTCGTTGGAATGTCGCAGGGGCGTTCGTCAGTCCAAAGGGCATGCGGGTAAATTGGAAAAGGCCACGTCCAGGGACTGCAAAGGCGGTGATGGGTCTACTTTTCGGGTCTAACGGGACTTGGAAGTAGGCTTGGCTCAGGTCTAGCTTGGAAATATGTTGGGCACGGCGGAGGCCGTCTAATATCCGGTCCAGGTTGGGTAATGGGTACGCGTCTTTGCGTGTGACTTTATTCACGTCGCGGTAATCAATGCAAAAACGGTGTTTGCCGTTGGGCTTCGGGACTATCACAGGGTTACTGAGCCATCCGCTGTCTGAGGGTTCGATCACCTGTTCGCCGAGCATTTTGTCGACCTCGGCTTGGGCAATTCGCAAAAGGAAAGGGGATATCGTTCGGGGGCGTTGGCGGATCGGGGGATGGTTATCGACATCGATGGAATGGCGGATAAGGGATGTACAACTTAACGTTCCCGTGGAGGGAGGTTTCACTAGACGGTCTAATAGTGACTTTAATTGGTCCTCCGTACTTTTAGTGATTTCCACCAGGCCGGCAAATTCAGGGTGGGCTGACACGATCATGGGGATGTGGCCATGCGTGGCGAACTTCCGAGGATGTCCTGTGGGTGTACGCCACGTGTCGTTCAGGTGATCTATTTGTAAGCCTAACAGCTTACAAAAATCTCTCCCTAGAATCGCATCGTACCCCAAGGGTGCGACACGCATGTCCAGGGGCCAAATTCTTCCGTCGATCTCAAAAAAGAGTCTTACGTCTCCCACCACGGGGACGATGGCGTTGTTGGCAACGCGTACTCCTCCGGTGGCGGGTCTTATCGGGACTTCGAGGGATTCGGCAAGGGTTACTCCTAAGAAGGAACGGGTGGCTCCTGAGTCGATGAGGGCTTCTACAGGGCGTCCGGAAAGGTTGAGGATTAGGAAGTGGCGGTCGTCCTCCCGGTAGTCTTCGGGTCGATCGGGGGTGGTGGGTAGCGGGGACTGTCGGGGTGTACCGGAGTCAATGGTGTCGGCGCGGTCAAGGGGTAAAGGGTTTTCTATCCTGGGGGAGGCCTCTACTGTCCTCCCCCCGAGAGGTTTCCCTCACGGGTTCGTCGGCAACGGGTGCACGAATTTGCGTTGTATCCGGGGAGACCGCATACGGCACAAAAATTACCACGGGGTTGGGGGCACTGTCTGAAGATATGTCCCTGTTCCCGGCAGTTGTAACAGCGGACGGTGGCTGACTGGACTCTAGGGGGTCTGGCGTCGGGTTGGGGGTTAGGGGTGGGGAAAGGGCTTTCAACTTGGACGGCCATCAGGGGTGGGGGAAAGGCTTGATGGTCTCCTGTAGGGGTGGCAGCTCGAGGGGTTTTTGGGGCTGGCTGTAGGGCTGGTAGGACTGGAGATGGGGCAGCAGGGGCGGCGGGAATGGCTTCAGGGGTCGGGTTTGGCTCTATCGCGGCTGCTCTCGCGTACGATTTACCCTGGGGCGTGAATGCAGCGGAGGGAAGAACGGGCTGGGTTGGGGGCAGGGGAGGTCGGTAGTTTCTTTTTCGTTCCAACATGGACTCTATGCGTCGACACCTCAACTGAAAATCAAGAAAGTCCGCGATGTCGGCGCTTTCGAGGTGGAAGGCTAGGTCGGGGTGCAGGTTTTCGTAACAGAGGTCGAGCTGGGCGTCTAGGGTGAGGGGAGGGCTGAGGAAGCTAAAATAGGTCCTCATCTTTGTGAGGTATTCCCCACTGGGTTCGTCCGGTCCTTGGGTCCGGTGTTCGACCTCGCGACGTAGCTTCTCCTGCAAATCGCTGTGTCCGAATCGTGCTCGAAAATGGAACACGAATTCCTCGTACAATGTCCAGGCGTGGTGAGATACCCGATACCACATAAGGGCGTCGTGAGTGAATGATTCGGGTAGCATCCGAAGCAATTCCTCCTCGGTGTACGCGCGGCTGGAGCAATACTCGTACAACCGCAGGAGGTACTCTTCCCCATCGTCGGTGCGTCGTCCCGCAAATTTGGGACCGAACCGGCGGAAATGGTCTATCCCGGCGGTATCCCGGGCCACGAAACTTGGGGCTGGGGGTTGGAAGGACTGGGGGTGTCGAAGGGGAGTTCGGAAGGGAGGTCGTAGGTGAGTGCTGTTGTGCTGGGGGTTGGTACGGGGAGGGACATGGAAGGTATCGTGGGAGCGGGGTGGGGCTTGGGGCTGGGGTTGGGGAACGGAAACAAGGGGGGCTCTGGTGGGGATTCGGGCTGGGGTTGGCCGTGGGGTTATTTGAGGGGTCACGAATCGAGGGTGAAAGGTTACGGTGGGGGCTGGGGCGGGGGTGGGTTGTAAGGGGGGGTGTTGGGGGATGGGTTCGTCGTGTAGGGACAGTAGGTCGTCACTATGGTCAAAGGTGATGGGGTCTTGGTACGGCCCTAGGGTTTGACCGGTGGGTAAGGGTTGTTGAGGGGGTTGGTTTCCGACAAGGGGTCGGCCGTCGGGGGGGTCTTGGGTGGCGAGCTGGGCTTGGGAGGTACTCAGGTCTATCCGGGCGAGGTGGGAGCGTAACGTCCCGTTATGCTCGGGCTCTAATAGCGCGGATGACAACGTGAACGGGGAACCCAACCCACGTTCGTCCTCCACGGGGTCCCACTCTACTTGCACGTTCCGGTAACGACGGCGAACTTCGTACCGCCAATACCGGTCTACTAAGTCCTCTGCGGTTCCCATGACACTCAGTCCGGCATGGTCGCAGAGCCGTATCAACTCGCTCACATTGCGGAAGCGAGCTAGGTCCTGTTTAATTTTTTTCACCTCCCGGTAGAGGGCATTCTCAACGGGGACTCGAGGGGGGGCTGTCATTTCGGGCGGGGGGGTTGATGTTCGAGATTGGGTTGGGGGTTGGGGTCCAGCCATGGTAATGCTGATGGTAGTCGGGGTGGTCACTCCAGCGGTCGTTACGCTGCTTGCGGCACCCTCCATTATTCACGGCAGAGAGTGACTCGGGGGGGGGGGGGGGGGGGGGAATCGAATACAAAAAAAACGAAATAAAAGAAAGAAATATTTAACTCGATGGCACGGGTTCGGGCTGGCGGCGGGGCGGCAAGCTAGGAAAAAAAAGAAAAGAAAGAAAAGGGGGGAGAAAAACGAGAAAAGAGGTAACGAAGAGAAAGGGGGGGTGGGGGAGAAAAAAAAATGTCAGGGGTTGCAGTGCAAAAATACAGGGCGTATTAACAAAAATGCGGGGCAATCAATACAATATTCGGGGTAAATATGGGCGACGGGAGTACTTACTTGCCAACAAGATATTCGCGAGTGGTGACGACTCGCGAAACAGCGGCAGGAACAACAATAATCGTAAAAAAAAGAATTTAAATCGGTATACGGGGTACAAGGGGGGGTTATTTTCTGTGCCGAGGTGAGCACTATTTTGCAGCTCAGGAAAAAGAAATCTCCACTCGAGGGATGAAAACGTCACCGCCCTCGAGGGTACTATTTAAATTGTTTTCAATTTTCCTGTTATTACAGGGCCCCACGTTGGGCGCCAAAATTTGTGACGGTGCGTCCTGGTCCTTGACGTTTCCAAACGGGACAACTCGGGGAAATATATGGCGGGGAAAAGGGGGAAATAACACTCCAGTATGTTGTGTAGCAGGGTGGAAAAAATGACTTTCAATGATAATAAGACGTGTTCAATAAATGTTAACAAAATAATAGGCAGTCTCAACAATGGTCATAAGAGGGAGGGTCGCAATAACAATAATGATAACCAATTCATAAAAAAAATAAGAGCGGAGGGCAACGAGTTCAGAGGTGATAAGAAAAAAAAACGGAAATAATCACTACGCAAGGAAAATAAAAAAAAAATAGAAAAATACTCAGTACTCGGGGGGGGGGGGGGGAAGATCAGAAAATAGAAAAATCGTTAACGCTGGGCAGAATACAAAAGTAAAAAAAAAGTAATTAATACGCGGGGGAAAATCCTAAGGTCGAAAAAGAAAAATAATTACTACGCAGGGCGAACTACAAAGGTCGGACAATAATTAATACTTGGGCAAAATATAATGGTCGGAAAATTATTAAAGCGCAAAAAAGAAGAAAATTGAAAAATTAATCAATAACAAGCTTTACGAAAATACTCTGACTTACGGTAATCGCCGGGGCGGCAATTCGCAGGGTCAATCGCAGGGACTTGCTTTACTGGTCTTGCGTTAGCAACTCAAAAAAAAATCTCAAACTCGGGGAACAATCACGGATTTTTGGGCGCCAGCTACTGTATCGGTGTAGCACCGCGGCGCTCGATTTAGTTAATCGAGTGCAAAACAAACCAAAAAAAAAAGAACAAAAATCTATTACGTTTTCACGTCACTCGGCTAGCGGGAACGGGGGAGGGAGGGGCATGAGACTTCTCAGGCCGCAGGGACTGTCCAGGGCTTCTTGACAATATTACCTCGGCACGAAAAAAAATACCACAAAATTTCAATAATCACAAAAAAATAGATCCTATGAACGATTTTATAGTCTCGGGGAGAACGGGGGAAAATTACGCTAACGGTCGCGCGCTGTAAATTTTCGCGATCGCCACCACTCACGCGCACGAAAAATATAGAACAAAATGCCAGCGCACGTGGCAGCCGGTGATCGGCGGTCGAAATTTATACAATCAAAAGAAATCCTTAAAATTACCAGGGGGGTGACGGGCAAATTTTCGGGGGGAATATGGGAAATGGGACGGTCGATCGGGTCGAAATGGGGGCAGGGAAACTCAAAGTGTACTCACTCAACCGGGCGCTTACGCTGCGTGTCGCTTACAAAAGAATCCGTGCGATCACGCTCTCAATCAATCCGTTCAATATTCCTTATTCGTTCCAGTCGATATAATTCCCAGTTTTTGGTCCAAATCGTGTCCGTGGGCGTACAATCCTCGTCGAAAATAAATACAATAGCTCTCCACACAGGAGTCGGGTATAACGTGGCTTGCCGGGTCGATATAATTTCCAAAATCTTTTCTCAAATATCTGTTCGCCTGTCACACACTCGTTCTCTCACACACCGTGGCTCGAAGTGATGAAAGCCATGCCGTTTCCGGCTTCTTCTCCGACCTTAGGGTCGGTCTCACAATTTGCGAATATTCTGCAAAAATCGATTGGTCGATCTCGGGGCTAGCTGACGGTGGGCGTGGTGATTGGCTGCGGCCGATGCGACTTATTCGTCGCGACGGAAGGCCTGTCGCGACGCTCGGCGCGCGCATCCATCGACATCGATTCTTCCATCGATTGCCGAACAATTCTTGACGCCGAGAGGTGCTGATCCCTCGCGGTGGGCTGGGGAACTGTCGCTTCTGACAGCTCGGATGTATTTTTCACGGTGTTTGCCCGCACGACACAACTCGTCGGTGTACACTCGGCAATTCGAGCCGAGAGTGTGTCGTCGGGCTTCGGACTGGCCAGGGCGGGTCAGTCATGTGGAATCTCCTTTGCTGTGGCCTCGAAGGGACGGACGGCGATGTTGTGGCAGTGCACCGGAGTGTCGGCCTTTTTCTTGGAGGTTAGTGCCGGCTGCAATACCGGATCCTAATTCCTGGTCGGTTGACAATTCTTGTAGGGCCGTTCTGGGCTAGGCAGGGTCAATCTGGTCGGTGTGGAGGTCTTCGGTGGCTGCGATGGTCTTCGGGGTGTTGCGACGAGTCTTCGTTGGTCTTCGGCGAAGCTGCGACGTGTCTTCGATGGGTTGCGAGGGTTGCGTTGAGGGAGTCGAGGGACTGACAGGGTGGCAGGGAATGAGGGTAAGTCGGGGGAGGGAGGTTAACAATAATAAAATCGTTGCTTAAGTGGTAGGTATTAATTCTAATTTATTTCCCTAGGTGAGTGGTGGGACGTCGAGCCACGCTGGGGAGGGCTTGTGACGCACCACGTCACAATATGTATTATACACAGTCGTCCTAGCGGTACGAACGAGATTGTGTATTTCTAATCCGCGCATTTTATGCGAAATATGCGGTTGTGCAGTACAAGAACCGATACCCACACTAAGCAATTTTTATTTGTCTTTCGTTTTATTTTTTTACTCCGAGTAGGGTTTTCCATTTTTCTTTCGGAAAGCGGGGTTCCTCTGTCAGCGGTGCCGGTATGTCGAGCTTGACGATTCCGCTTCCGGAGCTGTGCTGCACGCCGCTGTGTCTCGCATGACCGATCTCGTCGGTTTTGTCGTGCTCGTCGTCCCCGTAGTAGTCCGAACTCGAACCGACGCCAGCCCATCTGTCCTTGCCTTTGACGGGTACACCGGGAAGCAACGGTTGCCTCTGATAAACGTCGCTGGACTGTGCCATTCCGGTACTACTTCCATCAACCGCAGCCTCTACGGCCCGCTCCTGTCCCTCGCCCCCAGCCAATGGTCAATACCATCCTGCAAACATAAAGAAATTCGGGTGTAAGGTGGGCTGCTCTGTCATCGATTAATAGTGCACGATAAGAATGAAGAGAAGATAAGGTGGTGTACACATGATGTGGCCTACTGCCGCTCGCCATCTCGATACAACTATATCGTATGTGCTCGTGAATCAATGCATCCCCCCCGGTACCAAATAGACTCAAGCGGTGCGGGCTCACCAACGAAAACTTGGTATAAAATAATAATAATAATAATAATTATTATTATTATTATATATAATAATATTCATCATTTTTCTGACGCCCACTTTTTTTTGCATTTTCGAGTAGCGTCCGGCCGGGGAACGACAAATATGAGTGCCAGACCGCTGCCAAATGCGCCAATCCGAAAATATTTGCTCTCGAAATTGGAAAAAATGTCCCGCGACATAGCGGTTTCGGCGTTTCGCGGCGTTATACGGGCATAATATGTCCATGCATGCACCCGTGTATGTGCGAGTACACGGGAGCATTCTATTGGATGCATTTTAGACCGCATATGACCGTCCAATTGAATAATAACGGCTCAGATGTCTTTTTCAAATGTCCCGCGACATCGCGGTTTTCGGCGTTTCGCGGCGTTATACGGGCATAATATGTCCATGCATGCACCCGTGTATGTGCGAGTACACGGGAGCATTCTATTGGATGCATTTTAGACCGCATATGACCGTCCAATTGAATAATAACGGCTCAGATTTGTTTTTCAAATGTCCCGCGACATCGCCGTTTTCGGCGTTTCGCGGCGTTATATGGGCATAATATGTCCATGCATGCACCCATGTATGTGCGAGTACACGGGAGCATTCTATTGGATGCATTTTAGACCGCATATGACCGTCCAATTGAATAATAACGGCTCAGATTTGTTTTTCAAATGTCCCGCGACATCGCCGTTTTCGGCGTTTCGCGGCGTTATATGGGCATAATATGTCCATGCATGCACCCATGTATGTGCGAGTACACGGGAGCATTCTATTGGATGCATTTTAGACCGCATATGACCGTCCAATTGAATAATAACGGCTCAGATTTGTTTTTCAAATGTCCCGCGACATCGCCGTTTTCGGCGTTTCGCGGCGTCGTACGGGCATTTTCCTATTAGATTAGCATACGCTATGACTATTAACAAAGCCCAAGGTCAAACATTCGAAAAAGTTGGTGTATATATTAAAAACAAAGTATTTAGTCATGGTCAATTATATGTTGCTTTATCAAGAGTACGAACAAAAGAAAATTTAAAATTATATATTACCGAAAAGGGAAAATGTTTACTAGATAATAAAGAAAAGAAAATGTATACAAAAAACGTTGTTTACAAATGTGACGGTCCCGTATAGTATTTTAGCACAGGAAACTCAAGTTGACATTTTATCTAAATTCTTGCTAATCTTTCTAACGTCAGCACCTTCCGTGCGAACGCGAACGCTCTCACGGCAGCAGTCCAGCCGCTGCACCCGCCGCGCGTGAGCCGCGGCCGTCATATCGCGCGTAGGAATACCTTGTCGCGCGCAGCAATAGGCGAGGGCCCCGCTTACGTCAGGCCCTTTATTCAGTTCATCATCAGTCCCCGATCTTGTAAGACGTTACGCTCTCCGAATACTTAGACAATAAAGTGCCACAGTCGTCATTCACCTTTAATCTGCATTCACACAATAATTCATAACTCCTCGACCAACCCGACTATCACATGGTGTCAGAAGTGTTCGAACTACTTAAACACGTTCACTCATTTTTTTTTCTCTCCCTTTCTTCTCAGAAATTATTAAATTCAGTTCCATCGTTAAATAAAATTCGTAAATCGAGCAAACCTTTCGGACATATAAAAAAAAAAAGTGCAACGAATAAAAGACAGAAAAATCGTGCAACGCGAGAATAGTGACAATTGGTGAAGTTTGCGACACTTAAAAATCTTAGAAACAGTTACAAAATTCTTCTTTCGACGAAACTCCGGACAATAAACTCAGCGAACCTTTTTTTTAACACCATCAATAACATTTCAACAAATTTCAACACTACTTCAAACATAAATTTCAAACCTTTTTCAACGAAAATTTTTAATTTTCGACAATTTGAAAAATATCTCACCGCACCGTTCAAAAAAATTTTCAACGAAGTTTTCAACATATATTCAACGCAAAGTTCAACAAATCTCAACAACACTCTCAACGAAAATTTTCAACAACATCTAACATTCAACATTCAACAACACTACACCAATACAAGTCCATATCAAAAAATTGAAGGAAGGAAGGAAGAAATAATTTTATCCAAACCAGGAAAAACCGATTAATACCTACGAAAATATACGCACTGGTATTTTTGACACTGAAGGAAGGAAGTCGAACAAATATATATATAAAAAAAGAGGATCTTTCACGCAACGACATATCCTCACATTCTTGGCACTGTAAGTACCTCAAATTTTTTTTTTTTTTTCTCTTTCTTCATTCATTTATTTTTCATGATACATACATTTCGGCTTGCGTGACTAACAAAAAAAAGAGAAAAACACTAACAACATTTAAATACAAAAAGGGCGAAACGCTATTGCCGTCCTCCCCTATACTTGCACGCCAAGCGCACTCACGTTACCCAGAGAGATAACAGTTAGAATAACGCGGGAACCGAGCGCCGACGAGGTACATAGCGCTTCTGCGCGTAGCGTGAGTCTAAGCGTACGACCGCCATGCTGCATGGCAGAGGGAGACAGGGAATTCCCTTACACAAACACACACAACAATAAACCACGCATATTACTGTTATTGTTATTAATTATCAACAATTGCACCAATAAGAATTTTTCGTTGGAAAGTTTACTTTTGCTCACGAAATACCCCACGAAACACAAGAAAATAAGTTAACGATTTGTACAACTAATACTAAATTAACTGAAGATATAGAATCAAATTTATTCTTTAGGAACGTTTTGTCAGATTTAGAACAATTCTTAAAATTTATAAATTTATAAAGTATGTTACCTACAAATTTTTGTTTTCTTTTGTTTATTACTAAGCAAAGAGAAGATAATCTACTCCCCCACCAACACAAGCCTATTTTACGGTTTAGTTGTTAAATCGTCAAAATTGGGCTCCAGTGCAACCGTTTCCAGACACAAATGGCAAATAGTCTTACGAAATAATAATATCCTTTAAAAATTGCTAGCGTCATAACTTTTAATAATGCTAACACCGGAAACTAAATATTCAACAAAAACGAACAAACAAATGACAAATCGATAAACTCAAAATTTAAGAAGAAAAAGCAATTTGGAACAACCATTTAGGAAAAAGCTTACAGGGAATTATAAAAAAAAAAGTAAACAAACACTAAAAAAAATTAATTATATATATATATATATATATATATATATCAAAAGAAAAAAAATTTTAATAAAAAAAAAATTTCCACCTATTAATTAAAAAAAAAAAAATAATGCACAAGGTATATTTAGAAATAACAATGACAGTATTACGTTAGCAATATTAAAACAGGAAATAGTATATAACATAGATAAACATGTCACGACATCACCCTCGCGATAGGAATTATTCGGATTATCGAGATCTCGATTCTCGCGATCGAGATTATCGACGTGATTCACGAAACCGTCGAAACGATTCACGAGACCGGAACTACTGCGGTCGCGGAAGTGACTCCGAAAACAGATTAGAACACGATTCACAACTAGAACAAGAGATTGAACTCGCATTGTTAAAAATCATTCAGGAAAATCCACAAACAATTTTAGGCATTATAAAACTGGCAAACATCCAGACTGCAGCACTTGATATATTATCGGGTTCAATTCCTTCCAAAAAACGAGAGAAATTCAATCGAGCGCTGACAAAGGTACTGCGAAAATACCGGGAAATTAAAACAAGCATTTTAGGCACCACGGAAACAATAAAAAAAGAAGAAAAAGAAATGCAAGTAAAATCCCATCACGTCAAAAGTAACCGTATAGGAAATGCACTCGAGACCGCCAACAGTACGACCCAACCACATACACGCGGCCGCTCATCCGACGAATCACCCGGAAATCCAGCACCCAGGAAAAAACAGCACGAAAACGATTCGGACGACAAACAGCCACAACAAGGTTCAATTCAGAACGAAAACATAATCATAACACAAAAGAAGGAGAGCGCACACGTCAGAACAGATCCAACGGGGGACGACGAAACACCACAAACCGAAATTTCGGAAGATGAACTCACCCCGAAACCCCCTAGGACGACAAGGAAACGAAAAAAGGATACTTCTGAGGACGAAAGGAAAACACGAGAACCACGCAAGAAATCAAGGACACGAAAAGAAAAAGTAACAGAGAAATATGTAAAAAACAATGAAGAAGAACAGAGTAAAAAAGAGGAAAATAAAGAGAATGTTGGAGATAACTGAAAGTCACTCGCAATACGCACGTCTACACCGCCGGTACCATCCTGGCCAACATTACCGACAGTCTCAAGAAATTCCGTTTCCGGTCCGCGAACATATATATATATTTTACATCTCCTTTTGTTTCTTATCCCTGCTCTCTCAGATCGCGACCACGTCGTCTTTTCTTATCCGTGCGCAAACAAAAGTTATCGGTCTCCGAATTACGCATCTCGCTGTATCCATCGATATCAACGAATAAACATATTTACGCAAAAATAAACAATCATTGCGCACCCATATTCCAACAGAGAAAAAACCGACCGTACAAAGCGAGACTAGAGCGAAAAGTGCAGAGCGCAGAGGACAGAGAGCCCCGCCTGACACAGAGAGAAAAAGTCCACAAATACGGAAGGAAGACGATACACAAAATGGAAAAACCGATTTGGCAATGCAAAAGGATCAAGATTTACAACAACGAGACGATCAATCGCCGCCGACAAATATCGGAGAACTGGCCAGCGACGATAAAACCTACGAGCCACCTGTACGACCAACATTCAGATCACCAACAACAGTACAGAATTTCCGAGGTTTTACCCTGCAACCCCAACTGCAGGACGAAACATCAACCAACGATGAATCCAGCACACCTCAGGACGTACCGCCGAACTTTCGATCGCCTACCTTTGACAAAACATCCATAACTCAATATCGGACAGAAAAGGTAGTTGACCAAGAATGTGTTCGACCGACCTTAAGATCACCCTCGTCAAATGAAAAATCGAAGAGCCAACTGCGCAACACTGCTAAACATACCATACAGAAAAAGCGGAAAATAGCGGTCTGTTTATTTGAGGGCAGTATAACAGTAAGACACAGGACAACAGGCGACTTAATAAACACGCCCAAATTGTGTAAAAAGCTGATCATCCTCTTAGATGAATTAAAATTACCATCGATTTACTATCATTCAAAAACTGCCCAGGCACAAGACAATCGATCACCAAAAACGCAGGAAGCCATTCCACACCCAAGATCGACGAATGAGTTAGTGGTCACATCAGGAATTTTGCGAGAAGCGAGTGAGCTCTTCACCCACGAAGAACAACCAGTCGCCATACCTGAAATGCCGAAACAAATCGATTTGGCAACACCATCGAGAATCGAGCCGAACTTCCGATCACCATCGACGATCAGGCAAACCACCGAACTAGGAAACCTACCATCGCCTTCCAGCAGGCCCAAAGAGAAAATCAAATTTGGGAAAATCGCACCACTTCCACCTGTGCGACCTAACATCAAATTTCCACTGACACATGCTGAGCGAGGAAACATTTCCGACCAATTTATTGCACAAACACCAGTGCAACCAAACTTTAGGTCACCCTCGAATCTCGACCTACATAATAGCATCGCTTCAAGCACTACCCAACAAATAGTGCCACCGAACTTCTGTTCGCCACCTTTTCGTAAAAATATAGTCGTCAAAAACCACGGCTAACGACAACCTATCAGGAATAATAACTTGTACATCGCAAAGTTATAGACAACGACACACATCGCATAATGTTATGCGTTATTGTAACCGAACAAACGTCTCATCCATCGACATTAGTAATTAGCATATTAGTACAACTAGATATTGGGCAAACTAGATGTAGCATAAGGAAACACATACACACAAAATCTACCTGAAATATCAACAACAATCCCAGCCTTTGGAACTATGCAGGTGTATATTTGCTTACGCTACAAATACAAAACCACACTACACGCGCGAAACAACACCTTAAAACCCACAGACACCAGCCGCTAATTTTAGACACCTAACACTTAAACAAAAACAGAATCACCGGAAATAATAATAATAAAAGTGGAAACCGATTCTGACCCCGAAATAAAAGAGGAAACCGACTCTGACCCCGACTCCGACTCAGAATCCGACAACACCTCTCAAGAAACGCTAAAACCGCAAGGTGAAGAAAAACCGCCAACCCCTAGACCCACACCTACTGCAACCGAAGACATGGTCCTGAACTGGCTTGACGAACAAGACATAACGACGCTAAGACGGATTACAAATCAAATCATGACCAGAATATTTGTAATAGAAAAGGCAAACGCAAAAAAAAAACAGATGACACGGAAACGCAAGCGCTCTCCCATTTAAAATCAGACGAAAACCTACGGACGCAACGCAAACAGAATATTACAAAAAAAAATTTAAAAAAACCCAATCGAGAACGACAAACGCACTGCAACTCACGTATTAAACACACAACATGCAATACCACACTTTACACCTATCATTACTTCACACTTAATGAAACATAACCATTAACCCTCATGCATTTTCAAACATGCATACATAATATAATTGATATATATATATATATATACTAGGGGGGCTCGGGGCTCGCGCGCTTCGCGCGCTCGCAACCCTTTCTGGACGTAAACCCTTATTATTCTAAATACTTTAAAAGACGTGTGCCCTTATAATAATAGCGTTACTATAATACCCCTTTATAGAATTATTATACCAAACCCTCATAGCTACCACCCATCCGGTTGCTATGGCAACCATCCCTTCGGTTGCTATGGCGACCACCCCTCCTGTTGCTATGGCGACCACCCCCTGTGGTTGCTATGGCGACCCCCTCCGGTTGCTGTGGCGACCACCCCTCCGGTTTCTATGGCGACCACTCCTCCGGTTGCTATGGCGACCACTCCTCCGGTTGCTATGGCGACCACTCCTCCGGTTGCTATGGTAACCACCCTCCGGTTGCTATGGCAACCACCCCCGGTTGCTATGGCAACATACCCCGGTTGCTATGGCAACAACCCCCGGTTGCTATGGCAACAACCCCCGGTTGCTATGGCAACAACCCCCGGTTGCTATGGCAACCACCCCCGGTTGCTATGGCAACATCCCCCGGTTGCTATGGCAACAACCCCCGGTTGCTATGGCAACATCCCTCGGTTGCTATGGTGACCACCCCTCTTGTTGCTATGGCGACCACCCCCTGCGGTTGCTATGGCACCCCCCCCTTAAGTATGGACTTCAGCCCTTATTATTCTAACCCCCCCCTCCCCCCTCGATCCAATACTTGGATGGGTGACCGCGGTCACCCATCCAAGTATTGGACTTAAGCCTCCGATGGACTTAAGGCCTTATAATTCCAAGTACTGGAATATCGTATTGGACTTAAGCCCTTATTATTCCAAGTTACCCCCCCCCTCGATTCTTGACACGGCGGCGACGGCGGCGGCGGCGGCGGCGGCGACAGCGGCGAAATCTTTTTATATTATAGAGAGATATATATATATATATACTAGGGGGGCTCGGGGCTCGCGCGCTTCGCGCGCTCGCAACCCTTTCTGGACGTAAACCCTTATTATTCTAAATACTTTAAAAGACGTGTGCCCTTATAATAATAGCGTTACTATAATACCCCTTTATAGAATTATTATACCAAACCCTCATAGCTACCACCCATCCGGTTGCTATGGCAACCATCCCTTCGGTTGCTATGGCGACCACCCCTCCTGTTGCTATGGCGACCACCCCCTGTGGTTGCTATGGCGACCCCCTCCGGTTGCTGTGGCGACCACCCCTCCGGTTTCTATGGCGACCACTCCTCCGGTTGCTATGGCGACCACTCCTCCGGTTGCTATGGCGACCACTCCTCCGGTTGCTATGGTAACCACCCTCCGGTTGCTATGGCAACCACCCCCGGTTGCTATGGCAACATACCCCGGTTGCTATGGCAACAACCCCCGGTTGCTATGGCAACAACCCCCGGTTGCTATGGCAACAACCCCCGGTTGCTATGGCAACCACCCCCGGTTGCTATGGCAACATCCCCCGGTTGCTATGGCAACAACCCCCGGTTGCTATGGCAACATCCCTCGGTTGCTATGGTGACCACCCCTCTTGTTGCTATGGCGACCACCCCCTGCGGTTGCTATGGCACCCCCCCCTTAAGTATGGACTTCAGCCCTTATTATTCTAACCCCCCCCTCCCCCCTCGATCCAATACTTGGATGGGTGACCGCGGTCACCCATCCAAGTATTGGACTTAAGCCTCCGATGGACTTAAGGCCTTATAATTCCAAGTACTGGAATATCGTATTGGACTTAAGCCCTTATTATTCCAAGTTACCCCCCCCCCCCCCTCGATTCTTGACACGGCGGCGACGGCGGCGGCGGCGGCGGCGGCGACAGCGGCGAAATCTTTTTATATTATAGAGAGATATATATATATATCTCTCTATAATAGAGATATATATATATATATATCTCTATAGAGATATATATAGAGATCTCTATAGAGATATATCTCTATAGAGATATATATATCTCTATAATAGAGATATATATATATATATCTCTCTATAATATAAAAAGATTTCGCCGCTGTCGCCGCCGCCGCCGCCGCCGCCGTCGCCGCCGTGTCAAGAATCGAGGGGGGGGGGGTAACTTGGAATAATAAGGGCTTAAGTCCAATACGATATTCCAGTACTTGGAATTATAAGGCCTTAAGTCCATCGGAGGCTTAAGTCCAATACTTGGATGGGTGACCGCGGTCACCCATCCAAGTATTGGATCGAGGGGGGAGGGGGGGGGTTAGAATAATAAGGGCTGAAGTCCATACTTAAGGGGGGGGTGCCATAGCAACCGCAGGGGGTGGTCGCCATAGCAACAAGAGGGGTGGTCACCATAGCAACCGAGGGATGTTGCCATAGCAACCGGGGGTTGTTGCCATAGCAACCGGGGGATGTTGCCATAGCAACCGGGGGTGGTTGCCATAGCAACCGGGGGTTGTTGCCATAGCAACCGGGGGTTGTTGCCATAGCAACCGGGGGTTGTTGCCATAGCAACCGGGGTATGTTGCCATAGCAACCGGGGGTGGTTGCCATAGCAACCGGAGGGTGGTTACCATAGCAACCGGAGGAGTGGTCGCCATAGCAACCGGAGGAGTGGTCGCCATAGCAACCGGAGGAGTGGTCGCCATAGAAACCGGAGGGGTGGTCGCCACAGCAACCGGAGGGGGTCGCCATAGCAACCACAGGGGGTGGTCGCCATAGCAACAGGAGGGGTGGTCGCCATAGCAACCGAAGGGATGGTTGCCATAGCAACCGGATGGGTGGTAGCTATGAGGGTTTGGTATAATAATTCTATAAAGGGGTATTATAGTAACGCTATTATTATAAGGGCACACGTCTTTTAAAGTATTTAGAATAATAAGGGTTTACGTCCAGAAAGGGTTGCGAGCGCGCGAAGCGCGCGAGCCCCGAGCCCCCCTAGTATATATATATATATATAAAAAGAGCGGAAAACAAGAGCGCTGCGACACACGCTGCGTAGCAGCCTTGTTTTGTAAGACGAACCGGAAATCGACATTTTTTCTTTTTTTTGTTGTCTTCTACGGCAAGAAGCCGTACCACCAGTGGACTATTTGTTTCGTTTTTTTCTCTTCTCTTTAAAACCGGTCAATATATTACTCATCTTAAATAAAAAAATATGTCTTATATAAAAAAAAAATTTTTCCTTCTCTCCCCTATTAAAAAAAAAAAAAAAAAAAAAACGTTTCAGAACCAATGCCACCTATCCTAAACCAAGGAACCACCTCCATTGTAACATATCTTACCCACTAACGCCAACACTAATAAAGCTTTTAGAAAATGTTTCAGGAAATGAAATTAAGCAATTGTTATTCTTTCGCTAACTACCAGGATGCATTATACACAAAAGGTTACAGGATACGAAAAAAATAATAATAACTCAGATAAAGGACTAAACAGTAAATACAAAAAAGGCACAACCGACATCAGTTTATCGAATCTCACAAAATCTGGAGAATCAACGTGAAACCTTTCCTATTATAAAATTTTTTTTATAAAATAATATATATATATTTTATCATAAACCCGACCGATCCCCTATAACACAACCAATTCCACTAACACAAATGCTAATGAACAATAGCCAGTTTCAGATTTAGGACATCTATCCCTTAGACGAACATAGCAAGGACATTTGGACGGAACAAATAGTAATCATCCTTAACAACCCGAATAAAGGGAAGAACCGAACGACACAGAAATGGGATCCAAGGAAAAATGACTATTTTGACGACACACACACACACAGTGAAAAATGCATAAAAAACAGACCCATAAGCAAACCAAAAATCATCTCATTGTATAGACTCACACAAAAAAAAAAGTTGTAAACAACCATATCCGATGCGGAGCATCGCTCTTTTTGTAAGAGGGGGAGTGTGACGGTCCCGTATAGTATTTTAGCACAGGAAACTCAAGTTGACATTTTATCTAAATTCTTGCTAATCTTTCTAACGTCAGCACCTTCCGTACGAACGCGAACGCTCTCACGGCAGCAGTCCAGCCGCTGCACCCGCCGCGCGTGAGCCGCGGCCGTCATATCGCGCGTAGGAATACCTTGTCGCGCGCAGCAATAGGCGAGGGCCCCGCTTACGTCAGGCCCTTTATTCAGTTCATCATCAGTCCCCGATCTTGTAAGACGTTACGCTCTCCGAATACTTAGACAATAAAGTGCCACAGTCGTCATTCACCTTTAATCTGCATTCACACAATAATTCATAACTCCTCGACCAACCCGACTATCACACAAAGAAATATTTAAATAAAAAAATTAATATATCTTCTGACCCAAATAAATCGATGTAGGTTTCAATCAGTGGAAATATATATATAATGAATATCATGTACGTATTATACATAGAATATCCATAGATAATACACGTATAGAATTTCAATTAATTTTAGTGAGAATTATGTTTTTTTTTATACTCTTGCGTTTGTTGTGGTTATTTATAGAAAAACACGGACCCATTTTCGAAGCTGACGAAGGTATTCAACGAGGAGTAATACGGAAGAGGGAGGGATTTATGAAAATAGTGACGTCAACACGGAATATGATCAAATATTCGGTGTGGTAAAGGATTTTTTTAATGGTTGTCTTAAAATTGGTATCTAATTGTAGTAATTAATAAATTCACATTCTTTAGATGGTATGTCAGTTAACACAGAACAAAAGAAGATAAGAATAGCATGAAGACTTTGTTATTGTATATTGTTATTGTACTTTATAAGACCTTAATTATTATATTATAATGTCTTGATATATGTAGCTTCAGAAATGTACACACTGTCATTCCCAGGTTTTTGAGCTATGGTTTTTCCTCGGGACTTGGGTAAATACCAGGATAGTGTAGTTAGGTCGCGATTAATACTTGGATGCTCCATGGCAATTACATCCAAAAATAGCTAATATAAATGTTTTGTTAGATAAAAAAAGAGAACATAATAAATATATTATTATATATAAAGACAGTATGAACGTTTTCAACTGTTATGTAATAGAGGATTTAGATTGCAACCAAAAATAAATTAAATGAAAGAAATTAACCTGGCAGTCGGACGCGAACGGCGAACGGCTAACGGCGAACGGCGAACGGCGAACGGCGAACGGCGAACGGCGAACGGCGAACGGCGAACGGCGAACGGCGAACGGCTAACGGCGAACGGCTAACGGCGAACGGCTAACGGCGAACGGCGAACGGCGAACGGCGAACGGCGAACGGCGAACGGCGAACGGCGAACGGCGAACGGCGAACGGCGAACGGCGAACGGCGAACGGCGAACGGCGAACGGCGAACGGCGAACGGCGAACGGCGAACGGCGAACGGCGAACGGCGAACGGCGAACGGCGAACGGCGAACGGCGAACGGCGAACGGCGAACGGCGAACGGCGAACGGCGAACGAGAGGTGTATACGATTCGGTTACTTGTATTTCATATTTTCTACGATTAGGTCATTTATATTTTAGAACCCTTTTATACTGTTTCAGCGTAACTGTATTTGAGCATGCAGGATACGGTTTTTGTTGAATTGTTGAATAAGGCGAATACGGCTTTCGGACGGTCACATTGGTCACACGAGATAGTCAGTCAGACAATCGGTATTTAAACGCTATTTTTCAAAGTTCTAAAATTGTTACTGTTCTTATTCAAAAGTCAAAAAATATTTATTCACGAATAATATTGTGATTGCGTTAACAGATTTTGTGAATCGAAAACCTAATTCTGTCACCGTTGGATGTTCGACGATTATAAAAGTTCAACTCGATTCTGGTCAATACCATCAAGATTTTGGATACTCGGAGAGTATTGCTCAAACGGAAGGATTGGCGTTTTTGAAAGCAAGAAGTGTAGGAAACTGTTGTTATAAGTGCGTCCATTTTGTATGATGTGTAATTGCGACTTTAAATATCTTTTTCGCAGAGTTCATGCACGAATGCACTCCGTCGCACACTCATGGCTTTTGGAGACATACCATGTTCTACACCGAAAAATCCTTCCAGTTCGTCTGTGTCTAAAGAGACTGAAACTCGCAAAATTCAAGTTGGGAATGTCGACCCCCAGTGTAATGTAGCACTGCAGGATTACGATCTTCCATCCGAAGCTAAAAGAAAACGTTTGGCAAAACAAAAACAGTTACAGGAGTCTTGGAAATCTCAACGTTCCCAAAAAAATTAAGATAACCGTTCTAATGCCCAGACACATCCCAGTCGTCGGACTCTTTATTTTAATTTTTTTTTATTAATAAATGGCAAAGAAATCCTTTTCGATAATATGAAATGGTTGAGTTCGTATATTAGAATTTTCGAAATCTGATACTCCAAATCATCAAAACATACAGTGTCCCAATGTAGGCACGCTCCGAAAAACCGCGTCCCCAAACTGGTCCATTTAGACTTTTGTTATTTTCTTCCGTAATAAAAAATATGCATTTTTTTTTGTAATTTATTGATGTGTTTTGAGAACTAGAAACTATCAGTTTGATATTGGTTTCAGTTATTTTCACAAAAAATGTGTTCTCCGTCGATTAATAACTACTCAAATCTGGGATATGCGCAATACATCATATTCTATAAAGAGACATGAGTATCAAGAAAAATTTAGAAATATTGTCGTAATTAGATATGTTTTAATTAGCTGCGGCCAATAACTTTAGCAAAAATGTCCGTATGCGATACATCAATCATATTAGAAGCGATATTTTTTGGTGTAAACCAAATTTTGAACTTGATGGCAATAAACTAAAATAAAACAACGCTAGTAATAATAATAAATCGAATTTTGAATAACGCAATGGCCTTCTGCAGTATAAGATAAATATTAAATTAATGTTCATTTAACGTTGCTAATTCGACAAATTCGTACATAGCTTAATTATATTCACTGTACAAATACTCGTCAAATACATATAACGAATGAGATTTATTAATTTGTCCCAACCTGGTGCGACCGTTCAGCATTGTAGGTGTATCGGTCAAAGGTGTACTGGCGACGCTTCTCCTGGTGATCCTCTTGGAAGGTCCGTCAGGAAGGGATTCGGTCTCCGTTACTTCACTGATATCCGAAGTTGCAGAGTTACGTCTGCCTCTGGTGATTCGCGCTGCCTCAGGAATTCCTGTTTCTCCAGTGGTCCTGCGCCGTCTTATGTTTTTTGGAGCATTGACACTGATAACATCGCTCACTGATTCCGGCGAGGAAAGCTCCTGATTCGCAGGTGGCTTCATTCTCGTGTTGCGACGCAAAGGCGAATCCAGTGCCGACGAATTCAAAGCGGCTCTCGTTCTCCGGGCTGTGAAAGACGCGACGAATGTTATAGCGAAAAAAAATATAAGTAATTCAAATGAATTTTTTGAAGTATTCGTTAACCAGCGACGGTAACGGGGAACGATGGAGCTTTCGTCGAGTTTCGTTGAACCTCTTGGTGAATGTGATTTTTCTACTGGATCTAAAGGCAGCGATATCAGGATTTAACGTTAAGCATGCCCGCACACACTATGTTCTGCTATAACTCGACACCTTTTTACAACCATTATTTCCCATGCTCGATAACGTCAGCACTCTACTAGGATTACACTGGACCTCATGTTCAACATCAATGAATATTCATTTTTAGCACAGAAGCGTGCGGGTTAAACATCCTTGAAAGGAGGCACGAATACTATGCATTCTTGCCTCTTTATGTAAAAAAAATCTATTATCCAAAATATATTGAAATAATCCAGACTCCCTCCGCCCGGGGTACTTTTTTTTGCTGGCTACAAACTCGTCCGTCATTTTACTCACATCCCCATCCTGTACACGGATATCCGTGCCAGAAACAAAACAAAAACATTATGGCGATTACCACGAGCGTCCCACTTGATTTTTAGCCAAGACCGTTGACGGATGCGTTTTCGGCGCTAAAAAATATATGGAAAATGAAGAGTTATACTCACACTCTTCGATAATCAGGTAAAAAAGTACGTGAACGGTTGTGTGACCGCTGAAAATAAAATCGCTGCAGTAAGTGTGCTTGCCGTTAATCGACAAACCAAAGCCTGACGTTATCTGTAGGACCCTCTTCGCGATAATCACAGGTGTCGTGTGATTAAGCTTCGGACTGCAGAAATAAGTTTTGCAGGTTATTGGCAAGACTGTCACGTAGAAGGTAATGCTCCACATCATGTAGAGCATGCCCATCAGCATAAATATTCTTCTCACCACAATGAACCTTCGAACAAAAAAGATTACCGCGACGACTATTTGACACGTTGCCAAAAATTAAATAAAAGAAAGAAAATTGTTCTATTGTTGCACCTTGTGTACAAAAAGAGCCATGTGTAGGTCGGCCATGATTACGGATATGCTATATGAGACTAAGGATAAAGTGAACGATGAGTCACGTGGTTCGATATGCAAATGTCTCACCCGCGCGCCAAAATTCGATTGAAACCGTCGTAAAGGCCGGCCGCCTGTTCTCTTTATCGAAAGTCTAGTCGGCGTTAATAAAACTTTATTTGTGGCTCACCTGTGCTTGTGAAAAATGACGAATATCATTGCCGAATTCGAGACAATCATTATCAAAACCTCCAAGACATCGAGCGCCCAATCTTGCGCCTCAACGTTGTCGAGAACTATGTCGGGAAGAGGACCGTAGGTATTACGATCTAGCACCCGTTCGTCCAGCATTGCAAGCGACGTGGTTGTCAATATAAAATTTACAACCATCAACAGGAATGCTGCAACATGAATAATCGATTATTGCAATACTTTAAAGAGCAGCTTTTCTCGGAAATTGACTCTACAAGAATATCACTAAAATGGAATTTAGTTTACAGTTAACAGTTAGTACCGGCTATGCGCTCTTGAAAGATTCGCTTTTTTTTCCTGTGTCATTGTTGCGCGATGATTATTCTATGAAACCCTTTGACGATTATCGCACAGACCGAGCATCGTATCTCTGCATCTTCCGCTGCAGCTAACTGCATCAAAGCCGTCGTACACCCAACGCAAGCGATCCAGTGACAGCATGGAAGGCTGATTGTGTCCGTGGAATTGGTGTTACATAGCACGCACAGTGGAAAAACCAAACCCGGGACTGAAAATCCATAAAAAAATCGATAACATGTTTATTTAAAAATTGGGCCCGCGATTTTTTATATGTATGAACTAACTCTCAAAACCACTCCATTCTTTCATCAGAGTTATAAAAATTGTTTACATAATTTAAAAACAATTTTTATAAGTCTAATAAAAAATGGAGTGGTTTTGGGAGTTGGTTCAGTCATATAGAAAATGGCGGGCCCAATTCAAGATGTGAAGAGTTAAACGCAAATCGAAATAGTAGGAAATGCCCCACATGAAACTTACGAAGAATAATTTCTTCGCCTCCTCCTTCCAGCTGTCGCCGCAACACGCGAATCTCTCCCAGATTTTCTTCCAATAGGACTTGAATGCGGTCTTCGTTTGATCCTGTAATGTGAAGCACAAAATATAGAAATGAACATGGTTTCTAATTGAAATTCGTCATGTGATCGAATTATTATGAGCCTAAATTACCATTCACGGTCGGATTTGCAAAATGGTCAACGAGATTCGCATTAGTTATTATGTCCCGTGGATTAAATGCCCTCAAGAAAGTGCTGGCGCATGCGAGAAACCTCGGAATGTCAATTAAATTTTGACGGTACAAATCCCAGGCATGGCGCAATATTTCTTGTTGTACTACATGCCGTTCGGCAGAAGGACGAATTAACGCGAGCCCCGAATCTAACGAGGCAGCGCCACTGCGGACGACAACTTGCAAGCGGCACAAGTTCTCTATTAAATTGAAAAAAAAAACAAATATAAACGTAAAGATTTGTTGGATGCGCAGACGTAAAGTTTTTTTGAACTGTCGGTGGCTTACCGGTAAATTGCCATATAGACGGATGTACTCCTATCTGTATCCTGAGCACTCGGTGATACGACTCGATGACATTATTTGTTTTACACACCATGCCAAACACACTCAACGCTTGTGGACTGACCGTGTTCAACCAATACCTATCAATGTATTGGAAGAATTGTGCAAATTGGCCCGCAATGTCCAGGGGTGCATTCGTGACGATCCACTCATATGCCGTAACGATGTCATCTGCAGGCAGTAATGGTAGCGCCATCAGCTTTCGAAATACTATCTGCATGTCTTCGCAATTCCGAATGCGATGAATCACATGATCTTTCTTAGCTCTTCTCATCAAAGCCTGTAACATTTTAATAAAAAAGTATGCTATTTAAGACTTTGCGAATGCAACTTTCGGTTATTATTCTTACAGCGATACGTATATGCGTCCACATTTCGCCTGAAAAATTACGTAATTTACAAAACGAATTTGTTTAAAATAAATAAAATCTATTAACTAGACGATCATTATTCATTTCAAGTTTAATTAAATGAACGAGCTGTTTCATATTGTACCTGACAGTAATGGAAGTAGCATCGTTTCGCTACCGCTTCCGGATAAATTGTCTGCAGGGCTGTAGATAGAGCGCTTTCGAAGTCCGTCATGAAAGAAGTCGGCCGGATGTGCGGGGCAAGCACCGTAGAAAAATGCTGCAATACGGTGACGTAAGCATCGTAGGTTTTGCGTTCCATTAACGCCCATGCAATTGCCACCGTCTGCAAACACACATTACATGTCATGAAGGCCATGTTGAATTGTTAATAGTCGGAACACATTACATTCTACTAAGCGTTTTTAATAAGTTACTTACAGAATCATCAACTCGAGCCATTATCGTTAAAAATTGCTGAGTTTTTGGTTTACGAGGGCAGACTGCAAATGTCGTGTCAACGTATATGTGAGCCGTGACAATAAGACGCAAGAACTCGATGTCGCCATAGACTATCGACGTCGATCCATCTGCACTTCTGAGAGCTGTAACGTTCAATTGTGCATTTTGGTATGATGTTAATTTTTGCCACTGATCCATCCCCAGAAATTCGGCATAATGCGCCAAACTGTTTGGCATGGGTGGACAATTGATTTTTCGCCAACGCAGCATCGACTGCTCAGCAGCTACGAACGGAACTTCGGTTGCACCATCTGGATCTCTAAATAATAAAAATAATTTCGTAAGGTGCTCTCGTTGTGCATTTGATTTTAACAGCTCAATTTTTATTACTTTCTCTCGTGGGCCGAAAAAAAACGAAATAGTCGCGGCGCCAGGGAAACCTTCGTGAATATTTCCTATTTATTATTATTTTCTCTCGTGGTACGAAGAAAATAAATATTAGCGCCGCCAAAGAAACCTTCATCGATATTTACTATTTATCAACCAGCTTGAGAGAGGGTAAAGAAAAAAGTAGGGTGTCGCCGAGACACCCAACACTTTAATTCGACATGCGTCGCGTGCCGATGAATCAGAAATATCCGAGGAATCGTCGAGGCCAAAAACACACCAGAAGTATAACGCGAAAAGAAAATTAACAGCTCAATTTTTATTAATTTGTCTCGCGGTAAAAAAAAAAGTTGAAAGTTGAAAGTTGAAATTTATATACAATTTTGCGTATAGCTTCCTCTATGAGGAAACCAAAATCGACCAATGAAATTTCTCATAGAGAAAGCTATGCGCCTAATTGCAATAAATCAGTAAGCCATGTGCAAATTTTTATTGTTGTTGTTGTTGTTTCGAAATAATAAATATATATTTGTTAGGTTCATTGAGAATGGTCAATGAACTGTAACAACGCTCGACCGGCCATAAACACGATTTTCTTTAAATAAAATACACACATATATATAAAGAAACAAAAAGTATTACCGTGCACACAAATCGTCGTAAATACTTCGGAAGCTGCGCAGCGATGAGGTGACTGCGACATAAAGTGCGTCGTTGAATCGTTTCTTCTTTATAAGTCGATCCTCTATGGGATGATTGTGCGCAACTCCCGCCACTAAATGTCCGGCAATTATTTGTGCAGAGGCACGACAACTTTTGGACCGCCGTTCTTTGCATCGCAGATACCTGTAGGAAACAACAGAATTTACAATTCAGGGAAATTCGAGCGGCAACAGATCCAAGAAAAATTCGAACGGCAAGAGATGCAAGAAAAAATCGAGCGGCAAGAGATGCACGAAAAAATAAGTAGAATTTTCCGACCCGCGATTTTTTATATGACGGAACTAACTCTCAAAAGCACGCAGAATTTTTATTAGATTTTCAAAAATTATTTATAAGTCTTGATTATAAAAAAAAATAATTTACTAATCGCCACAATTTAAGAACCTGAACAAATTCTGAAAAATCTGATATCACATAAAAATGTTCATATGTAAGTCCCAGTGGGACGACATTATTTGGGAATTTTTTCAAATTTTTCAGAAGCTTTTTTTATAACTTAGAAAAATAATCTATATGTTATCTATTAGAGTATGTATTAATTTAATTTAATCCAGAGAAAAATAGTCCTTTATTCCTTCAAGCTTATCACGGAAGCCAGCTCCGTTTTCGCGAGCAGTATGACAGCCAATACTGCAGCTCTCTATATATGTAGCGAGAGGATTGTATGTATGCCAAAGGCCGCGGCGAGAATGCGTGGTAATAAAATAGTTTCAAAAACGTGCAAATAATTCCGTTTTAATATCGTCTGAATTTGGTTATAATAATAAATGCACTAGAGCACGTGGTAAGCAAAGCACGTGTTGCTGTTCGTCATACATTACGTATACGCATTGTCTATCTCTCCCGCATCCGCCTGGCTGCGTGTTCGCCACGCTCGTCGATCGATCAATACTTTGACGTCACGCTGCTTGGCGCCAGCGTGCATTCGAGCGTCGCGAAACACTATTACTGTTCCGACCGTTCCGGCTGCTGAGAAGCAGGAGAGCGTATCTGACCACGTATGTCAATGACAATACCGCGCAATTATGAGCAAACGCTATGAAAATTTCGATTCTCAGCTTTTTTAAACGTCAATGTCGAGTTAGACTTTTATGCAAAAAGGCTGGCCAGCGCAGTTCACTTTATCGAATCAGCGTTCCGCGCGAAAAAGTAGACGGAATTATCCGCTTCTGAATTTTTTTTTTTTTACTTTCAATTTTTTCTCAAGAAATCCAAATGATACCTCTTTATCTTGCTTTTTCAACCTCATCATATCCATCATCATTTGGATTTTTCCGCGATGCCATCGGGAAGCACAAAAATCGATATTGACGTAATAATGCAAAATCACTTTTTTTTGCAATTTTGCCTATAAAAATTATTGATAAACTCTTTTCATTAGTCGTTGCTCGGGAACTATATTAATTTACGACTTATTTTATTCATAGAAGAAAATTGAATACGGGATACGGCATTCTCGAGTTAAAGTAGTTTTACGCACACGCACACGCACACGCACACGCACACGCACACGCACACGCACACGCACACGCACACGCACACGCACACGCACACGCACACGCACACGCACACGCACACGCACACGCACACGCACACGCACACGCACACGCACACGCACACGCACACGCACACGCACACGCACACGCACACGCACACGCACACGCACACGCACACGCACACGCACACGCACACGCACACGCACACGCACACGCACACGCACACGCACACGCACACGCACACGCACACGCACACGCACACGCACACGCACACGCACACGCACACGCACACGCACACGCACACGCACACGCACACGCACACGCACACGCACACGCACACGCACACGCACACGCACACGCACACGCACACGCACACGCACACGCACACGCACACGCACACGCACACGCACGCGCACGCGCACGCGCACGCGCACGCGCACGCGCACGCGCACGCGCACGCGCACGCGCACGCGCACGCGCACGCGCACGCGCACGCGCACGCGCACACGCACACGCACACGCACACGCACACGCACACGCACACGCACACGCACACGCACACGCACACGCACACGCACACGCACACGCACGTGTGCAAAAACGTATGAACATGAGTCCAATGTATAGAAAAGTCCTATAGATATGAGAAAATATGCTACTTACAGCGTTTCCCCATCGGTTTTGTTGACGGTGTAAAAATATCCATCGTACTCTCGGTCATCCAATACGACGTTTCGCTTCTCGCCATGAGCAAACATCGTAATTCAAACGATTTATATTCCACGAGCATTAACCAAATAATTCACCACAACATGTAAAATAATATAAAAATAAAAGAGATTTTCACTGCAATAAAACTATGACCGTGTCCTATGTCGTACTCGCACTCCGAAAAAAGACTCCAAAATCCGCGCCGCGTGATGGGGGTCGTGCCCGCGGCCCGACGAAGAAACAAAGTCGCGAGGAGCTTACACGATTCTCGGAAAGACTCCAAAATCCGCGCCGCGTGGTGGGGGTCGTGCCCGCGGCCGACGAAGAAACAAAGTCGCGAGGAGCTTACACGATTCTCGGAAAGACTCCAAAATACGTGTCACGTGGTAGCAGGCTTGCTCGCACCTGACAGAGAAACAAAATCGCGAGCGCCTCACCCGATTCTCGAGAATAACAATATTCGGCAGTGGCACAATTTTTTTTCTCCACAACGCCACAAAGGCTGACAACAGAAAATTCGAGAATAACAATATTTTCGGGAGTGGCACATTTTTTTTCTCCACAACGCCACAAAGGCTGACACGCGGTTGGCCCCGCTTGACCCTCAGGCAGACACTGACACGCGTCAACTGTGGCAAAGAAAAAAAAACCTCATTTTGTCCTTATTTTTCTTAAGTAGAAATGTAACCGCTATGAGACCGACAGAGATAGCTGCAAATTCGCGACCCAAAAATCTCCCAACCCGTTCATTTACTGGGAAAATGATAAGAGTAGTGAACTACAGAATTACTGCGCATAGTTTACCGTTCGCGTATTTTTCCCAAAAAATTAGCCGTCTTAAAGAATTTTGTTAGATTCATTAATTTTTTTTTTAAAGGTAGAGTTGAAAAAAATGTTGACATGGATGAAAAGATTTATTTTATAATTTATGATAATAACAAATAAAAACATTGAGAATTTGTAATTAATAAACGTGGCAATATATTCATAAATGAAAACAAAATGTTTCAATATCTACTAACTGGAATTCACCATTCGGGATAGATAGATAGAATTGTACGAAACGGGCGCAAAAAGTAAGCCGTGATTGGTACCTCTCTCTCGCTCGCCCCCTCTCTCTTTCTTCTCGACGCGTTCCCCTGGCTCTCCAGTCGACACACGAGAGTCAGTAGCAGCCAGTAGTTCGGTCTGTGTGGTTGGCGTCCGTATCCTCTGAATAAACTGTACCCGCTGAAGGCGGGTTTTTATTTCTTTTTTTTTTCCTCCGAAGTTCGGTGTCCAAGTATCTCGGAAATATCGGCTGAAAAAAATTCTCTCGCTCGCTCCCTCTCTCTTTCTTCTCGACGCGTTCCCCTGGCTCTCCAGTCGACACACGAGAGTCAGTAGCAGCCAGTAATTCGGTCTGTGTGGTTGATGTCCGTATCCTCTGAATAAACTGTACCCGCTGAAAGAGGGTTTCTATTTCTTTTTTTTTTCCTCCGAAGTTCGGTGTCCACGACTCGTAAGTATCGGCTAAAAAAAATTCTCTCGGTCGCGACGCTTAAGCGTACACAGCAAAGATCCGGTTTATTATATAGTGACGCATTTCTCCCTAAAGAGATCTTTAGGGAGCTCGCGAGAGATCATCCGTCACCATGCTGCGAAATCCACCGCAAGGATTGCAAATCCGGGAGCGCGCGAGGCTTCAACAAAGAGTTTTCGATGGATATTCATACGTCTTCCACTGTCAGGACGACACAGCTACGTAAGTTACTTTTTTTCTGTTTTTTTTTTCCGTGTACTTTACGCCTTAGTTTTTGTTCCAACCCTCCAATTATTTAGGCAACGGTTGTTTGTTCGTTTATTATTATTATTATTATTATTATTATTATTATTATTATTATTATTATTATTATTATTATTATTATTATTATTATTATTATTATTATTATTATTATTATTATTATTATTATTATTATTATTATTATTGCTATTGTTACAGGTACGTAAAGTGTAGAAACCGACTGACACATAATTGCCGGGGGTTTGGCAAAATCGTCGATGAAGAATTGATCATACTCCGAGAACACAGCCATCCCGCTGATCATACAATCGCGATGAGGAGAGAGTTTATAAACGCTCTCTACGATGCCGCAGTGACGCAGCTGCGCACCATCGCCGATATTTATCATATCGTAGCAGAACGATATCGCGCGGCTTCGGCGCTTTTTGATCGCGAAAGCATTTTGCTGAAAATGGTGAAATGGAGAAAAACGTTTCGACCCCCTACGCCTCGCTCGTACGCCGACCACCTGGAACAACTGTACTCTGCGGAGCATCAGGTGTTTCGGGTACACGACCACGGGATCGTGGATGCATCGCTTGCAACGAGGAACGGCGTCGCGGAAGCGATTATTATCTCGGATCCTGCATTAATAGAAAAACTCTCAGAGTGTAGGACTTTGTTCATCGGATCAGCTACAAAGGTAGTTCCATCGAACTGTGAAAATACCAAGGAACTGATGGTCGTCGTGGCCATTTACCACGAATATGTGAGTATTTGACAGTTTAAATTTTACGTAATGTAAATTTAATTTTTTTCTTGAAGCCTAGATAACGATTATCGTTACGAACCGAGTTGCGAAAAGTACTTGGAAACAAGTACTTGAAAAGTACTTGAAGTACAACAAGCACTTGGTACTTGAAGTACTTGTGTAAATGTATGAGAAATTAACATGGTTTTTTGAACCATGCGTACTATAGAAATTACGTTTGGACATTTCAGTTCGATAAATTATATTGAGTCATTTTTTAAAAAAGTCTAATCAAAAGATTTAAAAAAATGAAATTATAACCGTGTGTTCCTTGATTCATACGTTTTTGTCGCTGCCTATATTCAAGATGAATTCCAAATACATCAGACACGTACGACATGTATCACACGTTTCTCTAAGTGGCTGTATTCTTGATACATTCCAGAGAAAAATAAAAATATTCTCTGTAACCTCACTTCCGGTTTTATAAACCGAAAGCGACACTCGGTGTTTTTAAATCTCATTGTCGGCCGGAAGTGACGTCATACCGAGAGCACCTCACTTACTGCTTGAAAATTTAACTTTTCGACTGCACGTATTTCCGGTATATATATATATATATATATATATATTGTGACGCGGTTTTTTTTCGGTCGCGTCCCAGATCCTCGTGAACTACGGGATTTGGCGAGCACACGGGACCTATCATGTCGCTCGGAGTCCCAGGCGATCTCAAGGGCAAAACTGTTGTAGAGGCAAAATATTAATTCCCAAGGAATTTATTTTTATTGTTTTTCGGGACCATCTGGAGCTGAGCTGATCCTCCCTACGGACTGTCGACGGCATGGTTTTACCTCTTTCGCCCGTTTGCACGCTTACGCTTTGGCTTTCTGTCTACCCCTGCACCGTCCTGGGCGCAAGATTTCCGTCAGTCGCAGCTTGATGGATGCAGGCAACGAGGACCTCCGGTACCGCTGAATCTACAAGAGATGCCGAGCTTCGACGCGCCGTACATTTAGCCTATAAGCGACGAATTCAAATATAGGTCGCGCGCGTGAAATTAGTTACGCGAGGTAGGCCTTATCGGGAGAGGCGCCAGGTACCGGACACCGGACAGAAATCGGGAAAAGTGGGGAGCGAGAGAGAACGCGAGCGAGGCGGCGAGCACGACCCCGAAAATGAGGTCAGGACTCTCTTCTGTGAAGCGACGGTGATACGACGCGTGTGCTCGCCGGGTAGATTTTTCGTGTCGATTCGCGTGCGAGTTTGCAAAGGTTTCTCTGTGCGAGGTGGAGAAGTCGTCTACCAGGCCGTTTGGCGGAGTATCCGTGACCGTGGTACATTGGAAGGACGGAGGAAACCGGTACCGGCAAGGAGTATTTCCGTCACAAACATCTTTTGCGGTAAGACTTCTGATTTTCGGGAAAATTGTTGGACACGCGTTCGTTACCGGTTTGCGCGCAGACTGTCGAGCGTGCCCGCGACTCGATCGCGGCGTGGAGTTCCGTCCTGGGCAAAACAGGCTTATGTTTCCGTCGATCATAATTTGTGCTTCTTTTCATTAATTCTCGGGGAAAAATCTTTCTGTCTCTTTTCTTTTTTTTTGTCATTCGGGGATCATAAGCGCCGGGAATTGGACGGCCTCTCGCCGCACCGGTACCGTAACATCGGAGAGATCGCCTGCGCGAAATTTGTGTAGAGCGGAGGAGAGTGCGTGTGTGTTTGGCGTGGCGTGCAGGTTTCGAGCTCGCGCGGGTGAAAAACGTAGGCTTTTCTTTCGCGGCTGAGGACGTCGAAAAAGCATCGTGGAAAATACACGGGTCTCGAGACCGCCGCCGTTAGTGTTTCGTGTTCTTTGTTTGCTCGTTTGTCAGTTCGGTGGACATTGCGAATTTTCGGATCTCGGGTGGTACCGCTCCGAAAGCGATCGCGAGGCGCAGCCTGCACGCCGAGATCGTGGGTGTGTGTGTGTGCGCGGCGAAACATCGCCCTTCGCGCGACGACGACGATCGGACAGCGGTACAGTCCGTCCATTTTACGAGTGCGAGATTTAGTAGGGAAGAATAGGACTGGCCCGTCATTAGATATTCCGGACTTCTTCCGGTACCGTATCTTCTTCGAAATTTATTTTACGAATTTTTATTACTATTCTTTTTCCCGGGCCAGGATCTCTGTAACGCGTAGAAAAATTCAAACCGGTGAACTGAGTAGCTGGGGCGAATTTAGTAGGGACTGATTTTGTACGCGGTTTTTCTTTCCATTGTATTGAACTGTAATAAATCGGGTGGCTTCGGCCGATTATTTTCGGCATTTTGTACTTTTGGAGTAGCAAATTTTCACCCCCCTCACCCCTCTACCCTCGCCTAGCTGCAGCTGCCGGAGCAGTGAGAGTGCGTGCTTTCAACAACATCGGTACCGACCGTGCCGATTAATTGATAATCGGCTGGCGCCCACGGAAAATAATTTAAACGGTCGAGAGGCACGCCGTTGGTGACCGAACAATCACCTTTTGGAACCTGAGGAAAAGTTGGCGGTCGCAAGTGGCGCCCAACGTGGGGCCCGAGGTGAAAATTTTGCGGTAGTTTTGTTTAATTTATCTATTTCGGTTTTTTTGTGTATTATTTTCTCGACTTCTTAATTTAATTCACTTATTTTATTTTCTTGACTTTTTAATTAACATTTTTAATATTTTATTACCGTCTTTCGGACTTTATATTTGATTGATTTTTTTGTTTGCGATTAGCTTTAATTTTATTGTTGGATTTCTTAATTTCCGACTATTTAGTTATTGGTGATTTGAGGATCGGGTTATTAGTGGCCGATCAATATTGGAATATTTTAAGAATTGTGCGCTCCGGTACCGTTTGCCGTGAGGTGTTAGGCCGTGCGTGGTAGCTTTTGGCGCGGACTGTACCGCTTCGCGTCTTCGCTCGCCGGACGAGTGTTTACATTTTTTTTCGAGCGTTTGGGCTGATCGGTTGTTCGGCGGGGGCTCGAATTGGAAATTTGGTCGAGTTCCAGCGTTGATCCGATTTAGCATTGTCGCGTGAATATATTATCTGAATATTTCGGGTGGTCAAGGCCGTGGGCAATCGGGGTCAGTGGACTTGGCGCTCGGAGGCCTACGCGGTTCGCGCACGACGTGTCGGGCGCGTTGACTGGTTCGAAGCTTTTTTATTTATTTATTTTTTTTATATTATTGTTTTTCCCTTGCTCCTTTGACTTTTGTTCAGTTTTATTGATCGTTATTTTTGACTTTTCGGTTTTTTTAAAAAAATTTATCTTTCATTTTTCGTTTACCTTCAGGTTGTTATTTCCGATTTTCCCTTTAATCGAATTTTTCTATTGCTTTCGTCTTTTCTCCTGATTTCCATTTTCTAGTTATTTTTTTCCCCTTTTTTTTAACCTTGCGTGTATTTTATTTTGGGGTTATTATTTTTTCCCCTCTTTATCGATTCTCTCTTTGATTTTATTTTCCTGCCTATTCTTCCGTTCAACTTTCTTTGAATTATTTCCTGGGTTTATCTTTCTTTTTCCCATCTTGCTCCCTATTCAGTCGACGTTGTCCGCGAGTCGATGCGTGCCCCGGTGGGCTAATTGTTTCTTTTCCGATTTCGATTTTGGGTGTACCGCGGGTTCGACGCTGCCGGGTTTACCCCAGCCGAGCGGCTCTGCAGCTTCTGATAGCGTTTAAGAATTATCTATGCATTGTTTGTGATTATTGTTGTTCAGATTTTTTTGTGTGTGTTCGCTCGTCTCGTCCGAAACTCGAGTTTTCTTTTCCCGTGGCGCGGATCACGCTGCCTGGGGAAGCGTCGGGATTTTCGGCGACCTCTTGCCTTTGTTTCAGGTGCGCTGACACATCCGGCTTGGACATCTACCGGTAGGTGTTAGCCTAAGCAGTGACCTCGGTGTTCGCGTGGCGATAGGCCGGTCAGCGCAGTGGCTTCATTTAGGGTTTGTTCTGGCCTAATGAAGCCGTAGATTTTTTTTTCATTTCTCGTTTCTTGACCGTCTATTGACGTTTAGTTTATTTATTGATTATTAGTATTTTATTTTGCGACATTTGGACTATTTATTAATTACTAGGGTTTTATTTTTTTTGACATTTAGTTAGTTATTAATTATTTGACAATTTCGATTAGTTTTATTTATCGACTATTCCCGATATTTTATTTCGTGCCTTCGTATTTATTGACCTTTTTTTATTTATTTATTTTTTTTATTTTTTTATTTTTTTATTTTTATTTTTTTTCCCCTTTTTTGATCTGCGCTGGTCGGCTCTCTTTTATCGCCTCGACTAATTTACCGCTCCGCTTCATTCCTGCCTGTGCGATTGTGGTTCGCTATTGCCCTTGCTTTATTTTTATTTGCGCTTTCGCTTCGTGGCTCTCTCTCTTTCGCTTTCGCTTTTGCCACGCTTATTCGTCGGGGACATGGACACGTACCGACCGGGAGCCCGACTCCTTGAGGAGCTGGAGCGTCTCTCGGACGACCATTTGCACTTCCAGCTGGAACAGCGAGGATTACCCCTGGAGGGTTCGCGACAGGTTCGGATCGCGCGCGTGTACCAGGCTCTCTTTCCGATAGCCCATATGGACCTCGACCAAACGATGTTCGGCAGTGGACCCTCTCGGTCTTCGTCGGGAATCGGTACCGGAAATGGAAGCGTGGTGATCACGATGTCTCTGGAACGCGGTAGATCCGAAACATCGCGGGCCGCGGAGGCGGCGAGCCTGGAGTTAGGCTCCTTCCGGAATAACGCGGTTGCAAATTCACACGCGAGAGCCAACTCACTGAACGATGCGTCGCGGGAGGGACGCGTGGTGCACCATTCGGTCGTTTATAATTCGTCGAATAATCGGCCGGGGAATAATTCGAACGATCGACGGGTGGATAATTCGGCGAATAATCGTCCCGCGAATAATATCAACGATCGTCGCGAAGGAAACCTGAACGGCCGGGGTGAATTAAATTCGATGTATCCTCCGGAGCGGAACCCATCAGGAGGGCGAATCGTGAGTTTCGCCGACGAACCGAGGATGCCACACCGATCCTCGCCGATTCCGCGTGCGGAGGCGGAGGGCTGGAGGCCTAGCCCCTACGACGCCAGGGCTAACGATCCCGATTACTGGCGGGATTCCCACGACTCACAATACGGCATTGCGAGGAACAATCGCGGTCATGACGATTCGCGATTCGGCGTGTCGGGTTTTGGCCGATACCCCGTCGACTCGCGATCGGGATTTTCGGGATATGGTCGTGGTCATCAGGACTCACTAAATACCGGGATGAACGCCTATAATACCCTGCGTAAATGGGACCTGAAATTTTCGGGAGCGCGTGGCGAGGACGTCGAAGAATTTTTGTCTCGTATCGAGGAAGGGCGTCGATTGGTACCGGTTTCCGACGCCGATTTATTGAGCTGTATTCCGTTCTTTTTGTCGGGAATCGCGCACATCTGGTTCCGTAGTGGGAGAAGGCATTACTCCACATGGTCGGAGTGCGAAGCCGCCTTTCGCAATAGATTCTGCGATCCCACTCTGCAGTTTTCGCTCCGGGAGGAAATCTTACGACGCACGCAGGGCGCTGAAGAGCCCGTATCCGATTTTCTCACGTGCTTAAGGGCAATGTTCGAACGTGTGGTACCGCCGATGCGAGAGTCGGAGCAGCTCGACTACGCTCATCGCAACATGCTGCCTCGGCTGCAGATAGCCATCATGCGAGCAGATGTCGCCACTTTTGAGTCGCTGGAGAGAATGGCGACCATGGCAGAGAGGAGTTATCGGGCGGGACAATATTACCGCGCTCCCCCCACGCCGGAGAGCTCTCTGTATCCCGATTTGGTTTATCACCCGCCGACACAGAAGCCGAGGGCGAGAGCGGTGGGATTTGCGATCGCCGACGCGGATTCGGGAAAGTCAAGGCACGGCGAATGCCTTTGCCATGAGTGTGAGCGGCCGGCGCGCGAGGACGACTATCCCCGCGTTCAGAGCTCGCACCCCTGCTATTACGTGCAGCCCGCCGCAGGTACCAGAGTTAACTCGGTACCGACGACTCCACCGCGAACTGCATTGGCCGCGAGACCAGCCACCCCCGCGCGGGCTCGGACTCCGACAAGAACGCAGGAGGCTACTCGCCCGGCGGCCCTGTCACCTGGTGCGCATGCGACGGTGTCGGCCACGGCTCTGCCGTTTACACCTGTACCTGGAGTGACGAATGGACCATCGGATGCACCGACAGCGCGACCACCTATTATTTGTTTCAACTGCAGCCAACAAGGACATTTGTCGCGAGGATGTACGGCACCGAGGCGTCTTCGCTGCTATAATTGTGGCAAGGAGGGAGAGACGACCCGCACCCCTCATGAGTGTAAGGGAAACGCGGACGGGAATCGTCAATAGAGGCCGCTACGATTCCTTCAACGTCGGAAAAGGCCCGTGCAGCAGTACCGATAATTTCTCCTGGTCTCTGGAACGAATTATGCCACGCGGCGAGAGATCCCGACGCGCCGCGAACCGTGCTCGTGGTATTACTGGATTTTTTTGGAGAGGTGCTGCCAGCCGTCATCGATAGCGGAGCGACGAGTACCTACATTGGTCCCGAGGGTCTTGTGTTAACCGCGCGGAAGGGATTTTTACGAGAGAAAACACCAGATCGACCGTGTATAATCGCGAACGGTACGGAGATAATTTGCAACGAATCGGTCGAGTTTCCGGTTAAGCTTCAAGATCGCGAGCAAACCCTTGTGGCTCGCGTTAGTGAAGAATTGCCGGTACAGTTATTACTGGGTTTGGATTCACTCGCACGTTTGCAAATTGTCGTAGACCACGTCTGTCGCGTATGGTATTTTAGCGGAGAAACCACGAACCAATTACATTTCGCGACGGTGGACGGTCCCGATCGCGTCGATTTTTGTGCTCCCATCTCGGATCTGTCGGCTGACGAGGCGAAGAGGCTCGAGAGCTTTCTTCAGGAACACATCCCACGACTCCGTAAGGCACCCGGAGTAACCACGCTTATCGAGCATCGACTGGAGGTGGGGAATAATGCTCCCATTAAACAGCGTTATTATCCGGTCACGCCGATTATTATGCGAGCGATGTACGACGAGGTGGACCGCATGCTGGCCGCTGGCGTGATCGAGCCTTCTCAGAGCGATTGGAGCAGCCCCGTCCTCATGGTGAAACAGGGAGAAAAATATCGATTTTGTCTGGACCTCCGGAAGGTGAACGATGTGACGAAGAAAGATGCATATCCTTTACCCCGGATGGACTATATCCTCGATCGACTTCGCACAGCACGGTATATTTCGACGAGCGATCTAAGCAAGGCCTTTCATCAGATTCCGCTGGCCGAAGATTCCCGCGAAATCACTGCTTTTACGGTGCCAGGGAAAGGACTCTTCCAGTTCAGACGCATGCCGTTCGGGCTCACGAACGCGCCGGCGACATTTCAGCGTTTGCTGGACCGACTTATCGGTCCCGCAATGGAGCCGCACGCGTTCGCCTACCTGGACGACGTTATCGTTATATCGGAAACCTTCGCCGATCATCTGAAAATTTTAGCCAACGTATTCGATCGCATTCTGTCGGGGGGATTATTAATCAACCCCGAGAAATGCGATTTTTGCTGTCGCGAGGTTAAATATCTGGGCTTCGTGGTGAACCGCGAGGGATTGCGAGTCGACGCCGACAAGACGGTCGCGATAAAAGAATATCCCGCGCCGAAGAGCATCGCACAGATTCGACGATTTCTGGGGATGACATCATGGTACCGGAGCTTTATACCAAATTTTGCGACTGTCGCTGAGCCACTGACACGATTGACCCGGAAGAAACAGGCATGGGTTTGGGGCGAGGAACAACAGTCGAGTTTTGATGCCCTGAAGGAGGCGTTGACATCTCCCCCGACTCTTGCAAGGCCCGATTTTTCGAGGCAGTTTACACTGCAGACCGACGCCAGTAGCATAGGGCTCGGAGCCGTCTTAACGCAAGAGACCGATGGCGTTGAGCATCCAATCGCCTTTGCGAGTCGAACCTTATCGAGCGCCGAGAAGAATTACACCGTGACTGAGCAGGAGTGCTTGGCGATTCTCTGGGCGGTCGATAAATTTCGAATGTATTTGGACGGGTACCGATTTCGAGTCATTACTGACCACGCTAGCCTGCAGTGGCTTCGGAATTTAAAAGGTCCCACGGGTCGACTCTCGAGATGGGCGCTTAGCATGATGCGGTACGATTTTGAAGTCGTTCACCGTAAGGGTGCTTTGAATCATGTACCTGACGCGCTTTCGCGGATGTTTGAGTCGACACCGTCCGAGGGACCGGAAGCCATCGCCGAGCCTCGGGTCTGCGAAGAAATCTGGGTGATGATAGACGAGACGGTACCGGAATTAACGCAAGAAGAACTGGAGGATCCCTGGTTCGTCCGACGACATCGGGAGATCACCGAAAATCCAGAACGATTCCCGGATTGGAGAATTGACGGGACGAGGATGTACGTGCGCCGTCGTACTGAGCGCCAACTTCCGGTGGGAATGGAAGACTCGGAGTGGAAGCTAGTGGTTCCCAAGGCGGCACGAGAGCGAGTGTTGCGAGAGAGTCACGATGCGCCGCAAGCGGGCCATCTCGGTACCGATAAAACTTTTCGTCGAGCCGTCTATTCATATTATTGGCCGCGATTATACGCCGAGGTCGCGCGTTATGTACAGCGTTGCGAGGTGTGTCAGCGCACGAAATCCGTGCAGCGTCCGCCTTTGGGTATGATGGGCCGACGAGTTGTTGAGGGGCCGTGGGCAGTCGTGGCCGCGGACATTATGGGACCTTTTCCCCCGAGCCGCTCGGGCTACGCATATGTGCTAGTTATACAAGACCTATTTAGCAAATGGGTGGAGTGCTGTCCCCTCAGGAAGGCTACAGGGGTAAAAATTAAAGAGGCGCTCGAGGAGCTCGTTTTTTTCGCGTTGGGGAGCACCGGAAGTCCTTCTGACTGATAACGGTACCGAATTCGTTAATCGGAGTTTGTGGGCTTTAGCCGAGGAGTATGGCATTTGTCCCAGTCGAGCGAGTAAATCGGGTGTTAAAGACGATGATAGTAGCCTTTATTAAAAACGATCATAGAACCTGGGACGCACACCTATCTGAATTTCGGTTTGCTTTCAACACCGCGCATCACTCCTCTATCGATAATAGTCCGGCTTATTTAAATTTGGGTAGAATGCCTCGCCCTCATCATTTTTACCGGCGCGAGGGAGGGGATAGAGTCTTGGTTCCGTTGTCTCGCGATGATTGGTCCGTTCGCATGCGTGAATTGGAAGCGTTACGCGAGAAGGTACGTTATGACCTCGAGGAGGCTTATCAGAGGCAAATAATGTGTAGAAATCCGGCACGAAACCGTCATTCTCTGCTCGACCCGAAGGTCTCTCGCCCATATGAGCAAACGCAACAAAAATCCTATCTTGTTACTTTCTTGTGCCCAAAAACCACTACCCCCCAGTGCACACTCAGGCCTGGAAAAACAAACCGTTCGATTTGAGTGTCCTGCTCGCCGAGAGCACAATTGTGCTAGCCCCAGGTAGCCATAACTGAAATCTCACGGATACTGGCTATGTATCCGAGGTAAGAGCCACAGCGATGAGATCCCGTCCTCACCTTCAGACACGTGCAAATTCGATCCTCTCCGTCGTACGATCCTCCGAGGAGCAAGCCCGGAGACCACGGCGCTCTGTAAACACGAAGTCCATTGCGCGCGTCATCCCCCGGAACCATACGCCTGACATGCCTGGGGAGACATACTTGATGCATCCACCAAGGCAGAGATTCGCGAACCGCATCACATCCAGGCTCGCTTGTATGCCGCAGAAAGCCCCTTTAATGTACGTTGCAGTGCCCGGGTGCAATCCGACCAATTTTTACCAAAGGAGCGAAGGAACGATACGGGTGGAGCACGTCGGCCTGAGCCTAAGTGCTGCGCGTACCCGCATCGACCATCGATCCTCATACGATGAACGCAACCCGAACTCACGATGGCAAGAGCTCCCTTCCAACGACCGTCTCGCGTCCTAAAAGACCAGCCCATTGGAGTCGCTGCCCTTACGGGCGACGTTCCCCGATGGACCATAGCTACGCAGTGCGGTACTTGTTTTCCAGGAAACAACGTTGCCTCGATCCTCGCTCCGATTTTTCCCGTATGGGTTATTGGTTTTAGTTTTCGCCTTTACCAGCTCGTTTGCATTTCTTCACATTGAAATTCAGAGCGTGGGCGTGCCTTTTCCAGCTCGTTTGAATTTCTTCACGTTGACATCCAGAGCGTGGGCAATGCCTTTTCCAGCTCGCTTGAATTTCTTCACGTTGATTTTCAGAGCGTGGGCAATGCCTTTTCCAGCTCGCTTGAATTTCTTCACGTTGATTTTCAGAGCGTGGGCACAAATAAAAAAAATAAAAATAAAAATAGCGCCGCGCACGACACCCGAAGGTGCCGCACGCGACGCCACATGGAGCATCGCGCGCGACACCCGAAGGTGCCGCACGCGATGCCCCGTACCGTTGGTCCGTGTTTCACACTCTCTCGAGTACGAAAATAATTCCGTAAACGAGAAGTATAGCTCACATGATCTACCGGCGATAGGTGGTTCCTCCGCAGAGTAGCACCAGTCTTTACTCGGTCTCCGACCATGCTAGGTGGCTTATCAGAGGCAATCCGCTCAATATAACAAACATCGCTCGGTACCGAATTTTGCGCTCGGCGATAAAGTATGGCGACGTCAGCGTGTACTGTCCTCGGCCACTCAACACATCGCTGCGAAACTCGCGAGTAAATATTTCGGACCGTTCATTGTATCCCGGGTTATATCTCCGGTGGTCCTCGAGCTTTCGGACGAGGCAGGTAAAATTGTGGGTAAGTCGTCCGTCGAGGACCTAAAAATATATCATGCTCCGCTCCGCAGCGATGACCCCGGAGGAGGCGGCGCAGCTGATCGCTCTGCTGGGACCGATGCTGCATCGGGCCCTGATGGCGGAGAGGACGACGCCCGAGCGAGCTCTGGCGGCCGAGGTTCGTACGCTTCTCGAAGAGGCCTACGTCAGCGCGGACTTCGACATGCCGATACGGGGAGTCCGTAACGCTGGACCGATTGTCCGGGGTATCCTGGGCCGATGGGGCGAGCAAGTTGACGAGCCGGAGCCGGAGGAGACCTCCGCTGAGATATCCGTAGCGGAGTCGAGTTCGGCCAATGGGGACGAGGTAGAGGGAGAGAGTGGAGGTACCGAGGACGGGACCGTGGCTATTTCCGGCGCATCCAGCGTGGTACCGGAGGAAAATTTGCCGCCCTTCCTGCCCATTTTCGGAGGCCTCTGGGGTCCATACGGACCGGACGAACCCCGGGGACGATCCCGGTTACCACCGGCCGGACGTGGGAGAGCACGACCGGTGGGGCAAGCCCGCGAGGCTCCCTCCCCTCCTGTTCCGGGACGGGGGGGAGTGATTCCACGACCACGATCAGGTTCGACCTCGGCCCGCTGCTTTAACTGCGGGGAGATCGGACATCCTCGACGCCGATGCAAGGTCCCGCTCCGGACGGACCTTTATTGCTTCAACTGCGGACGGGACGGATATTCGATGGCCGATTGTCCGCGGTGTAGTGCATGGTGGCGCTCCACCGGCGGAACGTTCAACGCCGCCACGCGGGATCCAAGGCTGCTGGATCGGCAGCGACGCGAGGCAGAGAGAGCCCAGCCTGAACACGGTACCGGGCGGGAGGTTTCCAAGAGGGAGGCTGCTGACCCGGGCGACGATTGACTGGCACGTTCGCCGAATCAGGCCCTCGACGTCGACGTCGGACTGCGTTTATTTTTTTATTTATTTGCTTTCTTTTCTTTATTTATTTCTTTCCATTATTTCTCTCTATTGTTCTTTGCTTTGTCCTCGGCCATTCTCCTCGATTTATCGCCGTTTCGAAACGAGGAGAATCTCCGCTAATAGATTCCTTTTGCTTTTTTTTCCCGCACTTTTGTAATTTTTTTTTTGAGGTACCGAGCATTCGGTTGTTGTAAATAAACGCATTATTAACGCACCGATGTTCGCTTTTTTCTCGCATGTTATCTCTCCACGATTGCACCGTATGCCTTGCTTCTTTATACGTTTTTTTTAACGACGCCTTGAGAGCACCTGGGACCGAATTTGCATCGCCCGTCGAATTTTTGGTTCTGTGTTGTCCGACCTCGAGTCAGAGGTTTTCCGGCCGAGGACGGCCTTGCCGGAGGGGGGAATCGTTGTAACGCGGTTTTTTTTCGGTCGCGTACCAGATCCTCGTGAACTACGGGATTTGGCGAGCACACGGGACCTATCATGTCGCTCGGTGTCCCAGGCGATCTCAAGGGCAAAACTGTTGTAGAGGCAAAATATTAATTCCCAAGGAATTTATTTTTATTGTTTTTCGGGACCATCTGGAGCTGAGCTGATCCTCCCTACGGACTGTCGACGGCATGGTTTTACCTCTTTCGCCCGTTTGCACGCTTACGCTTTGGCTTCTGTCTACCCCTGCATCGTCCTGGGCGCAAGATTTCCGTCAGTCGCAGCTTGATGGATGCAGGCAACGAGGACCTCCGGTACCGCTGAATCTACAAGAGATGCCGAGCTTCGACGCGCCGTACATTTAGCCTATAAGCGACGAATTCAAATATAGGTCGCGCGCGTGAAATTAGTTACGCGAGGTAAAAGTGGGGAGCGAGAGAGAACGCGAGCGAGGCGGCGAGCACGACCCCGAAAATGAGGTCGGGACTCTCTTCTGTGAAGCGACGGTGATACGACGCGTGTGCTCGCCGGGTAGATTTTTCGTGTCGATTCGCGTGCGAATTTGCGAAGGTTTCTCTGTGCGAGGTGGAGAAGTCGCCTACCAGGCCGTTTGGCAGAGTATCCGTGACCGTGGTACATTGGAAGGACGGAGGAAACCGATACCGGCAAGGAGTATTTCCGTCACAAACATCTTTTGCGGTAAGACTTCTGATTTTCGGGAAAATTGTTGGACACGCGTTCGTTACCGGTTTGCGCGCAGACTGTCGAGCGTGCCCGCGACTCGATCGCGGCGTGGAGTTCCGTCCCGGGCAAAACAGGCTTATGTTTCCGTCGATCATAATTTGTGCTTCTTTTCATTAATTCTCGGGGAAAAATCTTTCTGTCTCTTTTCTTTTTTTTTGTCATTCGGGGATCATAAGCGCCGGGAATTGGACGGCCTCTCGCCGCACCGGTACCGTAACATCGGAGAGATCGCCTGCGCGAAATTTGTGTAGAGCGGAGGAGAGTGCGTGTGTGTTTGGCGTGGCGTGCAGATTTCGAGCTCGCGCGGGTGAAAAACGTAGGCTTTTCTTTCGCGGCTGAGGACGTCGAAAAAGCATCGCGGAAAATACACGGGTCTCGAGACCGCCGCCGTTAGTGTTTCGTGTTCTTTGTTTGCTCGTTTGTCAGTTCGGTGGACATTGCGAATTTTCGGATCTCGGGTGGTACCGCTCCGAAAGCGATCGCGAGGCGCAGCCTGCACGCCGAGATCGTGGGTGTGTGTGTGTGCGCGGCGAAACATCGCCCTTCGCGCGACGACGACGATCGGACAGCGGTACAGTCCGTCCATTTTACGAGTGCGAGATTTAGTAGGGAAGAATAGGACTGGCCCGTCATTAGATATTCCGGACTTCTTCCGGTACCGTATCTTCTTCGAAATTTATTTTACGAATTTTTATTACTATTCTTTTTCCCGGGCCAGGATCTCTGTAACGCGTAGAAAAATTCAAACCGGTGAACTGAGTAGCTGGGGCGAATTCAGTAGGGACTGATTTTGTACGCGGTTTTTCTTTCCATTGTATTGAACTGTAATAAATCGGGTGGCTTCGGCCGATTATTTTCGGCATTTTGTACTTTTGGAGTAGCAAATTCTCACCGCCCTCACCCCTCTACCCTCGCCTAGCTGCAGCTGCCGGAGCAGTGAGAGTGCGTGCTTTCAACAACATCGGTACCGACCGTGCCGATTAATTGATAATCGGCTGGCGCCCACGGAAAATAATTTAAACGGTCGAGAGGCACGCCGTTGGTGACCGAACAATCACCTTTTGGAACCTGAGGAAAAGTTGGCGGTCGCAATATATATATATATATATATATTGTGACGTGATTTTTCGATCACGGTCAAAAAAAATACAAATAAATAGCATTTTTCGCTACAGCTACCGACTTAGAGAAATAACGTTCCCGTTTCGCTGCCCTTTTGCTGGTTACGGTACCGTCCAGCTCCCGTTACGAGAGGGTTCGTGAGTTTTCCGACCCTATCAAGTTTAGTATGGAGTTTAGTATGGAGCTTAGTATGGAGTTTAGTATGGGGCTTACGGATAAGTTAAGGATTTGGTTCAGTTAAGGTCGGAACCTCGAGTCTATTCGGTGGAGGGAATCCCGACGTACTGGGAAACACGAATAGAGGAGAGTTCGACGGAGGTTTCGTCGCGAATACGTCAAAGTCCGGTGCAAACCCGGCGCTCCGGTTAGGTGATAATGCACGGCGTTGGAGAACAGGCGGAGTACGGTTTTTTGTCCAGGCAAGGTTCGAGCCCCTTGTGCTGAGTTTTTGTGAGAAGAGAGCCTTGTTTTCACGCCGTGAATTTCGAGTAACGATCGCGACGATCCTCAAAGCTACCGCGTTACAGTTTCGGCTCTCGTATCGATGACGTCACGAAAAAGTTTGAGAGGGCAGCAGTTATTGGCTAAGGATCCCGTAATAATCATAACGTCCCGTCGGATGTATTGTCGTAGGCTAATCAGTCTACCGAGAGGCGTCCTCGAGGTATCTCGGGCCTCTCACGCTCCCGTGTTTACGTTTTCGGCTATTGTCTCGCGCTGAGTCGTGTGTTCTCGCTCGCGCTACCGTAGACTCCGGCTATCGCTCTCGCTCGAGTTCGTGCGTCTCGCTTACGCTACCTGTCACTTCGTGCGTTCGCGAATGGACTAGAGTACGGCTTGTGTTACGCGAATTCGTTGCCGATTTTTCTGTGTTCGAGAGGCGTTGCGAATAACGCTCTCGAGGTGCAGTGATCGTGATTCAGTTTCGGTGCATCCTGAGATGCCGTTCCCGCCCCTTGTTGGATTAAATTACGCCGCTTCGGTAAGTCTCTCGTTGGATTAATTGTCGATCGCGTACGGAATTTGTTCTCGCTTCGCTCGCTTCGATCGCTCGATCAGCTGAGCGCTCCCGATGCACGTGTGTGCGAGCTCCCGTGGCTTAATAGCCAAAAATTAATATTGTTCTCGGTAACGTAAGGTCTCGATTTCGATTTTGTTGGTCCAGTGTTATTTTATTGGCAAAAGGATCGCGACCCTTCTACCACAACCCGCATCCTGAGCGACCGTGCATTTCCGGCACCGTCGCTTTCGCGAGCGTTTCCGGCGTTATCGTTAGACGAGCTTCGCGCTCGTAGATCTCGATACCGTGTGTGTTTTGTTGTACCGTTTCGTTATGTCCTTGCGGAGGTCGACTCGCCCAATCGACCTCCAGTTTAGACCGGATTCTCAATCTCCGGCGAAACAAAAATTGATTAGTGGAGTGAGCCCGCTCAACTCACTCCCGGTTTGGGCCGGTTGTTAATACCGGTGAAACAAAAATTAACTGGCGCCCTCCGGGACGCCGATGCACTCGCGGAGGTGGCGGCCGAAGGTGACGTTTTTGGAGTTCCCGATTTTCGCGTAAAGTTTAGTTTTCTTGATTATCGATTTTTGGCTACCGTATCGCGTTAGCTCCCGGAAAATACGTCACAATATATATATGGCGATGTATACAATTCCGTGTTTATATGAACGAGCTTCGTTCATGTTAACACGACTTTGTACCCATGGTGACTTTTTACTGGACACCATGGTACCTGAAGTATTTTCTTGTACTTTGCCAAGGTCTGATTTTCACTGTAGTGGTTATGAATTTTTTATTTTCAATTGTTAAGGCTTTCCCCTGCGTCTTTGGGTGGTCGAAGTGCCGTGGCGAGTCGTCCTATCAGGAACTTCTCCGACCTCTCGTTAGGCAAATCACTCCGCAAAAAGTTTACACAAACTTCGATAGCAAACTTCATCGCGCAGTGAACGCACAATACGAGGATGCCACAATTTCTGGAGATTTCTACAGTTATTGCACTGTCAGTAGATCATTATTAACAAATTTCAATTTATGTAATAGCAAGTTTTTATAAAATTAATAATTGCATTCTGTATTTCTGAGCAGACGATACTCGATAATGCGACGGACATCGATTTGAACGATTTGGAAATCCGATCGATAATTAAACGCCTTATGGGACTCGCACTTCTACCACCGGACGTAATACGGGACACGTTCGCGATGGTTGCAGCGTCGATGCGCGAAGACAACATCGACGAGCTTGTACCATTGTTGGAATGGTTTCGCGAGTCGTGGATAGACAGAGTCACTCCTGAACGCATGAGCTGTTTTCGACGGATCGAAGCCTTAGCAGACTGCGTAATGACGAATATCCAAAACTTGGACAATCGTCTATATGGAGAATATAGAGCGGTGCATTTCACGAGTATGTGCACCAAAAATCGTTACGTCGGCATAATATTAATAGGAAAATTAATAATATTAATAATATACTTTCATTTTGTTTATCAGGTCACATCATCGCTGGATTCGATCGTTCGCACATCGACGTGAGCAGGGCAGCACGAAGGGCCGCAGTGACTACAACCCCTAAAGTGCGTTGCCTCATTGATAAAACGGCTCTGAAACGACTCTGGCGACAGCTAACGGTCGAACAAATTACGCCGGAAAGATTTCTAACCATTTGCGAGAGGTTTTTGGAGCCTATGTTGTCTCTAATGACATATCGACGAGGCCCGCCGGTTTTGGATTTTGAACCGCACGTAGCGGGAAACGTCGTTGATAACGAGCTAGTACCGGAGCCAGGACTACAGCCAGCACCGGAACCAGCACTGGAGCAAGCACCTGAGGAAGAACTGGAGCAGGAAGTCGACGGTAGGTTATTTTATTTTACTCGGGGCGCGAATTGTTATGTTACGAACGCTTCGCCCTCACAAAGACCACGTTTTCACACCTTGCGAAATTAAATTTTGTACGATACAACTCTCGCATTCGGTTCGTGTGCTGCAAACTCACAATCGTCAAAAAAAGTTTTACCGCTCCTGCATGTTTAAAAATTTTTTTTTTATATTTATATACCGCTCACGGTGTTGCCTGTTTTTATTAACCACTCATGACGTTGCATGTTTTTTTTTAAGCCCGGTGGATGTGTATTATCTATCGCGTTAACGTAATTAAGATGGCATGCATGCCATGTGTGCACGTGTCGTTTTGCGCCGCATGCTCCGAGGCGTGCATTAGAGAGGCCAGGACGCAGGGCCAACAATTACGATGCCCATTGTGCCGCGCGCGTGCTGACGGCTTCAGTCGAGCCTGGTTGCCCGAACAAATTTGAAGGGGTTAATAACACTTCTTAAATAATTGAAAAGCGCGTATAACCCTGTAATATGAAGTTATTAACGTTGCGTGTTAAAAGTCTGTTTTCCGATGGGGGCATAAAATATCAAAAATTAACTGTTCTCTATTAAAATATATCCATGTAAGCAAATAATAAATCTATGAATATTTCCAGTGTCCTCTCACAAAAACTTCTTATCCCTTCGATCCGTTTCGAACAAGTTTCTTTGCAGATCATGTTCGGATCCCTTGTTCCTTTCATTCATTTACAGCATGGAGCATCTGTTTTTTTTTCTTTTTTTTTGCACCAATCCCGACGGCAATTTCAATCGGATGATCGATGTAATACGCTCGTCGTGGGAAGGGCCCAGCACGAAACTTTTCGGCACGGCATAAATCCGCCACGATGCAGCACAACAAGGATGAGCCGCCGTGAGTATAAAAAAAGATTAAGAGACTTTATCGTTTTGGTCCTTAAACATAATTAAACGAGATTCACGAGCACATACGATATAGTTGTATCGAGAAGGCGAGCGGCAACTGGCCACATCATGTGTACACCACCTTATCGTCTTTTCATTCTTCTCGTGCACTATTAATCGATGACAGAGCAGCCCGTCGTACACCCGAATTTCGTTATGTTTGCAGGATGGTATTGGACCACGAGGCCACGAGTGTGTGCGGGCATGCTTAACGTTAAATCCTGATATCGCTGCCTTTAGATCCAGTAGAAAAATCACATTCACCAAGAGGTTCAACGAAATTCGACGAAAGCTCCATCATTCCCCGTTACCGTCGCTGGTTAACGAATACTTCAAAAAATTCATTTGAATTACTTATATTTTTTTTCGCTATAACATTCGTCGCGTCTTTCACAGCCCGGAGAACGAGAGCCGCTTTGAATTCGTCGGCACTGGATTCGCCTTTGCGTCGCAACACGAGAATGAAGCCACCTGCGAATCAGGAGCTTTCCTCGCCGGAATCAGTGACCGATGTTATCAGTGTCAATGCTCCAAAAAACACAAGACGGCGCACGACCACTGGAGAAACAGGAATTCCTGAGGCAGCGCGAATCACCAGAGGCAGACGTAACTCTGCAGCTTCGGATATCAGTGAAGTAACGGAGACCGAATCCCTTCCTGACGGACCTTCCAAGAGGATCACCAGGAGAAGCGTCGCCAGTACACCTTTGACCGATACACCTACAATGCTGAACGGTCGCACCAGGTTGGGACAAATTAATAAATCTCATTCGTTATATGTATTTGACGAGTATTTGTACAGTGAATATAATTAAGCTATGTACGAATTTGTCGAATTAGCAACGTTAAATGAACATTAATTTAATATTTATCTTATACTGCAGAAGGCCATTGCGTTATTCAAAATTCGATTTAGTATTATTATTATTATTATTATTATTATTATTTTATACCAAGTTTTCGTTGGTGAGCCCGCACCGCTTGAGTCTATTTGGTACCGGGGGGGATGCATTGATTCACGAGCACATACGATATAGTTGTATCGAGATGGCGAGCGGCAGCAGGCCACATCATGTGTACACCACCTTATCTTCTCTTCATTCTTATCGTGCACTATTAATCGATGACAGAGCAGCCCACCTTACACCCGAATTTCTTTATGTTTGCAGGATGGTATTGGACCACGAGGCCACGAGTCTGCACAGTGATTACGAAAGTTTCGACCGACCATTGGCTGGGGGCGAGGGACAGGAGCGGGCCGTAGAGGCTGCGGTTGATGGAAGTAGTACCGGAATGGCACAGTCCAGCGACGTTTATCAGAGGCAACCGTTGCTTCCCGGTGTACCAGGCAAAGGCAAGGACAGATGGGCTGGCGTCGGTTCGAGTTCGGACTACTACGGGGACGACGAGCACGACAAAACCGACGAGATCGGTCATGCGAGACACAGCGGCGTGCAGCACAGCTCCGGAAGCGGAATCGTCAAGCTCGACATACCGGCACCGCTGAGAGAGGAACCCCGCTTTCCGAAAGAAAAATGGAAAACCCTACTCGGAGTAAAAAAATAAAACGAAAGACAAATAAAAATTGCTTAGTGTGGGTATCGGTTGTTGTACTGCAACAACCGCATATTTCGCATAAAATGCGCGGATTAGAAATACACAATCTCGTTCGTACCGCTAGGACGACTGTGTATAATACATATATAAAAATTATTCTATTTTAATGTGTATACATAAAACGCACGTTGAAGAAATATATTTACCAAACGCGTCGTCACTCTGCTGGAACGCGTTTCTATACATATATATATATATGATGTAAAGATTAAATGTTTATAATTTCTAGTTAGCCGAATGTTAATGCGACATATTTACGTGCAGAAAGGAACTGTTATATACATGCTACTTTACAAACTTTCTTCCCGCACACGGACAGGGGGTTTCGTTGATGTTTACGAGACGTATTTAAATAAATTTAAAAAAAATCATAATGCTAACTGAGGCACACACGAGCACGTGCACGCGGCTGCGTGTTTATGGGGATATAAAGAAAAATATCTATATTTTTACGTGTACATATTTTTTGGTAACTTGTTACAAAGATCTGTCTAGGCTAGTTCACAATGCATAACGTTGTAAATAACAATAAAGAGCTTTATGTCGCTCCAGGAATCTCCGTGATATCAATCAAAATTTATTTCGTCGTCCAGAGTCGACGGTGTTACGATAATAGTTCGCTAATTGAAAAAACGCAAAAAAAAAACGATACTTCTACCAGTGAACACTCGTCCTGATGCTGACCGAACAATTCTTATAATTACGATATTTCCGTTTGTTGCCGTTTTGTGTAAATACAACTTTATCGTTATTTATCTCAATTTGTCTACCGCTATTATTACATAATTACAATAAATCAAACAATGAAATAATAAGTATGTATTTGTCCACGTTCCTTTTCGTACGACGGGGTGCGGAAAACTCATTTCTCAACCAGACGTGACGTTTGACAGAAATAAGTTTGACTAAAATGATGCCGTACGAATTATACACCCTACCTACCAATTACAATCGCACGATATTCTATTGGTTGCTACTTTGCCTTGTGTCGTCGTATTAACTTTATCATTCAAAATTCCCAGTACAGTCAGTTTTACTATGTATTTGAAAAATCATCAGAATTCATCATGAGAGAGTAAGATATAAATCCAGTCCATCGATAAATCGCTTGTACTAACACACATCGATCTGTAGGCAAACCCCGGAAGCAAAAAAAGATGCATCTCAGAAGAAATTCACACCGTCCAAGAAACTCCGACTCGTTGATAATAGTGGCCACACGGTTCGATCGCGGCAAAATATCGTTGCAGCGTTTACACTTACCGGCATCCTTCGGCAAAAATCTGTACCTTTGCGACAAGCAGATATCTGCATTGCCAACCACTCGTACTTTCGAGCGTCGGTAAATTACCCCATACTTAGTGAGAGAATGGTTTGAAATCGCTTTTTCGACTCGAGACGGCTCCTTGGCGGGAGATTCAAAGATTATTATACCATTTAGTGAGAACGGGTTACTAGGTGGTGATTATAGAACGTTTATCCATCGGAATTTATGCATTATTCTCTATAAACATTATACGATTTTCACTTTTAGACTCTAATATGCATTCGACTAAGGGTGTTGGACGGAAATTGCATTTGAATACGTATATCGTGTCTTTTGTACGGAAACGATTTGAGAGCCGTGGTGTGCTAGAGACTTAGCGTTCGGAGAGGTTGGTCATAATAGAGGTTTCGCTTTCGGCCACCTATATGTTACCCGGTACAGTTGAATCATGCCAATATAAATAAACCAGACCTGGGCCAAGTACTTGAAGTACATTGTACTTCATTTCAATAATTCTCATACATTTTCAAAATTACGTTTTATTCACATAAATAAAAGGGGTTTACCCGTAGTCATTAAATTTGACTCACATCGTTGGGAAACTTATTTTTTATCACTCGGTGAAAATGGCCACTTTTCCGCCGGTTTCGCGTGCGTAATACCGCCATTTTCGCACCTTGTGATGAAAAATTTCGTACATCCCGCGTGCGAAACACTTTTTCTAACTCGTGTAATTGCAGCACTCGCCTTCGGCTCGTGCTGCAGACTCACTCGTTAGAAAAACATTTTTCGTCCTCGTGGAGTAATGTACTATTTTATTTTTCTAAATAATAGTCGAGTTTATACGAATCTCTATGAATTAAATGTTTTATTTGTTTATTTTTTTACTATGCAAGTATCACAGGTACCACTTTGAGAATTTTTTTTCAGAATCTTCATACAGTGACAAACACTCTGTAAATTTGGGACCAGAATCGAAAGTGTGTTTTTAGTAGAGAAAAATTATTTTAATTTTTTTTTTAATGAAAAATGGACTTTCCTGGATCGGGAAAATCATGACTCTAACATTATTCGAAAGTTGATAAAAAATTAAAGGTTAATGTTCCTGAGAATTTTTTGAGCGACCAATAATGTCTAAGATATACCGATATTAAAAAAACGTCAATTCTGAACGATGCACTCTAAGAATCTAAAAAAATCACAGAAATCCCTCTTAAGTAGTGCTACAAACTGGCAAATTTTAAAAACATCCGACAGGTCGACTAAAAAAAGTGGGACAGTTTATAAAGAATGCCTCACGTATAACTTTGTACAATAAAATAAAAAGTGCATTTTCCGCCGTGTGGAAAAGTAAAAAAATTTAGACGCTTGATTTAATTTTTTAAACGTTTTTTTATTTTTCATAAATTACTTTTTAAAAATATTTGAACGTCGGCATCGGGACTTCGGCGCACTGTCTGTAAAAAAAAAATAGACAACGGCAATTTTATTCTGAATAAATTCATTAATTTTGCAAAAATTTTATAATAAAATGGAAATATTATGTTTTTTTTACCTTTGTACATATTATTGGCCCCGACCGCGGCCACCTCTTCCTCGGCGCTGTGCCCGAATCCAATTTTCGTGGCGGATATATAATTCCGCTGCCATAAAGTTGAAATGCGTATGCATTCGCTGACGCCTCTCCTCCTGTAACCGCCAACCGGCGCGGGTTCCTCGCACTGAAACACAAAGATAAAAAAAATGAGAATTTTTTATTACTGATTGTAACGGCCGCAGCCTCATATTTTGTTTAAACCGACTTTAATATTTATCCGAGCGTATCGATACGGAGTTTCCGTTCGATACGCTCTTCAAAGAAGCCCTTAAGGCTATCGAGCATCCGGACCGCCGCGAGCGGCCACTTATCTCCTAGACTAAACACTCTGTGACTCTTTATTCCATTGTGAAGCGAGCGCGAAGCCCTCAGCTTCACGCCCGCTTCACGTCAGTTCAGCTCCGACTCTCATCCAGTGCGGTACACTCTCCCAAATAATTAACGCTACGACTAATAAAGGACTTATATATTCAATCCGACGGTGAAGTTAATGAACATCCTAAGACCCAAGCGACCATCCGTCACATTGGTGTCAGAAGCGGCGGAACTAAACAAACACGCCCACGCAAAATTTTTTTTTTTTTCAACAAAAAAATAATAATAAATAAATAAATAAGTAAATAATAATAATAATAATTTTGAATTAAAAAAAAAAAAAAATCAGTCGTTCTTGAGTGCTCGAGCCGTACTCGCACCAAAAACCGGAAGTGAAAAGAAAAAATATACAGTGCAACGACCAGCGAAACAGTGCACATACAAAAAAAAAACACGAAAATGCAACAAAAAAATACCATCGTCCCGACCATGCTCGAGCGTAGCTCGCACGACACTATGCAGTGGAAAAAATAAAATGAAGTGAACTACCAAAAAAAAAAAAAAAAAAAAAAAAAAATACAATGGACTATTGTGATACACCAAAGAAAATGAAATGAAATGACAGTAAAAAAAAAAAAAAAAAAAAAAGAAAAACCAACAGCTGTGCTCGAGCCGTGCTCGCACAAATAAAATCAACGGAGTGAAAAAAAAAGAACCAACAGTGAAACAACAAACAGTGACACTCAGTGAAAAAAAAAAGAAACAACACTGTGAATAAAAAAAAAACAGTGCACAGAAAAACACAACGAATAGTGACAAAAAAAAGTGAAAAAAAAATCAACTCAGTGAAAAAAAAGCCATCACCCGTGCTCGAGCCCAGCTCGCACGATATCAACATTGACAAAAAAAAACAACACCAACAACAACAAAGTGACAGGTGAGAGTGTACGGAGTGGGCGAGCGACGTCGGGTATACCGACCGCCAAAAATCCTCGCGCAGCGGCAGCCGCCGATGTTACCACCGGCGAGCTGTCATCGACGGCGGCATCGATCCGCCACGCATGCGATCCGCCGCACCGACGTCTCGACGCCCACCGTCCTCCACCATCCACCTCCGCCATATATGAAGAAAGGAAGGATGTCAAAATACAATAAAAATGCAGAAGGAAGTTTTATAAATACATAAATCGAAGGAAGGAAGGACGACACACGATAGGAAAAGCCAAACAAAAAAATACACAACAAAAATCCAACCAAAACCGACAAAAGTTGAATAAAATTATTATTTATCGTCATCGTACAGGTAAGTACCAACCAATTAATTAAATTGTTTTTGTTATTATTATTTGACGTATGTCAAACGTATGTTATTATTTGACGTTATTATTATTTGTAAGGCATATTGAGCCAATTATTATTACTTATTTTGGATTTTTATCAAATACGTGAAATATGAGCGCTGACCCACGAAAACGTATCGCAACCCTGTTACGTGCTCGTAGTGCATGTCACGACGTACGACCACCGTATTTCACGGAAAAGATAGAATTTCCTTTTTTCTCAAATATACATCAATTCTCTTTTCGCCCTTTGCTTTACTTCAACACAAAGTAAACGCGCCTCTCGTAGATGGCAGCGAATAATAAAAAAATTAATACAACATTTATCGAAATACACAAAAAAAAAGTATAACAAAAATAGAAAAAATTGTATGGATCCGAATTTAAAAAATAAATAAAAAAAAAAATTAATTAATAAAATAATAAAAAAATACAATTTTGAATAAAACTTCGAATAGAATTTTCAAACCTTTGTGAACAATGACAAAATCTTTTTTTTTCTCTTCATTTAACTACATTTATTCTTGTATAATTTCGAATTTTATTTTCATTGTGCCCTTTGCCAAAGTTTTCTTTTTTGTGTGAATATTAAATTATGTCAGTTTCCAATTCAATCCATTCTTGTTTTCACATATTTGATCAAATATTTTAGCATATGCATTAAAAAAAAAAAAAGAAAAAAAATTAAATTAATTATAATACAAAATTCAAACTTACAATTAGTACACAATAAAAAAAAAAAATTTTGATCAAACACAATAAATAATCATACAATACATCATCATCAACAATGGCGACCAATAATATTGCGTTTTGCGACGTTTGCAGCGCAATACCATCGTTCGATGGTAAAAATATACCAATACGCGACTTTCTACGCATTTGTAGAAAGGCAGCAGAGATGGTTCCCGAAATTGACCAATCGCTGCTTTTAACCATAATTAACCTAAAATTATCCGGATCTGCTGCAGATATAGCAGATTTGAGAACGCATCTTACACTCGAATCTCTCCTGAGAGATCTCAGAAAAGCCTTTGAAAAACCCGTAGAATTATCTGATTTCGAATTAGAATTGACGTCTAATGTACAAAATTACAACGAGTCAGTTAGAGACTACGCAATGCGTACGCGGAAAATCGCGAAAAAAATCGAAGAGCACCTCAAAGAAGTATACACAGAACAACACCAACAACAGTACCTGGAAAATAGAATACAAGAAGCAATGCAAACCGCGATAAAAGCCTTTATCCGCGGATTATTCGATCGCATCGCGAACATAATCATGCAACAAACATTTCTAACCCTCGATGATGCAGTCGACAAAGCAATAAATATAGAAAACGAACTTACGCGTAGGCAAACGCTTCATCAGACGCGAAGCCGCGAAAAATCCGAATCCAGGGAAAATAGTCCCAATAAAGCAAAAATTCGTTCCGCACAGTCCAACGACGAACATGGACAGAAGTTTTATAAACACGGCTTCGAAAATCCAACGCGAACAACATCAAATCGCCACACCGAAAATGGAATGCGCGAAAACATTAATTCGCGATCCAACAGTTATCAAAATAGCGACAGAAATTCTCGTAACCAAATCGACGATCGTGATAGGGACTCATACGATCGATACGACTATCGCAAGCCAGATTCACGAGATTGTAACTATCGAGACAATTCGCGGAACCGCAACTATCGTGATAACTCCCGAGATCAAAATTACAGAAATTATTCTCGATATTGCAAAAATAATTCTCGAGATCAAAACTACCAAAACAATTCGCGTGACAATTACAATAATTCGCGCGGCAATTACAACGATTCCTGCGACAACTCGCGCGATAATTATAACAATCCACGTGACAATCGGAACAATTCGCGACGAGACGATTCGCGATATCGCGATTATCAGCGCGACCGAAAATATCGTGATAACTCAAGCGACAATTATCGCAACAACTATCGCGACAACTCGCACAAGCGAAACTATCGAGACAGTTCACGTGACCGAAAGTATCGAGACATATCATCAGACAGCAGGCTCAGCGATTCACGAAATTCGCAAGCATCTGATCAACATTCGAACCTCGATGTGGCACAGATCGAACAGATTTTTCAACGATTACTTCAAAAGAAAGGAGGAATGTGCTCCACAAAACTTCGCAACAATAACCAGGTCGCAACAGTGAACGACGCAAGTGCCGAAAAAACTAAACAAATTCTCCCTAAACAGACAAAGCAACCACAAGAAGAAACAAACCAATTACCGAAAATGAAAGAATCAAAACAAATAACGGAGAGTGTACCCACAAAAATTGATTCAAATATTCACAACGAAACACCGCAAACTGAAACATCAGAAAACGAAGCTGAACTCATAAAAATACCTACATGGAAACAGACCAGGCAAATATTAAAAGGAAAACGCAGAATAAAACTACAATGGAAACCGATCGAAAAATGTCTAGCGGACTCATCTGAAGACGAAGATAGAGAAATAAACAAACCACGCAAACAACATAGGAAACGAGATGACACTGAAACAAAATATAAGTATACAGACATAGACGATAGTACAACAGAAGAAGAGCAGGACAACGAGAGCCCAACGAGGCCACAAAAAACAAAAAGCCCAACGAGGCAACAAAAAGCAGAAAGCCCAACGAGGCCAGATAAAACACAAAGCTTATCGCAGCTAAACAAAAACGAGTTTCGCGAAAAAGTCAGCCCTGACGGGGCAACCGGCTACTTATACGGTGACAAAAGCGAAAAAAATAATGGAACCAAAACCAAAAACGACAACCAAAACGCTACAAATAAGGAAAATGAAACGGAAAACGAAACAGAATCCGAGAACGAAAATTTCAACAAAGGATTCAAAACGTTGCCGACGAACATCGGAGAATCGTCTGGTGACGAAAATAGTGGTAAACCACCCGTAAAACCAACCTTCAGATCACCTCCAACAATTATACAGGAAAAGGACTGCCCTCCGAAAGCCGCACAAATACTAGTGCAACTTGATAACTCACTGCCAACTCGCGACGAAAAAATATCAAAATCGGAAAACTCCGTACAACCATCAATACAACTGAATCCGGAACTGTCACGAGAACGTAATGCCGCGAAACTCAAGAATCAGCCAGTAAATAGCGATACAACAAACGAAACGCGATCACCACCAATAGCATTTGATTTGCCAGAATTCGTTCCACTATGGCATCGAGAAATAAGCGCATCGAAGGAAAATGAAAACAGCATACCACAGGAAGTACCACCGAACTTCCGATCACCACCGATTCCCAGAAACGTTTCAGAACTCGGAAGTTTACCGTCGCCTTTCAGCTGTATTGAATGCGCAACGAAATCCAAAATGGATGCTCCATCACCCGTGCATTCCAATATTAGACTACCATCGATAAACGCTGAACGAACAAATGATTCTGAACAACATCCTGCGAAAACACCAGTGCCACCGAATTTCAGATCACCACCAATACTTCATTGTGACGTAAAAATTGATAGACCGAAAGCTTACAATTATCAACTAATCACACTCATACCACGCAAAAAAGTACTACCAGAAACGATCAGCAATCTCCTATCGAAACTATCAACAAATCGCAGAACATCGCCTGGATGCGCATAATACGCATTCGTGGCTTAAATAAACATCCCGATCATCGACAAAAAAAAAATCATAAAAATAGGAGAATATTCATTAATATTTTAGTTAAGACTAGATATAAGACAAATGAACTACACGTACAGACAACACGCACATCTTGCACATAGTAAACATTCGAAATATTTAATAAAACAGATACACAGAAAAACCGGAAACACACAGAATGTAGATAAACACCAAGCCATCCAGACACTTAATACAACCAAACGAACTGCAAATTATTTTTTCGGAATACCAGAAAATAGGATAAACCATAGTAATAGGACTACACTTCTTAAAAACAAATCACAACTAAACAAATACACACAAAACCCATATACTTATTCACTCATATATTTAAGCTACATTTACTCCGATATAATTGAGCATACAATATATTTAATTATCAAATATACTTCATAAACCGGAACATGAGAAAAATGGAAACAAATAAAATAAAAACAAAATTGAGACAATTACAACCTAACAAAAATAAACTGATGTTTATATACAATGTCTGACTACGCTGGGACATGCTCTGCGACACACGTATTTTAATGCAACAAAGAAAAAACGGAAGTCAGCAACTTTATATTTATAACAAAAAAATCGTATGGGAACAATCATATTCCAATGTCAATCAATATCAATATCAATTTGATTTATTTCATTTTTTTTTCTTCTTTCGCAACGAAATTATTGTCTACCCTTTTGGCCAATATATATTTGCTATGTTTTTATACGCCATAAATATTTGTGTTAATCATTTTACCCATTTCCAGAAACAACTTCCATAATTTTACCAACAAACCATTTCCAAATAACATACCTCACCCACTAACCACCACTAATCAGAACTTAGAATGTTACAGGCACTACACCATCAAAAATGTCAAAATTTATAACCGAAATACCAGGAAAAAGAACAATAGGAAAACGAAACGAATAAACTAACAATCAATGGACAACCAAGAAGAAACGGAAATTTACCGAAACGGGATAACATTTTTGGAAAAACAAATATGGAACTTCACCAACCGAACGAAACAGGACAACATTTTAATTTTTCTTAACCATTTTTAACACCTAACTAAAACCCATCCAACTTAACCTAACTATTCCCACTAACACGAACAACTAAAAGTTTTGCTTAGTTACAGATACCAACAACCACCAACCATTTAGGAAAACAACAGGAGTGTACCGCAATCAACTTCAAAAATCAAAGGATAATCCTCCAAACCAATTCGGACAACAACCAGGAGCTTTACTTCTTCAGCAATCAACAACTAACAATCAACAATCAACTAATAACTACAACAAAACATACATTTGAAAACATTACACAACTTACACAAAATGAAAATATCTTAGAAAAATCAAATAACTTTTTAAAAATTATATCGAGTCACACTTATCAAATTTCGCCAAATGTAAAATCCGTAACATCCGATGCGGGGGCATCGTTTCCTCCCAGAGGGGGAGTGTAACGGCCGCAGCCTCATATTTTGTTTAAACCGACTTTAATATTTATCCGAGCGTATCGATACGGAGTTTCCGTTCGATACGCTCTTCAAAGAAGCCCTTAAGGCTATCGAGCATCCGGACCGCCGCGAGCGGCCACTTATCTCCTAGACTAAACACTCTGTGACTCTTTATTCCATTGTGAAGCGAGCGCGAAGCCCTCAGCTTCACGCCCGCTTCACGTCAGTTCAGCTCCGACTCTCATCCAGTGCGGTACACTCTCCCAAATAATTAACGCTACGACTAATAAAGGACTTATATATTCAATCCGACGGTGAAGTTAATGAACATCCTAAGACCCAAGCGACCATCCGTCACACTGATTCTCATTCTCATAGCTGCCTAGCCCATTGATTATTTTTTATTTCATTTATTTATTTTTTTTTTTACTTAAAAAACTTTCAAGCTGCATCAAAAAACTCTGTCCCCAGATCTGTTTGACGAAAAAAAAACTTCTGGGGATAGAGTTTTTTGACACAGCTTGAATTTTTTTTGCTTGAAGTTTCTTTTTCGTCGAATAGATCTGTTCGACGAAAAATAAACTTCTGGGGACAGAGTTTTTTGACGCAGCTTGAATTTTTTTTGCTTGAAGTTTCTTTCTCGTCGAACAGAAAGAAACTTCAAGCAAAAAAATTCAAGCTGCGTCAAAAAACTCTGTCCCCAGAAGTTTATTTTTCGTCGAACAGATCTATATGACGAAAAAGAAACTTCAAGCAAAAATAATTCAAGCTGTGTCAAAAAACTCTATCCCCAGAAGTTTTTTGACGCAGCTTGAAAGGTTTTTTGCTTGAAGTTTCTTTTTCATCGAACAGATCTGTTTGACGAAAAAGAAACTTCTGGGGATAGAGTTTTTTGACACAGCTTGAATTTTTTTTGCTTGAAGTTTCTTTCTCGTCGAATAGATCTGTTCGACGAAAAATAAACTTCAAGCAAAAAAACTTTAAAGCAGCGTCGAACAGTTCTGTTCGACGAAAAAGAAACTTCTGGGGACAGAGTTTTTTGACACAGCTTGAAAGTTTTTTTGCTTGAAGTTTCTTTTTCATCGAACAGATCTGTTCGACGAAAAAGAAACTTCTGGGGATACAGTTTTTTGACGCAGCTTGAAAGTTTTTTTGCTTGAAGTTTCTTTTTCATCGAACAGATCTGTTTGACGAAAAAGAAACTTCTGGGGATAGAGTTTTTTGACACAGCTTGAATTTTTTTTGCTTGAAGTTTCTTTCTCGTCGAACAGAAAGAAACTTCAAGCAAAAAAATTCAAGCTGCGTCAAAAAACTCTGTCCCCAGAAGTTTATTTTTCGTCGAACAGATCTATTCGACGAAAAAGAAACTTCAAGCAAAAAAAATTCAAGCTGTGTCAAAAAACTCTATCCCCAGAAGTTTTTTGACGCAGCTTGAATTTTTTTTGCTTGAAGTTTCTTTCTCGTCGAATAGATCTGTTCGACGAAAAATAAACTTCAAGCAAAAAAACTTTCAAGCAGCATCAAAAAACTTCAAGCAAAAAAAATTTTAAGCTGCGTCAAAAAACTTCAAGCAAAAAACTATCAAGCTGCGTCAAAAAACTTCAAGCAAAAAAACTTTCAAGCTGCGTCAAAAAACTCTGTCCCCAGATCTGATTGACGAATAAAATGTTGACGCAGCTTGATACTTTCTTTGTTTGACGCAGCTTGATAGTTTCTTTGCTGGACGCAGCTAGAAAGATTTTTTGCCTGAAATTTGTCTGAAAGCCTGAATGAAAAAATACAACTCACCAGTTCTTTGTTCCATCTGCTGTGGGGCTGCCTCGATGGGTACGGGAAGCACCAATGCAGCAGGTACTTCCGGCCCGATTGCAGGTGCACCCGGTGGTACAGCCGGTGATTCCACGGCTTCGTTTTTTGCCGCGACTTGCTCCGGGTTTCGGTCGTCGTGATTGTCCGCCATTGTCTTAAAAAAATTATCATAACAATTATTATTATTATTATTATTATTATTATTATTATTATTATTATTATTATTATTATTATTATTATTATTATTATTATTATTATTATTATTATTATTATTATTATTATTATTATTATTATTATTATTATTATTATTATTATTATTATTATTATTATTATTATTATTATTATTTTTTCCTTTACGGTGCCCTTACGGGTACCGTAAAGGAAAACAGAAGTTGCGGAATCCAAGTTACGGATTCCACCAGCCCAGCTGGTGGGTATGTGGGACTCCCGAAGCCTACCCACTAAACCGCCCTCTCCTTTCGATCATCCCCCAACCAGGAACTATTTTAGTATTACTTCTGGTTGGGGGATCTGTCTGTGTACGTCTAGTCGTTTCGTGTATCCGTTATCTGTCACGTCAGTCCGTCTGCTCTGTCATTCGAGGCAGCCGTCTGCGTTTGTACGTCTGAGTATCGTCTCTGTTGTGAGAGGAATTTCCGGGTGGAGGGCAAATTCGTCGGAACCCTCCGGTACCGGTAAAACGTCACAAAACCCAAACCCTCGATCGGTTTATTTTTATTAACAATGGGCGCCATTCGCACACGGTGTGCGACCCGATCGGGAAAGATGTTAGCGGAAGGTTAAGGCTGTGCTCGGCTAGCAAGCAGCCATGGGGGAATGGTAGAGGGGCGGTCCGGTGAATTCGAGCTGAGTACGTAATAAAATCGACTAATATCACAGTTAATTACGAGAGTCACAATATAACAATTTATTAACGGAAGATCTAACTGAACAGAACCAATCAAGATAGCTGAACAAAACCAAACGAAATAAATAAAACAAGATCTCTCGCTCTCTTTCCAAATTATCCAGAACTTATATGCTACCCGGTACATTAGTCCCTAATAAACTCCCGGCGGCTACTCAGTTCACCGTCGGAAGGTATTGCCTAGTGCAAAGTAAAATAAATAATTCGTTCAAACATAATCAAATAATTTACAATGATATTCCCTGATTCCCTACTAAATTTCGGACTAAATTCTACAGCGCGGACACAAACGAATCATAGACAACAAAATTCGACAATCACCAACGCACGGGCGGCGAAGTTCAGCAGATCGCGGCAGCGGTCACGCGGCAAGGTCAGAAGGACCCTGGCTCGTCGCGAAACGCTCGGCGACGCGAGAATCTCCGTGCGCGTAGGAAGCTGGCCAAGCGCCCGCTCTTCCTACCGGTAATGCGAACGTGCACAGGCAAATCGGCACAATAAACGAGTGCGTTTCCCGGTGAAGCCGGGGCGATACGGACACGGGCCGTTCTCGCTTTCTTTTCGCGGTTGTACCCGTCGAAAGGCTGACGCCGTCGACAGAGGTAGCGAAATTTTCCATACGCGAGAAAACGGCACAGAGATCCGCACGTCGCACACTCGGAGTGACTCTACGTTACAATGACAAAACGACGGATTGGATTCCCCCGGTTTTCCCGGCCGACGCCGCTCGCGAGCTCAGTACCGGTAACGCGAGCGTCAATTTCCGACGCTTTTCCCGGACGCAACACTAATAAACGAAGTCGGCGCACAACATCCATTCGACGAACTAACCCTAATCGACGAGCGAAATATTCTACGCCTGGGGTAGTATTCGACGCCTTGACCGAAGTTACACCACGAATAAAGGGCCACCCAGTATAGCCAGCACGTTCCAACGACCAAATAACTAATTAGCGCGGGTTGCGATGGGCTTACCGGTACAAGATCGGATAGAAAATCCCGTCGAGAAGCCGGTCAGCTGCTTCTCTCGGATATTCGGGTTTACACTCCTCGGTCTCGAACGTCCTTCCTTCCCTCAAAAATATATACGCCGGAGAGAGCCCGACGACGACGCACCGTCACGTACACCGTTCCCCAGGAGAATCCCGGAATATTTCTTGACGCTCGTCGATCGCGATCGCTTGACCCCCTCCCGCTCTAGTTCCCACGGCCTAGCTTATGCTAAGTGGCGCCTCGCAGGACAGCCTCGCAATTATACTCCTTCGCCCGGCACGCACGTAGATATTTGAATTCGGTGCCGTCTGCCGACGCAGAATCGCGAACACGGCGACGAAGAAGCGGTGCGATAGCAGATGACAGCCAGCCGGATAGAGCGTCCCGGAAGATAATGCCCGATATTTTCCCTCGGTGGACAGGGACGGAGAAAAATCCTCCTTGCTGCGTCCAGAGTAAGCCGATTGTTGGCAAATCGGGGGTTTCATCTACCGGTATGAGCCGACCTTGAACCTCGTTCGACCCTCGAGTCTCGCCGCCGACGAATCGTACATGGAAAATATTCGATGAAAATTAACAATCTATTGTCTTAAAGCTACCGAGCCCTTGCGAATTCGACCGAGAAATGGGAACAGTGTGCCGCGAGGGCGCGTAACGACTCTCTCTCGCCATTGTGGCTATCGTTCTTGTGACGATGAAAAATACGGCGTCACACTGTATACGTGGCGACTAGTTGCCACCACTCTGCTGTATGGAGCATCACCAGAACAGCTTGTGCAGAGACAGTCCGGTAGGAGCAGGCGATCCTCAGCGCGCCCTGTCTCTGTACTGTCGTCATAGCGTGGCAGTATTTCTTGGTCTTCAGGGCGTCTGCCCAGATCTCCGCACCGTATAGTAGGATCGAGTGGGCCGTCGCCATTAGCAGTCGCCGTTTCCCCGGTCTCGGTCCAGTCGTGTTTGCCATCAGCCGGCTTAAGGATGCAATCCTCTCGGCCGCCTTCCGGGCTGTCTTTTGTATGTGAGGCCAGAAGGTCAGTTTCGTGTCTAGGGTCACCCCCAGATACTTAACTTCTCCTCTGGTCTCGGTTTCGTCTGTCCCGACCCTCATGGGTAACGTTGTCTGTATACGTCTCCTCGTAAGGAACATCAGTTCTGTCTTTTGTGTTGCGAGTTGCAGTCCGTGGTCGGTCATCCAACGTCCGACTCGTCTCATGGTCTGGTTGAGCTTGTACTGAGCCAGCTCTGGGGTCCGTTCAACGATCACCGCCGCCACGTCGTCAGCGTAAGCGACGAGGAGTACGCCGAGCGGAAGCTCCAGTCTGAGCAGGCTGTCGTATACTGCGTTCCAGAAGTCCGGTCCTAAGATGGATCCCTGCGCGACCCCCGCAGTGATTTGTCGCGTTACTTGTCCGTCTGTCGTTTCGTATGTAATTCGTCTATTCCTCAGGTAATCCTCCACAACCCGAGCCAAGTACGGTGGAATCCCGAAGCCGCCTCTCAGCGCCTCCAGGATGTCCACCCACCTGGCCGAGTTGAAGGCGTTCCTGATGTCTAGCGTCGCCATGAGCACGATTGGCCGCGCTGCGTGGCAATGTCTGTCCGTGTCCCTGAAGGTGTCGACTACTTTTTGGATCGCTTCAATCGTTGATCGACCCCTTCTGAAGCCGAATTGCTGGTCGGAGAGACCACCTCCGGCTTGTATCGCGTCTGTAATTCTAGGTCTCAGTAGCCGTTCGTACAGTTTTCCTGTCGTGTTCAGTAAGCTCAGCGGCCGGTAGGCTGACGGCGTGCTGGGGTCACCCTTCCCCTTGGGGATAAGGACCAGCCTCGCCGTCTTCCACCGGTCGCTGAAGGTCCCTGTTGTAAGGCAGGCGTTGTACAGGTCGAGGAATATCTCCGGCCTCAAGTTAACCATCAGCCGGATAATCTCTCCCGGTACCCCGTCTGGTCCCGGTGCCTTTCCATTCTTTATCGCGTTGGATGCTCTGGTGAGCTCCTCCGCGGCAAAAATGGGGGCTTCCGGTGCCTCTCTGTCTTCTGTTTCGTCCGTGCGTATCGGGTGTGTCGGAAAGAGTCCGTCAACGATCCGTCGTGCAGTTTCAGCATCCTTGAGTTCTGGTGGAATTCGCGCCCCGAGTTTACCGGTTACAATCTTGTAACCCGTGCCCCAGGGGTCCCGGTCCACCTCCTCGCAGAGCTTCTTCCAGCATCGCGTTTTACTGTCTCTGATTGCGTTCGTCAGTGTCTTCCGTGCAGTCTTGTAGACGGCTTGGAGGTTTTCCCTTTCAGGTCTCCCGCCAGCCCTCGTTACCCGACGCCTATTTGCCAGACAGATTCTGCGCAATTCGGCTATCTCGTCCGTCCACCAGTACTGTGGTTGTCTGTTTCGTCCGTTTCGTCGTTTCGGCATTGTGCAACTGCACAGCCGTTCCGTCAATTTGGCTGTCTCGTCCGCCAATCTTTCCGCCCTTTGCCGGCCGACCAGCTCCGGGGGGACCTTCGTTACCGGGGCTGGTGCTGCCACCAGCTCCTCCGAGAATTTTCGTACGTCCAGTTTGTTTATATTCCACCGCGGGGGGTGCTGGATCCTCGTTCGTGTCGTTCTTGTCCGTCCTGCCACTTCGAAGACAATGTACTGGTGATCGCTGGCCGTATAGTCCTCGACCACCCGCCATCGCCTAATCCGTGTCAGTAGTCGGTCCGATGTCATTGTTACGTCTGGGATGGAGTTTCCAAATCCCGGACGCCTGTATGTCGGAGTGTGTCCTGTGTTAGCCACCACTAGATCTAGCCTCGCAGCCATCTCTAGTAGTAGCCGTCCTCGTCTGTTCGTCTCTGTCATGCCCCACTCGATCGCCCTCGCGTTCAGGTCCCCCGCTACCACGACGTCTCCAGGCAGATCCCTAATTCCGTCCTCGAGGAGCGCCACCTTTTGCTCGAACTCCGCCGCGGTGCAGTTAGGTGTCAGGTAGACACTGACGTAAGTGACAGTGCCGACCTTAGCCCAGACATAATCGTCACCCACCCCGCGGTCCGTTATCCGAGCTCGGGCAGCGCCCCTCACCCAGATAGCTGTTGTCTCGGTCTCGTTCGTAATCCATGTCTGTGTCGACCTTATCCTGTAAGGCTCGCACAGAATCAGGATGTCCGCGTCGTGTTCGTCCGCTATCTGTGGCAGCAGCATGTCCGCTGTCCTGCTTCGGTTCAGGTTTCCCTGGATTATTCTGTCCGTCGTTTCGCCTGCTTTCTGCACTCCTCCAGCGCAGCCCGGAATACCGCGCATCTCCCGGATCCCGCGAGATGCGCCGCACTGCCGTGCCCCGCCTCGGTGCACAGGGGGCAAGCTGGTTTGTTTTTACAGTCCGTTGCGTAGTGTCCCGTTTCACCGCATATTCTGCAGTTTTTTGTCCGGTCCACGTTCGTGCAGTTTGCTCTAGTGTGTCCGTATCCCAGACACCTGTAGCATTTCGTCACTGTTAGTCGTTCCCGGACGCGGCAACGCACCCATCCGATCCCGATCCGTCTCTGTCCAAGCAGCGCCGCGGCCTCATGCGGTTCGAGCTCGCATACTGCCATATACTGCTCGTACCGGTTCGGACCGAAGATGTGGACGCCAAAGTCCGCGTCTCGTCCTGTTTCTCGTCCTAGCGCTGTTCTCACGTCGTCCTCGGTCGTGACGCAGTCTAAGTCCATGATCTCCAGTTGAACCCTGGAGGTCGCGGACCTGACGTTGCCGTCGTCTCCGATCGCGTCCTGAAGTGCGCGTCGGAAGTTTTCCTGTCCGTCCTTTTTGGACTGTATCTTTAGCAGACACTGACCGTCTTTGGTTTTCCTCAGAGTCGTCACCTGCACGTGGCTCTTCGTCGGATCCACCATCGTCCGTATTTTCCGTACAATGTCGGAGTACGTGCTGTCTTTCCCAGGCTTGACAAATACAGCCGTCCCCCGTTGCTTGGGCGCCGGCTTGCGTTGTCTGGCCCGGGCGTTCGCGTTCGTCGCGTTCGTCGTCGTCGCCTTCGTCGCGTTCGTCGTCGTCGCCTTCGTCGCGTTCGTCGTCGTCGCCTTCGTCGCGTTCGTCGTATTCGTCGCTTTCGGTGCTTTTGTCGCTTTCGACGCTTTTGTCGCGTTGGTTGCGTCCGTTGCGTTCGTCGCGTTCGTTTTCTTTTTTCGGTCCGTCAGTTTAGTTTTTTTTCCCGTGACTGTCTTCCACGTTTCGGCCGCTTCCGCTCTCGGAGGTCGCTTCTGAGAAGGCTCCGGTGGGGTCGCGGTCGCCGAACGTTTCCGTTTCGTCCGTGGCGTGTCCCGTTCTTTCGTCTCCGTTTCTGTGTCCGTCAGTTCGTATTCAGTGGCCTGTCTTCTTGGGGCTGCCTTCGTGCGCTTATGCAGTGCCACGTCGGCTGCCTCGAGAATCGTTTTGATTCCCTTCTTAACCGTCATATTCATGTTCTTTTGAACAGCGGCTGCCTCGGCCATTTTCGTCGCCGTTTCCCTTATGAGCGTCAGTAGCTCCGTGATGTCCGGGTCGTTCCGTATCGTCTCATTCGCCAGTTCCGTCTGGAGTTGTGTCTCGCTGAGGGCGGAGGCAGCCGAAGAAAAGCTTACTCCGCTACCCGCGCTCGACACACTGGCCGTCCTTTCCCTACCAAGCAGGGTCTGGACTGTTCTGTCCATTTTGTTGCTCGTGTCCGTTTTCCTTGTCCCTGTCCTCGTCGTCGAGTCCTTGCACATTCTGCGGCCCTCAGAATCCATGCCGCTGCCTGGTGCCACCGGGGCTGGAACCCGGTCGTAGCCCAGGGTGGATTGCCCGTGTATTGGGGATTCCACCTGAGGTATATCTATGTTTTGTTTGTGCATTTTCATATTTGTCTGTTCCTTTCTGCTACGGGTCTCTCGGGGGCGCGACTCCCCGTACCGTGCCGGAACGTGGCCCGGTCCCTGAGATCCCTGTCCCTCTGTGTGCAGTGTGCCCCTGTGTGGAGTGTGCGTGAGTGTGAGTGCCCGTGCCAGTGGCGAGCAAACCGGTACTTTCATCCATCGTCGGGAGAGCCCATTTATAGGGATCCCGGCCACTCGCTTTTCAGTGGGCCCCGTTTATAGGGGTCCCCCGATCATTCGCTTTCTCATGGTGACCCGTTTATAGGGTCCCTGAACATTCGCATCACCGGTGTGCTACTCGGGCATGTTTGTGTAGGTGTTCGTGTATGTGTGTAGCTTGGTTTTGGTCCACCCCGAAGCGTCTCGGTACCATCCATTTCTGGAAGGCGTCCCCCTATCCGCCACCTGGGGAGGCGCCCGATGCGGGACCAGCAACCCGACACGGGTTATTATTATTATTATTATTATTATTATTATTATTATTATTATCGGTGGGAATTCAGACGTTTTCGTATTCTCACCAAAGAAATGATTTATTTTCATGGTTACTTACGTGATCAGAGTACGAATACTGTTGACACAGAAGTGAAGATCTGTGGCGCTAACATCAATAACGCTTGCTCGGTAACGATGAGTTTCCAACGTTTTCACGCACCGCCCTCTGTCGGTTGACTAAAAAAATGAGTCTCTTTTTGACGGGTTATCGGACGCTCGGCACTGGTTAGCCATTGTTGTGACCGGCTGACGCTTGGCCTAGCGGCATTAAACCAAAAGGAAGAAGAAGCAATTGTTGTGCGAGGCCCCTGAGACTTTTTCTGTTTTTTGTGTTTACCACGTAGTGATTTACGTAGTGATTACAACGTATGCTTGGTTGATATTGGCTCCATCATTGAAAATCGAGGAGCAGCGAATTTGCGGTTCGAAGCAAAATTGCCGCACAACCAAACAGCATTCAACGTAACGTTACTTCGCGGATTTTCGTGAGTAATTTTTACAATACGCAACGAAAAATATATGGCGGTCGTGTTATCATTAAAAAATTATTTCCAAACGATTTCTCAGTCTAATGCGACTCGATGAATATTACTGGGCTACTGCGAGATTATTCGCCACCCACATAGCACGAAAATATTTCTGAAATGTTTCGAAAATATGTTTATAACACTCGTTGGGAAAATGGCGGTTCGTGCACGCTTCGCGTGCGAAAAGCCCCGTTTTCACACCTTGTGAAATAAAATTTTATACGATACTCGTGCGAAAAACGTTTTCTGAACTCGTGTAATTGCAACATTCGCCTTCGGCTCGTGCTGCAAACTCACACTCGTCAGAAAAAGTTTTCTTGCACTCGTATCAATATGTACCATGTAAAATATGTGTATTATGTAACTCATGCATGAAAAGCGCTACTTTCCGTGCCTGCCAAGAGTGGCGTAAGTGGCACTTTGCAGCCATGAGTTTTAAAAATTCCCGACGCATGCGCAGATGGGCTCCTTCGCGTGCGATTTACTTTTGCGCATGCGCCACGTCTTCAATTATGATTAAAAAAAATATTCTTAGGACTTTATTTTACTATTATCAATTCTACAACTCATTTTTTTAATAAAAATTTTGAAATTTTTTTAAAGGTAGTTTCTTTGAATTTAATATTTTGGCATGCTACCACGTCTGAAATCAGGACCTGAACATTTTTTTTTCAGGTTTTTCTTTTTGTACTTTCAATTCTATAGTGTTAGTCCATTCCCATATGAAATTTAAGCTCGATAACTCCATGTTTACTCGAATTAGACTGTTTTCAAAATAATCTGAATCCCATAAAATCTGACCGCTTCGATCTTGATCAAATTCAATGCCAAAGGTCTTTGATCAAAATATTATATTCGTATGCAGTTTAGAACGATAGCTCAAAATTTAAGCAAGTTAGAGATACCACGGACCAGGAAATTTCCAGTTCAGCCTCAAACTCATTTTTAGCTGCACCTCGCGCATAATCTTACGACTTGTGGCTCCGGCCTTATTATTAACTCTTCTTAACGTTCCTATTATTGATCACCTTCACATCCCAATTATTGACTAACGTCACGTCCGTATTATTGACAAACTACACGTCCTCGTTATTAATCGACTTCATGTTCTCTCGATTCTTGCGCAGCGGCGGCGAATTATTTTTATGTTATGAAAAACTAGCAGGTTCTTGTGGCTCGGGCACTCCGTGCTCTCGTTATGGACTATCGGGTTTACAACCTGGAAATTTAGATTTTCGGAAATTTACATCCAAAAGTGTCAAAAATTGCGTTTCACGTTGATTTATATAGGGAAAACCGGAGCAAAACCGGGACATGGGGCAAAATGGGGACATGTACCCCGTTTTGCCCCAGATGGTGTTTTGTTTTTAACCTTTCAAAACCGGTGCCAATACAATTTTGATGTGAAAAACAATGGATCTGTACTTTCGGTATCATTGTAGCAGGTTTTATTGCTTAGCGTCCCGGTTTGGCCCCGGGTTACCCTACTTTCAAATATTGTTTCTCGGAAAAGAACTGCAACAATGAAGACGGTGCGTTCGCTGGACCTATTTGGGATTTTGAAGCACTGTACAATATTTGTGGGACCGACTGTTTTGCAGATTGCAAAAAATGTGCATTTTTATGTTTTTTACGCCATTTTTTATTTCTTCAAAAATGTCTGTTCGCGTTCTAGCTCTTACAATTTTTTTTAGCTATCTGGCTAAAAACGCGTACACACAGATGGAATATGATCACTCGATGATATGTCATTTTGATTTTTTTAAATGAATAATTAGCACTTTACTTCAGACCCAATTTTCCTTATTAAATATTCATATATGAATAAAATAAGTGTTAGATTCGTGATTAGCGTGAAAACTATATGGAATACAGTCCTGGATCCCGACGATTAAGGAAAAACGTTTATCGGCAATTTTTATAGTGAATATTGAAAAAATTAATAATTTTGCATATTTTCAAACATCGATTTCTTTGCTTGCCGATGGCATCGCGGGAAAACCCAGGTGCCTATCATGTTCTACGGCAAGAAATACACAAGATGATGGATATGACGGGTTTGAAAAAGCTAGATAAAGTGGTGTTATTTGGATTTCGCGAGTAAAATTTGAAAGTTAAAAAAAAAAAATCAGGGGCGCATAATTCCATGTATTTTTCGCGCCGAGCACCGATCCAACAAAGTGAAGCACGCCGTTCGTGCATATTTATGCGTTGCACCTGAATCGACCAGCCGTTTTGCATAAAAGTCTAACACAACCTTGATGTCGAAGAAAGTTGAACATTGAGATTGTCATATCGCTTCCTCATAAAAGTTGAAATTTGAATATTCATATCGCTTTCTCATAATGTTCCTTTATACGCGAAGCTTTCTCTATGAGGATATGAAAATTTCAATTTTCAACTTATGTAAGGAAGCGATATGGAAACTTCTATTTTCAAATTTTACCTAACCCGATCGCTCACTTTACTTAACTTGATAGTATTGTAAACATTTCGTTCTACATAATTTCTATTTTCGTTTAGTGTCATAAGTGTCGTGACTGGATAGGCAATATTTTTAGCCGCTGATCAAGTTTGGGACTCTGTACGGGAAATTTAGAATAGCGACAGCGCCAAGTTCCACCGAATTGAAAAGACAGGTCCCACTGTAATAACTGAGGTTCTTCGTGGCTCAAACCATTCCCTATTGTGACATTGGGAATGTGGGCTTGATGGGAGCACATCCGTAGGAGAGTGCTCGATGCTTGTTGCGTATTTATTGTTTTCCGTGCTCGGGGCATTAACCACTCTCTGAAGCGTTTGGGCTACAAATTGTTATCCCGGTGCGTACGTCGTGTAACCCACAGTGCTTTATGTGTCCGCTTTTAAAAGTCTGTAAGATTTGTTTCTTACAGCTATTCTCTTTTTCTTTACAGATTCCCTTATTCGCGAGAAGCCTCCACGAGTAAGCCGCGCTTACTTTTTCCTTGCCTTTTTCTTTTATTCTACTATTTTTATCCTTTCTTTTATTATTTTGTTTGCCGCTTTAAGCGCTATACCTGGGGCTACCCTACGCTCTGCACTAACAGCGGCTCTAAGCGCTTCATTAGCTATACAGTTTAAGCATTAGCTACAATTTACGAAACAACTTATTTAAATAAATCAATAAAGTTTCATCGATATCAAAAGATGCGAGAAAATTCGTCAAGGGCTTATTATCGAGAGCCGACAATGGCTCAATGATGACCATACTGATGAGTTTGGAAAGCTGTTGAGTACGCGTTTGGGATTCAACCCGCGGCCGCAGTTTTTGATTTTACGTATACAGCAATACGTCATCATTATTCACACCTATGCAATAGTCAGAGCATCGATAATTCTACTGTCACAGCAACCTGTCGAAAATGGGGACTTTTCGATAATCCGCTATTATCGTTAAGTGCCCTTACAAACATCTATTTACACGCAGAGATCAAATAAACATAGTTTCTGGCTATCTCACATTATTGTCGACAGGCATGCCTAATTGTTCATTGAAATACTTTTAAGTACGGATAGAATGTCTTTCGACAGGGATGTTGCTTCCGATGCCATTGTGCATTGTGTGCAAAATATTGAAGAGCTCTCCAACGGACCTGCATATCGGCCGTTATTGCTAAAAATATGCAAGCACTTAGGAGTACGAAAAATAGATGTTAAGAGGTTCGGCACCAATCTATGTTTTCACTGGATCCACAACCGCAATGGATTCACTGAAAACATAAAGAAACGCATCTTAAAGAAACCTCCGATTGAAATTGCTAAATCGCCGGATACGGAAAAGCTTACACCAGAATGTGACCCGGAACGGCTTTTGATTAGAATGAAAAGCTTGTCCATGACACCGGAACCGGAAGGTAAATCAGATTACTGTTTGAAAGAATCGCCCGGCGATAAAACCGATCGCAAACCGGAAAAAAATGACTACCATCTTGTTGGTTCTATAGAAGTTTCGTCGAATATGATAATGGCCAAGAATAAGGAATTCTCGTCGGATTTGTGTCATGCGTATCTTCGCAAGGTTTTTCCAACTGAGCTGAAGATCACGTATATACTGCGCTTCGAAGGATTCAAATGTGCCAAAGGAGCTAAGAAGTTTCGGGACTATGCTTCATGTAGGCAACCCGAATGCGATCTAAAGTTCAAGTTGAATGGAAAAGTTATTCGTTCGAATACAAAAATAGAAGTGAGGTCCACGGGCTCAAAATCGCAGCATACGCTACCCCTAGCGTATCAACTGCGTGGTACTGAACGAGAGCGGGTACAACGCGAATTACTTCACGTACAGCCTAGTGTTATTCATGCAAAGCAGATTAACGATTTAGACGAAGAATTAGCTATCAAGGAAGGAAACTATCAATCCTGCCATTCACTTGAAGTGCTGCAAAAAGCAAGGTCCAAGGCATTAGGTAGGAATGATTGCGATGCGAATGACACGATAGATATTATACGAAAAATTGTCCGCGCAAATAATGAACACCCTTACATTCGCAAGTTCTCCACGCCATTCACGATTTATCTTGGAATAGCCAAACAGGTCGAATTTCTGAAATGCCTTCGCGATTCGATACTCTACTTTGATTCGACCGATTCAGTAGTCAGGAAGCCTTATGAAGCGTCGAAAAGAATTTATTTTTACGCCGGCGTCGTCAATTTCAAAAAAAAAAATATTTCCTGTGCTCGAAATGATCACGAACAATCAAACGACCTCTTCCATTTGCGGCTGCCTTGCATTTTCCCAGGATCTGTGGGTCGAAAACGGGGTTAAAGGGCCATTCTTCAAAGCTGTTATTACAGATTGGTCTTGGGCGAGCATGAACGCTATTATGGCCACTTGGAATAAGTGTACCGTGACCCAGTATCTCGTTATAACATATAACGCTATATGCTATGGCCATTCGTTACCCGACAACATGGTACCATTGCATACATGCTATGCCCACTTCATGAAAATGATTTCGCGTTATGCTGAGACGAACAAAATTAATGGAACTGCCACAGTGGTTATATTGGAAGCAATAACTGTTTTGGTTCATACGTCTGACATGGCAGTGTTCGTCGAGAGGGTCGAAGCGTTTTTGGAAATTTTGCTATTTCCTCGCCAAGGACCCGAATTTTCGGATGCTCTACAGAAACTTGCATCTCCAGAACACACGCGGGACAAGGTCGAAATAAATGACGCGAGTTCCACTGATGTAACCGAAATCGAAGAGCCTACCACTTCGGTGTATGAATCGAGTCCGTTTCACCAGAGAATACTTCCGATTTTCGAGAAGATAAAACAAACGGCAAATCAAATTGATGAATACGCAGGTGACAACGAGTTGAAATCTGACATCTTCGCTGACTATTTCATCTCAAAGTTAATACCACTGGCTCCACTGTGGACGGTTTTATTAAAAACCGGAAAGAGTCACTTCACGAATAGCTCAGTCGAAAATTATTTCAAAGAAACCAAGAACTCGACGTGTGAAAAGAACATAGCCGTTAAGGCTGGACGATTCATCGATACGATATACGAGAAAACTGTGGCTTCGTATAAGGAAATTCGCCTCCCGGAACCGATGGTGAATCTCCGGAGAAAAAGGGTACGAGTGAATGAACCCGACGATGACAAGTCGGAAGAATATTGGCGTAGCTCGAAGGTCCCGTTGAAGAAAAAAAAGGGTTCTTACGAAGAAGGAAAAAAAATACGAAAGTTGATCACGGAGACCGGTCAATCGACAAACTTACAGCAGAACGCTAACGGCACGATAAGAAATCGGGGCTATTATTACGCACCAACATCACCGCGCATTTATTTTGTAGCGTTCACGAAGGATGTTACCGAAGACAATAGCTTCGTTTATCTGTACGGTGAAGACTATGTCAATCTTTTTGGTCAGCGTTGGCTCTCAAACTTCACGATCGATTACTGCGCTAGTATATACATTTTGGAGTCTTCACAATGTTCAGATATTGCGTATGTCAAAGCGGAAGTAGGTACCATTATTATGAAACGCGAGCTCGAAAATACTTCCATCGAATTTTTGTATAATCTAGCAAGGGAGTGGAGCGGAAAATCGGCAATCTTCATTCCATTCAACAAAAACGGAAATCATTGGGTCCTTTTTTACGTCGACGTTAAGAAAAAAAGTGTATACTTCCTGGACCCAAGCCCCGTTTACGAGCCAAATAAAGCCGAAGGTTACTCAGAAGTCTTTGACACATGCTACAAAAGGGCTTTCACAAAATCGCGTATTAATTGGACACTGAAACGGTGCGTATATCCTCGCCAGAATGACGGCTATAATTGCGGTATGTACGTTATCCACTACATTCGCGAAATTTTGAACGGTCACATTAGTCGCATCGCAGACGTAGACCCGAATGTCCTGCGAGAAGACTTACAGAGGAACTGCTTCTCCCAATCATTGAATACGTCAAGACATTGCCTTCTTTGCGGTCAAGCTGATATGCGGAGAGAAACGACATGGATAGAATGCTCGATTTGCAAAAAGTGGACGCACTGGACCTGTCTGAGCCATCTAAAAAAGACTCTCGACGCCGTACGGGATCCATTCTATGTCTACAACTGCGACCTTTGCTCCCAGTGGCTAACATCGTTGTAATCTACATAGCAGAATTTGGCGGAAAACAACATAAAAAGAAAAAACGTGAAACTCGCAAATGGCCAGGCATTTCATTTAGCGTGTTAAGGAACAGACCAATTCAATTGTATTTATAGTTATAATGTATAGCAGTTTTTAAAAATGTATAGCAGTTTATAATCTGTTAAATTGTATTCGGATTTTTGTGATATAACGTGTGATATAACGTGTGATATAACCTTGTGATATTTCTGATTTTTAATATAACCTGTGTGGTATACGCGGGCTTACGATCTCAGTCACCACTGTGTCGGTAATGTACTTATGTAAATAAATCAAATAAAAAAATAAAAAAATAAATAACAAAACAAAAATACATGGAGCATTCGTCAGCAAATATTATTTGTGTTTTATTATTTTGCCTGTGTTCTATCTATACATATTAGTAAGTTGGCAGCGGTCTCGTTCGACCTAGAATGAATTTACTGCGCGATTCTCTCGAACTGTACTGGTCTATGGTCGGAGTCAGTGTTCTTGAGAAGCTAGATGTTAAATGCGCGAACTGCTTTATCGATCAAGCGAAGTTTTTGCGAATTTTTTAATTTCAGCTCTATGGTCGGGGACTGATTTCGCTAAACCCATTGGGTGTTAACACTGATATTTTCTACTCGTTGCAGTGAGATTTTCTTAATACTTAGTTATTTTCTAACTAATTAATGAATTCCAAAACGACTATATTGATCGAAAATTAAAATAAAAAAATGCGCACCTAGAGAATTTCATAACGAAGAAAATGAGCCCAGAGAAAAGTCTGTACGATAAAAAATACGGCAGGTATGACGTGTCAAAAATTTGTTTTCGATGCACTGACTTGAAAAAAAAAAAAATGCGCACCTAGAGAATTTCATAACGAAGAAAATGAGCCCAGAGAAAAGTCTGTACGATAAAAAATACGGCAGGTATGAGGTGTCAAAAATTTGTTTTCGATGCACTGACTTGAAAAAAAAAAAAAAAAAAAAAATGCGCACCTAGAGAATTTCATAACGAAGAAAATGAGCCCAGAGAAAAGTCTGTCCGATGAAAAATACGGCCGTGATGACCTGTCAAAGATTCAATTTTGTCTGATGCAGATATCTTCAGGGTCATACAGCCGAAGCGAAACGCAAATGTTCGATTTCTATATAAAGCGACTTTGCTTTCGATGGGGGCGTGTTTGGCGGTTCGAAACACATGAATCTGGCGTATTTACATGAAACTAAGCCTTTTTGATCTCGCATTACGAGCTGGAACGTCTACAGCCGAAGCAATGCGCAAATGTTCGATTTCGATATAAACCGACTTTGCATTCGATGGGGGCTTGTTTGGCCGTTAGAAACGCATGAATCTTGCGAATTTACGTAAAAATAAGGCTTTTTGATCTCGCATTACGAGCTGAAACGCCTACAGCCGAAGCAAAGCACAAACGTTCGATTTCGATATAAACCGACTGCATTCGATGTGGGCTTGTTTGGCCGTTAGAAACGCAGGAATCTTGCTTATTTACGTAAAACTAAGCCTTTTTGATCTCTCATTACGAGCTGGAACGCCTACAGCCGAAGCGAAACGCAAATGTTCGATTTTTATATAAAGCGACTTTGCTTTCGTTGGGGGCGTGTTTGGCGGTTCGAAACGCATGAATCTTGCGTATTTACGTAAAACTAAGCCTTTTTGATGTCGCACTACGAGCTGGAACGCCTAAAGCCGAAGCAATGCGCAAATGTTCGATTTCGATATAAACCGACTTTGCATTCGATGGGGGCTTGTTTGGCGAATCGAAACGCATGAATCTTGCGTATTCACGTAAAACTAACGGTATTTGATCTCACAATACGACCTGGAACGTCTACAGCTACAGCAAAACGCTAATGTTCGATTTGAATATAAAGTGACTTTGCATTCGATAAGAGCTTGTTTGGCGGTTCGAAACGCATGAATCTTGCGTATTTACGTAAAACTAACTTTTTTTATCTCAAAATACGCCCTGGAGCGCCTACAGCTATAACAAAACACAAATGTTCGATCCCGATATAAAGCAACTTTGCATTCGATGGGGGCTGGTTTGGAGGTTCGAAATGCATGAATATTGCGTATTTACGTAAAACGAATGGTTTTTTATCTCAAAATACGCCCTGGAGCGCGTACAGCTATAGCAAAACGCTAATGTTCGATTTCGATATAAAGCGACTTTGCATCCAACGGGAGATTGTCTGGCAGTTAAAATCGCATGAATCTTGCGAATTTACGTAAAAGTAAGGCTTTTTGATCTCGCATTACGAGCTGAAACGCCTACAGCCGAAGCAAAACGCAAATGTTCGATTTCGATATAAACCGACTTTGCATTCGATGTGGGCTTGTTTGGCCGTTAGACACGCAGGAATCTTGGGTATTTACGTAAAACTAAGCCTTTTTGATCTCTCATTACGAGCTGGAACGCCTACAGCCGAAGCCAAACGCAAATGTTCGATTTCGATATAAACCGACTTTGCATTCGATGGGGGCTTGTTTGGCGGTTTAAAACGCATGAATATTGCGTATCTACGTAAAACTAATGGTTTTTTATGTTAAAATAAGCCCTGGAGCGTCTACAGCTATAACGAAACGCTAATTTTCGATTTCAATACAAAGCGACGTTGCATTCGAGGTGGGCTTGTTTGGCGGTTAGAAACGCATGAATCTTGCTTATTCACGTAAAGCTAAGCCTTTTTGATCTCGCGTTACGAGCTGGAACGCCTACAGCCGAAGCAATTCGCTAATGTTCGATTTCGATATAAAGCAACTTTGCATTCGATGGGGGCTGGTTTGGAGGTTCGAAATGCATGAATATTGCGTATTTACGTAAAACGAATGGTTTTTTATCTCAAAATACGCCCTGCAGCGCCAACAGCTATAACAAAACGCTAATGGTCGATTTCTATATAAAGCGACTTTGCATCCGACGGGGGATTGTCTGGCAGCTAGAATCGCATGAATCTTGCGTTTTTACGTAAGAATAAAGCTTTTTGATCTCGTATTTCGAGCTGAAACCCCTACAGCCGAAGCAAAACGCAAAAGTTCGATTTCAATACAAAGCGACGTTCCATTCGATGGAGGCTTGTTTGGCGGTTAGAAACGCATGAATCTTGCTTATTCACGTAACGCTAAGCCTTTTTTATCTCGCATTACCAGCTGGAACGCGTACAGCTGAAGCGAAACGCAAATGTTCGATTTCTATATAAAGCGGCTTTCCTTTCGATGGGGCTGGTTTGCCGGTTCGAAATGCATGAATCTTGCTTATGTAAGGATCCGAGAAAAAATGCACCGAGGGTTTCGAAATGAACGAAATCAGTTTTATTTCGTAGATACAATGAATTACAAAAAAGGAAAAAAGGTGGCTTGTTCGTGTCGCCGATCTGCTCGCTCTCCCGTTTCGACGAGCACTCCTTCTTCTCGTGTCGATCACACGCTCCTCGATCCTCACGGCAGTGACGTCACACCGGAGAGCCCTCTACTTCCTTTTATCTCGGCGATAACACGCGGCAGGATTTAATTTCAAAAATAAAAATATCGACAGGTCTTACATTCGGCCAACCTGACTGGAATCCGTCTCGGATTTAACTAAAAGTATTCTGTTCCCCCTTTTTTTATAATTAAGCAGATACGCGTACATAATGTTTCTTATCTTATAACAACTTGTCGTCGCTCGAAGTTGGGCTATCTGTCCAATGTCTCATATTTTTGCTTTCCCAGACGCCGTGATAGGGCTTTTGTGTATTTTGGAACCCTGGCACATCGCCGATAACATACCTATTATTTCTCATTTTCCGAACGATAACGTATGGCCCTTTGAAAGTAGGAAGGGTTTTTTTCGAAACTCCAGGTGTGGTGTCGAAGTTTCGTAACATCACAAAGTCGCCCTCCTCGTAATCGCTCGGTTCTTTTCGTTTCTTATCATAATACGTCTTATTATACGCTTGACATTGTTCGATCTTTTGCGCGGCGCTTTCACGAAGTTCGTCTAAATCTACTCGGTCTTTCTCGTTTTCACTATCTAAGTATTCCTTGAGATCATCGATAGGTTTTCCCCGCTGACTAACACCGAATAATAGCATACTTGGAGTCTGCCCGGTTGATTTACTCACAGTATTATTCAGAGCGAACTCTATGTCATTAAGCACTTTGTACCAGTGTTTTCCGACCGTGTCGTCCGACATTTTACCTAGCATTGGCGCAAGGACTCGATTCACTCGTTCAACTTGGCCATTGGCCTGAGGAGACGCTGTCGCCACTTTTATGTGCTTAATATGATTTTCGACCATGAAATCGTCGAATTCTCTTGAAGTGAAGCAACTTCCTCGATCCGAAATTATAGCGTTCGGCCGACTATAATTCTCGAAATATTGCCTTAGACTATCTATCGCTTCTTTGCTCGCCGTTGTTTTTGTCGCGTACAGCTTAACATATTTGGTGAAGCCGTCCACTACAACCAATATGTGTTTCTTTACTAAATGCTTACTATCTATTGGGCCTAAGTGGTCAATATGCACTGTCGAGAAAGGACAGGTACTAAGTGCAGAAAGCCCTCGATTTTCCCGGAAGTCGGTGAGTACGATATACACTTTAAACAATTTTTTATATGCACGTCAACCTTTTCTCGTAACTTCGGGAACCAATAATTTTGCATTATCGCTTCGCTCGTTTTTTGAGTACCGAGATGTGGTACTTGTGGTACTATGCTCGTGGTACTATGCTCGTCGTGTACTATGCTCGTCGTGGTACTTGAAAATCACGTTTTTTTCCATTTGCTCGGGGACGTAAAATAGTAAACCCTTATCATGTTTACGATAGATTAACCCGTTACTCATTTCGAAGAATCGATCTTGTGCTTGCTCGAGTTTTTCCCGGATTTCTACGATTTTAGGATCTTGACTCTGACTAATCGTCACGTTCCATTCGAACGGATTATCTTCGATTACTCCAATCGTTCGGCTCAACGCATCCACGTGCTTCATTTTCGTACCAGCGCGATGCTCTAACTCGTAGTCGTAATTCAATAACGCTAGTGCCCATCTCGCGATCCTAGGGTTAATTTCCTTCTTATTCAACGTCATAGTCAGTGCATTACAGTCCGGTACGATTTTAAACTTAATACCCTGAAGATATATCCTGAAACGTTCCAGCGCGTAGATGATCGCCAAAGTTTCCAACTCAAAACTGTGATACTTCGATTCGCCGTCAGTCGTGCGTTTAGAAAAGTAAAACACTGGATGAAACTTGATGAAACTGGATGAAACAAAACCGCACCGTACCCAATCGAACTGGCATCGCAGTGCAATTCTGTTTCGTCTTTCGGGCTGTAAATACTTAGTATCGGTGCTGCGACAAGCTAAGCTTTTAGTCGTTCAAACACGTCGAGTTCCGCCTTGCCGAATTTGAAAGTAGCGTTTTCTTTGATCAAATCGTACAGTGGCTTGGCAATGATTGAATACTGTTCTATGAACTTTCGGAAATAAGAACACAAGCCGAGATAACTATGCAGATCCTTAACACACTTTGGAATCGGAAACTTCGCGACTGCCTCGATTCCATTTTTCGTAGGGCGGATACCATGCTCCGACACAAGATACCCCAGGTACTCGATTTCTGTTTCAAGGAATTTGCATTTATCTAGTCTCATCTCCAACTTGTTATCGACCATGAGCTTAAGCACGCGTTTCAAGATTTCCAAATGGTGCTCCAGTACTTCAGATGCTATCAATATATCATCCATGTACACCAGGACGTCACCAGACCTAATCAATTCGGACATAATCTCGTTAATAAACCGCTGAAATGTTGAGGGTGCTGTCTTAAGGCCGAATGGCATTTTCAGCCATTCAAACTGTCCTAACGGTGTCACAAATGACGTAAACTTTACTGACTCTTCTGCAACTGTTACGTGATGAAAACCGTCCTTTAGGTCTATCAGACTGAAGTACTTTTTGTTACCCAAAACCTCCAGCTGATCCTCTATTAAAGGAATAGGGTAATTATCACGCGCAGTTGCTTTGTTGAGGACTCTAAAATCAACGCACATTCTCAGCTCGCCATTTTTCTTGTTAACAAAAACGATCGGTGATGCGTATTCCGAGTTGCTAGGACGAATTATTTTTTTTTCGACTAAACGATCCAAAATAACCTGTAACTTATCTTTCTCGCTGTACGACAATCTTCGTGGCGTACAGTGGAACGGTCGCAGATCATGCAATGTCAGTTTTAATTCGGTTTTTACTTTCGGACTTTCAGGTCGTTCCGGTTTCAAATACTCCGTTTCGAAAAACTTGCGGACTCGATCTTGGACCTCATAAGGGATCGCCGGATTTACATCTAACAAATCGACTAGATTATCTTCTCCCTCATAAACGGAAATACACAGTATTTCTTGAATCGCTACATCCAATTCTACAGGCTTCGACAACTTTATCCCGAACTTTTTCAAACCTTGTCGACCTAGTACTACCGGGACAGTCATCGTATTATTACCGACTACATACAGTTGGACGTCATCTCTTATCGCTCCGTCTAACGTAACTCTAGCCTTTACTTTACCGACAACGTTCAACGGAGATTGGTTCACTCCAAAAAATGGACCGTCTGATTCGCATACAGCTTCTAGATCGTCGTCATCGATGTATTGTTCTCTCACAAAGCTGATCGGACTACCCGTGTCTAGTAATGTGGTGACCGTAAATACCTTACTCGATCCTTTACGATCTATCTCATACACAACGTCATGTCGATATTCGTCGTCTTCTTCGTTGACTGTTGTACACAGGCTGACTTCTGGCTTCAATTTTGTTGGGCAATCCTTTGATAAGTGGCCTGGCTCGTTACAGGTGTAGCAAACACCTTTCGGTCTCTTCGGCTGCGTACAGTCCTTCGATTTGTGTCCAGAAACGTTACAATTGTAACATTTAATTACTCTTCGGAACACTTCCCCCGACTTCTGTTGTTGCTGCTCCGTTTTTATCGAATCCGTTTTTTCGGTCGACGTTTGTTTCGAACGAGGTTTGTTCTCTGATCGTAGACTTATCTTCTTAAAAGCATCAAGAAGCTCGATTGTCGATTTAAAAGACATCATTCGTGCCTGATTGCACAGGTTCGTATCCGATATACCATCGATAAAATAATCGATTAGCTCTTCCTCTGGTATAGGCACTCTGTTTGCGAGGATCCATTTATCATGATAATAATCACCAAAACACTCGTTACCTTGCCACACCCTTGCTTCGAAGGTCTTTCGTCGTTCTAATTTGCTGGGGCGGTTGTCAAACATCTTCCGCATCTCAGCAAGTAAAACTGGCATGGTCATTATTATGTGATCTGGATTTGAGTGAAACCAGCTAGCAGCTTTACCTTTCAGCTTCGAACTCAGCAAAATTCGTGCAAGATTATCATCGAGGTCGTACGTCGTACACAGTAATGTGATTTGCTTTTCCCACTCCAAAAAGTCTCGATTCGTACCGTTAAAGTCGCTTAACAAATCACTCACTGCTTTGATGTTCATGTTTGCTCGTTCACGCGACGCACTCGCACATGATCGAGTTGTGTCCCTTTGTAAACTGTGCGAAAGTCTTGTTAATTCTAGCTCGCGCTGAAGCAATGCATTTTCTCGACGTATAAAGTCTATTTCTCGAAGCATCGTCTCATCCACATTCGCATTTTTAAAGACACTCGAAAACGGGGGTAGTCTGCCACCAATCTTCGATTCATTCTGCGTCTCCTTATCGCCAACATTGGTTTTCGAATTCTTCGTCGGCGAATCTCCAACCACAGTAACATCGCTATCGTTATTTTCTTCACCGGCTTGTTTACCATCCTCTCCTTTTGTCGATAATGCTTCTACCATCCAAGAGCCTGAAGGATCACACTCCATCATTCGATTATATAATTCCGCTTTAGTTCCGGTCGGTGAAAGTCCTCTCGCTTTGAGCAGTTCTCTCAGAACCGCAACGGTAAATCCATCGATATTCGGCATTCTGTATGAGCGTGTTGAATGTAAACAACTACTTCGTCGAACTAATACGTTCGTCGTTCACCGTTGGCCGCACGGAGACACACGCTTTCCTGGAACTCGTCGTCGGCTCTAATATTTGGTAGCATGTATTATCTCGGAATTCGTTACTCGTTCTGTCCTAGCGAAACACCGAGTTTTCGCGAAACAATGACGACGGCGTCACACCGATCTTCTATTACACACGTCGGTTAATATTATCCTTTGCACGAAGCGGGAATTTTATTGCACGCAGCAAAATCTTTTCTTCTTCTTTTTCCCAAAAATGCACGCAGCAGAATTGTTCAACGTCTGTCTTTCAGAGTTACCGATATACTCACTCGCGATAGAACTCGGTACCTACACGACACGTGCACACAGCGGGTCATGTACGCGTACTCCAAAATGTCGCTCGCATTCGGACAATAGGTGAACGCGACTGAAATAAGACGGACTCACAGAGCAAGGCGTTTCCTTTTTTTTCGGATCTGTTTGTCTTTCCACGATCGTACTCTTGGCACGCAGCTAGTACTCGCGGCAACAGCTATCCACAACGTCACACGATATTTCGGCACGCGTCCCTTTTTTCTCACCACACCGAACTACGCAGAAAGTTCGCGACACTGTATCTTTTAATAGTCAATTTCGAACCTCGATCCCACTTCTGAAGTTTGTAAGGATCCGAGAAAAAATGCACCGAGGGGTTCGAAATGAACGAAATCAGTTTTATTTCGTGGATACAATGAATTACAAAAAAGGAAAAAAGGTGGCTTGTTCGCGTCGCCGATCTGCTCGCTCTCCCGTTTCGACGAGCACTCCTTCTTCTCGTGTCGATCACACGCTCCTCGATCCTCACGGCAGTGACGTCACACCGGAGAGCCCTCTACTTCCTTTTATCTCGGCGATAACACGCGGCAGGATTTAATTTCAAAAATAAAAATATCGACAGGTCTTACACTTATTTACGTGAAACTAAGGTTTCTTGATCTCGCATTACGAGCTGGAACGCCTACAGCCGATGCGATGCGCAAATTTTCGATTTCGCTCTACATCGACTTTGCATTCGATGGGGGCTTGTTTGGCGGTTCGAAACGCATGAATCTTCCGTATTTACGTAAAACTAACGTTTTTTATCTCAAAATACGCCCTGGAGCGCTTACAGCTATAACAAAACACAAATGTTCGATCCCGATATAAAGCAACTTTGCAAGCGACGGGGGATTGTCTGGCAGCTAGAATCGCATGAATCTTGCGTATTTACGTGAAAATAAGGCTTTCTGATCTCGTATTTCGAGCTGAAACGCCTACAGCCGAAGCAAAACGCAAATGTTCGATTTCGATATCAACCGACATTGCATTCGATGTGGGCTTGTTTGGCCGTTAGAAACGCAGGAATCTTGCTTATTTACGTAAAACTAATCCTTTTTGATCTCTCATTACGAGCTGGAACGCCTACAGCCGAAGCGAAACGCAAATGTTCGATTTCTATATAAAGCGACTTTGCTTTCGATGGGGGCGTGTTTGGCGGTTCGAAACACATGAATCTGGCGTATTTACATAAAACTAAGCCTTTTTGATCTCGCATTACGAGCTGGAACGTCTACAGCCGAAGCAATGCGCAAATGTTCGATTTCGATATAAACCGACTTTGCATTCGATGGGAGCTTGTTTGGCGGTTTAAAACGCATGAATATTGCGTATCTACGTAAAACTAATGGTTTTTTATGTTAAAATACGCCCTGGAGCGTCTACAGCTATAACGAAACGCTAATTTACGATTTCTATATAAAGCGACTTTGCATCTGACGGGGGATTGTCTGGTAGCTAGAATCGCATGAATCTTGCGTATTTACGTGAAAATAAGGCTTTTTGATCTCGTATTTCGAGCTGAAACGCCTACAGCCGAAGCAAAGCGCAAATTTCCGATTTCAATACAAAGCGATGTTGCATTCGAGGTGGGCTTGTTTGGCGGTTAGAAACGCATGAATCTTGCTCATTCACGTAAAGCTAAGCCTTTTTGATCTCGCGTTACGAGCTGGAACGCCTACAGCCGAAGCAATTCGCTAATGTTCGATTTCGATATAAACCGACTTTGCATTCGATGGGGGCTGGTTTGGAGGTTCGAAATGCATGAATATTGCGTATTTACGTAAAACGAATGGTTTTTTATCTCAAAATACGCCCTGCAGCGCCTACAGCTATAACAAAACGCTAATGGTCGATTTCTATATAAAGCGACTTTGCATCCGACGGGGGATTGTCTGGCAGCTAGAATCGCATGAATCTTTCGTTTTTACGTAAAAATAAGGCTTTTTGATCTCGTATTTCGAGCTGAAACCTCTCTAGCCGAAGCAAAACGCAAAAATTCGATTTCAATACAAAGCGACGTTCCATTCGATGGAGGCTTGGTTGGTGGTTCGAAATGCACGAATCTTGCTTATTTACGTAAAACTAAGGCTTTTTATCTGGCATTACGAGCTGGAACGCCTACAGCCGAAGCAATGCGCAAATGTTCGATTTCGATATAAGCCGACTTTGCATTCGATGGGGGCTGGTTTGGAGGTTCGAAATGCATGAATATTGCGTATTTACGTAAAACGAATGGTTTTTTATCTCAAAATACGCCCTGCAGCGCCTACAGCTATAACAAAACGCTAATGGTCGATCCCGATATAAAGCGACTTTGCATCCGACGGGGGATTGTCTGGCAGGTAGAATCGCATGAATCTTGTGTACTTACGTAAAAATAAGGCTTTTTGATCTCGTATTACGAGCCGAAATGCCTACAGCCGAAGCAAAACACAAATGCTCGATTTAAATACAAAGCGACGTTGCATTTGATGGGGACTGGTTTGGTGGTTCGAAATGCATGAATCTTGCTTATTTACGTAAAACTAAGCCTTTTTATCTGGCATTACGAGCTGGAACGCCTACAGCCGAAGCAATGCGCAAATGTTCGATTTCGATATAAGCCGACTTTGCATTCGATGGGGGCTTGTTTGGCGGTTAGAAACGCATGAATCTTGCTTATTCACGTAACGCTAAGCCTTTTTTATCTCTCATTACCAGCTGGAACGCCTACAGCTGAAGAGAAACGTAAATGTTCAGTTTCTATATAAAGCGGCTTTCCTTTCGATGGGGCTGGTTTGCCGGTTCGAAACACATGAATCTGGCGTATTTACGTAAAAATAAGGCTTTTTGATCTCGCATTACGAGCTGGAACGCCTACAGCCGAAGCCAAACGCAAATGTTTGATTTCAATATAAAGAGACTTTGCATTCGATGGGGGCGTGTTTGGCGGTTCGAAACGCATGAATCTTGCTTATTTACGTAAAACTAAGCCTTTTTGATCTCGCGTTACGAGCTGGAACGCCTACAGCCGAAGCAAAGCGCAAATGTTCAATTTCGATATAAACCGACTTTGCATTCGATGGGGGCTTGTTTGGCGAATCGAAACGCATGAATCTCGCGTATTTACGTAAAACTAACGGTATTTGATCTCACAATACGACCTGGAACGTCTACAGCTACTGCAAAACGCTAATGTTCGATTTGAATATAAAGTGACTTTGCATTCAATGGGAGCTTGTTTGGTGGTTCGAAACGCATGAATCTTGCGTATTTACGTAAAACTAACGTTTTTTATCTCAAAATACGCCCTGAAGCGCCTACAGCTATAACACAACACAAATGTTCGATCCCGATATAAAGCAACTTTGCATTCGATGGGGGCTGGTTTGGAGGTTCGAAATGCATGAATATTGCGGATTTACGTAAAACGAATGGTTTTTTATCTCAAAATACGCCCTGCAGCGCCTACAGCTATAACAAAACGCTAATGGTCGATTTCGATATAAACCGACTTTGCATTCGATGGGGGCTTGTTCGGCGGATAGAAACGCATGAACCTTGCGTTTTTACGTAAAAATAAGGCTTTATGATTTCGTATTTCGAGCTGAAACCCCTACAGCCGAAGCAAAACGCAAAAGTTCGATTTCAATACAAAGCGACGTTCCATTCGATGGAGGCTTGTTTGGCGGTTAGAAATGCATGAATCTTGCTTATTTACGTAAAACTAATGGTTTTTGATCTCAAAATGCGCCCTGGAGCGCGTACAGCTATAGCAAAACGCTAATGTTCGATTTCGATATAAAGCGACTTTGCATCCAACGGGGGATTGTCTGGCAGTTAAAATCGCATGAATCTTGCGAATTTACGTAAAAATAAGGCTTTTTGATCTCGCATTACGAGCTGAAACGCCTACAGCCGAAGCAAAACGCAAATGTTCGTTTTCGATATCAACCGACTTTGCATTCGATGTGGGCTTGTTTGGCCTTTAGAAACGCAGGAATCTTGCTTATTTACGTAAAACTAATCCTTTTTGATCTCTCATTACGAGCTGGAACGCCTACAGCCGAAGCGAAACGCAAATGTTCGATTTCTATATAAAGCGACTTTGCTTTCGATGGGGGCGTGTTTGGCGGTTCGAAACACATGAATCTGGCGTATTTACATAAAACTAAGCCTTTTTGATCTCGCATTACGAGCTGGAACGTCTACAGCCGAAGCAATGCGCAAATGTTCGATTTCGATATAAACCGACTTTGCATTCGATGGGGGCTTGTTTGGCGGTTTGAAACGCATGAATATTGCGTATCTACGTAAAACGAATGGTTTTTTTATCTCAAAATACGCCCTGCAGCGCCTACAGCTATAACAAAACGCTAATGGTCGATTTCTATATAAAGCGACTTTGCATCCGACGGGGGATTGTCTGGCAGCTAGAATCGCATGAATCTTGCGTTTTTACGTAAAAATAAGGCTTTTTGATCTCGTATTTCGAGCTGAAACCCCTACAGCCGAAGCAAAACGCAAAAGTTCGATTTCAATACAAAGCGACGTTGCATTTGATGGGGGCTGGTTTGGAGGCTCGAAACTCATGAATATTGCGTATCTACGTAAAACTAATGGTTTTTTATGTTAAAATACGCCCTGGAGCGTCTACAGCTATAACGAAACGCTCATTTTCGATTTCTATATAAAGCGACTTTGCATCCGACCGGGGATTGTCTGGCAGCTAGAATCGCATGAATCTTGCGAATTTACGAGAAAATAAGGCTTTTTGATCTCGCATTACGAGCTGAAACGCCTACAGCCGAAGCAAAGCGCGAATGTTCGATTTCGATATAAACCGACTTTGCAGTTGATGGGAGCTTGTTTGGCGAATCGAAACGCATGAATCTTGCGTATTTACGTAAAACTAACGGTATTTGATCTCACAATACGACCTGATACGTCTACAGCTACAGCAAAACGCTAATGTTCGATTTGAATATAAAGTGACTTTGTCTTCGATGGGAGCTTGTTTGGCGGTTCGAAACGCACGAATCTTCCGTATTTACGTAAAACTAACGTTTTTTATCTCAAAATACGCCCTGGAGCGCCTACAGCTATAACAAAACGCTAATGGTCGATTTCTATATAAAGCGATTTTGCATCCGACGGGGGATTGTCTGGCAGCTAGAATCGCATGAATCTTGCGTTTTTACGTAAAAATAAGGCTTTTTGATCTCGTATTTCGAGCTGAAACCCCTACAGCCGAAGCAAAACGCAAAAGTTCGATTTCAATACAAAGCGACGTTCCATTCGATGGAGGCTTGTTTGGTGGTTCGAAATGCATGAATCTTGCATATTTACGTAAAACTAAGCCTTTTTATCTGGCATTACGAGCTGGAACGCCTACAGCCGAAGCAATGCGCAAATGTTCGATTTCGATATAAGCCGACTTTGCATTCGATGGGGGCTGGTTTGGAGGTTCGAAATGCATGAATATTGCGTATTTACGTAAAACGAATGGTTTTTTATCTCAAAATACGCCCTGCAGCGCCTACAGCTTGTGACGTGGTGCGTCACAAGCCCTCCCCAGCGTGGCTCGACGTCCCACCACTCACCTAAAACAAATACACTAGGATTAGAATCTATTATCTAAGCAACGAACTGAATTATTGGTAAACCTCCCCCTCGACTCACCCTCAACCCCACAACCCCGTCAGTCCTCCCCCTGCTCACTCAACGAAGATCCAGCGCAGCCCACCGAAGACCACGGAGACTCACCGCAGCACCCCGAAGACCACTACAGCCACAGCAGACACCCGAAGACTCCACCAACGGCCAGACTGACCTCGCCAGGCCCGGAATCCGACTACAAAAATTGCCAATTAAAGCCTGGTACGGCAGCCAGGCACTAACCTCCAAACAAATCTCGACAAACCGATGCTCTGCTTCCACACCGCCGTCCGTCCCTTGGAGGCCACCACCACGAAAATTCCACTCGACTGACCCGCCCTGGCCAGTCCGAAGCCCGACGACACACTCTCGGCTCGAAATAACGAATGTAAACCGACGAGCTGTGTCGTGCGGGTAAACACCGTAAAATTTGCACTCGAGCTGTCAGAAGCGACAGTTCCCCAGCCCACCGCGAGGAACCAGCACCTCCCGGCGTGGAGAATATTCGGCGATCGATAGGCCAATCGATGCCGAGGATGCGCGCGCCGAGCGTCGCGACAGGCCTTCCGTCGCGACGAATATTCGCAATCGGCCGCAGCCAATTACGACGCCCACCGCCCAGCTAGTCCCGAGACCGACCAATCGATTCTCGCAGAAAAATCGCAAATTGCAAGACCGACCCTGAGGTCGGAGAAGAAGCCGGAAACGGCATGGCTTTCTTCACTTCGAGCCACGGCGTGTGAGAGAGCGAGTGTGTGACAGGCGAGGAAAATTTATTGAGAAAAGATTTGGAAATTATATCGACCCGGCAAGCCACGTTATACCAGACTCCTGCGTGGAGAGTATTGTATCGAATTTGACGAGGAATTGTACGCCCACGGACACGATTTGGACCCAATACTGTAAATTATCTCGACTGGAATTACTAAGGATTATCGAACGGATTGATTGAGAGCGTGCTCGCACGGATTCTGTTGTAAGCGACACGACGTGTAAGCGACAGGTTGAGTGAGTACATTTTGAGTTTCCCAGCCCCATTTCGACCCGATTGACTGTCCCATTTCCCACGTTTCCCCCCCCCGAAAATTTACCCATCACCCCCCTGGTAATTTTAAGCATTTCTTGGATTGTATAAATTTTTGATCGCCGATCACCGGCTGCCACGTGCGCCGGCATTTTGCTCTATATTTTTCGTGCGCGTGAGTGGTGGCGATCGCGGAATTTTACAGCGCGCGACCGTTAGCATAATTTTCCCCGTTCTACCCGAGACTGTAAAAGCGTTCGTAATATTTACTTTTTTTTGTGTGATTATTGAAACTTTGCATATTTTGTTTTCGTGCCGAGGTAATATCGTCAAGAAGCCCTGGACAGTGCCTGCGGCCTGAGAAGTCTCATCCCCCTCCCCCCCCCGTTCCTGCTAGCCGAGTGCCGTGAAAATTTAATAGATTTTGTTCTCTCGTTTTTTTTTCTTTTTTTGGTTTGGTTTGCACTCGATTAATTTAATCGAGCGCCGCGGTGCTACACCGACACAGTAGCTGGCGCCCAAAAATCCGTGATTATCCCCCGAGTTTTGAGAAGTTTTTTTTGAGACCAGTATTGTGTAGAATCTTCACCGGCCAGCCCCTCCTCCCCTCCCCTTCCCGGCGATCGACCCTGCGAATTGCTGTCCCGGCAATTACCGTAAACCAGCGTATTTTCGTAAGTCTTGTTATTGAGTTATTTTTCAATTCTCTCGTTCTCTTTTTTTTTGCGCTTAATAATTTTCCGACCATTATATTTTGCCCACCTTTTAATTATTGTCCGACCTTTGTATTCCGCCCTGCGTAGTCATTACTTTTTTCTTTTTCGACCTTAGGATTTTTCCCCCGCGTATTAATTATTTTTCTTTTTTCTACTTTTGTATTTTGCCCAGCGTTAACGATTTTTCTATTTTCTTATCTTCCCCCCCCCCCCCCCGAGTACTGAATATTTCTCGATTTCTTTTATTTTCCCTGCGTAGTGATTATTTCCGTCTTTTTCTTCTTATCACCACTGAACTTGTTGCCCTCCGCTCTTATTTTTTTTTGTGAATTGGTTACCATTATTGTTATTGCGACCGTCCCCTTTATGATCATTGTTAAAACGGCCTATCATTTTGTTAACAGTTATTGAACACGATTTATTATTAAAAGTTATTTTTCTTCACCTTGCTACAAAACATACTGGAGTGTTATTTCCCCCTTTTCCCCGCCATATATTCCCCCGAGTTGTCCCGTTTGGGAACGTTAAGAACCAGGACGCACCGTCACAAATTTTGGCGCCCAACGTGGGGCCCTGTAATAACAGGAAAATTGAAAACAATTTAAACTGTACCCTCGAGGGCGGTGACGTTTTCACCCCTCGAGTGGGGATTTCTATTTCCTGAGCTGCAGAATAGTGCTCACCTCGGCACAGAAAATACCCCCCCCCCCCCTCTTGTACCCCGTATACCGATTTAAATTATTTTTTTTTTTTACGATTATTATTGTTCCTGCCGCTGTTTCGCGAGTCGTCACCACTCGCGAATATCTTGTTGGCAAGTAAGTACTCCCGTCGCCCATATTTACCCCGAATATTGTATTGATTGCCCCGCATTTTCGTTCATACGCCCTGTATTTTTGCACTGTAACCCCTGCCCCCTTTTTCCCCCACCCCCCTTTCTCTTCGTTACTTCTTTTCTTATTTTTCTTTCCCTTTTCTTTCTTTTCTCTCTTTTTTTTCCTAGCTTGCCGCCCCGCCGCCAGCCCCGAACCCGCGCCATCGAGTTAAATATTTCGTTCTTTTATTTCGCTTTTTTTTCTTGTATTCAATTCTTCCCCCCCCCCCCCGAGTCACCCCTTGCCGTGAATAATGGAGGGTGCCTCAAGCAGCGTAACGACCGCTGGGGTGACCACCCCGACTACCAGCAGCATTACCACGGCTGGACCCCAACCCCCAACCCAATCTCGAACTTCGACCCCCCCCCCCCCCCCCGAAATGACAGCCCCTCCTCGAGGCCCCGTTGATCATGCCCTCCACATGGAGGTGCAAAAGATTAAGCAGGATCTAGCTCGCTTCCGCGACGTGAGCGAGTTGATACGGCTCTGCGACCATGCCGGACTGAGCGTCCGGGGGACCGCGGAAGAATTAGTGAACCGGTACTGGCGGTACGAAGTTCGCCGTCGCTATCGGGGTGTGAGCGTAGAGTGGGACCCCGTGGAAGACGAACGTGGGATGGCCACACCGTTCACGTTGTCCTCCGCACTACTGGAGCCCGAGCATAATGGGACGTTACGCTCCCACCTTGCCCGGATAGACCTGAGTACCTCCCAAGTCCAGCTCGCCACCCAAGACCTCCCCGACGGCCGACCCCTCGTCGGAAATCAACCCCCTCAACAACCCCTACCCACCGGTCAAACCCTAGGGCCGTACCAAGACCCCATCACCTTTGACCACAGTGACGACCTACTGTCCCTACACGACGAAACCATCCCCCAACACCCCCCCTTACAACCCACCCCCGCCCCAGCCCCCACCGTAACCTTCCACCCTCGATTTGTGACCCCTCAAATCACCCCACGACCAACCCCGGCCCGAATCCCCACAAGAGCCCCCCTTGTTTCCGTTCCCCAACCCCAGCCCCAAGCCCCACCCCGTTCCCACGATACTTTCCATATCCCTCCCCGTACCAACCCTCAGCACCACAGCACTCACCTCCGACCTCCCTTCCGAACCCCCCTTCGACACCCCCAGTCCTTCCAACCCCCAGCCCCAAGTTTCGTGGCCCGGGATACCGCCGGGATAGACCATTTCCGCCGGTTCGGTCCCAAATTTGCGGGACGACGCACCGACGATGGGGAAGAATACCTCCTGCGGTTGTACGAGTATTGCTCCAGCCGCGCGTACACTGAGGAGGAATTGCTCCGGATGCTACCCGAATCCTTCACCCACGACGCCCTTCTGTGGTATCGGGTATCTCACCACGCCTGGGCATCGTACGAGGAATTCGTGTTCCACTTCCGGGCACGATTCGGACACAGCGACCTGCAGGAGAAGCTACGTCGCGAGGTCGAACGCCGAACCCAAGGACCTACCTCACGAAGATGAGGACCTATTTTAGCTTCCTCAGCCCTCCCCTCACCCTAGACGCCCAGCTCGACCTCTGCTACGAAAACCTGCACCCCGATCTAGCCTTCCACCTCGAACGCGCCGACATCGCGGACTTCCTCGATTTTCAGTTGAGGTGTCGACGCATAGAGTCCATGTTAGAACGAAAAAGGAACTACCGACCTCCCCCGCCCCCAACCCAGTCCGTTCTTCCCTCCGCTGCATTCATCCCCCAGGGTAAATCGTACGCGAGAGCAGCCGCGATAGAGCCAAACCCGACCCCTGAAGCCATTCCCGCCGCCCCTGCTGCCCCATCCCCAGTCCTACCAGCCCTACAGCCAGCTCCTAAAACCCCTAGAGCTGCCACCCCAACCGGAGACCTTCAAGCCTTTCCCCCACCCCTGATGGCCGTCCAAGTCGAAAACCCTTTCCCCACCCCTAACCCCCAACCCGACGCCAGACCCCCTAGAGTCCAGTCAGCCACCGTCCGCTGTTACAACTGCCGAGAACAGGGACATATCTTCAGGCAGTGCCCCCAACCCCGTGGCAATTTTTGCGCCGTATGCGGTCTCCCCGGATATAACGCAAATTCGTGCACCCGTTGCCGACGAACCCGTGAGGGAAACCTCTCGGGGGGAGGACAGTAGAGGCCTCCCCCAGGATCGAAAACCCTATACCCCTTGACCGCGCCGACACCATTGACTCCGGTACACCCCGACAGCCCCCGCTACCCACCCCACCCGATAGACCCGAAGACTACAGGGAGGACGACCGCCACTTCCTAATCCTCAACCTTTCCGGACGCCCTGTAGAAGCCCTCATCGACTCAGGAGCCACACGTTCCTTCCTAGGAGTAACCCTTGCCGAATCCCTAGAAGTCCCGATAAGACCCGCCACCGGAGGAGTACGCGTTGCCAACAACGCCATCGTCCCCGTGGTGGGAGACATAAGACTCTTTTTTGAGATCGACGGAAGAATTTGGCCCCTGGACATGCGTGTCGCACCCTTGGGGTACGATGCGATTCTAGGGAGAGATTTTTGTAAGCTGTTAGGCTTACAAATAGATCACCTGAACGACACGTGGCGTACACCCACAGGACGTCCTCGGAAGTTCGCCACGCATGGCCACATCCCCATGGTCGTGTCAGCCCACCCTGAATTTGCCGGCCTGGTGGAAATCACTAAAAATACGGAGGACCGATTAAAGTCACTGCTAGACCGTCTAGTGACACCTCCCACCACGGGAACGTTAAGTTGTACATCCCTTATCCGCCATTCCATCGATGTCGATAACCATCCCCCGATCCGCCAACACCCCCGAAGGATATCCCCTTTCCTTTTGCGAATTGCCCAAGCCGAGGTCGATAAAATGCTCGGCGAACAGGTGATCGAACCCTCAGACAGCGGATGGCTCAGTAACCCTGTGATAGTCCCGAAGCCCAACGGCAAACACCGTTTTTGCATCGATTACCGCGACGTGAATAAAGTCACACGCAAAGACGCGTACCCATTACCCAACCTGGACCGGATATTAGACGGCCTCCGCCGTGCCCAACATATCTCCAAGCTAGACCTGAGCCAAGCCTACTTCCAAGTCCCGTTAGACCCGAAAAGTAGACCCATCACCGCCTTTGCAGTCCCTGGACGTGGCCTTTTCCAATTTACCCGCATGCCCTTTGGACTGACGAACGCCCCCGCGACATTCCAACGACTGATGGACAGACTGATAAGACCCGAATGGGAGCCTCATGTGTTCGCGTACTTAGACGACGTGATCATCGCCACGGAAACGGTAGATGAACACTTCGAGTATTTGACTCTCGTGTTAACGGCCCTTAAAAACGCGGGATTGGAAATTAACCGAGAGAAGAGTTCGTTCTTTTGTCCCGAGATGAAATATTTGGGATATTTAATTACGAAAGACGGACTGAAGACTGACCCCGACAAGATAGCCCCGATCCTGAAATATCCTCCTCCCAAGAACCTTAAACAATTACGCCGATTCCTCGGAATGATCGGATGGTATGCTCGCTTCCTAGGTGACATTTCCAAGCACAAAGTCCCCCTCGTGCGACTCCTGGAAAAGGACGCACCGTGGCAGTGGGGAGAAGAACAGAGCATAGCATTCGAAGCATTACGGACAGCCCTGACCCAAGCCCCAGTTTTAGCTCGTCCCGATTTTACCAAGCCCTTCACCGTCCACACCGATGCCAGCGATGTAGCCATCGGAGCCGTCCTGACCCAAGAGTCCCAGGGCGAAGAACACCCCATAGTATTTTGTAGTCGAGTCCTCTCCCAAGCCGAGAGAAAATACAGTGTGACCGAAAAGGAGTGTCTAGCCGTTCTGTGGGCTGCAAAGAAATTGCGCCCGTACCTAGAAGGCACCTCTTTTCGTGTGATCACAGATCACAGCAGCTTGCGCTGGCTACGAAACGTTAGAGACCCGTCGGGAAGACTTGCGAGATGGGCATTGACCATGCAAGACCTCGACATGGATATTGTTCATCGCAAGGGAGCCCTGAACGTCGTACCCGACGCCCTATCCCGAATGTTCGAGGGAACACCCGAAGCCCTTGCCACAATAGGCGAATCGATAGACCCTTGGTACCTCGAACAAATGAAAAATGTCAGCCAATTCCCCTCCAAATACCCCGACTGGAAACTCGAGGATGGCCGACTATACCACCACCGACCACACCCTGTGATAGACCCTACCCTGGTAGACCTGGACTCCTGGAAGTTAGTCCTGCCCTGTGATGCCCGACACAAAGCCATACGAGACGCCCATGATAATCCCCAGTCCGGCCATCTAGGCATAGACAAGACCTACCATCGCCTGACCCAAGATTTTGCCTGGCCCGGAATTTTTCAAGACGTCGCGCAGTTCGTGCGACGATGCCCAGTCTGTCAACTCAAGAAAGTACAGCAAACTGCACCTGTTGGGTTGATGAGAGAAAGAACGACCGAAGGCCCGTGGACAGTCGTCGCTGCCGATGTCATGGGACCGTTCCCCCCGAGTAAAAATAGAAACCGATACGTCGTTGTATTCCAGGACTTATTTACGAAATATATCGAAGCCCAACCCCTAAAAACCGCGACTGGACCCACCATAATGACTGCCCTAGAAAAATTAGTCCTGAACCGTTGGGGATGCCCCCGATACCTCCTGACAGACAATGGTACAGAATTTGTAAACCGATATATGACCACACAGTTATCCCAATACGGCATCCGACAGACCACCATTCCTCCCTACCATGCCCAAGCCAACCCCGTCGAACGAGTTAATCGAACCCTTAAGACCATGATTATTTCCTATATAGGCGACGACCACCAGACATGGGATGCCCACCTCCCCGAATTGTGTTTCGCCCTCAACACCGCCGTCCAAGCCTCCACCCAGATGACCCCTGCGTTCCTAAATTTCGGCCGAAACCCTCGCCCTGCAAAGAGCATCAGAAATGAAATACCCCCCCCCGACCGTCGAAGACCGGACAGACCCAGCCGTTTGGAAAAATCGAATGACCCGACTGCCCTTAATTCACGACTGGGTGCACCGTAATTTATCCCTAGCCGCGCGACGACAGGCGCGATATTATAACCAAGGGCGATCCGATCGAGAGTACAACGTAGGAGACTTAGTACTCCGGAAGAATCGCGTGCTTTCGTCCGGCGCGCAGAATTTTGCCGCGAAGCTTGCCGCCAGATACCGCGGACCCTATGAAATTACCAATAAGCTGTCCCCTGTTGTTTACGAATTAAATATACCCTCCAAAAATATCCGCCCGAAAGTCCATATTAAAGATTTGAAGCCCTACCACCCTCCCCCAAACATCGCAGACATTCCCCCGTTAGGCCTACCCCCAGCCACCCCCCCCTTGCCCCAGCCTCGGATAATAGTCAGACCCTAAAGTCCCCTTCCCCGTCATTACAGAATGGAGAGACTGCCCTGGATGACGAGCCGGCACGGACGCGGCGGACTCCGCACAACCGAAGCCCGTCGGGACGCCATCGGCTACCACCTGCCAGAGGTCGAGATCCTGCCACCCCGGATGAACGAGAGACAGCCAGCCCCGCCAAAAAAAAAAAAAAAACCACTATCTTTCCCGTAGACGACCCTCGCTTATCAGCTTTTTCTTCCGCATCTCGTTCAATGATCCTCCCTTCCGTTATTCTCTCCCCGAACCCCCCCCCCCCCCCCCCCAGTACTTGCCACCAAGAGGCCAATTATTTAGTTTGTTTTTCTTTCGAGTCAGTTATTTTATTCTGTACCATTACCATTTTGTTATGATCTCATGACTGTCATCACACACCAGCGGTACCAAAGAGCTGTCTTATTTTTAGTTGTGTGGATGACAGGTGTAAATAAGAGGAGAGAAGACTGAGGACGAGTAAACCAGTATTATTAAAATTACCAGATTGCATTCCTATATTTTTCTTAGACCCGCCAGCCCCTCTCACCCCTCCCAGAAATCCTACCCTGATAGTCCCCGGTATGAATCTGTTGCTCAAGTCGTCAGGAGACGTACTTTCGGCAAGTGGGGGGGAGTTGTGACGTGGTGCGTCACAAGCCCTCCCCAGCGTGGCTCGACGTCCCACCACTCACCTAAAACAAATACACTAGGATTAGAATCTATTATCTAAGCAACGAACTGAATTATTGGTAAACCTCCCCCTCGACTCACCCTCAACCCCACAACCCCGTCAGTCCTCCCCCTGCTCACTCAACGAAGATCCAGCGCAGCCCACCGAAGACCACGGAGACTCACCGCAGCACCCCGAAGACCACTACAGCCACAGCAGACACCCGAAGACTCCACCAACGGCCAGACTGACCTCGCCAGGCCCGGAATCCGACTACAAAAATTGCCAATTAAAGCCTGGTACGGCAGCCAGGCACTAACCTCCAAACAAATCTCGACAAACCGATGCTCTGCTTCCACACCGCCGTCCGTCCCTTGGAGGCCACCACCACGAAAATTCCACTCGACTGACCCGCCCTGGCCAGTCCGAAGCCCGACGACACACTCTCGGCTCGAAATAACGAATGTAAACCGACGAGCTGTGTCGTGCGGGTAAACACCGTAAAATTTGCACTCGAGCTGTCAGAAGCGACAGTTCCCCAGCCCACCGCGAGGAACCAGCACCTCCCGGCGTGGAGAATATTCGGCGATCGATAGGCCAATCGATGCCGAGGATGCGCGCGCCGAGCGTCGCGACAGGCCTTCCGTCGCGACGAATATTCGCAATCGGCCGCAGCCAATTACGACGCCCACCGCCCAGCTAGTCCCGAGACCGACCAATCGATTCTCGCAGAAAAATCGCAAATTGCAAGACCGACCCTGAGGTCGGAGAAGAAGCCGGAAACGGCATGGCTTTCTTCACTTCGAGCCACGGCGTGTGAGAGAGCGAGTGTGTGACAGGCGAGGAAAATTTATTGAGAAAAGATTTGGAAATTATATCGACCCGGCAAGCCACGTTATACCAGACTCCTGCGTGGAGAGTATTGTATCGAATTTGACGAGGAATTGTACGCCCACGGACACGATTTGGACCCAATACTGTAAATTATCTCGACTGGAATTACTAAGGATTATCGAACGGATTGATTGAGAGCGTGCTCGCACGGATTCTGTTGTAAGCGACACGACGTGTAAGCGACAGGTTGAGTGAGTACATTTTGAGTTTCCCAGCCCCATTTCGACCCGATTGACTGTCCCATTTCCCACGTTTCCCCCCCCCGAAAATTTACCCATCACCCCCCTGGTAATTTTAAGCATTTCTTGGATTGTATAAATTTTTGATCGCCGATCACCGGCTGCCACGTGCGCCGGCATTTTGCTCTATATTTTTCGTGCGCGTGAGTGGTGGCGATCGCGGAATTTTACAGCGCGCGACCGTTAGCATAATTTTCCCCGTTCTACCCGAGACTGTAAAAGCGTTCGTAATATTTAATTTTTTTTGTGTGATTATTGAAACTTTGCATATTTTGTTTTCGTGCCGAGGTAATATCGTCAAGAAGCCCTGGACAGTGCCTGCGGCCTGAGAAGTCTCATCCCCCTCCCCCCCCCCCGTTCCTGCTAGCCGAGTGCCGTGAAAATTTAATAGATTTTGTTCTCTCGTTTTTTTTTCTTTTTTTGGTTTGGTTTGCACTCGATTAATTTAATCGAGCGCCGCGGTGCTACACCGACACAGTAGCTGGCGCCCAAAAATCCGTGATTATCCCCCGAGTTTTGAGAAGTTTTTTTTGAGACCAGTATTGTGTAGAATCTTCACCGGCCAGCCCCTCCTCCCCTCCCCTTCCCGGCGATCGACCCTGCGAATTGCTGTCCCGGCAATTACCGTAAACCAGCGTATTTTCGTAAGTCTTGTTATTGAGTTATTTTTCAATTCTCTCGTTCTCTTTTTTTTTGCGCTTAATAATTTTCCGACCATTATATTTTGCCCACCTTTTAATTATTGTCGGACCTTTGTATTCCGCCCTGCGTAGTCATTACTTTTTTCTTTTTCGACCTTAGGATTTTTCCCCCGCGTATTAATTATTTTTCTTTTTTCTACTTTTGTATTTTGCCCAGCGTTAACGATTTTTCTATTTTCTTATCTTCCCCCCCCGAGTACTGAATATTTCTCGATTTCTTTTATTTTCCCTGCGTAGTGATTATTTCCGTCTTTTTCTTCTTATCACCACTGAACTTGTTGCCCTCCGCTCTTATTTTTTTTTGTGAATTGGTTACCATTATTGTTATTGCGACCGTCCCCTTTATGATCATTGTTAAAACGGCCTATCATTTTGTTAACAGTTATTGAACACGATTTATTATTAAAAGTTATTTTTCTTCACCTTGCTACACAACATACTGGAGTGTTATTTCCCCCTTTTCCCCGCCATATATTCCCCCGAGTTGTCCCGTTTGGGAACGTTAAGAACCAGGACGCACCGTCACAAGCTATAACAAAACGCTAATGGTCGATCCCGATATAAAGCGACTTTGCATCCGACGGGGGATTGTCTGGCAGGTAGAATCGCATGAATCTTGCGTACTTACGTAAAAATAAGGCTTTTTGATCTCGTATTACGAGCCGAAACGCCTACAGCCGAAGCAAAACACAAATGCTCGATTTAAATACAAAGCGACGTTGCATTTGATGGGGGCTGGTTTGGAGGTTCGAAACTCATGAATATTGCGTATCTACGTAAAACTAATGGTTTTTTATGTTAAAATACGCCCTGGAGCGTCTACAGCTATAACGAAACGCTCATTTTCGATTTCTATATAAAGCGACTTTGCATCCGACGGGGGATTGTCTGGCAGCTAGAATCGCATGAATCTTGCGTTTTTACGTAAAAATAAGGCTTTTTGATCTCGTATTTCGAGCTGAAACCCCTACGGCCGAAGCAAAACGCAAAAGTTCGATTTCAATACAAAGCGACGTTCCATTCGATGGAGGCTTGTTTGGTGGTTCGAAATGCATGAATCTTGCTTATTTACGTAAAACTAAGCCTTTTTATCTGGCATTACGAGCTGGAACGCCTACAGCCGAAGCAATGCGCAAATGTTCGATTTCGATATAAGCCGACTTTGCATTCGATGGGGGCTTGTTTGGCGGTTAGAAACGCATGAATCTTGCTTATTCACGTAACGCTAAGCCTTTTTTATCTCGCATTACCAGCTGGAACGCCTACAGCTGAAGCGAAACGCAAATGTTCGATTTCTATATAAAGCGGCTTTCCTTTCGATGGGGCTGGTTTGCCGGTTCGAAATGCATGAATCTTGCTTATTTACGTGAAACTAAGGTTTCTTGATCTCGCATTACGAGCTGGAACGCCTACAGCCGATGCGATGCGCAAATTTTCGATTTCGCTCTACATCGACTTTGCATTCGATGGGGGCTTGTTTGGCGGTTCGAAACGCATGAATCTTGCATATTTACATAAAACTAATGGTTTCTGATCTCAAAATACGCCCTGGAGCGCCTACAGCCGAAGCAAAACGCAAATACTCGATTTAAATACAAAGCGACGTTGCATTCGATGGGGGCTGGTTTGGAGGTTCGAAATGCATGAATATTGCGTATTTACGTAAAACTAATGGTTTTTCATCTGATAATACGCCCTGCAGCGCCTTCAGCTATAACAAAACGCTAATGGTCGATCCCGATATAAAGCGACTTTGCATCCGACGGGGGATTGTCTGGCAGGTAGAATCGCATGAATCTTGCGTACTTACGTAAAAATAAGGCTTTTTGATCTCGTATTACGAGCCGAAACGCCTACAGCCGAAGCAAAACACAAATGCTCGATTTAAATACAAAGCGACGTTGCATTTGATGGGGGTTGGTTTGGAGGTTCGAAACTCATGAATATTGCGTATCTACGTAAAACTAATGGTTTTTTATGTTAAAATACGCCCTGGAGCGTCTACAGCTATAACGAAACGCTCATTTTCGATTTCTATATAAAGCGACTTTGCATCCGACGGGGGATTGTCTGGCAGCTAGATTCGCATGAATCTTGCGTATTTACGTAAAAATAAGACTTTTTGATCTCGCATTACGAGCTGGAACGCCTACAGCCGAAGCCAAACGCAAATGTTTGATTTCAATATAAAGAGGCTTTGCATTCGATGGGGGCGTGTTTGGCGGTTCGAAACGCATGAATCTTGCTTATTTACGTAAAACTAAGCCTTTTTGATCTCGCGATACGAGCTGGAACGCCTACAGCCGAAGCAAAGCGCAAATGTTCAATTTCGATATAAACCGACTTTGCATTCGATAAGGGCTTGTTTGGCGAATCGAAACGCATGAATCTCGCGTATTTACGTAAAACTAACGGTATTTGATCTCACAATACGACCTGGAACGTCTACAGCTACTGCAAAACGCTAATGTTCGATTTGAATATAAAGTGACTTTGCATTCGATGGGAGCTTGTTTGGTGGTTCGAAACGCATGAATCTTGCGTATTTACGTAAAACTAACGTTTTTTTATCTCAAAATACGCCCTGAAGCGCCTACAGCTATAACAAAACACAAATGTTCGATCCCGATATAATGCAACTTTGCATTCGATGGGGGCTGGTTTGGAGGTTCGAAATGCATGAATATTGCGTATTTACGTAAAACGAATGGTTTTTTATCTCAAAATACGCCCTGCAGCGCCTACAGCTATAACAAAACGCTAATGGTCGATTTTGATATAAACCGACTTTGCATTCGATGGGGGCTTGTTCGGCGGATAGAAACGCATGAACCTTGCGTTTTTACGTAAAAATAAGGCTTTATGATCTCGTATTTCGAGCTGAAACCCCTACAGCCGAAGCAAAACGCAAAAGTTCGATTTCAATACAAAGCGACGTTCCATTCGATGGAGGCTTGTTTGGCGGTTAGAAATGCATGAATCTTGCTTATTTACGTAAAACTAATGGTTTTTGATCTCAAAATGCGCCCTGGAGCGCGTACAGCTATAGCAAAACGCTAATGTTCGATTTCGATATAAAGCGACTTTGCATCCGACGGGGGATTGTCTGGCAGCTAGAATCACATGAATCTTGCGTATTTACGTAAAAATAAGGCTTTTTGATCTCGCATTACGAGCTGGAACGCCTACAGCCGAAGCCAAACGCAAATGTTTGATTTCAATATAAAGAGGCTTTGCATTCGATGGGGGCGTGTTTGGCGGTTCGAAACGCATGAATCTTGCTTATTTACGTAAAACTAAGCCTTTTTGATCTCGCGATACGAGCTGGAACGCCTACAGCCGAAGCAAAGCGCAAATGTTCAATTTCGATATAAACCGACTTTGCATTCGATAAGGGCTTGTTTGGCGAATCGAAACGCATGAATCTCGCGTATTTACGTAAAACTAACGGTATTTGATCTCACAATACGACCTGGAACGTCTACAGCTACTGCAAAACGCTAATGTTCGATTTGAATATAAAGTGACTTTGCATTCGATGGGAGCTTGTTTGGTGGTTCGAAACGCATGAATCTTGCGTATTTACGTAAAACTAACGTTTTTTTATCTCAAAATACGCCCTGAAGCGCCTACAGCTATAACAAAACACAAATGTTCGATCCCGATATAATGCAACTTTGCATTCGATGGGGGCTGGTTTGGAGGTTCGAAATGCATGAATATTGCGTATTTACGTAAAACGAATGGTTTTTTATCTCAAAATACGCCCTGCAGCGCCTACAGCTATAACAAAACGCTAATGGTCGATTTTGATATAAACCGACTTTGCATTCGATGGGGGCTTGTTCGGCGGATAGAAACGCATGAACCTTGCGTTTTTACGTAAAAATAAGGCTTTATGATCTCGTATTTCGAGCTGAAACCCCTACAGCCGAAGCAAAACGCAAAAGTTCGATTTCAATACAAAGCGACGTTCCATTCGATGGAGGCTTGTTTGGCGGTTAGAAATGCATGAATCTTGCTTATTTACGTAAAACTAATGGTTTTTGATCTCAAAATGCGCCCTGGAGCGCGTACAGCTATAGCAAAACGCTAATGTTCGATTTCGATATAAAGCGACTTTGCATCCAACGGGGGATTGTCTGGCAGTTACAATCGCATGAATCTTGCGAATTTACGTAAAAATAAGGCTTTTTGATCTCGCATTACGAGCTGAAACGTCTACAGCCGAAGCAATGCGCAAATGTTCGATTTCGATATAAACCGACTTTGCATTCGATGGGGGCTTGTTTGGCGGTTTGAAACGCATGAATATTGCGTATCTACGTAAAACTAATGGTTTTTTATGTTAAAATACGCCCTGGAGCGTCTACAGCTATAACGAAACGCTAATTTTCGATTTCTATATAAAGCGACTTTGCATCCGACGGGGGATTGTCTGGTAGCTAGAATCGCATGAATCTTGCGTATTTACGTGAAAATAAGGCTTTTTGATCTCGTATTTCGAGCTGAAACGCCTACAGCCGAAGCAAAACGCAAATTTCCGATTTCAATACAAAGCGACGTTGCATTCGAGGTGGGCTTGTTCGGCAGTTAGAAACGCATGAATCTTGCTTATTCACGTAAAGCTAAGCCTTTTTGATCTTGCGTTACGAGCTGGAACGCCTACAGCCGAAGCAATTCGCTAATGTTCGATTTCGATATAAACCGACTTTGCATTCGATGGGGGCTGGTTTGGAGGTTCGAAATGCATGAATATTGCGTATTTACGTAAAACGAATGGTTTTTTTATCTCAAAATACGCCCTGCAGCGCCTACAGCTATAACAAAACGCTAATGGTCGATTTCTATTTAAAGCGACTTTGCATCCGACGGGGGATTGTCTGGCAGCTAGAATCGCATGAATCTTGCGTTTTTACGTAAAAATAAGGCTTTTTGATCTCGTATTTCGAGCTGAAACCCCTACAGCCGAAGCAAAACGCAAAAGTTCGATTTCAATACAAAGCGACGTTCCAATCAATGGAGGCTTGTTTGGTGGTTCGAAATGCATGAATCTTGCTTATTTACGTAAAACTAAGCCTTTTTATCTGGCATTACGAGCTGGAACGCCTACAGCCGAAGCAATGCGCAAATGTTCGATTTCGATATAAGCCGACTTTGCATTCGATGGGGGCTTGTTTGGCGGTTAGAAACGCATGAATCTTGCTTATTCACGTAACGCTAAGCCTTTTTTATCTCGCATTACCAGCTGGAACGCCTACAGCTGAAGCGAAACGCAAATGTTCGATTTCTATATAAAGCGGCTTTCCTTTCGATGGGGCTGGTTTGCCGGTTCGAAATGCATGAATCTTGCTTATTTACGTGAAACTAAGGTTTCTTGATCTCGCATTACGAGCTGGAACGCCTACAGCCGATGCGATGCGCAAATTTTCGATTTCGCTCTACATCGACTTTGCATTCGATGGGGGCTTGTTTGGCGGTTCGAAACGCATGAATCTTGCATATTTACATAAAACTAATGGTTTTTGATCTCAAAATACGCCCTGGAGCGCCTACAGCCGAAGCAAAACGCAAATACTCGATTTAAATACAAAGCGACGTTGCATTCGATGGGGGCTGGTTTGGAGGTTCGAAATGCATGAATATTGCGTATTTACGTAAAACTAATGGTTTTTCATCTGATAATACGCCCTGCAGCGCCTACAGCTATAACAAAACGCTAATGGTCGAACCCGATATAAAGCGACTTTGCATTCGATGGGGGCTTGTTCGGCGGATAGAAACGCATGAACCTTGCGTTTTTACGTAAAAATAAGGCTTTATGATCTCGTATTTCGAGCTGAAACCCCTACAGCCGAAGCCAAACGCAAATGTTTGATTTCAATATAAAGAGACTTTGCATTCGATGGGGGCGTGTTTGGCGGTTCGAAACGCATGAATCATGCTTATTTACGTAAAACTAAGCCTTTTTGATCTCGCGTTACGAGCTGGAACGCCTACAGCCGAAGCAAAGCGCAAATGTTCAATTTCGATATAAACCGACTTTGCATTCGATGGGGGCTTGTTTGGCGAATCGAAACGCATGAATCTCGCGTATTTACTTAAAACTAACGGTATTTGATCTCACAATACGACCTGGAACGTCTACAGCTACTGCAAAACGCTAATGTTCGATTTGAATATAAAGTGACTTTGCATTCGATGGGAGCTTGTGTTGTACCCCGGGTATTTCAATACCTCGATTATTAAGGCAAGGTCATTGCACCGGAATCGAGGTATGCAGCTGCAGGCGACGACCGCGCGTCGTTGCGAAATAATAACGAAATCCACCGTACAGTCGAGTCAGCATTTAGGCAAACGCGTGTAACTTGACACCTAACGCAGCATTTAGGCAATCGCGAGCGACTCGGCAAGTAACGCATCAGATCAGGAATTGCTGAGTCAGCTATTGGGAAATTATTGACGATATTGTATTCTACCCGGAAACGAGAATTGTTTAAACAATTAGCAATCTGACGAAATATCTGACATCGACTAAAATTAAGCTGACGTGCCTGCTCTTCCATTCATATATAGGGAACCGAGAGCAGGCACCCACTAGTCTCTTCGGAACTCCTGATTCTGTACGGTTGGCTACGTTTTGCTGGTCACGTTTTGCTTGTTACGTTTTGTTGGTTACGTTTTGTTAGTTACATTACGATTCACGTGACAATTACTTGTGCAAGGGCACGCAATTCGGTAATAAGTGATACTACTAGTTCGGACAAGTTCTTCCACGGGAAGACCACTGTACAAGGTGTACTCGATACGATTGGTAATAAACTCTAATTAACGAAGATTTCTGTAATAGACTCTAATAAACATTGTCGTAATAAACTATTTGGAAGATTTCTCTAATAAACTACAATAAATAGTAAATCGTGCGATTATAATTCTCTTGGGTTCTAACCCTTAACTGGATAAATCCAGAATCATAAGAGCTAACGGCTCTCCCGCAAAACCCAGAGTAGCTAACTGAGTTTCTGCGGATATAACATTGGTGGCAGCGGTGGGATATCCAGAGAGAATTATTAAAATAAATTAAACTTAAAAAATAAAACATCGCTGAATTACCAAATCGTCAAAATCCGCGAAATGCGGTAATTTGAGACTCTCAGAGAGAGCAATTGGAGAGTACCGCCAACCAGGGTCGAAAGTAGTCGACGAGGGTTTGGGCGGACCACGGAGGCGATCAGAGGATCGACGTGGGCATTCCGTTATTCAAGAGAATAACGACAGGTAACCAACCGTAGTCTTCGCGGATCACTGCAGGATCCCCGAAGAGCGTCGCCAAGGATTGGGACGTAACAGCAGAATCAGTAAAGGAGCCTGGAACCACAAGGGTTATACGTAAGGGCATCCTGTAATGCGGAGGGTGAGCATACAGTAATCCCGCATTACTGATATTTGTTAGGAGAGTAACAAATTGGGAACAAGTTGAGTAAAGTTGAGTAACAAATTGGGAACAAGTTGAGTAATGTTGAGTAATAGATTGTGACCAAGTTGATTAATAAACTAGGAAGTACGTGGAAATATTGTGAAAGCCAGTACGACGCTACTGAAGGGTGAAATAACCAAGCAAAAAATTTAACGGGAACCGAGAAGGGAATATCTCGAAGAAACTATGAGTGTACACAACACTCCGGTGCGGTCGCCGAGACAATCTGGTACAACTCCTGGGACAGGAGACGACGCGCTGCAGGCTGCGGCGGGCCTCGAAAACGCCCTATCAGAGATCACGAACCGAACGCGTCAAGTGCTGGGCCAGGGTTCGGGTGAAGGAAACGAACACCAGCTGGAGGGCTCACCAAATCCGCTGTTCGGGGTAAATACCCAGAGGGGGTCTGCATTCGCCAACCCGACCGGTTGGGAGGACGTCAACGTCCAAATGTTCGAACCCAGGCGCGGGGAGGTCACCCCTGGGATGGTGACCAACGAAATTTCCCGAATGTTGAATGAGTATCGCGGGCAAAGGGGTCCCGTCGACTGGAACCGTGAAAACAGCGTGCTGGGAGTTGCAGGGGAAACAGGCAACACGATACCCCTCCGACCAGCCCTGCGAGGAACTCGAAGAACACTTTTCGCCGGACTTGGACCAGTGGGAGAGGCGGACGAGGAATCCGAACACGAGTCCGAAGATCAGCACAACCCCGAGGACGCAACAGCACGACGATTCACCCAAATAGAGCAGCAGCTCCGGGGTATCGAGCAGCGATTAAGCCAAGGGCAGGCTCAAGCAACGACTTCGCCGGAGGGGGTAGCTCAGGAGAACTCAGTATGCGAGCGACTTTTGGCAATGGAGGAAACGTTGCGAAACTTCATCCTGGAGGGCCCCAAGGAAGGACGGAGGGATGTTACCATCCAAAGGGCACGGTCACCATATCAGCGGCAAACAAGAGTATCGGCACCGGAAGAGGAAGAACGGGTATACATGGATGTACCGTCAGCCCTACGGAATATCAAAACTTTCGATGGGAACGACCCTACGAAGCTTGAAGGGTTCATGCTATCCTGCGAAGCGGTCTGGGGTATGGTTCACCCTCGACAACGATCAGACCTCCTTGCACTCATACGGAGTAGCAAATTAGAGGATCGAGCGACGCGAGAGATGCGTCACAAAACTGTCGTCACTCTGGGCGATCTACGCACGGAATTGGAAGCGCTGTACGGGAAACGCGAGTCACTCGTCTCTTTGCAATACCAGTTTTGTACCCTACGACAAGATACGAAGGAGAATGTCTCCACATACGCTACACGGGTCGAAACACTGACAGTAGAGGTGATCGAGAAATTAAGCGAGGGAATCGACTCGCGTGGGGCTCGTTACATTGGAGAAGCCACTCGAAAAAGCGCCCAAATGAATTTTGAAAACGGGTTGAAAAAGGAGATTCAAACAATCGTACGATCACGCAATTATCAGAGTCTGCACGACTCCATCGTAGGGGCCATTGAAGTCGAAAAGATGACTACAGGACATCAGGGTACGCCCAGCAATGGGGGAAATAAATCACGACCGCCACAAGGCGCGACTGGAGAAGCCGATCGCACATGCTTCACGTGCGGTAAGCCAGGACATTTGGCGAAAGACTGCACAGCCCCCCGTCAATCCGGACGACATAGCCTCCCGCTACCGGCACAACAAGACGTAAACATAGTCAACGTAGCATGCCACTACTGCAAAAAGATCGGGCACTTGATGAAGGACTGCCGGGCACGCATACGGGCGGAGGAAAAGAAAAACAAAAATAACGGGCAGCAACCAGCACAAACGGAGGAAACGCCCACGCAGCCGATACGTGAAGGGACTGTAGGGGCATACCGCGTAAATACACTCACGGCAACGGATGGGCCCATAAGGAAGGCCTACATCTACACTTTGGAAGTATCCAAACCGATAGAAATCCAGAGGATTGGCGACGAAGAGGAATCCGTCATCAGGAAGATCGACGAAGAGCACAGAGCTGCTGACGAACTATACGCCATCCCGAGGATCGGGGACGAAGAGGAATCCGTCATCAGGAAGATCGACGAAGAGCACAGAGCTGCTGACGAAGTATCCGCCATCCCGAGGATCGGGGACGAAGAGGAATCCGTCATCAGGAAGATCGACGAAGAGCACGGAGCTGCTGACAAAGTATCCGCCATCCCGAGGATCGGCGATGAAGAGGAATCCGTCATCAGGAAGATCGACGAAGAGCACGGAGCTGCTGACAAAGTATCCGCCATCCCGAGGATCGGCGATGAAGAGGAATCCGTCATCAGGAAGATCGACGAAGAGCACAGAGCTGCTAACGAAGTATCCGCCATCCAGGGGATCGGCGATGAAGAGAGACCCGCCAACTTGAGAGTTGACGAGCGACACCGAGATGTCGAAGTGAAATCCGTCAATCCACGAATTGGCGAAGAGCCGGTACGGCTGGGAAAACCCCGTCAATCTGAGAATCGACGAAGACCCCGAGCGGCTGGAAAACAAATTGAGAATTCGGCAAACACACATGTGAAGAGGGAATACCGCCATCGCAAGGATCTGCGAAGAATCAGACGCCGCCAGGATCGACGAACGAGAGCCTGGCAACGGCAAGAGAACAACGGCACCGAGGGAAACACGCCTTGGTACAAGTGTACCGTCGACGTACCCACGTAGAAGGGTCGGAAAAAAAAATTGGAACGGTCACTGGATTCGATAAGGCTTCACAGCAAAGGAAAAAGAAGAAAAAAAAAATATATATATACTGAAATTCGCATAATACACGAAAAAAGGGTTACTTTCGAAAATTTCCGGGGGACGAAATTTATTATCGGAAAAGTAACAGCCTTGCTGTAACATAAAATCAAGATCAAGGCATGCTTCGGGTCATCAACCGACCCACAGTCACACTCGAGGAGCTAGCGTCAACAGAAGAGCTGCACACAGTACTCGTCGTCCTGACTCGCCAAATAAATGCGGAATCGAAACGTTAAGTCAGGGCATGGACGTTTCACGCGTCACACAGGAGGAAGAAAACTCGCTTCAGGAAAAATGCAAGGAGTTCGATGGATCGACGAGCTCGACACAGCATTAACGGCGATAACAGGCGACATAGATTCAGCCGGAAGGAAACGGCCAGACGCAGAAATCGGGTGGTGCAACCACCGCAAGGGCAAGAATAAATGCCGTAAATAGGCACATGTTTGAGACTTCGCCTGAAGTAATCGTGCTAAATTTTGTTGTAGAATTGTGTGTAAAACTTAATTAACCGGTAAACCGGCACACTAATAGATAATAGATAAGCAATGCACGGGGTACAAGAGTCGTAAAAAATAAAGCTCGCCGGAGACGAGCGAAAAGAAATCAGATTTCTTTTCTTTTTAGGGGGGAGGGATGTTGTACCCCGGGTATTTCAATACCTCGATTATTAAGGCAAGGTCATTGCACCGGAATCGAGGTATGCAGCTGCAGGCGACGACCGCACGTCGTTGCGAAATAATACCGAAATCCACCGTACAGTCGAGTCAGCATTTAGGCAAACGCGTGTAACTTGACACCTAACGCAGCATTTAGGCAATCGCGAGCGACTCGGCAAGTAACGCATCAGATCAGGAATTGCTGAGTCAGCTATTGGGAAATTATTGACGATATTGTATTCTACCCGGAAACGAGAATTGTTTAAACAATTAGCAATCTGACGAAATATCTGACATCGACTAAAATTAAGCTGACGTGCCTGTGTTACGTCCCGCCGTAACTTTAATTTCGACAAATATTTCTTTCCTCTCACTTCACGGGGATTTTATAATAAAAATAAGAGTGATATTTTGCTATAAGCACTGGCCTATATCCCAGGGAAAAATAATTATATTGGAATAATCAACCAATATAATTAACGTAAAAACCCAACTAATTGGGGTACCTCGTTAGAAACAGTTATGGATCAAATCTATGACAAGGGGAACTGCGGACAGAGGCGATAAACTGCTTTCGACACGCACCCCATCGGCGGTAAAACAGTGGTCATTACATTACAGAAACTGAATGATGGATCGAGTTATCGACTATCACCTCTAGATCTTGCGATCCGGACAGTTACCACGGCGCAAGGTAATCCTGCGTTTAAGGTAAATGCCGCTAGATGGTCCGCTATAAAAATGGGGCAGATAGGTTACCCCGCGAGGAAGAGGTATCCCTAGCATACCAACAATTCGGGCCTAAGCCGTACGGGCGTGGCCCTACGCAACTCCCCGACGATATGAATCATGCAATTAAGCAAAAGATCATTCTTTCCTTTAAGGGTAACTAATTTCAATTACGGGTTATATTTCAAATTCACCTCAATCCGTCGATTTGAGTAATTATCTGTTGAACATTCTAATTAATTCCGCAAATGTGCAAATTATAGACAAGGTTCTCGGATCGAGCCGTATCCTCACTACGACACTAGGAAATATTGAAGGAGAGGTAGCTCGAAGAATCACTAAATATCTTAAATAATAGCATGCTAAGTAACTTGTCATTTTACACGTGAATATAACTCTCCGAGGCACCTCTCATAAACGATTATAAAGCGAAGCGAATATTTGACCAGAATTACGTCATCCCGTAGAACGAAGCTGTATCAGATATGCCACGGAATGATTACGGCGGCATAAACCCGTCAAAGAACTGCGTTACACCTTACCAACTGGGTAAAAATTATCAATATCTCCAAATACTAGAGGATATTGTACACCTCAGGAAGTAATAATATTGCCAAAATTTATAATACTCAGGGCATAATTAATTAAGTAAAAATAAGAATATGAGCAGATAGAGTACCCGAAGCGCAGGCACAACCGATTCCGACCGCATTAGCATAGCCTCAAGGGCAATAGGGGAAGCTTCCGATTCTCGGAAACCCCCACTGAAGATCCACAGAAAATATCCATGCTGGATCATATCGAGAATATACCTTTAGGATGACGCTGTCTCCATGCAAGTACAACGACCGAACGAATGTTCTAGAAAAACGGATACAGTGAAGTATCATATAATACCTACCTGGGAGTTGTGAGAGGGAGACAGCCTGATCCCAAGAGGAACAAGGTGCAATTCGGTTGAGGAAAGATTCGAGAGGACTTTATAACCCCTTTAACTTGGCAACATATTTTACAAAATTGTGTTTAATATTTATAATTTGGAAACTTCGAACTTATAATCAATTTTGCGATAGATTTCACTCCCGAATCTTTCCGACAGATCTTAAAGTAAACTAGTAATAAAAATAATAGGCAGACCAAAAACTTTAATGAGTAAAGTTAAAATTAAGATAATTGTACGAAGGAATCCGCCAGGGATTCCTGTTTGAGTAGTTAGGCTAGTCGAAAAGGTTATTTTAAATATGCAATGAAATACATAGCAGTGACTAGTAAAAATTAAGTTAACGATCGACCAAAGATATCAATATTTATCAAAAGACCAAAGAACATATAAGAAAATGTTTTCTTAAATCGAAAGGAACAAAATAGCAATACGCTACTGAATTAGGGGAAATGGACAAACGTACAGAAGGTGAGGAAAGGGTTGACTTTCAGCCCCCCGCCACGCATATCCGGTATATAAGGAGCCGCGAAGACAGGCCCCGGGCGGTGTTCTTCTTTCGGTCGTCTCTTTGGTACCCGCGTTACTCGCTGGTCACTTGTCTTCTTTTAAAATCATTTAGTCACCTCCTTCTGAGTTCTTTCCAAGTTTTAGTCTTTCTCGAACCTATCGCGTTTCAGTCTCCCCTTTTGCATTTCATTTGAACCAATAATAAAGAGGAGTGACGCATAGAGAGCACGGATGGGGAAGTAATAGAGTAGAGCGGGAGAAACCAAGGATCTCGGGCGCGACAAGACCCGCGAGACGAACACCTGGGCGCGTAGACGAAGAGATAGACACGGTAGCGACATTAAAAGAAATAGAGGGGGTGCAGAAGATACCTCTGTAAGGGAAGAGGATAGATAGTGAGAGTCCAGAATATCGTCGCGACCCGCTCTTTACTCAACTGTGTTTTCCCCCTTTTGGGGTCATCTAGTTAACACCTTTTGTCTCTTTCTTTCGGTCGATCCATATATATTGTCATAAGCCATCTCCTAGATATCTTTTAGACAACGGAGTCTCGATCACTCCGGTCCTGCATCATTATTTTACCGTCTTTTGGAGAGCGCACATCTCCTCATCTGTCTCCAAGTTTTACTCTGAGTAGACGTCGAAGTCAAAGTTTAATCATCTTTGTACGGGAATCCATTGTATCAGTTCACCGTTCGTACCGTCTAATTTTTATATTTTTGAGATTCTTGTAATAAACTTGCGCTAATAATTTGAGTTTTGAATAAACGTGAATAATAAGATTTCCGAAACGCGTAACTATCTGTGAACAGCGACCTTCCCTTGACGAAACATCTCCGACAACATCAGAGTAAGTACCATTTTATCACCACTATTCTATTAAAAAATAATTGTGTGTTCCCCAAATTCTCCTAGATTTTCTCTATACATTGACCGAAATTGGCCATCAGTATAACCCTTAATTTACAATTAAAATCATTTTGCCAACAAATTCCACACTTAAAAACCCCACGGTTCTGCGTTAATAACTAATTCATTCCGGATAAAATAATCGTGTAAATCATTCCCTTAAATTACGAAGTAATTAATTCATTTAAATACCTCTCAGACATTTCGACGAATAACATTCCTAGCCCTATCCTTAGTAATTTTCCGAAAGGTTAGACTAGAAAATGGGCAGTTGCGTTTGATAATTGATGCCAGGAGTGGTAAAGGAGGGAGCAATTTCTCTTGACCAGCGCGTATCAATAGTACTCAACGTAACACTACGTTAAATCTGTGAGAAATCCGAAATCCCGCAGTTTTGACGTAACAGAATTTTTGGGGGCTCGTCCGGGATCCAAAGGAATGTTGCCAAATAACTAACAAAGTAATCCTTTAATATTCGGGCATTAGAAGTCCATTTTATTATATTTTTCCCTAATTTTCGCAAACAGTTAATAAATGTCATGAGCAAAAGTGGAGTGAATAAAAGGAAAAATAATCCACAAGGAAGTTTAAGGGAAAATAGCGACAAAGATAATAATAACGGTGTCAAGAAACACCCACGGACTTCACAACTTTATCCGGAAATCGGAATTGAATATTTGCTTTACCCTATTAAATACCAGATAAAATTTTTACACCCTAAATATATCCCCGATAACGATCCGCGACGGAGCTTCTATACACATAAACTCAAGGAATATACAGACAGACGAAATAAATTTTACACTCTTTTCAGATTGATTTAAATACTTTCTTCCTTTATGCATACGGACACATCTACGGGTGAAGCGTATGAATAAATAGAAGGTAAAATAATTACTACATAACACACACGTCTTAAATTGATTTTTTTAAAAAATACTTTCTTCCTTTATGCATACGGACACATCTACGGGTGAAGCGTATGAATAAATAGAAAGTAAAATAATTACTATATAACACACACGTTTTAAATTGATTTTTTAAAATACTTTCTTCCTTTAGTCATACGGACACATCTACGGGTGAAGCGTATGGATAAATAGAAAGTAAAATAATTACTACACAACATATATTCTTAAATTGATTTTTAAAATACTTTCTTCCTTTAGTCATACGGACACATCTGCGGGTGAAGCGTATGGATAAAAAGAAAGTAAAATAAGTACCGCATAACATACACTTTCCAAATTGATTAAAAAAATATATATATATTTCCTGCCTTTCATCATACAAACACACCTATAGGATACACAACGTGTAGGTAGGAAGAAGTAACGTTGAACAAGTTTGAAAAAAAAAACCCTTTCTACAAATTTTATTACTCAATGAGCCGAAACGGATGGAAAAGGGTGGTACAAGACGTTCTCGCTCAAGGAATCAGTGAACAATTTCCGAACGGTACAACTTACACTCCTTCTGAAAACAAATTAATTCAGACAGAACTCTTTATCGCTCCAAACAAAACCGGATACTTTTTCGAATTAAGGAAGAAACCGATATTATCCGGAGAAATTAATGAAAATAGTCAGGTGATAGAATGCATGAACGAATTCTATATAATTATTACTAAATTCGCCATTGTGAAAGAATTGCCTATTCCTGATTCATGGGTAAACGTGCCGGCGGGTGCGATCGATATAGGGGAAAATTGAGAGTAGCAATTGACGAGATAATAAAATCAGGAGAGGGTGTTCAGCTCCTGTCAGACCTTGTGGAAATCATACCAAACGAGAAATATCAAGCCTCAATATCAAACGAGAAATTAGTCCGAAACCTTGGAAATATTCAAAAGACGTTTGAAACCTTGGTCTTATCTACCAATCCCATTGCAAAAAACCCCATTCTCACGAATAAACCTCGAATTACCTCCATCGTAAGGATACCCATCGACCTATCCATCCCTAAATTCTGGTCCACACCTTCTTCAAAAGTCGAGAGTAATTACGAAATAACCGAAAATTAAATCTTCAAATAAACAATAAAGAAAACATTTAAATAAAAAAAAGAAAAAAATATAAACATAACTACCACAAATAATTATAAATAAATGCTCCATTTTTGGGTGGAGAAAATCTGCTCAGCTCTTTGGGCTTGGTACTACAGGAAAACAAAAATACGAGTGCAAAAGAAAAAGTGTAACGAGGTTAACAAAGTAAAACGTATTTATCTCAAACGTAGAAGACAACCTATGAGGTGCTGATAAATAACTATACTAAAGAAACAAGTGAAATTTCTTTAATGTACTTGGGTTTTAAACTATTGTATGTCCTGTCTTCACTCATCATATTAGTCCTCTGAAAACTTCAAGGGAAAGGAAAAATAACAGTAAAAGCAGTCAAAACTCGGAAAGGAAAAGGTAGACGTCGGCATCACAGGTACGACAGCAGGGTAAGACGAAAATTGATAAGGTTAAAACATACGTAAGAAAAGGATAATTAAAACATTATCAAAATACCATATAATGAAAATAACGTAAAATAAATGCCGGCAACTCGGTCCAAACTTACAATCGAGGGAAGCTCGATCCTTAACCAATACCCGAAAGAAAGAAAAAGGAAGCGAAAGCGTAAAGATCCCGAACCAGAATTAGTCGAGCGCCGGGATTACAGAGAAACTCGTTCAAGGTCTGTCGAAACACCACAATTAGCTCATGAATATACATTGCCGCGGACGATATCAACGGCCGCACTAATAGATTGTCAAGTGACAAAAGTCACTTCTCCGATCAGTATTGACATCGATCCACTAGTTGAAGCGAAAATACGAAATCTTGAAAAAATCGGGATCACAAAAGCGGTATACACGGCAAAAATCAGTGAACTACACGACGAAACCACGAATATACTAGCTGAAATCAATCAATTAGAGAGTCTTATACCATCTCACATTATTGAATCACCAAAGGCGGCACAAAATTTCGTTACTACTTGTGAATTTCCCGTATTGGTTCGGGTTAATTCGCCCGAAGGAAGTTTATCCTCCGCTAACTCTGAGGAAACCGTGCTAGAATCCCTGAAATCGTGTGAAAATTTGGCACAAATAACCACCGCGGGAAAACCCTCCCAAAAATCTCTTGAGTTACCCGAACATTCCCGTCAAGGAACAGACAAGGCCGCTGGAAATTCTCCCCAAGAAACTCTCGAGTTATCCGAATACTCTCCTCAAAGAACAGTCAGGTCCGGTGGAAATTCTCCAAAAAAATCTCCGAGAATACGTGAATATTCACCTCAGAAAACAGTCAGATCAGCTGGGAACACTCCCCATAGATTCCTCAAATTACCCAAAAATATTTTCCGGATATTCACTGAAACACTGGGAAAAAGTGTAACTACTTCAAACCTTGAAAACACTACACGGGCATCCCCTGTGGTACCTAGGAAAACACCAGCAGCAAATTTCGTAAGGACCCATAATTCATCGGGTGTAGGCACAGAAGAATTTTTTACACCACACGGAACTCCGACACCATTTGACGAGTCAATAAAATTATCCCAATCTCTAAGGCGAACCCTATTCCCAACCTTTCGAATTTATCGTAAAAAACCCATCGGACAGCCTGATTTAATAGGATTAAAAAGGAAAAAGGTAACATCTCAAAGTAACCCGCGTGCTAATACGAACCCCATATTACCCTTGCCAGATAAAAAACACAACATTTTGGCATTACAGAAAGAGATAAAAATTAAACAACTAAACGATAAATATTCCATGATAACTCCGGAAGTAAACAAAATCGACTCAGCCCAATCGGTAGTAAAAAACGGTGGTGACAATATCGTGCCCCCTACAACCAAGATAGAACTTCCTTCGGAAGGAGATAAAGTCAAGCCAACACCGAAAAAATTTAACAGCTCAACCATGGTTAATCACAACCAAGTAGTATCCTTAAGAGATGCTCTAGCGGTAATACCGGAATACGATGGAAAAACGTCATCCTTAGGGGCCTTTATACAAGGATGCGAGGAGGCAGTAGAAATGTTAGAACCAGAAAGCGAAAAATATCTAGTAAAAGCAGTCAGAGTAAAAATTAAAGGTGAACAGCGCCGAACAATTCATCTGAATACCTTCGAAACCATCGAAGAACTGATCGACTTTTTAAAAAGCATTTATGCCCCCTCGCGGAATATATATCAGTTGCAAGGCGAATTGGGTGCGATGTATCAGAAACAAGATGAATCTGTCATTGCTTACTCTAATCGCCTACGGGACGTGGGATTTCAAATCTTAGACGCGTATGAATTCGGGAGAAATGAGGAAGCTGATGAGGCTTTTAGGAAAAATACGGAAGACAGTCTACCAGCATGTTTTATTAACGGATTAAGACCTGAAATTGAACAACGAATGGGTCGCCACAACGAAATTGACGATGCTGTTAAGGAAGCTGTAAAAATAGAAAGGGAAATAGCTGCACGTGCCGCACTTCGAGGTGAGAAAATCAGCCCGGCCGAACCGAGGGGCAATAAAACGGACAAGCGCAGCGTGAATGTAGTAATAAGCGAGGAAACTACCTGTCAGGTTTGCAAAAAAACAGGGCACACTGCCCTAACCTGCCCCACCCTCAAACAAAATAACGCACAGTCTTCCGAAATGCAGGAGCAAAAATCAGAGCAGAAACGCAATACGGTATGTCAGGTGTGTAATAAAATAGGACACTCGGCGGATAAATGCTTTAAATTATATCCTCCCCAAAATAAAAATCAAGCGACAACTCCTGCCCCAATGATTACGGTTTGCCAAGTGTGCAACAAACGAGGACATACTGCAGACAAGTGTTTTCGAATTTTTCCACCCGGAATTAAAAATCCGCCGAGCTCAGCTGAAACGTGCCAGTTATGTAAGAAGCCAGGCCATAGTGCCGGTAATTGTTCGCAGCTACCCCGAGGGTCCCAAATGCCTACGGGAACGGCTCAGGTACAGGTCCCGCAAGGCCTTCGGTACCAGCCGCAAGGCGCCATAAAATGTCAAATCTGTAAAAAAGACGGCCACGGGGCTCACATATGCCCTTACCGGAATTATCACTCGCAAAGCCTGGACCAGAATCAATCAGAGGCACGTAGAACATACGCCGAGGTAGCAAGTAACTCTGTATGTCATTATTGTAAAACTCCGGGTCATTTTATAAGGGAATGTCCAAAAAGAATAGAGAACGAATCCACTTCGCGCAATACTTCGGGAAACGAGAATGGTCCCCCGAGTATGGGTGCGAGGGGAGAGACCGCACGGAATATGCACCCCGTACGTATAATCAAGGCAACAGAATTCACCAATCCAGAGTTGTAAAGATATTGACTATCAAGTTACAAAATGAGAGTTCGGTTCCAACCGTTGAATTGCACAGTAAAGAATTAGTGATACCTATAATTTTGATGGTCGACACAGGAGCCGGCCCGAATATAATTAAAGAAAAATGCCTAAATCCGCGAACACTTGTCAACCGTGAAGAAATTCTACAATTAAACGGCATCACCGAATCGTCAATCTACACACTAGGCCATGTGAAAATTCAAGCTTTTGGGCGATATGCCACATTTCATGTAGTAGGAAACGACTTTCCCATTACTGAGGGAGGAATACTGGGATCTGAATATCTCGATGGAAATCGCGTTAAAATTGATTATGAGAAAAGACAATTAAAAATGCAAAATATTAAAATCCCGTTTGCAACTCCGGAAACGATAATCCTTCCAGGTCAGACGACAAAATTATGTTTTATACGAGTCAAAAATTTAGAAATAACGGAGGGATACCTGCCTTCTCTAGACGCAGGCGAAGGTCTTACGGTCGAAAGCGGGTTCGTGAAAAATAATAATGGAAAGGCCTACATCTATATAACTAATAGCAACCCGTACACATTAGAAGTACAGGTACCAGTATTGGCACTCATGCCTGCTGGAAAAACGATAAGTTCGGAAACAAACGAATCATGCACAAATTCAAGGTTAACGAGAGAATACATGGAAATGGAAATAAAATGTCCAGGAAGTATAGAGGGAATAAGATATGCGGAACATTCAGAGGAAATAAAATGTCTGGAAAATTCAGAGGAACTAAGATATACGGAAAATTTAGAAGAAATAAAGCAATCAGGAAATTTTGAGGAAAGTAAATGTTTCAAAGATCCGGCAAATTCAAACACTGCAAGTGCCTCTGTACCCAATGAAGGGACTGGCCATATCAGTAATAAAAAAATTTGTTCGGAAAACCCAGGGCAAGATATCGGAAAAATAAGGTTAACGGGAGTTTCTGTACCTATTGAGAGGTCAAACTCCATTGACAATATACATTGTTCAAGTTCGGTAGGAATTTCTGTATCTAGTGAAAGTGCAGGGTCCACCGACAATATAGGGAAAATTGTGAATTCACGTTTAGTGGTTGGCTCTGTACCCAGGGAAGGGACAAGCCCCATCGACGATACGAAAAAGTGTTCAGGGAAATCAATGGAAATAATCAATGTACCAAAATCAATGGAAGTTTCTGTACCTACTGAGGGGTCAGACTCTTACGGTGAAATAAAAAATTGCCCAGAGGAGGTAATTAAAAAGGATGTTTGTACGAATTCAGGAAAAACAGGGATAGATAACAATTATATTAATTCCGAAGAAGCCGTCGTATCTACAAGGAATTTAGACTTCCCGAGGAGCATAGAGCTCGATGGAATAAATACATTGCAAACCGCTGAAGTTACAGGAAAATCGAATCTATTGTCAGTATGGGAGCCCTCGTATAAAATAAATAAAGCATATTGCTTCAAAACAAGGAAGGAAAATTATCTCAGGAAAAATATATACACGGAGGAAAAGATTACCAATAAAAGCAAAAGCGTAGAGACCTATAAAATTAAAGACATCGCAGTAGTAAGAAAACTAGGGATAATACCCATCTCATTCGCCATCCAGCCTTTCCTTCGTGAGGAGGGGTGCTTTATAATTAATGAATCAACAACAGAGGATCGGTTCAAGCTAATTAAAGAATTATTAAGACTCGACGATTTAAACAATGAAGAAAGGAAAAGCATAGAAAATCTTTTACGACAGAGCGCGTTCCTATACCATCTGCCAGGTGAGAAGTTAAGTTGCACAACAATTTTACAACATAGAATACCCACTGTAGATGATCTACCTATTAACACCAGGGGATACAGATGGCCGGAATGCACAAGGGAAGAGATAGAGAGGCAGGTAGAGGAGATGTTGACGAACGAGATAATAATACCCTCAACTTCTCCCTACAACTGTCCGGTGTGGGTAGTCCCGAAGAAGCTTGACTCAAAGGGCAATAAAAGGTGGCGGGTAGTATTCGACTACCGGTCTTTAAACGAAAAAACAATAGCAGACGCATATCCTATACCAAATATTACCGAAATACTCGATCAGTTGGGCGGAGCCCAATACTTCTCGGTATTCGATTTAGCCTCGGGATTCCACCAAATCGAGATAAGTAGCGAAGACAGACATAAAACGGCATTTATAACACCGCACGGTCACTTCGAATTCGTCCGTATGCCGTTCGGATTAAGGAACGCCCCTCCGACGTTCCAACGAACTATGGACCTCACGTTAGGCAATATTCTCGGAAAGGGAGTATTTGTTTACCTAGATGACATCGTTATTTACGCCAGAAGCCTCGATGAACACGACAACATCTATAAGGAGTTAATGAAACGATTGGAAGCAGCCAATTTAAAATTGCAACCCGACAAATGCGAGTTCTTGAAAAAAGAGGTTGCCTATTTGGGACATATAATAGGAAGACAAGGAGTAAGGCCCGATCCGAAGAAACTCGAAGCGGTACGCGATTATCCAAGACCCAAAAATATTAAAAATATTAGACAATTTTTGGGATTAACCGGATACTATAGAAGATTTATAGAAAGTTATGCGCAAATCTCAAAACCACTAACAACGCTCCTTCGAAAAGAAATCGATTTTTGTTGGAAACCAGAACAGGAAGACGCTTTTGAAACACTGAAAATAAAATTATGCACCGCTCCAGTCTTACGGTACCCCGATTTTACGAAACCGTTTATATTAACCACTGACGCATCCGGGATTGCTATCGGCTCGATATTATCACAGGGAGAAATTAATCACGATCACCCCTGCGCATACGCTTCACGAGGATTAAACAAGACCGAGGAAAGATATGATACATATGAAAAAGAAGCTCTCGCGATCGTCTACTCTATACTACACTTCCGCCCGTATCTATACGGACGGCGGTTTACGGTAGTAACCGATCATAAACCTTTATTGTGGTTCCGAAAGGCTACTGATGGAAACGCAAAGATCCTACGCTGGCGTTTGAAACTCGCTGAGTACGAGTATGAGGTAGTATACAAGGCGGGAAAAACTAATGTTAATGCTGATGCATTGTCCAGGAATCCAGTAATCGAACCCACTACGACAGACGATATCTTCATAATTCGCACAAACCAAGGAACGGAAACGAGAATTAAGAGAAAAAGTAATTTGACGCAGGAAGATATACGCAACTTATTGGAACATGATCTGGATGACGAAGAAGCCGACATGGTGGAAAGCGAGGACGAAGATGATTATACACTAATATTCGACTCCGCCGAGGAATGTGAATGGGAACGCGAATTGCCCGATGCAGCCGAACCCGTTGAGGATTTTTCAAATTATCACCCTCATCAACTCATAACTCGATCTAACACTGCGGTCAAGGAGCCGTCATATTCTCAGGGACCCGCGTTCACCGATGAACACCCAGAGGAGGAGCCTAAACCGCTGCTGGGCACAACAGAAACCCTGAACGAAACGACAGCAAGTGAGATGAATGAACCCTATCATAAAAGTCCGGCAGAGGATTTTACACCCTATGCAACAATGGACGGTAAAGACCAGCACGAGTCATATACTGACCTACCCGAGCCCTGCACCTCTGGAGAAAGAACCGAATTCCCAAAAGAGAGAGAAACAGAAGCGGCGAATTCGGACGAGGAAGAACTCTCCGACAGACGCAGACGCCGAAGGCCTAAACCTATTGCAGCAAGCGAGTCAGATGACTCCAGCGAGGAAGAACCTTATGGCGACGGGAACGATGAAGACGAAAGGGAGCCATATTCGCCCTCAAACAGACGGCCACTGGCAGAAAACTGCCCAGCCACTGGGAATATTAAACAATCAAGAGACTTATTTCACACCCGGAAGGATAGTCTAGCATACTTCGTAACGACCACCGGTGAAGCCTTGGATGATGGTGCTAAAAAGTTGCAAGAACACGGTGAACTCCCGAAAATAAAGAATTTACGACTTAACCGTGCGCAGTCCATAGTGAAAAGGGGAAATAAATTCAATATAGCCCTTCCAATTTCCGACGATGCAACAGAAGGCCCGACAAAAATCCTTGAAAATATCACGGAAGTTCTACACAACTGTGAATACTTAGGCGGGAAGCTAGGACTTCAGACAGTAAGCATATCGAAATCCGGGAATATTTGCAATATACCGTGGGACAGAATCCTGCCAGTGATACAACGCGTATTCGCGGAAAGCTCTTTTAAAATAATTATCTGTAACGGAATTGTCAGAGAACCCCCGGCAGATCAACACGAAAAAATAATACAAGAAATGCATTGCTCACCCATAGGAGGTCACAGGGGAGTAAGCAAAACTTACAATCGAGTCCGCCACGAATATTATTGGAAGAATTTAAAATCCGATATTCAGCAATACATCCAACGCTGTCTTCAGTGTCAATTGAAGAAATTAGTAAGAGTAAAAACGAAACAACCAATGGTTATTACGGACACACCAGGCACCGCCTTCGATAAAATTGCTATGGATATAGTAGGTCCCATGCAAAAAACTAAAAGGGAAAACGAGTATATTCTTACGATCCAAGATCAATTAACGAAATTTTCAATGGCAATAGCCTTACCAAATGCGAAGGCAGTGACGATCGCCGAAGCATTTGTAAAGCATTTTGTTTGTCAATACGGCGCTCCGCGAGCTGTACTAACAGATCAGGGGGCTAACTTTCTAAGCAGATTTTTGCAACAAATTGCAAAATTATTTAAAATTCGCAAGATTAGGACAACCGCTTTTCATCCACAGTCCAACGGATCATTGGAAAGATCGCACCATGCCCTCGGAGAGTATCTTAAACAGTACACCACAAAGGAGAAAAATTGGGATGAATGGGTTGAACTCGCGATTTTTAATTATAATACTAATGTACACGAAGGGACGAAACATACACCCTTCGAAATGGTATTTGGGAAAATAGCCCGAACTCCCTCGAGCATCCCTCTGGGAGAAAAGGAAAAATTAGCAAGCTACGATGATTATCTAATCCAATTAGTAACTCAAATCCATGAGATACAAAAGTTAGGCCGCGAAAATCTCATACAAGCTAAAGAAAGAGCCAAGGAATATCATGATCGTAAAATAAATGCCATAAATTTCAAGGTCGGTGAACCAGTATTTTTGCTTAAAGGGCCCAAACCTGGAAAACTAGGAGATCATTACGTCGGACCATACGAAGTATTGGAACTACTAGGAAAAGGAAACATAAGGATAAGAATAAAAACGGGGTCCCGAGTCGTACATCCAAATCGGCTAAGAAAATCGCACATACCGGCATCATAGGAACAAGCGAAGTAAAAATCCGAAAAAAAATATATATAATCATAAATAAAAATAATAAGCATCATCATCTGAAATATATATAAGTATAAGAAAAAAAAAACAATAATGCTAAGGAGGAAAATGTCGAGTTCCCAAAAAAATCTCCCCGACTATTGCTTGGAGGAAGAACGCCTCAATAGCTATAAGGACTGGCCTGTACCCCACCAGGACCCGGCAAGGCTAGCTGCCGCGGGATTTTATTACACCGGTGAAAACGACACCGTAACGTGTTTCGAATGTAAACTCACAATAAATGACTGGAAAATGGAAGATAAGCCCATGACAGAACATCAAAGGTGGCAAGAAGACTGTCACTTCATTAGGAATCTGCCGTGTGGAAATGTACCAATCGGCACGGATCCCACATCAGCACCGCGACCTCCTCGCAGAAGGCGGCCCTACGGCATAGAGATAAGACCAGATGCCACAGCCGACTGTCACGAGAAGGGACACCTCGGAACTCCCGGAATGGTCACGATACCTGGCAGAACAACAAGGAGTTGCAACACTGCCGCATTTCCACAATACCTCGAATACCAGGCGCGCCTCGAAACTTTTGCAAGTTGGCCGAAAAGCTTGGGACAATCCAAGGAGGCTCTCGCTGACGCGGGATTTTATTACCTTCATACAGGTGACCATACTCAATGTCATTTCTGCGGAGGAGCATTACAGGATTGGGGTGCAACCGACGAGCCATGGACCACGCATGCAAAATGGTTCCCTAATTGTCATTATCTGCTCTCGATCAAAGGTCCAAACTTCGTCGAAAAAATGAACGAACCATGGATGCCACGACGTATTACGAAAAATACGTCAGTAGCTCACCCTTCCAGTCACCAAGAAGGTACGGCGCCACAAATCGTCCGCATAAGAAGTCTCACCGCGGAAATAAATAACCTACTCGACGACAACCGATGTAAGCGAATACTACGATCTTCCGCTTCAACCAGTGCAGCAAATATAGACCATGAGGGAGTAAAGGACGTGGTCGATAGCAACATGTGTAGAATTTGCTGTTGCACAAACATCGCGACGATATTCTTTCCCTGCGGACATGCGATAGCATGCATGGGATGTGCAGCATCCATGACCAAATGCTCATCGTGCAAACAGACCATACGCCACACTACTAAGATAATGATTATGCACGAGTATTACCGCGAAAAAACCAACGTCGTAATTGTACCCAGTATTGTCACCAGACAGTAACAGCCGATACCTGTACTCTCCCTCGCAAGGCTAAAATAAACGGATGACTGGAAAAACAAATAAATATGAAAATATATATATAAATAAATAAGGAAAAAATACATATATAGATATAAATAATAATAATATTCATTTAAAAAAAAATATATATATAATAATAATAATAATAATAATAAAATAAATAAATAAATAAATAAATAAATAAATAAAAATATATATATAAATAATAATAATAATAATCATGACAAAGAAATAAACGATAGTAATAAGGAATAAACAAACTACCCCATCATAAATAAAACCATAATTGTTTTAATTTAAAACCAGGAAAAAGCATGGCGCTATACCATTGCCATTGTAACCACTACAACTGGTGTCGACCTATATACGAGGATAGTCTGGAAGAAACGCTCTGGATCTGCGTCAACCGGAAAACTCCGACCGTCATGGTCCCTGGCACCGAAGCACTGTATTGCTACTGGAGGATAGCTTTCTACCTAGAGATACCCAAAAGAAGGGTGGACTTGTTCGTTCCACCTGAATGGCGATCAATCAATCCCGAAACACTGGAAAATTGGGTCGGTCAATTACGCGACAAGCCATACGAGGATATCGTCCTCGGAGGAACACCATATAAATGGTTGCCCCACGCCTTGGTACCATTAGGACAATCAGTAGAGGACATACCGCTTGCTGGACATAACGGATGGCCTGAAAACGACGAGGAAGTCCCCTATTGGGATGAACCGCGCTTCCAATATTCGGTTGGAATAGATCTACCGATAAGGATAAATCGTTCCCCTCCTGAACGAATCATAAGCGGAATGGAAAAAATTTTCTGCTACTGGAAGATCCTTCTGCCGAATTGGGGACAACACAAATTCGAGGTATGGGTACCACCCGAGTGGAGAGGACTTACAAAGGAAGCCTTAGAGGAGTGGAAAATAATACTACGTAATAAGCCACATCGAGATGTGACCCTGGGAGGAGTCGTATATACATGGGATGGTGACACTATTCGCCCAAGAGACCAGAATCGCGAACTCGTGGAAAGCCAAGGTTACGGGATATTTAATTACCATCTACCAGAAGATTCGGACAACGAGGATGAACCTCCCTCACCGTACGAAGGATTATCCCTTGGAGAAATTCCGTTTGACCCCCCCTGTGGAACATTACGATGGGAAGAATCAGTGAGCCACAACCCAGAGGAGTTCGGTATAAATCCAACCTGGAAAGATACTGACGAAATCAACGAAAAGGAACTTGCGGGTCTATGCCAAGCATTAGGCGTAAACCAAGAAATTATCAGCGAACCTCTCCCGGAAAATTGCGAAAGGCATAAGCCAAGGAAAACAAAACCTCCCCCTCCGCTTCAGGAAGAACCCTCCACCTCGGGACAATAAGCCTCTCATGCATTCAATGGAAAAATCGGAAACAAAAAGGGGTCTATGGGGCTAATGAGAAAAAAACATAATAAACTAACACTAATAATTTACGTTAATTACATTAACAATGAGCAAGAATAATAATGTTAGCAAATATCGAGAACATTAATGATCATAATAATAATGAATAATGTTACTAATTATGATTATGAGTAATAACCAAATAGGAATAACAAAATAAAAATATATATATATATATATATATATATATATATATAATACAACGATATTAAAAGATAAAACCTTGGGTAAGGAAGACTAGATAACCAAAGGCGGAAGTAAACATGCATACACCCATGCAAGGATAATAAATAACCAAATAATAACGATAATCATAATAAAAGGAAAATATATGAATAATAAAAAAAAAAATAAAGATAAAATAGGAATAAATAAATTATCGAAATAGAAATAAATCAAGGAAAAAAATAAAAATAAAATTCAAGGAAAAAGACTATAAAAAGGAAATATAAGAAGCTTAAATATACCTATTCGATGAAAAAGTAGGAATAATTACACACGAGGAGATAAAGGAAAAAACCGGGAGGACCAGAGGTCCTCAACCAGGAAAAACAAAAAAATAAAAATAAAAAAATAAAAATTAAAAAAAAATATATATATATATATGGGGTTTATATAAAAAAAAGGATATATAAACCTTAAAATATAACTGGGAATAAATAAATAAAAATTAAGAGGAAAATAAAGAAAAACGGGAAGACCAAAGATCCTCAACCATTAAAAGAGGAAAAAAAGAGAATATAAAAGAATTAAACTTAATAGGTCAGGAATCAATTTTGACTCAACTGACAGACAAAACCAACGACGTTGACGACAGACAAAAACCCATGATGAAACCGACGTACAAAACCAACGACGGAAACGATGGACAAAACCAACGACGGAAACGATGGACAAAACCAACAACGGAGATGACATACGACACCAACGACGAAACGATGTACGAAACCAACGATGAAACAAGGTACAAAACCAACGACGGAATTAACATACAAAACGACGGACAGGAACAAACGACGCTGAGGTAGAGGAAATGGAAAAGGGGGGTTCCGCACGGAAAAAACATTGGGCGAACACATTGATTGGTATTTTTGCGCCCTCTTGGGCATTTATTGAAATTTCCTCACAAAAATAAATCATTATACACGTAATGGAAAAAAAGGAGGGAAAAATCTCCCGCCAGATCTTCGGTCACTCCTCATTCGGACCAAAGTCTGAACCTGAAACAGATAAAAACAAACCTATATTAATTATCTGCGAAAGAAAAGGGAATGGGACAATCAAATGATAAGACCAATTACCTACCATATCGCATCCTTCTACGGGGAGGATAAACGTTCCCGTCCTCGTCCTCTGTATCCCAATCCTCTATGGGGGTTGCCGAGCGGGCCCGTCGCCGAGGATAGGCCTCGTGGCGACCCTCGAGATAGGGAGGAGAACGGGCGGCCCGGTCTTCACCCTCTCCGTCCGATTCCGGCCCGGAAGCCCAGCGCTCCCAATCCACCTCGACTTCCTCCTCGTAAAACCGGGAGACTCCCCGGGCCCTCAGCACGTCAAGATAACTTGACGCGTCCCGGTCGTTGTTGTCTGGATGATCCCAGTCTTCTTCGGGTTCGTAGGTGCGGTCCGTCGCCGCACGCCAGGCCTCCAGCTGGAAATAAAAACAAAGAAAATTTTCGAATAAATAATTAAACTAATTAAATAATAAAAGTAAGAGAAGAAATAATGAACAGGAAAAAGAAGGAGAGAAAACAGTCAAGGAAAATAGAAGAAAAAAATATATTAATAGCAAAAATATATATATAAGAGGAGACTTACCGCTTCCAACCAAGCAGCCTCACTGCCACCACGGAGATAATCTCCGCGGGCAGCATCAAACGCAGCGTTAATCTCCTGATTCGACGACATGATTCCGGCAGGAAAGTTGAGGTATCGCTAAGATGTCGGGAAAAAGATTAAACATTTTCCACCAAAAACGCGGCTTAAATACGTGTTACCCCACTCTAACCCTTCCCGAAAAACCAACTCAATAACTACTACCCTCCATAATAGTTCCCTCCTCTCTGAAAAGGGAAAATCTTACTGGGTAACCGGGAATTAGCACCTTTCCAGAAAACCTCGCCCACACCGAGAAAGAGGGAATAGAAAGATAGGAGAGGGAAAATGTAGACTTTGGGGAACGTATGTAGAATATAGAATCAATTGATAAAAACCGATAAAATTACAGATGAAACCCGGTAATCTACTAGCATGGTGGACAATAATCTACTCATTCTCGCAAATACCCGCCGCTCGAGGATTGATCGGATACGATTGTGCCGGGGTGACTGCAAACCTCACGACCGTGTCATTACTGGAGGTAGGGGAATGCAACATTCCCCAACAAGAAGTGAACGTAACACGCACGTACATCCAACTTATTCAAATCAATGAATACTCATCCATCACTGTAAGGCAATGTAAAGTAGAGATTTATAGAACCGTGCGAAGATGTGGGATGTTCTCACACAGCTTAGATGTACCGAACGGAGAATATGGCTACGTAGACAGCATATCCCGTGATGTATGTCTTGATATGTACCGATATGGTATCATAAAAATAGGAAAGACGGAAATCTCAGGAATTACACCAAATCAGACAATCAGTCGGCCCGTACTCATAACCGGATCATTAAACAATGACGGAAAATGTGAGGGAAGTTCATACTCCGATCCGTATGGAACATGGGATAGTGTGGTAGTGCAAGGAAGTGTTAAAATATCGTTACGAGACTACACCGCCCAGGTAAACGTAAATACCGACAAGGTACATTTACGATCCGGAACTAGCTGCGATCTGAGTGAAGGCCGTTGCGTCGATTTCGACGGCGGAGATACCTTTTGGGATCCTATCCCCGAGGATAGTTGTAAAACAGGCAGGTACGGACTCCTATACGAAGGAGTAGCCGACAGAATCACGGACTTCGACATAGGTAATCTACAAAACGTATACGCTTTAACTGAGGGAGACGTAACGTTCGCACTCACAAGTAAAGGCACTCGTAAAGTATGCGGATTTATATTGACCAAGACTGAGCATCCCAAGTTACTGATCGTCGAAATCGAAAAAGGCAATCCCTTCATTGCAAGGAAACCCGTAGAAATCACCAACCTGGATATTTTTACATACATGAACTCTAAATTCGTATTTGTCGAAAAACATATTCGAACCCAAATTAAGGACATGTATCGCGATGTACTGATGCAACGATGCAATTTGGAACGGCAAATAATTCAAACGACCTTGACGATTGCTCGAATTTCACCCGACGAGTTTGCATTTGACTTAATGAAAGGTCCTGGTTATATGGCATTAATAGCTGGGGAAGTAGCCCATATCGCGCAATGTATCCCAGTTGAGGTAAAAATCATGGAAACAAGGGAATGTTATAACGAACTACCGGTGATAATAGGAAACATGTCTTTCCATTTAGCTCCTCGCACACATGTACTGCTCAAACCCGGTACAGAGGTTTCATGTCATCAACTATTGGCCCCCACTTATTTATTGGACGGAGAATGGTATTCCTTTGGACCCTCTGCCGTACCCGTAGTAGCCCCGACAATACTTAAACCCCTTACGCAACCTACCTGGCGTTACGTAAGTCCACACTCCCTCGCCGCGAGCGGGATATATACACAAAGGGAGTTGGATGAACTTCGAGATCATTTAATGTTCCCTGCAGAACGACCTGCTATATTAAATTCGCTAGCACGAGGAATTACCGGAAAATCGACTGTACCTCAAGGGGGCTCGATATCTAATCTCCTCGACGAACAAGCATTGCACAAAATAGCAGAATCCGCCTGGGCTAAAACTTGGGGATATCTGATGGGATTCGGAAATATCAGTGCAGGATTAATTGGAATACTAATTATTTTTAGAGGCATCAAACTCATAATAGACACAGTGATCCATGGATATGCTTTGCATACTGTATACGGATGGTCCCTATATTTACTAAGAGCAATTTGGGACTCTGTCACAAATCTCCTTCTGCATTTGAGTAAAAAACCACCCGGAGCAGGAAACAGGGGTAATAAAGAATCAGCAGAAGATAGTAGAGACGAGGCAGCACAGCCTCTGAACCCACCCACTAATGTAGTAGTTTCAGCCCCACCAGAAATCCGAGAAAGATTCCCTTTTGAACCAATGAAATTTGATTTTGATCCACGGATACGTGACTTCCAAGAGATTATGAGACAAACCGGATCAAGTTTTTGTACTCTCCCTCACCCAAGGAAGAAAGAAGAAACGGTCCCTATGCGCGTACATACACGTCCAGACGCGGGATACCTCGGAGAATCTATAGAAACAACTAAGCAAACAAATACCATGTACGATACCCCGCCTAAACCCCGACCCGTATCGATGACCAACCTTGCGACTACCCGTTTGGAAACCATAAACGAAAACTCTGTTACTAGCACCCTGTACCCTGACATTAGGTCAGATAGCGAGGAAACCGTCGATACCGCAAATTCTAGAAATAAACAACCATATTTCTTGCTCAGAAAACATCCCAAGTTGGATGATAAAAAATAAAAGAGAGAAGGGGAGCAAAAGAATATAAACTGGAAAAAAACGACCATTAATATAAAAATAATAATAATAGTTATAAAAAAAAAGATAATAATAAAAAGAAAAGAAACAAATATATAAACAAAAAAAAAAATGAAATATAATTTTTTTTTATACACATATACATAAAAACAAATAAACTCCACTATAAAATACATATGAGAAAAACCACAAATTGCATGAACAAAATATACACCTATCCTATTCTGACCAAATCACCTACTAATGATTTCATTAAAATTTGAAGGATAAACATCTACAACATGTCGAGATGCAAATGTGGGCGCGAAATCGCTCCATTAATCCAAACTAGATCGGAACAACGAACACCCATACCGGAGAGTCTGAGGATCCAAATCAACATAGAAAAACCAGGAAATATAGTTCCTGGGACCGAGAAGTTATATTGCTACTGGAAAATATCCTTTTATCTTGACCTTGCTAGAAACAGAATTCACCTCTATGTACCACCGGAGTGGCGATTAATCGAAAAACATCGTCTCTCGGAATGGATTTGTCAACTACGCGATAATCCATTCGAGGATATTGTTCTTGGACAGACTTCGTACGAATGGGTCAACGACGTCTTGATGCCAAAAGGGCAAAATTACTTTATGGTCCCGATCCCCGGCTTCAGAGGATGGCCGAAAATAGACGAACCTGTACCCCACTGGGACGCCCCGAGAGAAATACAAGTGAGCGGGAGATACATGCCAATCGCCACCAATCGCCGATTTGCCTCCACCTTCCTTGGTATGGAACGATTAATATGTTATTGGAGAACAAAGATTCAAACTCCATCGGGAGAAGAACGTTACATCTGGGTGCCCCCAGAATGGAGACGACTCCCCCAGAAGCTAAGAGCCAACTGGAAGCGACGTCTGGGAGCAAAACCGGACCAAGAGATCCAATTGGGAGGAGTAACATATGTATGGTATCAAAACACACTGACCCCCATTGGACAAAAACCAGAGTTAATCGAGTATCTTGGCCATGGAAAGTATCGTAATGCAAAGATTGACGACCCCGAGGACAACGAAGATGGACCTTGCGAGGCTATGGATCTTTGTACGAAGTTTACCCAAGAAGACTTGGAAGTTGCTTCCTATACACTCCAGCAACTCATGGATACATTTCCAAGCGATTTGTCAGAAGGGTTTCCCATGCAAACATACGAAGATGTTATGGCAACATTAAGTGCATTGGAACCTCCGAAAAAGTTATACCGAAAAGAAACAGCGGTATAAGGACCATCTGGTAACGGTACGAAAAAAAAACAACACAGAAAAAAAAACGCAACAATTATGTGAGTCTCCTTATAATACAAAAAAAATATATATACAACAATGATAGCGAGAGAAAAGAAATAGAAAAGGAAATCCGAATATGCATGTCTACATATATCCGGGAGTATATATATATATATATACCCACACTGTATACATATATATATCGACAAATTCGTTCCACCTCCATTTGGAAGGGATGTTTTGATTAATATGCATAATTATATGTACAGCGATAATACTTTTTTTTCCTTCCTCAATCCGTAGATGGTGCAGTACCAACTTGCTATCGAAGTCAACCGGCCAATTAACACCCCCATCGGGATCGATCCTGCCCGACTATACGTGCGTCTTGTCCCTGGACTGTTCGTCCCACCAGAATGGATAGGAGTCCCGGAAGGAATACTCCGGGAATGGTTTACCTTAATACCACGACAAGGACAGACCGTCGAATTAGGTGGAACGATCTATCGACTCGTGCAAAACATCTTATTACCTAAGGGTCAAGACTTCAGCACCGTAGTTACCATAGACGACGTCGACGCTGATTATGAAGTCTGGGTCTAAAATAATCAATCGGTACGAGCACCAAAGAAAAAGAAGACGAAGAAAAAGAAGAAAGAAGAAAGAAAAAGAAGTCGAAGAAGAAGAAGGAAAGGGAAGAAAGACCAAAGAAAAAGAAGAAAGAAGAAAGAAAAAGAAGACGAAGAAGAAGAAGGAAAGGGAAGAAAGACCAAAGAAAAAGAAGAAAGAAGAAAGAAAAAGAAGACGAAGACGAAGAAGTAGGAGAAGAAGGAGAAGAAGAAGAAGAAGACAACACATTTACCTCACCATTGAGAATCGACTCGTCATCTCATCTCAACCACAACCTGTGTGTATGTCATTAACATTTAGCCAAATGCCAAAGGATAACGACTTACCGCTTCTATTAAGGACAAAATCGAATGATAATAATTATTTTAAGCGTAAACTTATCAAGACACGGGTAAAAATAATTTAAATACCCGGGGAAGCGTAATGCCAGTAGAGATAAAATCTTATTATTCACGAAAGCTTTGCTAACCTTATTACTAAACAATATAAAGAGTAAAATCATTATATGAGCTTTGTTATACTTACTTTAGTTTAGTTAAAATTCTTGCCAGGGAAACATTTTTATATAGAGAGGGAAAAATGATAATCCTACCCAATGACAGTAAAACTAATACTCATATACATACTTACCAGGAAAAATGAACATATCTCGTATCCAGAACCTTGTACAATCACGGAGTTTCACTGACACAAACACATAGTCGATATTCATGAATCAGATTGTCGGAGAGTAAAGGTGAATTCAAGTTAGAACGATAGTTAGGCTTCTCCTAACTATCGTCTTAAGGGGGGAGGTGTTACGTCCGGCGGTAACTTTAATTTCGACAAATATTTCTTTCCTCTCACTTCACGGGGATTTTATAATAAAAATAAGAGTGATATTTTGCTATAAGCACTGGCCTATATCCCAGGGAAAAATAATTATATTGGAATAATCAACCAATATAATTAACGTAAAAACCCAACTAATTGGGGTACCTCGTTAGAAACAGTTATGGATCAAATCTATGACAAGGGGAACTGCGGACAGAGGCGATAAACTGCTTTCGACACGCACCCCATCGGCGGTAAAACAGTGGTCATTCCATTACAGAAACTGAATGATGGATCGAGTTATCGACTATCACCTCTAGATCTTGCGATCCGGACAGTTACCACGGCGCAAGGTAATCCTGCGTTTAAGGTAAATGCCGCTAGATGGTCCGCTATAAAAATGGGGCAGATAGGTTACCCCGCGAGGAAGAGGTATCCCTAGCATACCAACAATTCGGGCCTAAGCCGTACGGGCGTGGCCCTACGCAACTCCCCGACGATATGAATCATGCAATTAAGCAAAAGATCATTCTTTCCTTTAAGGGTAACTAATTTCAATTACGGGTTATATTTCAAATTCACCTCAATCCGTCGATTTGAGTAATTATCTGTTGAACATTCTAATTAATTCCGCAAATGTGCAAATTATAGACAAGGTTCTCGGATCGAGCCGTATCCTCACTACGACACTAGGAAATATTGAAGGAGAGGTAGCTCGAAGAATCACTAAATATCTTAAATAATAGCATGCTAAGTAACTTGTCATTTTACACGTGAATATAACTCTCCGAGGCACCTCTCATAAACGATTATAAAGCGAAGCGAATATTTGACCAGAATTACGTCATCCCGTAGAACGAAGCTGTATCAGATATGCCACGGAATGATTACGGCGGCATAAACCCGTCAAAGAACTGCGTTACACCTTACCAACTGGGTAAAAATTATCAATATCTCCAAATACTAGAGGATATTGTACACCTCAGGAAGTAATAATATTGCCAAAATTTATAATACTCAGGGCATAATTAATTAAGTAAAAATAAGAATATGAGCAGATAGAGTACCCGAAGCGCAGGCACAACCGATTCCGACCGCATTAGCATAGCCTCAAGGGCAATAGGGGAAGCTTCCGATTCTCGGAAACCCCCACTGAAGATCCACAGAAAATATCCATGCTGGATCATATCGAGAATATACCTTTAGGATGACGCTGTCTCCATGCAAGTACAACGACCGAACGAATGTTCTAGAAAAACGGATACAGTGAAGTATCATATAATACCTACCTGGGAGTTGTGAGAGGGAGACAGCCTGATCCCAAGAGGAACAAGGTGCAATTCGGTTGAGGAAAGATTCGAGAGGACTTTATAACCCCTTTAACTTGGCAACATATTTTACAAAATTGTGTTTAATATTTATAATTTGGAAACTTCGAACTTATAATCAATTTTGCGATAGATTTCACTCCCGAATCTTTCCGACAGATCTTAAAGTAAACTAGTAATAAAAATAATAGGCAGACCAAAAACTTTAATGAGTAAAGTTAAAATTAAGATAATTGTACGAAGGAATCCGCCAGGGATTCCTGTTTGAGTAGTTAGGCTAGTCGAAAAGGTTATTTTAAATATGCAATGAAATACATAGCAGTGACTAGTAAAAATTAAGTTAACGATCGACCAAAGATATCAATATTTATCAAAAGACCAAAGAACATATAAGAAAATGTTTTCTTAAATCGAAAGGAACAAAATAGCAATACGCTACTGAATTAGGGGAAATGGACAAACGTACAGAAGGTGAGGAAAGGGTTGACTTTCAGCCCCCCGCCACGCATATCCGGTATATAAGGAGCCGCGAAGACAGGCCCCGGGCGGTGTTCTTCTTTCGGTCGTCTCTTTGGTACCCGCGTTACTCGCTGGTCACTTGTCTTCTTTTAAAATCATTTAGTCACCTCCTTCTGAGTTCTTTCCAAGTTTTAGTCTTTCTCGAACCTATCGCGTTTCAGTCTCCCCTTTTGCATTTCATTTGAACCAATAATAAAGAGGAGTGACGCATAGAGAGCACGGATGGGGAAGTAATAGAGTAGAGCGGGAGAAACCAAGGATCTCGGGCGCGACAAGACCAGCGAGACGAACACCTGGGCGCGTAGACGAAGAGATAGACACGGTAGCGACATTAAAAGAAATAGAGGGGGTGCAGAAGATACCTCTGTAAGGGAAGAGGATAGATAGTGAGAGTCCAGAATATCGTCGCGACCCGCTCTTTACTCAACTGTGTTTTCCCCCTTTTGGGGTCATCTAGTTAACACCTTTTGTCTCTTTCTTTCGGTCGATCCATATATATTGTCATAAGCCATCTCCTAGATATCTTTTAGACAACGGAGTCTCGATCACTCCGGTCCTGCATCATTATTTTACCGTCTTTTGGAGAGCGCACATCTCCTCATCTGTCTCCAAGTTTTACTCTGAGTAGACGTCGAAGTCAAAGTTTAATCATCTTTGTACGGGAATCCATTGTATCAGTTCACCGTTCGTACCGTCTAATTTTTATATTTTTGAGATTCTTGTAATAAACTTGCGCTAATAATTTGAGTTTTGAATAAACGTGAATAATAAGATTTCCGAAACGCGTAACTATCTGTGAACAGCGACCTTCCCTTGACGAAACATCTCCGACAACATCAGAGTAAGTACCATTTTATCACCACTATTCTATTAAAAAATAATTGTGTGTTCCCCAAATTCTCCTAGATTTTCTCTATACATTGACCGAAATTGGCCATCAGTATAACCCTTAATTTACAATTAAAATCATTTTGCCAACAAATTCCACACTTAAAAACCCCACGGTTCTGCGTTAATAACTAATTCATTCCGGATAAAATAATCGTGTAAATCATTCCCTTAAATTACGAAGTAATTAATTCATTTAAATACCTCTCAGACATTTCGACGAATAACATTCCTAGCCCTATCCTTAGTAATTTTCCGAAAGGTTAGACTAGAAAATGGGCAGTTGCGTTTGATAATTGATGCCAGGAGTGGTAAAGGAGGGAGCAATTTCTCTTGACCAGCGCGTATCAATAGTACTCAACGTAACACTACGTTAAATCTGTGAGAAATCCGAAATCCCGCAGTTTTGACGTAACACCTGCTCTTCCATTCATATATAGGGAACCGAGAGCAGGCACCCACTAGTCTCTTCGGAACTCCTGATTCTGTACGGTTGGCTACGTTTTGCTGGTCACGTTTTGCTTGTTACGTTTTGTTGGTTACGTTTTGTTAGTTACATTACGATTCACGTGACAATTACTTGTGCAAGGGCACGCAATTCGGTAGTAAGTGATACTACTAGTTCGGACAAGTTCTTCCACGGGAAGACCACTGTACAAGGTGTACTCGATACGATTGGTAATAAACTCTAATTAACGAAGATTTCTGTAATAGACTCTAATAAACATTGTCGTAATAAACTATTTGGAAGATTTCTCTAATAAACTACAATAAATAGTAAATCGTGCTATTATAATTCTCTTGGGTTCTAACACTTAACTGGATAAATCCCGAATCATAAGAGCTAACGGCTCTCCCGCAAAACCCAGAGTAGCTAACTGAGTTTCTGCGGATATAACACTTGTTTGGTGGTTCGAAACGCATGAATCTTGCGTATTTACGTAAAACTAACGTTTTTTATCTCACAATACGCCCTGAAGCGCCTACAGCTATAACAAAACACAAATGTTCGATCCCGATATAAAGCAACTTTGCATTCGATGGGGGCTGGTTTGGAGGTTCGAAATGCATGAATATTGCGTATTTACGTAAAACGAATGGTTTTTTATCTCAAAATACGCCCTGCAGCGAATACAGCTATAACAAAACGCTAATGGTCGATTTCGATATAAACCGACTTTGCATTCGATGGGGGCTTGTTCGGCGGATAGAAACGCATGAACCTTGCGTTTTTACGTAAAAATAAGGCTTTATGATCTCGTATTTCGAGCTGAAACCCCTACAGCCGAAGCAAAACGCAAAAGTTCGATTTCAATACAAAGCGACGTTCCATTCGATGGAGGCTTGTTTGGCGGTTAGAAATGCATAAATCTTGCTTATTTACGTAAAACTAATGGTTTTTGATCTCAAAATGCGCCCTGGAGCGCGTACAGCTATAGCAAAACGCTAAGGTTCGATTTCGATATAAAGCGACTTTGCATCCAACGGGGGATTGTCTGGCAGTTAAAATCGCATGAATCTTGCGAATTTACGTAAAAATAAGGCTTTTTGATCTCGCATTACGAGCTGAAACGTCTACAGCCGAAGCAATGCGCAAATGTTCGATTTCGATATAAACCGACTTTGCATTCGATGGGGGCTTGTTTGGCGGTTTGAAACGCATGAATATTGCGTATTTCCGTAAAACGAATGGTTTTTTTATCTCAAAATACGCCCTGCAGCGCCTACAGCTATAACAAAACGCTAATGGTCGATTTCTATATAAAGCGACTTTGCATCCGACGGGGGATTGTCTGGCTGCTAGAATCGCATGAATCTTGCGTTTTACGTAAAAATAAGGGTTTTTGATCTCGTATTTCGAGCTGAAACCCCTACAGCCGAAGCAAAACGCAAAAGTTCGATTTCAATACAAAGCGACGTTCCATTCGATGGAGGCTTGTTTGGTGGTTCGAAATGCATGAATCTTGCTTATTTACGTAAAACTAAGCCTTTTTTATCTCGCGTTACGAGCTGGAACGCCTACAACCGAAGCAAAGCGCAAATGTTCAATTTCGATATAAACCGACTTTGCATTCGATGGGGGCTTGTTTGGCGAATCGAAACGCATGAATCTCGCGTATTTACGTAAAACTAACGGTATTTGATCTCACAATACGACCTGGAACGCCTACAGCTGATGCGATGCGCAAATTTTCGATTTCGCTCTACATCGACTTTGCATTCGATGGGGGCTTGTTTGGCGCTTCGAAACGCATGAATCTTGCATATTTACATAAAACTAATGGTTTTTGATCTCAAAATACGCCCTGGAGCGCCTACAGCCGAAGCAAAACGCAAATGCTCGATTTAAATACAAAGCGACGTTGCATTCGATGGGGGCTGGTTTGGAGGTTCGAAATGCATGAATATTGCGTATTTACGTAAAACTAATGGTTTTTCATCTGATAATACGCCCTGCAGCGCCTACAGCTATAACAAAACGCTAATGGTCGATCCCGATATAAAGCGACTTTGCATCCGACGGGGGATTCTCTGGCAGGTAGAATCGCATGAATCTTGCGTACTTACGTAAAAATAAGGCTTTTTGATCTCGTATTACGATCCGAAACGCCTACAGCCGAAGCAAAACACAAATGCTCGATTTAAATACAAAGCGACGTTGCATTTGATGGGGGCTGGTTTGGAGGTTCGAAACTCATGAATATTGCGTATCTACGTAAAACTAATGGTTTTTTATGTTAAAATACGCCCTGGAGCGTCTACAGCTATAACGAAACGCTCATTTTCGATTTCTTTATAAAGCGACTTTGCATCCGACGGGGGATTGTCTGGCAGTTAAAATCGCATGAATCTTGCGAATTTACGTAAAAATAAGGCTTTTTGATCTCGCATTACGAGCTGAAACGCCTACAGCCGAAGCAAAACGCAAATGTTCGATTTCGACATCAACCGACTTTCCATTCGATGTGGGCTTGTTTGGCCGTTAGAAACGCAGGAATCTTGCTTATTTACGTAAAAGTAATCCTTTTTGATCTCTCATTACGAGCTGGAACGCCTACAGCCGAAGCGAAACGCAAATGTTCGATTTCTATATAAAGCGACTTTGCTTTCGATGGGGGCGTGTTTGGCGGTTCGAAACACATGAATCTGGCGTATTTACATAAAACTAAGCCTTTTTGATCTCGCATTACGAGCTGGAACGTCTACAGCCGAAGCAATGCGCAAATCTTCGATTTCGATATAAACCGACTTTGCATTCGATGGGGGCTTGTTTGGCAGTTTGAAACGCATGAATATTGCGTATCTACGTAAAACTAATGGTTTTTTATGTTAAAATACGCCCTGGAGCGTCTACAGCTATAACGAAACGCTAATTTTCGATTTCTATATAAAGCGACTTTGCATCCGACGGGGGATTGTCTGGTAGCTAGAATCGCATGAATCTTGCGTATTTACGTAAAAATAAGGCTTTTTGATCTCGTATTTCGAGCTGAAACGCCTACAGCCGAAGCAAAGCGCAAATTTCCGATTTCAATTCAAAGGGACGTTGCATTCGAGGTGGGCTTGTTCGGCGGTTAGAAACGCATGAATCTTGCTTATTCACGTAAAGCTAAGCCTTTTTGATCTCGCGTTACGAGCTGGAACGCCTACAGCCGAAGCAATTCGCTAATGTTCGATTTCGATATAAACCGACTTTGCATTCGATGGGGGCTGGTTTGGAGGTTCGAAATGCATGAATATTGCGTATTTACGTAAAACGAATGGTTTTTTATCTCAAAATACGCCCTGCAGCGCCTACAGCTATAACAAAACGCTAATGGTCGATTTCGATATAAACCGACTTTGCATTCGATGGGGGCTTGTTCGGCGGATAGAAACGCATGAACCTTGCGTTTTTACGTAAAAATAAGGCTTTATGATCTCGTATTTCGAGCTGAAACCCCTACAGCCGAAGCAAAACGCAAAAGTTCGATTTCAATACAAAGCGACGTTCCATTCGATGGAGGCTTGTTTGGCGGTTAGAAATGCATGAATCTTGCTTATTTACGTAAAACTAATGGTTTTTGATCTCAAAATGCGCCCTGGAGCGCGTACAGCTATAGCAAAACGCTAATGTTCGATTTCGATATAAAGCGACTTTGCATCCAACGGGGGATTGTCTGGCAGTTAAAATCGCATGAATCTTGCGAATTTACGTAAAAATAAGGCTTTTTGATCTCGCATTACGAGCTGAAACGCCTACAGCCGAAGCAAAACGCAAATGTTCGATTTCGATATCAACCGACTTTGCATTCGATGTGGGCTTGTTTGGTTTTTAGAAACGCAGGAATCTTGCTTATTTACGTAAAACTAATCCTTTTTGATCTCTCATTACGAGCTGGAACGCCTACAGCCGAAGCGAAACGCAAATGTTCGATTTCTATATAAAGCGACTTTGCTTTCGATGGGGGCGTGTTTGGCGGTTCGAAACACATGAATCTGGCGTATTTACATAAAACTAAGCCTTTTTGATCTCGCATTACGAGCTGGAACGTCTACAGCCGAAGCAATGCGCAAATGTTCGATTTCGATATAAACCGACTTTGCATTCGATGGGGGCTTGTTTGGCGGTTTGAAACGCATGAATATTGCGTATCTACGTAAAACTAATGGTTTTTTATGTTAAAATACGCCCTGGAGCGTCTACAGCTATAACGAAACGCTAATTTTCGATTTCTATATAAAGCGACTTTGCATCCGACGGGGGATTGTCTGGTAGCTAGAATCGCATGAATCTTGCGTATTTACGTGAAAATAAGGCTTTTTGATCTCGTATTTCGAGCTGAAACGCCTACAGCCGAAGCAAAACGCAAATTTCCGATTTCAATACAAAGCGACGTTGCATTCGAGGTGGGTTTGTTCGGCAGTTAGAAACGCATGAATCTTGCTTATTCACGTAAAGCTAAGCCTTTTTGATCTTGCGTTACGACCTGGAACGCCTACAGCCGAAGCAATTCGCTCATGTTCGATTTCGATATAAACCGACTTTGCATTCGATGGGGGCTGGTTTGGAGGTTCGAAATGCATGAATATTGCGTATTTACGTAAAACGAATGGTTTTTTATCTCAAAATACGCCCTGCAGCGCCTACAGCTATAACAAAACGCTAATGGTCGATTTCGATATAAACCGACTTTGCATTCGATGGGGGCTTGTTCGGCGGATAGAAACGCATGAACCTTGCGTTTTTACGTAAAAATAAGGCTTTATGATCTCGTATTTCGAGCTGAAACCCCTACAGCCGAAGCAAAACGCAAAAGTTCGATTTCAATACAAAGCGACGTTCCATTCGATGGAGGCTTGTTTGGCGGTTAGAAATGCATGAATCTTGCTTATTTACGTAAAACTAATGGTTTTTGATCTCAAAATGCGCCCTGGAGCGCGTACAGCTATAGCAAAACGCTAATGTTCGATTTCGATATAAAGCGACTTTGCATCCAACGGGGGATTGTCTGGCAGTTAAAATCGCATGAATCTTGCGAATTTACGTAAAAATAAGGCTTTTTGATCTCGCATTACGAGCTGAAACGCCTACAGCCGAAGCAAAACGCAAATGTTCGATTTCGATATCAACCGACTTTGCATTCGATGTGGGCTTGTTTGGTTTTTAGAAACGCAGGAATCTTGCTTATTTACGTAAAACTAATCCTTTTTGATCTCTCATTACGAGCTGGAACGCCTACAGCCGAAGCGAAACGCAAATGTTCGATTTCTATATAAAGCGACTTTGCTTTCGATGGGGGCGTGTTTGGCGGTTCGAAACACATGAATCTGGCGTATTTACATAAAACTAAGCCTTTTTGATCTCGCATTACGAGCTGGAACGTCTACAGCCGAAGCAATGCGCAAATGTTCGATTTCGATATAAACCGACTTTGCATTCGATGGGGGCTTGTTTGGCGGTTTGAAACGCATGAATATTGCGTATCTACGTAAAACTAATGGTTTTTTATGTTAAAATACGCCCTGGAGCGTCTACAGCTATAACGAAACGCTAATTTTCGATTTCTATATAAAGCGACTTTGCATCCGACGGGGGATTGTCTGGTAGCTAGAATCGCATGAATCTTGCGTATTTACGTGAAAATAAGGCTTTTTGATCTCGTATTTCGAGCTGAAACGCCTACAGCCGAAGCAAAACGCAAATTTCCGATTTCAATACAAAGCGACGTTGCATTCGAGGTGGGTTTGTTCGGCAGTTAGAAACGCATGAATCTTGCTTATTCACGTAAAGCTAAGCCTTTTTGATCTTGCGTTACGACCTGGAACGCCTACAGCCGAAGCAATTCGCTCATGTTCGATTTCGATATAAACCGACTTTGCATTCGATGGGGGCTGGTTTGGAGGTTCGAAATGCATGAATATTGCGTATTTACGTAAAACGAATGGTTTTTTATCTCAAAATACGCCCTGCAGCGCCTACAGCTATAACAAAACGCTAATGGTCGATTTCTATATAAAGCGACTTTGCATCTGACGGGGGATTGTCTGGCAGCTAGAATCGCATGAATCTTGCGTTTTTACATAAAAATAAGGCTTTTTGATCTCGTATTTCGAGCTGAAACCCCTACAGCCGAAGCAAAACGCAAAAGTTCGATTTCAATATAAAGCGACGTTCCATTCGATGGAGGCTTGTTTGGTGGTTCGAAATGCATGAATCTTGCTTATTTACGTGAAACTAAGGTTTCTTGATCTTGCATTACGAGCTGGAACGCCTACAGCCGATGCGATGCGCAAATTTTCGATTTCGCTCTACATCGACTTTGCATTCGATGGGGGCTTGTTTGGCGGTTCGAATCGCATGAATCTTGCATATTTACATAAAACTAATGGTTTTTTATCTCAAAATACGCCCTGGAGCGCCTACAGCCGAAGCAAAACGCAAATGCTCGATTTAAATACAAAGCGACGTTGCATTCGATGGGGGCTGGTTTGGAGGTTCGAAATGCATGAATATTGCGTATTTACGTAAAACTAATGGTTTTTCATCTGATAATACGCCCTGCAGCGCCTACAGCTATAACAAAACGCTAATGGTCGATCCCGATATAAAGCGACTTTGCATCCGACGGGGGATTGTCTGGCAGCTAGGATCACGTGAATCTTGCGTATTTACGTAAAAATAAGGCTTTTTGATCTCGCATTACGAGCTGGAACGCCTACAGCCGAAGCCAAACGCAAATGTTTGATTTCAATATAAAGAGACTTTGCATTCGATGGGGGCGTGTTTGGCGGTTCGAAACACATGAATCTGGCGTATTTACATAAAACTAAGCCTTTTTGATCTCGCATTACGAGCTGGAACGCCTACAGCCGAAGCAATGCGCAAATGTTCGATTTCGATATAAGACGACTTTGCATTCGATGGGGGCTGGTTTGGAGGTTCGAAATGCATGAATATTGCGTATTTACGTAAAACGAATGGTTTTTTATCTCAAAATACGCCCTGCAGCGCCTACAGCTATAACAAAACGCTAATGGTCGATTTCTATATAAAGCGACTTTGCATCCGACGGGGGATTGTCTGGCAGCTAGAATCGCATGAATCTTGCGTTTTTACGTAAAAATAAGGCTTTTTGATCTCGTATTTCGAGCTGCAACCCCTACAGCCGAAGCAAAACGCAAAAGTTCGATTTCAATACAAAGCCACGTTCCAGTCGATGGAGGCTTGTTTGGCGGTTAGAAATGCATGAATCTTGCTTATTTACGTAAAACTAATGGTTTTTGATCTCAAAATGCGCCCTGGAGCGCGTACAGCTATAGCAAAACGCTAATGTTCGATTTCGATATAAAGCGACTTTGCATCCAACGGGGGATTGTCTGGCAGTTAAAATCGCATGAATCTTGCGAATTTACGTAAAAATAAGGCTTTTTGATCTCGCATTACGAGCTGAAACGCCTACAGCCGAAGCAAAACGCAAATGTTCGATTTCGATATCAACCGACTTTGCATTCGATGTGGGCTTGTTTGGCCTTTAGAAACGCAGGAATCTTGCTTATTTACGCAAAACTAATCCTTTTTGATCTCGCATTACGAGCTGGAACGTCTACAGCCGAAGCAATGCGCAAATGTTCGATTTCGATAGAAACCGACTTTGCATTCGATGGGGGCTTGTTTGGCGGTTTGAAACGCATGAATATTGCGTATTTACGTAAAATGAATGGTTTTTTTATCTCAAAATACGCCCTGCAGCGCCTACAGCTATAACAAAACGCTAATGGTCGATTTCTATATAAAGCGACTTTGCATCCGACGGGGGATTGTCTGGCAGCTAGAATCGCATGAATCTTGCGTTTTTACGTAAAAATAAGGCTTTTTGATCTCGTATTTCGAGCTAAAACCCCTACAGCCGAAGCAAAACGCAAAAGTTCGATTTCAATACAAAGCGACGTTCCATTCGATGGAGGCTTGTTTGGTGGTTCGAAATGCATGAATCTTGCTTATTTACGTAAAACTAAGCCTTTTTATCTGGCATTACGAGCTGGAACGCCTACAGCCGAAGCAATGCGCAAATGTTCGATTTCGATATAAGCCGACTTTGCATTCGATGGGGGCTTGTTTGGCGGTTAGAAATGCATGAATCTTGCTTATTCACGTAACGCTAAGCCTTTTTTATCTCGCATTACCAGCTGGAACGCCTACAGCTGAAGCGAAACGCAAATGTTCGATTTCTATATAAAGCGGCTTTCCTTTCGATGGGGATGGTTTGGCGGTTCGAAATGCATGAATCTTGCTTATTTACGTAAAACTAATGGTTTTTCATCTGATAATACGCCCTGCAGCGCCTACAGCTATAACAAAACGCTAATGGTCAATCCCGATATAAAGCGACTTTGCATCCGACGGGGGATTGTCTGGCAGGTAGAATCGCATGAATCTTGCGTATTTACGTGAAAATAAGGCTTTTTGATCTCGTATTTCGAGCTGAAACGCCTACAGCCGAAGCAAAACGCAAATTTCCGATTTCAATACAAAGCGACGTTGCATTCGAGGTGGGCTTGTTCGGCAGTTAGAAACGCATGAATCTTGCTTATTCACGTAAAGCTAAGCCTTTTTGATCTTGCGTTACGAGCTGGAACGCCTACAGCCGAAGCAATTCGCTAATGTTCGATTTCGATATAAACCGACTTTGCATTCGATGGGGGCTGGTTTGGAGGTTCGAAATGCATGAATATTGCGTATTTACGTAAAACGAATGGTTTTTTATCTCAAAATACGCCCTGCAGCGCCTACAGCTATAACAAAACGCTAATGGTCGATTTCTATATAAAGCGACTTTGCATCCGACGGGGGATTGTCTGGCAGCTAGAATCGCATGAATCTTGCGATTTTACGTAAAAATAAGGCTTTTTGATTTCGTATTTCGAGCTGAAACCCCTACAGCCGAAGCAAAACGCAAAAGTTCGATTTCAATACAAAGCGACGTTCCATTCGATGGAGGCTTGTTTGGTGGTTCGAAATGCATGAATCTTGCTTATTTACGTAAAACTAAGCCTTTTTTATCTCGCGTTACGAGCTGGAACGCCTACAACCGAAGCAAAGCGCAAATGTTCAATTTCGATATAAACCGACTTTGCATTCGATGGGGGCTTGTTTGGCGAATCGAAACGCATGAATCTCGCGTATTTACGTAAAACTAATGGTATTTGATCTCACAATACGACCTGGAACGTCTACAGCTACTGCAAAACGCTAATGTTCGATTTGAATATAAAGTGACTTTGCATTCGATGGGAGCTTGTTTGGTGGTTCGAAACGCATGAATCTTGCGTATTTACGTAAAAATAAGGCTTTATGATCTCGTATTTCGAGCTGAAACCCCTACAGCCGAAGCAAAACGCAAAAGTTCGATTTCAATACAAAGCCACGTTCCATTCGATGGAGGCTTGTTTGGCGGTTAGAAATGCATGAATCTTGCTTATTTACGTAAAACTAATGGTTTTTGATCTCAAAATGCGCCCTGGAGCGCGTACAGCTAAAGCAAAACGCTAATGTTCGATTTCGATATAAAGCGACTTTGCATCCAACGGGGGATTGTCTGGCAGTTAAAATCGCATGAATCTTGCGAATTTACGTAAAAATAAGGCTTTTTGATCTCGCATTACGAGCTGAAACGCCTACAGCCGAAGCAAACGCAAATGTTCGATTTCGATATCTACCGACTTTGCATTCGATGTGGGCTTGTTTGGCCTTTAGAAACGCAGGAATCTTGCTTATTTACGTAAAACTAATCCTTTTTGATCTCTCATTACGAGCTGGAACGCCTACAGCCGAAGCGAAACGCAAATGTTCGATTTCTATATAAAGCGACTTTGCTTTCGATGGGGGCGTGTTTGGCGGTTCGAAACACATGAATCTGGCGTATTTACATAAAACTAAGCCTTTTTGATCTCGCATTACGAGCTGGAACGCCTACAGCCGAAGCAATGCGCAAATGTTCGATTTCGATATAAGACGACTTTGCATTCGATGGGGGCTGGTTTGGAGGTTCGAAATGCATGAATATTGCGTATTTACGTAAAACGAATGGTTTTTTATCTCAAAATACGCCCTGCAGCGCCTACAGCTATAACAAAACGCTAATGGTCGATTTCTATATAAAGCGACTTTGCATCCGACGGGGGATTGTCTGGCAGCTAGAATCGCATGAATCTTGCGTTTTTACGTAAAAATAAGGCTTTTTGATCTCGTATTTCGAGCTGCAACCCCTACAGCCGAAGCAAAACGCAAAAGTTCGATTTCAATACAAAGCGACGTTCCATTCGATGGAGGCTTGTTTGGTGGTTCGAAATGCATGTATCTTGCTTATTTACGTAAAACTAAGCCTTTTTTATCTCGCATTACCAGCTGGAACGCCTACAGCTGAAGCGAAACGCAAATGTTCGATTTCTATATAAAGCGGCTTTCCTTTCGATGGGGATGGTTTGCCGGTTCGAAATGCATGAATCTTGCTTATTTACGTGAAACTAAGGTTTCTTGATCTCGCATTACGAGCTGGAACGCCTACAGCTGATGCGATGCGCAAATTTTCGATTTCGCTCTACATCGACTTTGCATTCGATGGGGGCTTGTTTGGCGCTTCGAAACGCATGAATCTTGCATATTTACATAAAACTAATGGTTTTTGATCTCAAAATACGCCCTGGAGCGCCTACAGCCGAAGCAAAACGCAAATGCTCGATTTAAATACAAAGCGACGTTGCATTCGATGGGGGCTGGTTTGGAGGTTCGAAATGCATGAATATTGCGTATTTACGTAAAACTAATGGTTTTTCATCTGATAATACGCCCTGCAGCGCCTACAGCTATAACAAAACGCTAATGGTCGATCCCGATATAAAGCGACTTTGCATCCGACGGGGGATTCTCTGGCAGGTAGAATCGCATGAATCTTGCGTACTTACGTAAAAATAAGGCTTTTTGATCTCGTATTACGATCCGAAACGCCTACAGCCGAAGCAAAACACAAATGCTCGATTTAAATACAAAACGACGTTGCATTTGGTGGGGGCTGGTTTGGAGGTTCGAAACTCATGAATATTGCGTATCTACGTAAAACTAATGGTTTTTTATGTTAAAATACGCCCTGGAGCGTCTACAGCTATAACGAAACGCTCATTTTCGATTTCTATATAAAGCGACTTTGCATCCGACGGGGGATTGTCTGGCAGTTAAAATCGCATGAATCTTGCGAATTTACGTAAAAATAAGGCTTTTTGATCTCGCATTACGAGCTGAAACGCCTACAGCCGAAGCAAAACGCAAATGTTCGATTTCGACATCAACCGACTTTCCATTCGATGTGGGCTTGTTTGGCCGTTAGAAACGCAGGAATCTTGCTTATTTACGTAAAAGTAATCCTTTTTGATCTCTCATTACGAGCTGGAACGCCTACAGCCGAAGCGAAACGCAAATGTTCGATTTCTATATAAAGCGACTTTGCTTTCGATGGGGGCGTGTTTGGCGGTTCGAAACACATGAATCTGGCGTATTTACATAAAACTAAGCCTTTTTGATCTCGCATTACGAGCTGGAACATCTACAGCCGAAGCAATGCGCAAATCTTCGATTTCGATATAAACCGACTTTGCATTCGATGGGGGCTTGTTTGGCAGTTTGAAACGCATGAATATTGCGTATCTACGTAAAACTAATGGTTTTTTATGTTAAAATACGCCCTGGAGCGTCTACAGCTATAACGAAACGCTAATTTTCGATTTCTATATAAAGCGACTTTGCATCCGACGGGGGATTGTCTGGTAGCTAGAATCGCATGAATCTTGCGTATTTACGTAAAAATAAGGCTTTTTGATCTCGTATTTCGAGCTGAAACGCCTACAGCCGAAGCAAAGCGCAAATTTCCGATTTCAATTCAAAGGGACGTTGCATTCGAGGTGGGCTTGTTCGGCGGTTAGAAACGCATGAATCTTGCTTATTCACGTAAAGCTAAGCCTTTTTGATCTCGCGTTACGAGCTGGAACGCCTACAGCCGAAGCAATTCGCTAATGTTCGATTTCGATATAAACCGACTTTGCATTCGATGGGGGCTGGTTTGGAGGTTCGAAATGCATGAATATTGCGTATTTACGTAAAACGAATGGTTTTTTATCTCAAAATACGCCCTGCAGCGCCTACAGCTATAACAAAACGCTAATGGTCGATTTCGATATAAACCGACTTTGCATTCGATGGGGGCTTGTTTGGCGGTTTGAAACGCATGAATATTGCGTATCTACGTAAAACTAATGGTTTTTTATGTTAAAATACGCCCTGGAGCGTCTACAGCTATAACGAAACGCTAATTTTCGATTTCTATATAAAGCGACTTTGCATCCGACGGGGGATTGTCTGGCAGGTAGAATCGCATGAATCTTGCGTATTTACGTGAAAATAAGGCTTTTTGATCTCGTATTTCGAGCTGAAACGCCTACAGCCGAAGCAAAACGCAAATTTCCGATTTCAATACAAAGCGACGTTGCATTCGAGGTGGGCTTGTTCGGCAGTTAGAAACGCATGAATCTTGCTTATTCACGTAAAGCTAAGCCTTTTTGATCTTGCGTTACGAGCTGGAACGCCTACAGCCGAAGCAATTCGCTAATGTTCGATTTCGATATAAACCGACTTTGCATTCGATGGGGGCTGGTTTGGAGGTTCGAAATGCATGAATATTGCGTATTTACGTAAAACGAATGGTTTTTTATCTCAAAATACGCCCTGCAGCGCCTACAGCTATAACAAAACGCTAATGGTCGATTTCTATATAAAGCGACTTTGCATCCGACGGGGGATTGTCTGGCAGCTAGAATCGCATGAATCTTGCGATTTTACGTAAAAATAAGGCTTTTTGATTTCGTATTTCGAGCTGAAACCCCTACAGCCGAAGCAAAACGCAAAAGTTCGATTTCAATACAAAGCGACGTTCCATTCGATGGAGGCTTGTTTGGTGGTTCGAAATGCATGAATCTTGCTTATTTACGTAAAACTAAGCCTTTTTTATCTCGCGTTACGAGCTGGAACGCCTACAACCGAAGCAAAGCGCAAATGTTCAATTTCGATATAAACCGACTTTGCATTCGATGGGGGCTTGTTTGGCGAATCGAAACGCATGAATCTCGCGTATTTACGTAAAACTAACGGTATTTGATCTCACAATACGACCTGGAACGTCTACAGCTACTGCAAAACGCTAATGTTCGATTTGAATATAAAGTGACTTTGCATTCGATGGGAGCTTGTTTGGTGGTTCGAAACGCATGAATCTTGCGTATTTACGTAAAAATAAGGCTTTATGATCTCGTATTTCGAGCTGAAACCCCTACAGCCGAAGCAAAACGCAAAAGTTCGATTTCAATACAAAGCCACGTTCCATTCGATGGAGGCTTGTTTGGCGGTTAGAAATGCATGAATCTTGCTTATTTACGTAAAACTAATGGTTTTTGATCTCAAAATGCGCCCTGGAGCGCGTACAGCTAAAGCAAAACGCTAATGTTCGATTTCGATATAAAGCGACTTTGCATCCAACGGGGGATTGTCTGGCAGTTAAAATCGCATGAATCTTGCGAATTTACGTAAAAATAAGGCTTTTTGATCTCGCATTACGAGCTGAAACGCCTACAGCCGAAGCAAACGCAAATGTTCGATTTCGATATCTACCGACTTTGCATTCGATGTGGGCTTGTTTGGCCTTTAGAAACGCAGGAATCTTGCTTATTTACGTAAAACTAATCCTTTTTGATCTCTCATTACGAGCTGGAACGCCTACAGCCGAAGCGAAACGCAAATGTTCGATTTCTATATAAAGCGACTTTGCTTTCGATGGGGGCGTGTTTGGCGGTTCGAAACACATGAATCTGGCGTATTTACATAAAACTAAGCCTTTTTGATCTCGCATTACGAGCTGGAACGCCTACAGCCGAAGCAATGCGCAAATGTTCGATTTCGATATAAGACGACTTTGCATTCGATGGGGGCTGGTTTGGAGGTTCGAAATGCATGAATATTGCGTATTTACGTAAAACGAATGGTTTTTTATCTCAAAATACGCCCTGCAGCGCCTACAGCTATAACAAAACGCTAATGGTCGATTTCTATATAAAGCGACTTTGCATCCGACGGGGGATTGTCTGGCAGCTAGAATCGCATGAATCTTGCGTTTTTACGTAAAAATAAGGCTTTTTGATCTCGTATTTCGAGCTGCAACCCCTACAGCCGAAGCAAAACGCAAAAGTTCGATTTCAATACAAAGCGACGTTCCATTCGATGGAGGCTTGTTTGGTGGTTCGAAATGCATGTATCTTGCTTATTTACGTAAAACTAAGCCTTTTTTATCTCGCATTACCAGCTGGAACGCCTACAGCTGAAGCGAAACGCAAATGTTCGATTTCTATATAAAGCGGCTTTCCTTTCGATGGGGATGGTTTGCCGGTTCGAAATGCATGAATCTTGCTTATTTACGTGAAACTAAGGTTTCTTGATCTCGCATTACGAGCTGGAACGCCTACAGCTGATGCGATGCGCAAATTTTCGATTTCGCTCTACATCGACTTTGCATTCGATGGGGGCTTGTTTGGCGCTTCGAAACGCATGAATCTTGCATATTTACATAAAACTAATGGTTTTTGATCTCAAAATACGCCCTGGAGCGCCTACAGCCGAAGCAAAACGCAAATGCTCGATTTAAATACAAAGCGACGTTGCATTCGATGGGGGCTGGTTTGGAGGTTCGAAATGCATGAATATTGCGTATTTACGTAAAACTAATGGTTTTTCATCTGATAATACGCCCTGCAGCGCCTACAGCTATAACAAAACGCTAATGGTCGATCCCGATATAAAGCGACTTTGCATCCGACGGGGGATTCTCTGGCAGGTAGAATCGCATGAATCTTGCGTACTTACGTAAAAATAAGGCTTTTTGATCTCGTATTACGATCCGAAACGCCTACAGCCGAAGCAAAACACAAATGCTCGATTTAAATACAAAGCGACGTTGCATTTGGTGGGGGCTGGTTTGGAGGTTCGAAACTCATGAATATTGCGTATCTACGTAAAACTAATGGTTTTTTATGTTAAAATACGCCCTGGAGCGTCTACAGCTATAACGAAACGCTCATTTTCGATTTCTATATAAAGCGACTTTGCATCCGACGGGGGATTGTCTGGCAGTTAAAATCGCATGAATCTTGCGAATTTACGTAAAAATAAGGCTTTTTGATCTCGCATTACGAGCTGAAACGCCTACAGCCGAAGCAAAACGCAAATGTTCGATTTCGACATCAACCGACTTTCCATTCGATGTGGGCTTGTTTGGCCGTTAGAAACGCAGGAATCTTGCTTATTTACGTAAAAGTAATCCTTTTTGATCTCTCATTACGAGCTGGAACGCCTACAGCCGAAGCGAAACGCAAATGTTCGATTTCTATATAAAGCGACTTTGCTTTCGATGGGGGCGTGTTTGGCGGTTCGAAACACATGAATCTGGCGTATTTACATAAAACTAAGCCTTTTTGATCTCGCATTACGAGCTGGAACATCTACAGCCGAAGCAATGCGCAAATCTTCGATTTCGATATAAACCGACTTTGCATTCGATGGGGGCTTGTTTGGCAGTTTGAAACGCATGAATATTGCGTATCTACGTAAAACTAATGGTTTTTTATGTTAAAATACGCCCTGGAGCGTCTACAGCTATAACGAAACGCTAATTTTCGATTTCTATATAAAGCGACTTTGCATCCGACGGGGGATTGTCTGGTAGCTAGAATCGCATGAATCTTGCGTATTTACGTAAAAATAAGGCTTTTTGATCTCGTATTTCGAGCTGAAACGCCTACAGCCGAAGCAAAGCGCAAATTTCCGATTTCAATTCAAAGGGACGTTGCATTCGAGGTGGGCTTGTTCGGCGGTTAGAAACGCATGAATCTTGCTTATTCACGTAAAGCTAAGCCTTTTTGATCTCGCGTTACGAGCTGGAACGCCTACAGCCGAAGCAATTCGCTAATGTTCGATTTCGATATAAACCGACTTTGCATTCGATGGGGGCTGGTTTGGAGGTTCGAAATGCATGAATATTGCGTATTTACGTAAAACGAATGGTTTTTTATCTCAAAATACGCCCTGCAGCGCCTACAGCTATAACAAAACGCTAATGGTCGATTTCGATATAAACCGACTTTGCATTCGATGGGGGCTTGTTTGGCGGTTTGAAACGCATGAATATTGCGTATCTACGTAAAACTAATGGTTTTTTATGTTAAAATACGCCCTGGAGCGTCTACAGCTATAACGAAACGCTAATTTTCGATTTCTATATAAAGCGACTTTGCATCCGACGGGGGATTGTCTGGTAGCTAGAATCGCATGAATCTTGCGTATTTACGTGAAAATAAGGCTTTTTGATCTCGTATTTCGAGCTGAAACGCCTACAGCCGAAGCAAAACGCAAATTTCCGATTTCAATACAAAGCGACGTTGCATTCGAGGTGGGCTTGTTCGGCAGTTAGAAACGCATGAATCTTGCTTATTCACGTAAAGCTAAGCCTTTTTGATCTTGCGTTACGAGCTGGAACGCCTACAGCCGAAGCAATTCGCTAATGTTCGATTTCGATATAAACCGACTTTGCATTCGATGGGGGCTGGTTTGGAGGTTCGAAATGCATGAATATTGCGTATTTACGTAAAACGAATGGTTTTTTATCTCAAAATACGCCCTGCATCGCCTACAGCTATAACAAAACGCTAATAGTCGATTTCTATATAAAGCGACTTTGCAACCGACGGGGGATTGTCTGGCAGCTAGAATCGCATGAATCTTGCGTTTTTACGTAAAAATAAGGCTTTTTGATCTCGTATTTCGAGCTGAAACCCCTACAGCCGAAGCAAAACGCAAAAGTTCGATTTCAATACAAAGCGACGTTCCATTCAATGGAGGCTTGTTTGGTGGTTCGAAATGCATGAATCTTGCTTATTTACGTAAAACTAAGCCTTTTTATCTGGCATTACGAGCTGGAACGCCTACAGCCGAAGCAATGCGCAAATGTTCGATTTCGATATAAGCCGACTTTGCATTCGATGGGGGCTTGTTTGGCGGTTAGAAACGCATGAATCTTGCTTATTCACGTAACGCTAAGCCTTTTTTATCTCGCATTACCAGCTGGAACGCCTACAGCTGAAGCGAAACGTAAATGTTCGATTTCTATATAAAGCGGCTTTCCTTTCGATGGGGCTGGTTTGCCGGTTCGAAACACATGAATCTGGCGTATTTACGTAAAAATAAGGCTTTTTGATCTCGCATTACGAGCTGGAACGCCTAGAGCCGAAGCCAAACGCAAATGTTTGATTTCAATATAAAGAGACTTTGCATTCGATGGGGGCGTGTTTGGCGGTTCGAAACGCATGAATCATGCTTATTTACGTAAAACTAAGCCTTTTGATCTCGCGTTACGAGCGGGAACGCCTACAGCCGAAGCAAAGCGCAAATGTTCAATTTCGATATAAACCGACTTTGCATTCGATGGGGGCTTGTTTGGCGAATCGAAACGCATGAATCTCGCGTATTTACGTAAAACTAACGGTATTTGATCTCACAATACGACCTGGAACGTCTACAGCTACTGCAAAACGCTAATGTTCGATTTGAATATAAAGTGACTTTGCATTCGATGGGAGCTTGTTTCGTGGTTCGAAACGCATGAATCTTGCGTATTTACGTAAAACTAACGTTTTTTATCTCAAAATACGCCCTGAAGCGCCTACAGCTATAACAAAACACAAATGTTCGATCTCGATATAAAGCAACTTTGCATTCGATGGGGGCTGGTTTGGAGGTTCGAAATGCATGAATATTGCGTATTTACGTAAACGAATGGTTTTTTATCTCAAAATACGCCCTGCAGCGCCTACAGCTATAACAAAACGCTAATGGTCGATTTCGATATAAACCGACTTTGCATTCGATGGGGGCTTGTTCGGCGGATAGAAACGCATGAACCTTGCGTTTTTACGTAAAAATAAGGCTTTATGATCTCGTATTTCGAGCTGAAACCCCTACAGCCGAAGCAAAACGCAAAAGTTCGATTTCAATACAAAGCGACGTTCCATTCGATGGAGGCTTGTTTGGCGGTTAGAAATGCATGAATCTTGCTTATTTACGTAAAACTAATGGTTTTTGATCTCAAAATGCGCCCTGGAGCGCGTACAGCTATAGCAAAACGCTAATGTTCGATTTCGATATAAAGCGACTTTGCATCCAACGGGGGATTGTCTGGCAGTTAAAATCGCATGAATCTTGCGAATTTACGTAACAATAAGGCTTTTTGATCTCGCATTACGAGCTGAAACGCCTACAGCCGAAGCAAAACGCAAATGTTCGATTTCGATATCAACCGACTTTGCATTCGATGTCGGCTTGTTTGGCCTTTAGAAACGCAGGAATCTTGCTTATTTACGTAAAACTAATCCTTATTGATCTCGCATTACGAGCTGGAACGTCTACAGCCGAAGCAATGCGCAAATGTTCGATTTCGATATAAACCGACTTTGCATTCGATGGGGGCTTGTTCGGCGGATAGAAACGCATGAACCTTGCGTTTTTACGTAAAAATAAGGCTTTATGATCTCGTATTTCGAGCTGAAACCCCTACAGCCGAAGCAAAACGCAAATGTTCGATTTCAATACAAAGCGACGTTGCATTCGATGAGGGCTTGTTTTGCGGTTCGATATGCATGAATCTTGCTTATTTACGTATAACTAACCCTTTTTATCTGGCATTACGAGCTGGAACGTCTACAGCCGAAGCAATGCGCAAATGTTCGAGTTCGATATAAACCGACTTTGCATTCGATGGGGGCTTGTTCGGCGGATAGAAACGCATGAACCTTGCGTTTTTACGTAAAAATAAGGCTTTATGATCTCGTATTTCGAGCTGAAACCCCTACAGCCGAAGCCAAACGCAAATGTTTGATTTCAATATAAAGAGACTTTGCATTCGATGGGGGCGTGTTTGGCGGTTCGAAACGCATGAATCATGCTTATTTACGTAAAACTAATCCTTTTTGATCTCGCGTTACGAGCTGGAACGCCTACAGCCGAAGCAAAGCGCAAATGTTCAATTTCGATATAAACCGACTTTGCATTCGATGGGGGCTTGTTTGGCGAATCGAAACGCATGAATCTCGCGTATTTACGTAAAACTAACGGTATTTGATCTCACAATACGACCTGGAACGTCTACAGCTACTGCAAAACGCTAATGTTCGATTTGAATATAAAGTGACTTTGCATTCGATGGGAGCTTGTGTTGTACCCCGGGTATTTCAATATCTCGATTATTAAGGCAAGGTCATTGCACCGGAATCGAGGTATGCAGCTGCAGGCGACGACCGCGCGTCGTTGCGAAATAATAACGAAATCCACCGTACAGTCGAGTCAGCATTTAGGCAAACGCGTGTAACTTGACACCTAACGCAGCATTTAGGCAATCGCGAGCGACTCGGCAAGTAACGCATCAGATCAGGAATTGCTGAGTCAGCTATTGGGAAATTATTGACGATATTGTATTCTACCCGGAAACGAGAATTGTTTAAACAATTAGCAATCTGACGAAATATCTGACATCGACTAAAATTAAGCTGACGTGCCTGCTCTTCCATTCATATATAGGGAACCGAGAGCAGGCACCCACTAGTCTCTTCGGAACTCCTGATTCTGTACGGTTGGCTACGTTTTGCTGGTCACGTTTTGCTTGTTACGTTTTGTTGGTTACGTTTTGTTAGTTACATTACGATTCACGTGACAATTACTTGTGCAAGGGCACGCAATTCGGTAATAAGTGATACTACTAGTTCGGACAAGTTCTTCCACGGGAAGACCACTGTACAAGGTGTACTCGATACGATTGGTAATAAACTCTAATTAACGAAGATTTCTGTAATAGACTCTAATAAACATTGTCGTAATAAACTATTTGGAAGATTTCTCTAATAAACTACAATAAATAGTAAATCGTGCGATTATAATTCTCTTGGGTTCTAACCCTTAACTGGATAAATCCAGAATCATAAGAGCTAACAGCTCTCCCGCAAAACCCAGAGTAGCTAACTGAGTTTCTGCGGATATAACATTGGTGGCAGCGGTGGGATATCCAGAGAGAATTATTATAATAAATTAAACTTAAAAAATAAAACATCGCTGAATTACCAAATCGTCAAAATCCGCGAAATGCGGTAATTTGAGACTCTCAGAGAGAGCAATTGGAGAGTACCGCGAACCAGGGTCGAAAGTAGTCGACGAGGGTTTGGGCGGACCACGGAGGCGATCAGAGGATCGACGTGGGCATTCCGTTATTCAAGAGAATAACGACAGGTAACCAACCGTAGTCTTCGCGGATCACTGCAGGATCCCCGAAGAGCGTCGCCAAGGATTGGGACGTAACAGCAGAATCAGTAAAGGAGCCTGGAACCACAAGGGTTATACGTAAGGGCATCCTGTAATGCGGAGGGTGAGCATACAGTAATCCCGCATTACTGATATTTGTTAGGAGAGTAACAAATTGGGAACAAGTTGAGTAAAGTTGAGTAACAAATTGGGAACAAGTTGAGTAATGTTGAGTAATAGATTGTGACCAAGTTGATTAATAAACTAGGAAGTACGTGGAAATATTGTGAAAGCCAGTACGACGCTACTGAAGGGTGAAATAACCAAGCAAAAAATTTAACGGGAACCGAGAAGGGAATATCTCGAAGAAACTATGAGTGTACACAACACTCCGGTGCGGTCGCCGAGACAATCTGGTACAACTCCTGGGACAGGAGACGACGCGCTGCAGGCTGCGGCGGGCCTCGAAAACGCCCTATCAGAGATCACGAACCGAACGCGTCAAGTGCTGGGCCAGGGTTCGGGTGAAGGAAACGAACACCAGCTGGAGGGCTCACCAAATCCGCTGTTCGGGGTAAATACCCAGAGGGGGTCTGCATTCGCCAACCCGACCGGTTGGGAGGACGTCAACGTCCAAATGTTCGAACCCAGGCGCGGGGAGGTCACCCCTGGGATGGTGACCAACGAAATTTCCCGAATGTTGAATGAGTATCGCGGGCAAAGGGGTCCCGTCGACTGGAACCGTGAAAACAGCGTGCTGGGAGTTGCAGGGGAAACAGGCAACACGATACCCCTCCGACCAGCCCTGCGAGGAACTCGAAGAACACTTTTCGCCGGACTTGGACCAGTGGGAGAGGCGGACGAGGAATCCGAACACGAGTCCGAAGATCAGCACAACCCCGAGGACGCAACAGCACGACGATTCACCCAAATAGAGCAGCAGCTCCGGGGTATCGAGCAGCGATTAAGCCAAGGGCAGGCTCAAGCAACGACTTCGCCGGAGGGGGTAGCTCAGGAGAACTCAGTATGCGAGCGACTTTTGGCAATGGAGGAAACGTTGCGAAACTTCATCCTGGAGGGCCCCAAGGAAGGACGGAGGGATGTTACCATCCAAAGGGCACGGTCACCATATCAGCGGCAAACAAGAGTATCGGCACCGGAAGAGGAAGAACGGGTATACATGGATGTACCGTCAGCCCTACGGAATATCAAAACTTTCGATGGGAACGACCCTACGAAGCTTGAAGGGTTCATGCTATCCTGCGAAGCGGTCTGGGGTATGGTTCACCCTCGACAACGATCAGACCTCCTTGCACTCATACGGAGTAGCAAATTAGAGGATCGAGCGACGCGAGAGATGCGTCACAAAACTGTCGTCACTCTGGGCGATCTACGCACGGAATTGGAAGCGCTGTACGGGAAACGCGAGTCACTCGTCTCTTTGCAATACCAGTTTTGTACCCTACGACAAGATACGAAGGAGAATGTCTCCACATACGCTACACGGGTCGAAACACTGACAGTAGAGGTGATCGAGAAATTAAGCGAGGGAATCGACTCGCGTGGGGCTCGTTACATTGGAGAAGCCACTCGAAAAAGCGCCCAAATGAATTTTGAAAACGGGTTGAAAAAGGAGATTCAAACAATCGTACGATCACGCAATTATCAGAGTCTGCACGACTCCATCGTAGGGGCCATTGAAGTCGAAAAGATGACTACAGGACATCAGGGTACGCCCAGCAATGGGGGAAATAAATCACGACCGCCACAAGGCGCGACTGGAGAAGCCGATCGCACATGCTTCACGTGCGGTAAGCCAGGACATTTGGCGAAAGACTGCACAGCCCCCCGTCAATCCGGACGACATAGCCTCCCGCTACCGGCACAACAAGACGTAAACATAGTCAACGTAGCATGCCACTACTGCAAAAAGATCGGGCACTTGATGAAGGACTGCCGGGCACGCATACGGGCGGAGGAAAAGAAAAACAAAAATAACGGGCAGCAACCAGCACAAACGGAGGAAACGCCCACGCAGCCGATACGTGAAGGGACTGTAGGGGCATACCGCGTAAATACACTCACGGCAACGGATGGGCCCATAAGGAAGGCCTACATCTACACTTTGGAAGTATCCAAACCGATAGAAATCCAGAGGATTGGCGACGAAGAGGAATCCGTCATCAGGAAGATCGACGAAGAGCACAGAGCTGCTGACGAACTATACGCCATCCCGAGGATCGGGGACGAAGAGGAATCCGTCGTCAGGAAGATCGACGAAGAGCACAGAGCTGCTGACGAAATATACGCCATCCCGAGGATCGGGGACGAAGAGGAATCCGTCATCAGGAAGATCGACGAAGAGCACAGAGCTGCTGACGAAGTATCCGCCATCCCGAGGATCGGGGACGAAGAGGAATCCGTCATCAGGAAGATCGACGAAGAGCACGGAGCTGCTGACAAAGTATCCGCCATCCCGAGGATCGGCGATGAAGAGGAATCCGTCATCAGGAAGATCGACGAAGAGCACGGAGCTGCTGACAAAGTATCCGCCATCCCGAGGATCGGCGATGAAGAGGAATCCGTCATCAGGAAGATCGACGAAGAGCACAGAGCTGCTAACGAAGTATCCGCCATCCAGGGGATCGGCGATGAAGAGAGACCCGCCAACTTGAGAGTTGACGAGCGACACCGAGATGTCGAAGTGAAATCCGTCAATCCACGAATTGGCGAAGAGCCGGTACGGCTGGGAAAACCCCGTCAATCTGAGAATCGACGAAGACCCCGAGCGGCTGGAAAACAAATTGAGAATTCGGCAAACACACATGTGAAGAGGGAATACCGCCATCGCAAGGATCTGCGAAGAATCAGACGCCGCCAGGATCGACGAACGAGAGCCTGGCAACGGCAAGAGAACAACGGCACCGAGGGAAACACGCCTTGGTACAAGTGTACCGTCGACGTACCCACGTAGAAGGGTCGGAAAAAAAAATTGGAACGGTCACTGGATTCGATAAGGCTTCACAGCAAAGGAAAAAGAAGAAAAAAATATATATATATATACTGAAATTCGCATAATACACGAAAAAAGGGTTACTTTCGAAAATTTCCGGGGGACGAAATTTATTATCGGAAAAGTAACAGCCTTGCTGTAACATAAAATCAAGATCAAGGCATGCTTCGGGTCATCAACCGACCCACAGTCACACTCGAGGAGCTAGCGTCAACAGAAGAGCTGCACACAGTACTCGTCGTCCTGACTCGCCAAATAAATGCGGAATCGAAACGTTAAGTCAGGGCATGGACGTTTCACGCGTCACACAGGAGGAAGAAAACTCGCTTCAGGAAAAATGCAAGGAGTTCGATGGATCGACGAGCTCGACACAGCATTAACGGCGATAACAGGCGACATAGATTCAGCCGGAAGGAAACGGCCAGACGCAGAAATCGGGTGGTGCAACCACCGCAAGGGCAAGAATAAATGCCGTAAATAGGCACATGTTTGAGACTTCGCCTGAAGTAATCGTGCTAAATTTTGTTGTAGAATTGTGTGTAAAACTTAATTAACCGGTAAACCGGCACACTAATAGATAATAGATAAGCAATGCACGGGGTACAAGAGTCGTAAAAAATAAAGCTCGCCGGAGACGAGCGAAAAGAAATCAGATTTCTTTCCTTTTTAGGGGGGAGGGATGTTGTACCCCGGGTATTTCAATACCTCGATTATTAAGGCAAGGTCATTGCACCGGAATCGAGGTATGCAGCTGCAGGCGACGACCGCACGTCGTTGCGAAATAATACCGAAATCCACCGTACAGTCGAGTCAGCATTTAGGCAAACGCGTGTAACTTGACACCTAACGCAGCATTTAGGCAATCGCGAGCGACTCGGCAAGTAACGCATCAGATCAGGAATTGCTGAGTCAGCTATTGGGAAATTATTGACGATATTGTATTCTACCCGGAAACGAGAATTGTTTAAACAATTAGCAATCTGACGAAATATCTGACATCGACTAAAATTAAGCTGACGTGCCTGCTCTTCCATTCATATATAGGGAACCGAGAGCAGGCACCCACTAGTCTCGTCGGAACTCCTGATTCTGTACGGTTGGCTACGTTTTGCTGGTCACGTTTTGCTTGTTACGTTTTGTTGGTTACGTTTTGTTAGTTACATTACGATTCACGTGACAATTACTTGTGCAAGGGCACGCAATTCGGTAGTAAGTGATACTACTAGTTCGGACAAGTTCTTCCACGGGAAGACCACTGTACAAGGTGTACTCGATACGATTGGTAATAAACTCTAATTAACGAAGATTTCTGTAATAGACTCTAATAAACATTGTCGTAATAAACTATTTGGAAGATTTCTCTAATAAACTACAATAAATAGTAAATCGTGCTATTATAATTCTCTTGGGTTCTAACCCTTAACTGGATAAATCCCGAATCATAAGAGCTAACGGCTCTCCCGCAAAACCCAGAGTAGCTAACTGAGTTTCTGCGGATATAACACTTGTTTGGTGGTTCGAAACGCATGAATCTTGCGTATTTACGTAAAACTAACGTTTTTTATCTCAAAATACGCCCTGAAGCGCCTACAGCTATAACAAAACACAAATGTTCGATCCCGATATAAAGCAACTTTGCATTCGATGGGGGCTGGTTTGGAGGTTCGAAATGCATGAATATTGCGTATTTACGTAAAACGAATGGTTTTTTATCTCAAAATACGCCCTGCAGCGCCTACAGCTATAACAAAACGCTAATGGTCGATTTCGATATAAACCGACTTTGCATTCGATGGGGGCTTGTTTGGCGGATAGAAACGCATGAACCTTGCGTTTTTACGTAAAAATAAGGTTTTATGATCTCGTATTTCGAGCTGAAACCCCTACAGCCGAAGCAAAACGCAAAAGTTCGATTTCAATACAAAGCGACGTTCCATTCGATGGAGGCTTGTTTGGCGGTTAGAAATGCATGAATCTTGCTTATTTACGTAAAACTAATGGTTTTTGATCTCAAAATGCGCCCGGGAGCGCGTACAGCTATAGCAAAACGCTAATGTTCGATTTCGATATAAAGCGACTTTGCATCCAACGGGGGATTGTCTGGCAGTTAAAATCGCATGAATCTTGCGAATTTACGTAAAAATAAGGCTTTTTGATCTCGCATTACGAGCTGAAACGCCTACAGCCGAAGCAAAACGCAAATGTTCGATTTCGACATCAACCGACTTTGCATTCGATGTGGGCTTGTTTGGCCGTTAGAAACGCAGGAATCTTGCTTATTTACGTAAAAGTAATCCTTTTTGATCTCTCATTACGAGCTGGAACGCCTACAGCCGAAGCGAAACGCAAATGTTCGATTTCTATATAAAGCGACTTTGCTTTCGATGGGGGCGTGTTTGGCGGCTCGAAACACATGAATCTGGCGTATTTACATAAAACTAAGCCTTTTTGATCTCGCATTACGAGCTGGAACGTCTACAGCCGAAGCAATGCGCAAATGTTCGATTTCGATATAAACCGACTTTGCATTCGATGGGGGCTTGTTTGGCGGTTTGAAACGCATGAATATTGCGTATCTACGTAAAACTAATGGTTTTTTATGTTAAAATACGCCCTGGAGCGTCTACAGCTATAACGAAACGCTAATTTTCGATTTCTATATAAAGCGACTTTGCATCCGACGGGGGATTGTTTGGTAGCTAGAATCGCATGAATCTTGCGTATTTACGTGAAAATAAGGCTTTTTGATCTCGTATTTCGAGCTGAAACGCCTACAGCCGAAGCAAAACGCAAATTTCCGATTTCAATACAAAGCGACGTTGCATTCGATGTGGGCTTGTTTGGCCTTTAGAAACGCAGGAATCTTGCTTATTTACGTAAAACTAATCCTTTTTGATCTCGCATTACGAGCTGGAACGTCTACAGCCGAAGCAATGCGCAAATGTTCGATTTCGATATAAACCGACTTTGCATTCGATGGGGGCTTGTTTGGCGGTTTGAAACGCATGAATATTGCGTATTTACGTAAAACGAATGGTTTTTTTATCTCAAAATACGCCCTGCAGCGCCTACAACTATAACAAAACGCTAATGGTCGATTTCTATATAAAGCGACTTTGCATCCGACGGGAGATTGTCTGGCAGCTAGAATCGCATGAATCTTGCGTTTTTACGTAAAAATAAGGCTTTTTGATCTCGTATTTCGAGCTGAAACCCCTACAGCCGAAGCAAAACGCAAAAGTTCGATTTCAATACAAAGCGACGTTCCATTCGATGGAGGCTTGTTTGGTGGTTCGAAATGCATGAATCTTGCTTATTTACGTAAAACTAAGCCTTTTTATCTGGCATTACGAGCTGGAACGCCTACAGCCGAAGCAATGCGCAAATGTTCGATTTCGATATAAGCCGACTTTGCATTCGATGGGGGCTTGTTTGGCGGTTAGAAACGCATGAATCTTGCGTATTCACGTGAAACTAAGGTTTCTTGATCTCGCATTACGAGCTGGAACGCCTACAGCCGATGCGATGCACAAATTTTCGATTTCGCTCTACATCGACTTTGCATTCGATGGGGGCTTGTTTGGCGGTTCGAAACGCATGAATCTTGCATATTTACATAAAACTAATGGTTTTTTATCTCAAAATACGCCCTGGAGCGCCTACAGCCGAAGCAAAACGCAAATGCTCGATTTAAATACAAAGCGACGTTGCATTCGATGGGGGCTGGTTTGGAGGTTCGAAATGCATGAATATTGCGTATTTACGTAAAACTAATGGTTTTTCATCTGATAATACGCCCTGCAGCGCCTACAGCTATAACAAAACGCTAATGGTCGATCCCGATATAAAGCGACTTTGCATCCGACGGGGGATTGTCTGGCAGCTAGAATCACGTGAATCTTGCGTATTTACGTAAAAATAAGGCTTTTTGATCTCGCATTACGAGCTGGAACGCCTACAGCCGAAGCCAAACGCAAATGTTTGATTTCAATATAAAGAGACTTTGCATTCGATGGGGGCGTGTTTGGCGGTTCGAAACGCATGAATCTTGCTTATTTACGTAAAACTAAGCCTTTTTGATCTCGCGTTACGAGCTGGAACGCCTACAGCCGAAGCAAAGCGCAAATGTTCAATTTCGATTTAACCGACTTTGCATTCGATGGGGGCTTGTTTGGCGAATCGAAACGCATGAATCTCGCGTATTTACGTAAAACTAACGGTATTTGATCTCACAATACGACCTGGAACGTCTACAGCTACTGCAACACGCTAATGTTATGCCGCAGGAATCCGGTTAGCTACTCCGGGTTACGCGGTAAGGGTTTTTAGGGATGATCCGGTAAAGGGTTGGAACCCACGTGAATCGTTAACACTGTTTATTCCGGTTATTGTCAAAGGATATTTAATGGTTTTAAACAATATAAATTATTCTTAATAATTTATTAACAAAAATCACTCGTAATTTGTTAACAGAGTTTATTTAACTAATTATTTAGTTAAATAGCGGTTATGCTTTTAACGATTAAATTATTCACGTATTTCAATGTACTTGAATTATCTCGCGATTATCTCAGATTACCTCGAATTACTAGTAGACGTACACTTTGCACCCTTAAGGTTTCCTCGGACAATACCTTGGAAACGATCACTCGTATTCAACCGTACTAGTCAGACTGCCTCGTACCTGCTCTCGATCCTCTATATCTCTTAATCGAGGGCAGGTTGTCAGCTTAATTTCGAGGACCGGTTTATTATTTACTTTATTCTCATAAACAAATCTCTTTCCAAATCTTCGCTTTTTCGCGAGCGAGATTTGGAGCATGTTTCATATTTCATAATTCTCGCCTCGGTATTCTCGAGTCGATGCTCTGGTTACCGAGGCGTTCGCGATTGCCTAACTGCTGCGTCAGCAGTATTGGAGCTCGACGCTCGACGTTCGACGCTCGATGTACGCTTGATGCGTAACGCAATCGCGTGTGTCTCGCAATCGAAATAATCGGTGCCGAGACTTTTTTGAAATAATTCGAAATAATGCTATATTCTATGTGCTATATTCCCGGGGCACAACATCCCTCCCCCCTAAAAAGAAAAGAGATCTGATTTCTTTTCGCTCGTCTCTGGCGAGCTTTATTTTTACTATTCGTGTGTGCCTCGTGCTTATCGTTATGAGCAAAGCAACGGGAAGGAAAAGTTTCCCGTAAAACAGACGCAAGGAGGAGTGCATGAGTTTAAGCGCGCTTCCGGGCTCTTGCGGAATACGGAGGCGGAAGGCCGCCTCAGTTCTTTTATTTACAGACCGCCAGTTACTACTTTTTTCTTACGTGATCTGCGCCATGAGCTCTCGACGTAGCCCGAGCCCGCCGGCCAAGGTAATTACTTCTTCAATTTTACCCTTCTTTTTCCTCTCTTTTTTTTGTGTGTGTTCTTCAAAGAAAATTCGTACCGTTCCTTGCGTGTGTTTTTTTTCTAATTTCGGGATTTTTCTAACTTCTAACTTTTTCTAATTTCTTAATTTTTTTCTATTTCCAGAGGGTGCGTGTCCCGGTTCCCGGGGGCCTACGCTTAGGCCGTGTAGCTGCTGGGGGCTACTCACCGCGTGCTCCAGTTCGGTGTCGAGGACCTCGGTCAACACCTTCGGCAGCTCTTCTTCCTCGGCAGGCAACAGCGTCAGGTTGTAGACGGGTAGGTATCCGGTGCCGTCGATCTGCTGACTCCAATGCTTGGTCGTTTCCAGCTTAAAGTCGGCAGCGGTGACCGCGCAACGTCCGTGGAGGGTCAATAACCCCGTTCCATGCAGTCGCTCCGGCCGCGCTGGCTTGTCGCGGCAGCTGATGCTTACTGTTTCACCGTGTGGTGATATGTAGAGCCACTGTCCGGGTTGTCTCATGCCCATTACGAGCGTGTGGGTGAGCCGTACTGCTTTTTTCGGGCAGAACTGACCTTGCCCCACGTTGCCTTCAGTGTAAAGTCGCACGCCGCACGGCGCGTCTTCGTTTATCGTCAGGACAGGATGCCGGGGTAGACAATAGTAGTCGTCGTTGTCCCTCTTACAGGCTCCTAGGTCCGTGGCCGTCACGCGGAGGTAGTGCCGATTTTCGCGGTCCACAACCACGAGATCCTCCGCAGCATCTATGTAATAATATGTTTCGTTTCTTCCCCTCCTCGGAAGGGGGTACGCGTAGTTCAGGCTGAACACAGAGGGCCCTATTAGGGGAATCTCGAGCACGAGCGTTACCATTCCTCCCTTCCTGTAGGCTCGTGGCGTCGCTAGGCGCAGTATGGCCGCCGCGTTTTCCCGTGTAATTGGTCGCGGGAAACCGTATCCCCGTGGTACGTGCGGCATGGCCTCCGTCAAATATGCTGTTAGGGCTGCCGGTGTTACTGTCGAGGTGCCGACCGTCCCCGTGGCCACGCTGTAAAAGATCTCGGCGGTTTTTTCGACCTCTCGTAGGTAGGTTTCTACGGAGGCCTCGATGAGCGCGAGACTTTCGTCGAGGTGCTGTCGTTCGCTCAGTGCCCGTGTACGGTTCGTGAAGTATCCGTTCACTTCGCGTACCATGGCGTACAACTTCTGCAGGTTTCTCTGTGACGCTCGTGACGTTTTGTTGAACATCTCCAGTGTCGTTTCCACGACCTGTAGTTGCTCCTTCAAACCCTCTTTCAGGGTTTCCTGGTTGCCTTGGATTGCGGCAATCACGGCGTCTATCCGCTCCCCGTCCGTGGCATCCAGGTTGCCGGTGATGGCTTTTACCACCGTGCCCAATGCGTCGATCAGTCCCCGCCGCTTGCGACTGGGTTCGGCGCCGAGGAGGTCCTGGACTACGCCCACATTTTCCTCGATTTTTTCCGAGAGCCGGACGAGATGCTCCAGCATCTAGGCGCAATGACCATCCGGGCTCCCGTACAATTCGCAGTTTCCCCGGATCCAGTCAAGCTGGGATTTAATTTGATGCTCCATGTCCGCCAGGTGCGACAGGTCCATCCGGATTGCGAGGGACCACACGTCGGTGTACAGGTGAAGTTGCCCGATCCTCTCGAAGTACAATCCGGGCGCGTCCCTAAATGGCCGTATCTCATACGGGCCACCCGGGCTGGCGCTGACGGTCAGTAGACCGGCCTGTAGACCCGCCATTAACAATCTGAAAAAATTTTCCCGCTTATTTTATGCCGCGCTTTTTCCCTGAGTGAAGCCTTGTCGAAGCCGATGTTTCCCCGCGGGACTAACTGGGGTTAGACCCGTGGTTAGACCCCCCTCTACCCCGTTATTCGTTTCTGTTTTTTTTTGTTTTACTCCTCCACGTAGTTCCGTAGACGGTCTACATGCACCTTGACCACCCGTCGCCCTTGGCGTAGGGCGTAGTTGCACGGGGGGTGCTCTTCCACGATGGGGTAGGGCCCTGTCCATTTTGGGGTTAGCTTTGCCGACCGACCTCGGCGTACCGTTTCGTCGTGCAGTAGGACTCGGTCTCCGACCTTGAACTTCCTCTCTCGTGCTTTTCGGTCATAGTAGACCTTGGCTCGGTCCTTGGCGATTTTCAGGTTGTCGCGTGCTGCAGACCAGGCCGCACGCAGGCGCTCCCGAAATTCCTGGGCGTAATCGTCGTACGCGTAGGTGGGCCTGGGCTCCCTTCGGAGGGCCGTTGGCAGCTCTGCGTTTTCGCCGTAGACCAGGTGATGCGGTGTGAACCCCGTTGCCGTATGCGGTGTCGTGTTGTACGTAAACATGGCGTAGGGCAACCATTCATCCCAGTTCCCCTGGTCCTCGTCTATGTATCCCTTGAGGTACTCTGCAAGGGTCCTGTGCGAGCGTTCCAACGCCCCGTTTGACTCGGGGTGGTATGCCGTTGTTTGTATTTTTTCTATACGCAACAGCTGACATACCCCCTTGAATATGGCGCTAAGAAAATTTGTTCCTTGGTCGGTAAGGACGGCCTCTGGCGCCCCGTACCGACATACAATTTCCTTGGCAAATGCCTTCGCCACTTCGTTCGCTTGTTGGGTTTCCAGTGGTATAGCCACGCTATATTTTGTGAGTAAATCCTGGAAGGTTAGGATGTACCTATTTCTCCGCTCCGTCTCGGGTAACGGCCCTACGATGTCCATCGCGCATTTTTGGAAGGCTCTGGTGGGCGTATCGGTGATTACCAGAGGTGCCTTCTCCATCGGCCGTATTTTATTCCGTTGGCACTTGTCGCATCGTGCCACGTATTTTTCCACATCCTTCCTCATGCCGGCCCAGGTATACCTTAATTTTATACGGGCTAGCATGCGTGCCACCCCTTGATGTCCTCCCAGGGGTGCATCGTGATGCTCATGAAGAATTTTGATTTTTTCCTCCTCGCTCAGAAGTTCTCCGTCTGAGCGAACTCCCTCGTTCTCCTTCCCGCGACGGGCGTCGGGCTGACCATCCGTGGGACTGTTCTCCTGACTGGCCGCTGCTTCGGCTGTCGTGCGGGTTGCAGCTCCTTGGCGCTCCCGCGGGCGAAGTCGACCGCTGCCTTCTTTACCGTCGTTGCTGCTCGTCTCGCTCGACTCTTTTCTTGCTCGTGAGCGTGTCGTCACACACACGCGGCTCAACGCGTCTGCGTTGGTATTATGTTTCCCGGCTTTGTACTGTACGTCGAACTCATGCTCGGATAGTTTAATTTTCCAGCGCATGAGTCTCGACCCAGGATCCTTCACGCTGAACAGCCATGTTAAGGGCTTGTGGTCCGTTACTACTATGAATCGAGTTCCGTATACGTAAGGGCGGAATTGCGATATTCCCCACACGATTGCCAGTAGTTCCTTTTCTGTCGTTGTGAAATTTTGCTCCGCCTTGTTTAATGTCCGACTGGCGTAGCAAATGGGCAGATCCTCCCCTATTGGCCCTTGGGACAATATGGCCCCTATGGCTTTATCTGATGCATCCGTGGTGACGACGAAGGGCTTCTCGAAGTCTGGGTACTGTAGTACCGGTGCCGTTGTCAGGGCCCTTTTTAGGTCTGCCATGGCCTGCTCGTGTATTGCCGTTCATTCGAACTTATGGCCCTTCTTGGTGAGCTCCGTTAAGGGTTTCGCGACCCTTGAAAAATCCTGGATAAATTTGCGGTAATATCCAGCAAGTCCTAGGAAGGACTGTATCCCCTTAACGTCCTTCGGGGTTGGGAATTCCCGAACGGAGGTTACCAGTGACGGGTCGGGACGGAGTCCCCGATGGTGACCTCGTTCAACTTGCGAAAGTCTACCACCACTCGCATTTTTACCTTTCCTGTTGCGTCAGGTTTTTTCGCCACGACGAGTAGCGGAGCGTTCCATTGACTCCGACTCGGCTGGATAATTCCGTCCCTAAGCATGCCCTCGGTCTGCTCCTGCACTTCCCTTTTATGCGCTTCCGGCAGACGATAAGGGTGTACCTTGATGGGCTGCACGCCCTCCATGATCGGGATGCTGTGCTCGATCATGTTAGTACAGGGCAGCCGATCTCCTTCGAGGTGGAATATATCCGCAAATTCCTCGCAGGCTTCCAGGAGAGATTTTTTCTCTTCCCCGTTAAGATGCGTAACGTCGATTGCCTGACGCAACCTCTCGAGTCGCGTTTCGCTTGCTCCCGTTACCGTATTTACTTCAGCCGTCGCGGCGGCGAGCTCGCCGTGCAGCTCATCCGCTGACGCAAGCGGCTCAAGTGTCACCGTCGGTCGTTCAACGTAAACATACTCCGGCGTTGTGTTTACAAAACTCACCGCGCAGCTGTTGCCTTTAGGCGAGGTCACGCACGCTCCGAGTATTACTCCCTCGATGACGTCGCGTTTCTCGATGAGCCCTTCGTTGCTACTTAATGTTGAAACAAAGGCGATATTTTCGCTGCGCGGCGGCAGCGCGATCTGAAGGCTTCCATCCACCAGCGGCATGCAGTGGCCCTTAATTTTTATGACCTTCCCCTGAAGGATGTCCAACCCTTTTTCCTTGATGAAATCCATCCCCAGGATTCCGTGGGTCTGCAAATGGAGGTTCTGGGGTATTACGTGGAACCAATGTTTTACAGACCCGTTGGGTGTAACTAATTCCACAAGGGCGGCGTAGAGGGCGTCCAAGGACCCCCCTCCGAGTCCCTTCAACGTGACTCCGGAACGTGCTGCCGGTGCGTCAATTAATAGCACGTTTTCGTGGATCAGGCTCACGGTTGCCCCGGTGTCCGCCTTGAGGGTCAGAATGCCCTTTTTGCAAGATGGAGATTTTATGTCGAAATCGCTGGCCGACGCATGCGGCCCTGGAGACCCTATTATGTGCACTTGAACCTCCTTAAGGGAACCAACCTGCTCCCTTCGGCCCTTTCCGCGAAAGGAGGCCACCGTCAGCAGTTCGGTGGTCGGTGCCTCGTTTTCCGATGTCTTCACCGCCGCCTCCAGGGTGTAGATTTTGGCCTCCCTTAAGGGCCTATTCGTGGTGGTGACCGTGTTGACCCGGAATGTCCCCACTGTTCCTTCCTGCCCGGGATGCGCCGCTGTTTCCTCCCTCTGCTGCTCATTGGTTCTCCCGTTTTTATTTTTATTTTTATTTTTCTTGCCGTCGGCTTGCTTGCGTGCACGGCAGTCCTTCCACAGGTGTCCTGCTTTTTTGCAATAATTACAGGTAACGGTAGCGACGTGTACCTCCTTCGTTGTCGGTGCGGGGAGGCTCTGTCGTCCCGATCGGCAATTTTTTGCCAAGTGCCCGGTCTTCCCACAGGCGTAGCAGGCCCGTGCTGTTCCCCCCGCCGAACCCTGGGATTGCCGGGGTTGACCTCCCCCGTTGCTCGGTCGTGACGCGGCCAGTACCTTTGTTAGTTGCTCGCCCAGAGCCTGGATTTGCTGCTCGAGCCGAGCGAACCGTCGGGATGCTGCATCCTCCAGGACGGCTGGCGCCTCACTTTCTGGGGTCGAATCCCCGTCGTCCTCATCCACCGTCCCGAGTTCGGCGAATAGTGCTCTCCGTGACGCCCTTAGGGCCGGCCTTAGCGGGGGCACGGCGGTGTGATCCGCGCTCGCAGCTCCCAGCACTCCGTTCTCGACGGCCCAGTTGGGTTGTCGTCCCCGATTTGTGCCGCGAACTTGTCCCAGCAGCCGGGAGATCTCCCCGTCCACCATTGATGGGGTGACCCTGTTACCCGGCTCGAACATCCGGACGTTCACGTCCTCCCATCCGGTTCCCCGATTGACGTTTACCCCGTACAAGGGGTTGGGTGAGCCCTGTCCGCCGCCTGGCGAACCTTCGTTTAGGGCTTGCCGCGTCCGATTAGTAATTTCGGACAAGGCGTGCTCTATTCCTGCTGCTGCCCGCAGCGCCTCTTCTCCCGTGCCGGGGGTATGAGCTGGAGACCCTACAGGCGTGCCTTGGTTTCCTTGATCACCACGCTCTTCAGGGTTGCCGTGATCGCTGCGATTGCTCGTTTTTTCCCTCAGTATTTTTTTTTTACCTCAGTAGACCCTCACGGTCTAGTAGCGTTCCCCTAGCTTCGACAAGGCTACCTGGTTTTTTTTTGTTTTCTCAAGTTACTGACTGGTATTGTGGAGTCACTTACAGAGTGTGCCACATAACGGGATGCCCTTTTAGTCCTTGACCGATACCACTTGAGGTTCCAGGCTCCCTTCTATCCTGTTGCTACGTCCCAGTTGCTGGCGACGCCCTTCGGGAAGTCTGCAGCGTTCCGCGAAGGTCCCGGTTGATACCTTCCGTTACCTCACCCGAGTAACGGGAGTCCCACGTCGATCCCTTTGATCGCACCGTGGCCCGCCTGAACCCTAGTCGACCCTTGGTTCGCGGGTTTGTACAAGCTACCGCACTACGCGGAGATTTCACGATAATTTCAGCGATTTTAATTCACTCCGGAGAATCCCACCGCTGCCACCAATGTTATGCCGCAGGAATCCGGTTAGCTACTCCGGGTTACGCGGTAAGGGTTTTTAGGGATGATCCGGTAAAGGGTTGGAACCCACGTGAATCGTTAACACTGTTTATTCCGGTTATTGTCAAAGGATATTTAATGGTTTTAAACAATATAAATTATTCTTAATAATTTATTAACAAAGCTCACTCCTAATTTGTTAACAGAGTTTATTTAAATAATTATTTAGTTAAATAGCGGTTATCCTTTTAACGATTAAATTATTCACGTATTACAATGTACTTGAATTATCTCGCGATTATCTCAGATTACCTCGAATTACTAGTAGACGTACACTTTGCACCCTTAAGGTTTCCTCGGACAATACCTTGGAAACGATCACTCGTATTCAACCGCACTAGTCAGACTGCCTCGTACCTGCTCTCGATCCTCTATATCTCTTAATCGAGGGCAGGTTGTCAGCTTAATTTCGAGGACAGGTTTATTATTTACTTTATTCTCATAAACAAATCTCTTTCCAAATCTTCGCTTTTTCGCGAGCGAGATTTGGAGCATGTTTCATATTTCATAATTCTCGCCTCGGTATTCTCGAGTCGATGCTCTGGTTACCGAGGCGTTCGCGATTGCCTAACTGCTGCGTCAGCAGTATTGGAGCTCGACGCTCGACGTTCGACGCTCGATGTACGCTGGATGCGTAACGCAATCGCGTGTGTCTCGCAATCGAAATAATCGGTGCCGAGACTTTTTTGAAATAATTCGAAATAATGCTATATTCTATGTGCTATATTCCCGGGGCACAACACTAATGTTCGATTTGAATATAAAGTGACTTTGCATTCGATGGGAGCTTGTTTGGTGGTTCGAAACGCATGAATCTTGCGTATTTACGTAAAAATAAGGCTTTATGATCTCGTATTTCGAGCTGAAACCCCTACAGCCGAAGCAAAACGCAAAAGTTCGATTTCAATACAAAGCGACGTTCCATTCGATGGAGGCTTGTTTGGCGGTTAGAAATGCATGAATCTTGCTTATTTACGTAAAACTAATGGTTTTTGATCTCAAAATGCGCCCTGGAGCGCGTACAGCTATAGCAAAACGCTAATGTTCGATTTGAATATAAAGTGACTTTGCATTCGATGGGAGCTTGTTTGGTGGTTCGAAACGCATGAATCTTGCGTATTTACGTAAAAATAAGGCTTTATGATCTCGTATTTCGAGCTGAAACGCCTACAGCCGAAGCAAAACGCCAATGTTCGATTTCGATATCAACCGACTTTGCATTCGATGTGGGCTTGTTTGGCCGTTAGAAACGCAGGAATCTTGCTTATTTACGTAAAACTAATCCTTTTTGATCTCTCATTACGAGCTGGAACGCCTACAGCCGAAGCGAAACGCAAATGTTCGATTTCTATATAAAGCGACTTTGCTGTCGATGGGGGCGTGTTTGGCGGTTCGAAACACATGAATCTGGCGTATTTACATAAAACTAAGCCTTTTTGATCTCGCATTACGAGCTGGAACGTCTACAGCCGAAGCAATGCGCAAATGTTCGATTTCGATATAAACCGACTTTGCATTCGATGGGGGCTTGTTTGGCGGTTTGAAACGCATGAATATTGCGTATCTACGTAAAACTAATGGTTTTTTATGTTAAAATACGCCCTGGAGCGTCTACAGCTATAACGAAACGCTAATTTTCGATTTCTATATAAAGCGACTTTGCATCCGACGGGGGATTGTCTGGTAGCTAGAATCGCATGAATCTTGCGTATTTACGTGAAAATAAGGCTTTTTGATCTCGTATTTCGAGCTGAAACGCCTACAGCCGAAGCAAAACGCAAATTTCCGATTTCAATACAAAGCGACGTTGCATTCGAGGTGGGCTTGTTCGGCAGTTAGAAACGCATGAATCTTGCTTATTCACGTAAAGCTAAGCCTTTTTGATCTTGCGTTACGAGCTGGAACGCCTACAGCCGAAGCAATTCGCTAATGTTCGATTTCGATATAAACCGACTTTGCATTCGATGGGGGCTGGTTTGGAGGTTCGAAATGCATGAATATTGCGTATTTACGTAAAACGAATGGTTTTTTATCTCAAAATACGCCCTGCAGCGCCTACAGCTATAACAAAACGCTAATGGTCGATTTCTATATAAAGCGACTTTGCATCCGACGGGGGATTGTCTGGCAGCTAGAATCGCATGAATCTTGCGTTTTTACGTAAAAATAAGGCTTTTTGATCTCGTATTTCGAGCTGAAACCCCTACAGCCGAAGCAACACGCAAAAGTTCGATTTCAATACAAAGCGACGTTCCATTCGATGGAGGCTTGTTTGGTGGTTCGAAATGCATGAATCTTGCTTATTTACGTAAAACTAAGCCTTTTTATCTGGCATTACGAGCTGGAACGCCTACAGCCGAAGCAATGCGCAAATGTTCGATTTCGATATAAGCCGACTTTGCATTCGATGGGGGCTTGTTTGGCGGTTAGAAACGTATGAATCTTGCTTATTCACGTAACGCTAAGCCTTTTTTATCTCGCATTACCAGCTGGAACGCCTACAGCTGAAGCGAAACGTAAATGTTCGATTTCTATATAAAGCGGCTTTCCTTTCGATGGGGCTGGTTTGCCGGTTCGAAACACATGAATCTGGCGTATTTACGTAAAAATAAGGCTTTTTGATCTCGCATTACGAGCTGGAACGCCTAGAGCCGAAGCCAAACGCAAATGTTTGATTTCAATATAAAGAGACTTTGCATTCGATGGGGGCGTGTTTGGCGGTTCGAAACGCATGAATCATGCTTATTTACGTAAAACTAAGCCTTTTTGATCTCGCGTTACGAGCTGGAACGCCTACAGCCGAAGCAAAGCGCAAATGTTCAATTTCGATATAAACCGACTTTGCATTCGATGGGGGCTTGTTTGGCGAATCGAAACGCATGAATCTCGCGTATTTACGTAAAACTAACGGTATTTGATCTCACAATACGACCTGGAACGTCTACAGCTACTGCAAAACGCTAATGTTCGATTTGAATATAAAGTGACTTTGCATTCGATGGGAGCTTGTTTAGTGGTTCGAAACGCATGAATCTAGCGTATTTACGTAAAACTAACGTTTTTTATCTCAAAATACGCCCTGAAGCGCCTACAGCTATAACAAAACACAAATGTTCGATCCCGATATAAAGCAACTTTGCATTCGATGGGGGCTGGTTTGGAGGTTCGAAATGCATGAATATTGCGTATTTACGTAAAACGAATGGTTTTTTATCTCAAAATACGCCCTGCAGCGCCTACAGCTATAACAAAACGCTAATGGTCGATTTCGATATAAACCGACTTTGCATTCGATGGGGGCTTGTTTGGCGGATAGAAACGCATGAACCTTGCGTTTTTACGTAAAAATAAGGCTTTATGATCTCGTATTTCGAGCTGAAACCCCTACAGCCGAAGCAAAACGCAAAAGTTCGATTTCAATACAAAGCGACGTTCCATTCGATGGAGGCTTGTTTGGCGGTTAGAAATGCATGAATCTTGCTTATTTACGTAAAACTAATGGTTTTTGATCTCAAAATGCGCCCGGGAGCGCGTACAGCTATAGCAAAACGCTAATGTTCGATTTCGATATAAAGCGACTTTGCATCCAACGGGGGATTGTCTGGCAGTTAAAATCGCATGAATCTTGCGAATTTACGTAAAAATAAGGCTTTTTGATCTCGCATTACGAGCTGAAACGCCTACAGCCGAAGCAAAACGCAAATGTTCGATTTCGACATCAACCGACTTTGCATTCGATGTGGGCTTGTTTGGCCGTTAGAAACGCAGGAATCTTGCTTATTTACGTAAAAGTAATCCTTTTTGATCTCTCATTACGAGCTGGAACGCCTACAGCCGAAGCGAAACGCAAATGTTCGATTTCTATATAAAGCGACTTTGCTTTCGATGGGGGCGTGTTTGGCGGCTCGAAACACATGAATCTGGCGTATTTACATAAAACTAAGCCTTTTTGATCTCGCATTACGAGCTGGAACGTCTACAGCCGAAGCAATGCGCAAATGTTCGATTTCGATATAAACCGACTTTGCATTCGATGGGGGCTTGTTTGGCGGTTTGAAACGCATGAATATTGCGTATCTACGTAAAACTAATGGTTTTTTATGTTAAAATACGCCCTGGAGCGTCTACAGCTATAACGAAACGCTAATTTTCGATTTCTATATAAAGCGACTTTGCATCCGACGGGGGATTGTTTGGTAGCTAGAATCGCATGAATCTTGCGTATTTACGTGAAAATAAGGCTTTTTGATCTCGTATTTCGAGCTGAAACGCCTACAGCCGAAGCAAAACGCAAATTTCCGATTTCAATACAAAGCGACGTTGCATTCGATGTGGGCTTGTTTGGCCTTTAGAAACGCAGGAATCTTGCTTATTTACGTAAAACTAATCCTTTTTGATCTCGCATTACGAGCTGGAACGTCTACAGCCGAAGCAATGCGCAAATGTTCGATTTCGATATAAACCGACTTTGCATTCGATGGGGGCTTGTTTGGCGGTTTGAAACGCATGAATATTGCGTATTTACGTAAAACGAATGGTTTTTTTATCTCAAAATACGCCCTGCAGCGCCTACAACTATAACAAAACGCTAATGGTCGATTTCTATATAAAGCGACTTTGCATCCGACGGGAGATTGTCTGGCAGCTAGAATCGCATGAATCTTGCGTTTTTACGTAAAAATAAGGCTTTTTGATCTCGTATTTCGAGCTGAAACCCCTACAGCCGAAGCAAAACGCAAAAGTTCGATTTCAATACAAAGCGACGTTCCATTCGATGGAGGCTCGTTTGGTGGTTCGAAATGCATGAATCTTGCTTATTTACGTAAAACTAAGCCTTTTTATCTGGCATTACGAGCTGGAACGCCTACAGCCGAAGCAATGCGCAAATGTTCGATTTCGATATAAGCCGACTTTGCATTCGATGGGGGCTTGTTTGGCGGTTAGAAACGCATGAATCTTGCGTATTCACGTGAAACTAAGGTTTCTTGATCTCGCATTATGAGCTGGAACGCCTACAGCCGATGCGATGCGCAAATTTTCGATTTCGCTCTACATCGACTTTGCATTCGATGGGGGCTTGTTTGGCGGTTCGAAACGCATGAATCTTGCATATTTACATAAAACTAATGGTTTTTTATCTCAAAATACGCCCTGGAGCGCCTACAGCCGAAGCAAAACGCAAATGCTCGATTTAAATACAAAGCGACGTTGCATTCGATGGGGGCTGGTTTGGAGGTTCGAAATGCATGAATATTGCGTATTTACGTAAAACTAATGGTTTTTCATCTGATAATACGCCCTGCAGCGCCTACAGCTATAACAAAACGCTAATGGTCGATCCCGATATAAAGCGACTTTGCATCCGACGGGGGATTGTCTGGCAGCTAGAATCACGTGAATCTTGCGTATTTACGTAAAAATAAGGCTTTTTGATCTCGCATTACGAGCTGGAACCCCTACAGCCGAAGCCAAACGCAAATGTTTGATTTCAATATAAAGAGACTTTGCATTCGATGGGGGCGTGTTTGGCGGTTCGAAAAGCATGAATCTTGCTTATTTACGTAAAACTAAGCCTTTTTGATCTCGCGTTACGAGCTGGAACGCCTACAGCCGAAGCAAAGCGCAAATGTTCAATTTCGATTTAACCGACTTTGCATTCGATGGGGGCTTGTTTGGCGAATCGAAACGCATGAATCTCGCGTATTTACGTAAAACTAACGGTATTTGATCTCACAATACGACCTGGAACGTCTACAGCTACTGCAAAACGCTAATGTTATGCCGCAGGAATCCGGTTAGCTACTCCGGGTTACGCGGTAAGGGTTTTTAGGGATGATCCGGTAAAGGGTTGGAACCCACGTGAATCGTAAACACTGTTTATTCCGGTTATTGTCAAAGGATATTTAATGGTTTTAAACAATATAAATTATTCTTAATAATTTATTAACAAAAATCACTCGTAATTTGTTAACAGAGTTTATTTAACTAATTATTTAGTTAAATAGCGGTTATCCTTTTAACGATTAAATTATTCACGTATTTCAATGTACTTGAATTATCTCGCGATTATCTCAGATTACCTCGAATTACTAGTAGACGTACACTTTGCACCCTTAAGGTTTCCTCGGACAATACCTTGGAAACGATCACTCGTATTCAACCGTACTAGTCAGACTGCCTCGTACCTGCTCTCGATCCTCTATATCTCTTAATCGAGGGCAGGTTGTCAGCTTAATTTCGAGGACAGGTTTATTATTTACTTTATTCTCATAAACAAATCTCTTTCCAAATCTTCGCTTTTTCGCGAGCGAGATTTGGAGCATGTTTCATATTTCATAATTCTCGCCTCGGTATTCTCGAGTCGATGCTCTGGTTACCGAGGCGTTCGCGATTGCCTAACTGCTGCGTCAGCAGTATTGGAGCTCGACGCTCGACGTTCGACGCTCGATGTACGCTTGATGCGTAACGCAATCGCGTGTGTCTCGCAATCGAAATAATCGGTGCCGAGACTTTTTTGAAATAATTCGAAATAATGCTATATTCTATGTGCTATATTCCCGGGGCACAACACTAATGTTCGATTTGAATATAAAGTGACTTTGCATTCGATGGGAGCTGGTTTGGTGGTTCGAAACGCATGAATCTTGCGTATTTACGTAAAAATAAGGCTTTATGATCTCGTATTTCGAGCTGAAACGCCTACAGCCGAAGCAAAACGCCAATGTTCGATTTCGATATCAACCGACTTTGCATTCGATGTGGGCTTGTTTGGCCGTTAGAAACGCAGGAATCTTGCTTATTTACGTAAAACTAATCCTTTTTGATCTCTCATTACGAGCTGGAACGCCTACAGCCGAAGCGAAACGCAAATGTTCGATTTCTATATAAAGCGACTTTGCTTTCGATGGGGGCGTGTTTGGCGGTTCGAAACACATGAATCTGGCGTATTTAGATAAAACTAAGCCTTTTTGATCTCGCATTACGAGCTGGAACGTCTACAGCCGAAGCAATGCGCAAATGTTCGATTTCGATATAAACCGACTTTGCATTCGATGGGGGCTTGTTTGGCGGTTTGAAACGCATGAATATTGCGTATTTACGTAAAACGAATGGTTTTTTTTATCTCAAAATACGCCCTGCAGCGCCTACTGCTATAACAAAACGCTAATGGTCGATTTCTATATAAAGCGACTTTGCATCCGACGGGGGATTGTCTGGCAGCTAGAATCGCATGAATCTTGCGTTTTTACGTAAAAATAAGGCTTTTTGATCTCGTATTTCGAGCTGAAACCCCTACAGCCGAAGCAAAACGCAAAAGTTCGATTTCAATACAAAGCGACGTTCCATTCGATGGAGGCTTGTTTGGTGATTCGAAATGCATGAATCTTGCTTATTTACGTAAAACTAAGCCTTTTTATCTGGCATTACGAGCTGGAACGCCTACAGCCGAAGCAATGCGCAAATGTTCGATTTCGATATAAGCCGACTTTGCATTCGATGGGGGCTTGTTTGGCGGTTAGAAACGCATGAATGTTGCTTATTCACGTAACGCTAAGCCTTTTTTATCTCGCATTACCAGCTGGAACGCCTACAGCTGAAGCGAAACGTAAATGTTCGATTTCTATATAAAGCGGCTTTCCTTTCGATGGGGCTGGTTTGCCGGTTCGAAACACATGAATCTGGCGTATTTACGTAAAAATAAGGCTTTTTGATCTCGCATTACGAGCTGGAACGCCTAGAGCCGAAGCCAAACGCAAATGTTTAATTTCAATATAAAGAGACTTTGCATTCGATGGGGGCGTGTTTGGCGGTTCGAAACGCATGAATCATGCTTATTTACGTAAAACTAAGCCTTTTTGATCTCGCGTTACGAGCTGGAACGCCTACAGCCGAAGCAAAGCGCAAATGTTCAATTTCGATATAAACCGACTTTGCATTCGATGGGGGCTTGTTTGGCGAATCGAAACGCATGAATCTCGCGTATTTACGTAAAACTAACGGTATTTGATCTCACAATACGACCTGGAACGTCTACAGCTACTGCAAGACGCTAATGTTCGATTTGAATATAAAGTGACTTTGCATTCGATGGGAGCTTGTTTAGTGGTTCGAAACGCATGAATCTTGCGTATTTACGTAGAACTAACGTTTTTTATCTCAAAATACGCCTTGAAGCGCCTACAGCTATAACAAAACACAAATGTTCGATCCCGATATAAAGCAACTTTGCATTCGATGGGGGCTGGTTTGGAGGTTCGAAATGCATGAATATTGCGTATTTACGTAAAACGAATGGTTTTTTATCTCAAAATACGCCCTGCAGCGCCTACAGCTATAACAAAACGCTAATGGTCGATTTCGATATAAACCGACTTTGCATTCGATGGGGGCTTGTTCGGCGGATAGAAACGCATGAACCTTGCGTTTTTACGTAAAAATAAGGCTTTATGATCTCGTATTTCGAGCTGAAACCCCTACAGCCGAAGCAATTCGCTAATGTTCGATTTCGATATAAACCGACTTTGCATTCGATGGGGGCTGGTTTGGAGGTTCGAAATGCATGAATATTGCGTATTTACGTAAAACGAATGGTTTTTTATCTCAAAATACGCCCTGCAGCGCCTACAGCTATAACAAAACGCTAATGGTCGATTTCTATACAAAGCGACTTTGCATCCGACGGGGGATTGTCTGGCAGCTAGAATCGCATGAATCTTGCGAATTTACGTAAAAATAAGGCTTTTTGATCTCGCATTACGAGCTGAAACGCCTACAGCCGAAGCAAAACGCAAATGTTCGATTTCGATATCAACCGACTTTGCATTCGATGTGGGCTTGTTTGGCCTTTAGAAACGCAGGAATCTTGCTTATTTACGTAAAACTAATCCTTTTGGATCTCGCATTACGAGCTGGAACGTCTACAGCCGAAGCAATGCGCAAATGTTCGATTTCGATATAAACCGACTTTGCATTCGATGGGGGCTTGTTTGGCGGTTTGAAACGCATGAATATTGCGTATTTACGTAAAACGAATGGTTTTTTTATCTCAAAATACGCCCTGCAGCGCCTACAGCTATAACAAAACGCTAATGGTCGATTTCTATATAAAGCGACTTTGCATCCGACGGGGGATTGTCTGGCAGCTAGAATCGCATGAATCTTGCGTTTTTACGTAAAAATAAGGCTTTTTGATCTCGTATTTCGAGCTGAAACCCCTACAGCCGAAGCAAAACGCAAAAGTTCGATTTCAATACAAAGCGACGTTCCATTCGATGGAGGCTTGCTTGGTGGTTCGAAATGCATGAATCTTGCTTATTTACGTAAAACTAAGCCTTTTTATCTGGCATTACGAGCTGGAACGCCTACAGCCGAAGCAATGCGCAAATGTTCGATTTCGATATAAGCCGACTTTGCATTCGATGGGGGCTTGTTTGGCGGTTAGAAACGCATGAATGTTGCTTATTCACGTAACGCTAAGCCTTTTTTATCTCGCATTACCAGCTGGAACGCCTACAGCTGAAGCGAAACGTAAATGTTCGATTTCTATATAAAGCGGCTTTCCTTTCGATGGGGCTGGTTTGCCGGTTTGAAACACATGAATCTGGCGTATTTACGTAAAAATAAGGCTTTTTGATCTCGCATTACGAGCTGGAACGCCTAGAGCCGAAGCCAAACGCAAATGTTTAATTTCAATATAAAGAGACTTTGCATTCGATGGGGGCGTGTTTGGCGGTTCGATATGCATGAATCTTGCTTATTTACGTATAACTAAGCCTTTTTATCTGGCATTACGAGCTGGAACGTCTACAGCCGAAGCAATGCGCAAATGTTCGATTTCGATATAAACCGACTTTGCATTCGATGGGGGCTTGTTCGGCGGATAGAAACACATGAACCTTGCGTTTTTACGTAAAAATAAGGCTTTATGATCTCGTATTTCGAGCTGAAACCCCTACAGCCGAAGCAAAACGCAAAAGTTCGATTTCAATACAAAGCGACGTTCCATTCGATGGAGGCTTGTTTGGTGGTTCGAAATGCATGAATCTTGCTTATTTACGTAAAACTAAGCCTTTTTATCTGGCATTACGAGCTGGAACGCCTACAGCCGAAGCAATGCGCAAATGTTCGATTTCGATATAAGCCGACTTTGCATTCGATGGGGGCTTGTTTGGCGGTTAGAAACGCATGAATCTTGCGTATTCACGTGAAACTAAGGTTTCTTGATCTCGCATTACGAGCTGGAACGCCTACAGCCGATGCGATGCGCAAATTTTCGATTTCGCTCTACATCGACTTTGCATTCGATGGGGGCTTGTTTGGCGGATCGAAACGCATGAATCTTGCATATTTACATAAAACTAATGGTTTTTTATCTCAAAATACGCCCTGGAGCGCCTACAGCCGAAGCAAAACGCAAATGCTCGATTTAAATACAAAGCGACGTTGCATTCGATGGGGGCTGGTTTGGAGGTTCGAAATGCATGAATATTGCGTATTTACGTAAAACTAATGGTTTTTCATCTGATAATACGCCTTGCAGCGCCTACAGCTATAACAAAACGCTAATGGTCGATCCCGATATAAAGCGACTTTGCATCCGACGGGGGATTGTCTGGCAGGTAGAATCGCATGAATCTTGCGTACTTACGTAAAAATAAGGCTTTTTGATCTCGTATTACGAGCCGAAACGCCTACAGACGAAGCAAAACACAAATGCTCGATTTAAATACAAAGCGACGTTGCATTTGATGGGGGCTGGTTTGGAGGTTCGAAACTCATGAATATTGCGTATCTTCGTAAAACTAATGGTTTTTTATGTTAAAATACGCCCTGGAGCGTCTACAGCTATAACGAAACGCTCATTTTCGATTTCTATATAAAGCGACTTTGCATCCGACGGGGGATTGTCTGGCAGCTAGAATCGCATGAATCTTGCGAATTTACGTAAAAATAAGGCTTTTTGATCTCGCATTACGAGCTGAAACGCCTACAGCCGAAGCAAAACGCAAATGTTCGATTTCGATATCAACCGACTTTGCATTCGATGTGGGCTTGTTTGGCCTTTAGAAACGCAGGAATCTTGCTTATTTACGTAAAACTAATCCTTTTTGATCTCGCATTACGAGCTGGAACGTCTACAGCCGAAGCAATGCGCAAATGTTCGATTTCGATATAAACCGACTTTGCATTCGATGGGGGCTTGTTTGGCGGTTTGAAACGCATGAATATTGCGTATTTACGTAAAACGAATGGTTTTTTTTATCTCAAAATACGCCCTGCAGCGCCTACTGCTATAACAAAACGCTAATGGTCGATTTCTATATAAAGCGACTTTGCATCCGACGGGAGATTGTCTGGCAGCTAGAATCGCATGAATCTTGCGTTTTTACGTAAAAATAAGGCTTTTTGATCTCGTATTTCGAGCTGAAACCCCTACAGCCGAAGCAAAACGCAAAAGTTCGATTTCAATACAAAGCGACGTTCCATTCGATGGAGGCTTGTTTGGTGGTTCGAAATGCATGAATCTTGCTTATTTACGTAAAACTAAGCCTTTTTATCTGGCATTACGAGCTGGAACGCCTACAGCCGAAGCAATGCGCAAATGTTCGATTTCGATATAAGCCGACTTTGCCTTCGATGGGGGCTTGTTTGGCGGTTAGAAACGCATGAATCTTGCGTATTCACGTGAAACTAAGGTTTCTTGATCTCGCATTACGAGCTGGAACGCCTACAGCCGATGCGATGCGCAAATTTTCGATTTCGCTCTACATCGACTTTGCATTCGATGGGGGCTTGTTTGGCGGTTCGAAACGCATGAATCTTGCATATTTACATAAAACTAATGGTTTTTGATCTCAAAATACGCCCTGGAGCGCCTACAGCCGAAGCAAAACGCAAATGCTCGATTTAAATACAAAGCGACGTTGCATTCGATGGGGGCTGGTTTGGAGGTTCGAAATGCATGAATATTGCGTATTTACGTAAAACTAATGGTTTTTCATCTGATAATACGCCCTGGAGCGCCTACAGCTATAACAAAACGCTAATGGTCGATCCCGATATAAAGCGACTTTGCATCCGACGGGGGATTGTCTGGCAGGTAGAATCGCATGAATCTTGCGTACTTACGTAAAAATAAGGCTTTTTGATCTCGCATTACGAGCTGAAACGCCTACAGCCGAAGCAAAGCGCGAATGTTCGATTCCGATATAAACCGACTTTGCAGTCGATGGGGGCTTGTTTGGCGAATCGAAACGCATGAATCTGGCGTATTTACATAAAGCTAAGCCTTTTTGATCTCGCATTACGAGCTGGAACGTCTACAGCCGAAGCAATGCGCAAATGTTCGATTTCGATATAAACCGACTTTGCATTCGATGGGGGCTTGTTTGGCGGTTTGAAACGCATGAATATTGCGTATCTACGTAAAACTAATGGTTTTTTATGTTAAAATACGCCCTGGAGCGTCTACAGCTATAACGAAACGCTAATTTTCGATTTCTATATAAAGCGACTTTGCATCCGACGGGGGATTGTCTGGTAGCTAGAATCGCATGAATCTTGCGTATTTACGTGAAAATAAGGCTTTTTGATCTCGTATTTCGAGCTGAAACGCCTACAGCCGAAGCAAAACGCAAATTTCCGATTTCAATACAAAGCGACGTTGCATTCGAGGTGGGCTTGTTCGGCAGTTAGAAACGCATGAATCTTGCTTATTCACGTAAAGCTAAGCCTTTTTGATCTTGCGTTACGAGCTGGAACGCCTACAGCCGAAGCAATTCGCTAATGTTCGATTTCGATATAAACCGACTTTGCATTCGATGGGGGCTGGTTTGGAGGTTCGAAATGCATGAATATTGCGTATTTACGTAAAACGAATGGTTTTTTATCTCAAAATACGCCCTGCAGCGCCTACAGCTATAACAAAACGCTAATGGTCGATTTCTATATAAAGCGACTTTGCATCCGACGGGGGATTGTCTGGCAGCTAGAATCGCATGAATCTTGCGAATTTACGTAAAAATAAGGCTTTTTGATCTCGCATTACGAGCTGAAACGCCTACAGCCGAAGCAAAACGCAAATGTTCGATTTCGATATCAACCGACTTTGCATTCGATGTGGGCTTGTTTGGCCTTTAGAAACGCAGGAATCTTGCTTATTTACGTAAAACTAATCCTTTTTGATCTCGCATTACGAGCTGGAACGTCTACAGCCGAAGCAATGCGCAAATGTTCGATTTCGATATAAACCGACTTTGCATTCGATGGGGGCTTGTTTGGCGGTTTGAAACGCATGAATATTGCGTATTTACGTAAAACGAATGGTTTTTTTTATCTCAAAATACGCCCTGCAGCGCCTACAGCTATAACAAAACGCTAATGGTCGATTTCTATATAAAGCGACTTTGCATCCGACGGGAGATTGTCTGGCAGCTAGAATCGGATGAATCTTGCGTTTTTACGTAAAAATAAGGCTTTTTGATCTCGTATTTCGAGCTGAAACCCCTACAGCCGAAGCAAAACGCAAAAGTTCGATTTCAATACAAAGCGACGTTCCATTCGATGGAGGCTTGTTTGGTGGTTCGAAATGCATGAATCTTGCTTATTTACGTAAAACTAAGCCTTTTTATCTGGCATTACGAGCTGGAACGCCTACAGCCGAAGCAATGCGCAAATGTTCGATTTCGATATAAGCCGACTTTGCATTCGATGGGGGCTTAGTAGAACATGTACCTATACGGATTTCAAGATGGCGGCGGTCGCCTGCGGTGGAGGGGGGTAAGAGTTTCGGTACCTATACGGATTTTCAAGATGGCGGCGTCTCGGAGTGGGGAGTGCTGCCCGGCCGGGCCGCTAAGCCCGGCTGATCGGCGCGAGGGTGGTTGTCCCCCTCCCCCCTCCCCCTGGATCTCGCCAGGGTGGTAAAGGGTGGGCAGGGTGAGGCGCTGGTGCGTCGTCGGCTGAGAGAGAGAGAGAGAGAGAGAGAGAGAGGATGGTGGGGAAGAGCTGAGCGGAGCGTTGCGGGACAGCTGGTGACGGTGTATCGTCGAGGCGCGCCATCTTGGATTTTCCGTGCGCTGACAGCTGGCTAGCGTCAGGCCCAACGGACCCTCTCTCTCTTATGCGTAGAGCGTGTTGAGTAGCGCAGCGCCGAGGCAGTCTAGCGGCTGATGGATGAAGTATCAGGAGCGTTGTGGACAGCTGGTGACGGCGTAGCAGTGACTCGCGCCATGTTGGATTTTCCAAGAGTTGGGTAGCTACGGCTGCATCGTTCTCGCTTGCGCGCAGGGTATTTCTCGACGCTGGTTTGATGCTTTACGTGAGCTAACTTGGTCGAGCGGTCTAAGGCGCTGTACTCAACTGCCGTGTATCCTCGAGAGCGTGAGTTCGTTTCCCGCGTGGAAAATGTTTTTCTTTTTTTCAGCTTATTCGGAAAATATATGAAAGGGATGAGGGAAGGTAAGTAAAAATAAATTTTGTTAAACATTTTTACGATAAAATTTTCATTTTTATTCTTAAATCTAGTTTTACAATTTTAATGCATAGAAAAATTCAAAAATTATTCAGTCTTGCGCAGCAACGTTGAACAAATTTTTTAACACAGACTCCGCGCCCAGTTAACGATTTCCCAGAGTGTTTATTAATGTTTTTCGCTTCAGTCGCCAGCTTACTCATAATACGTTTATGAAATCTTGCGGCGATTCGATCGTTTTGTTTGAGATCGGCGGTGAAAAGATTCCGGAATTGTAGTAGAGATCCCCCGCCACACATATGATAAAGAAACATAATACAAAACTGGCCACACACATTTGAAGAGAGGCTTTGAATCTGCTTGGTATTCCATCGATAGAGGGTGCAGTTCTTACGTAGACGGTGGATATGGTTTGGTATAAGCGGCGGAATGCCGTAGCTGTCGAAGTACGATCCACGTCCTCGGCCATCGATGTAGATTGCGACCCAGTGTGTTCCAGGGCGTGTGTGGTCATCAGTGTTCACAACAAGGGCTGTCGGTCTCGTTAACAGAGTTGGAATCTGATCGGCTGCATGAACACTTCTCGAGACTTTAGAGTGTAAGCCCTGCAATGCCTGGCCAATCTGGATCGTATTCATCACTTGTTACGACTGGAGAGTAACAGTCGCGTTGCTTCTTCAGATTCACAGGTTCAGGCGAAAAGTCGAACTGTTGTAGCCGCGTGGCTGTAGGAGGTACGTCACGAAGAATCCACTCCTTTAATTTTACAGCGTTGTTCAAAGCACAAGATAGCTGTGGTCTATTTAAGAGTCCGTGATGCAGACAGACTTGTGCCGAGGAAGGCAGATCGTTGAATGATGGACAGTCCGCTTCCTCGAGGTTTTTTATCTCCCGAGCTGTGACATTTTGCAGATATTTCGCTTTTTCATGCCCGCGAGTATAAATGGTTCCAGCAGCCCGTGTGATCTGTCGAAGATTTGCGTGTAGTGTTCTGAGTCCTACATCTCCTTCGAACCACTCCAGACCGTGATGATGGCGAGTCGTCCAATTATTCTTCGCGCGCACCGATCTCGGGAGATCCGTGAAAACGTATGTTGGAGCAGTGATCCAATGCCCGACGTACTCTTTGTCGAGCGTAACGACAGCTACTTCTTTAGCAATAAAGCAGTCTTCCTTATCGTAAAATCCTTGAATATCGATGACGTAGTCCATTCTGGTCAAAAATGTTATAGTTCAGTAAGTACAACCGCTACTGTCGAAGGATCGCTGTGTACTACCGATGAGTTGTGCAGATGCATTTAAGAGTTTTTGACGATGGAGGGGATGAGCAGAGGGTGTGTCTAATTCGTCAGGTTGTCTTTTTTTTCTGGTCCTGTAAGGGCCCAACCCCTTGAGACGCCTACTTACAAATAGCTGAGACGAAAAGTGATGTAAACAGTCCGTTCGAGCAACCCCCACTTGCGGCTACACCTTGCACGAGTCCTGCTGTTTCAACGGGAAACGCTGAGTGTTCAGTTGGAAAATAATTCTCCTACGGTATACATCTAAAAAATGGTCCACCGAAGACGAAAATCTGTGGAGGTATTCACAAGACGTAACCAGGCAGTCCAGCAGAGAGGCGCACATGCGGAAGAACGGACTAGGCACGGCTGGGTGCTTCACTCGAGGACGAAGTCTACAACGCGTCAGGACAAACGGAGGCAGCATCCGAAACAACCTCCAAAAATATGGTTTATCCGGAGACGCCAATATTTCGCTCGTGAGAGGCGACGACAATTGCGTGCATCGGTGAGTAATACTCAGCTGTGTAATTAAAACACGAAATAATAAAAGTCTTTTCTTTAAATATATATACATTCATTTGTTACAGCAGCCCGGTGAATGCATCCACGAGGATTGTCCCCGGCGCAACAAAAAGGTCGACACGCAAAAGCGAAAAAGACCCGAAGAAGCAGAAGAGATGGAGAAGAAGAAAAAAGTAGAAGAATCGAAAGCGACGGAAAAAGGATATGATGATGTGAAAAATGATGATGATGAGGAGATGCGGGAGTTAGTGGAGGCTTTTGAGAGATTAAAAATCGAATAAAAAACATAAATCTGCTTAATTCTGTGTTTACATATTTTTTTTATTTATAAAAAAACCTTACAATCCCTATAATAATATTTACTAATCTTATAGTATTATTTAAGCACGCATGCTTACCCCGAGAAGTCTACCATGACCTGTCGGGAAGCGTCGATCTCGATAACATTATCGAATTCCGAATATACAATACAATTTACAGTATTCGTTAAAGCAGTCTTGAAACGTATTTCTACACGCACACTACCGTGTTTCACAAGATTCCAGTGACCAGCTCGCCCGGCAGAAAGATTGGGCGTTAAATCGAAGCAGTATAGACAGTTACCGTATGGATACGCTTCTTTTGTTACACCACAGCTATCGTCATCCCAAAGGATTCCCGTACCAGAAACTAGCATATGATATGACTCGGTGTAAAGGCCTTCATGATAATCAGGTTGCAAAGGCTTACTAGGCACCTGTACACCGTCTACGTACAGGGATAAAAAATTTAATGAGTAGTGGTGAAAATTAAATGGATTCATAGTCCTATCTCCATTGAAAGCCCGATTATCGACCAAGCCCAGTACGATCCGTCTCGGAAGTTGACCAAGTACAACATTATCGAGTGTTTCGCTATGAACACCTGCATGAATAGTAAATGGTTTCACTTCTACCCGAGTAAAAGGGTATTTAGCAGTTCCTCTACTCAAAGCCTTCGCATGTGCCAGTAAGACACCCGGACTAATTTTAACACGTCGAACAATGAGACTGGCGTCGACTATATGCACTGTATAATCCTTCCCAGACGCGTCCATAAGACAAAAAGCATCTCTCGAACGTATAAGACGAAGGCGTAGTTCAACACCGTTGAGTAAAAACTTTTCCTGATTGAAGATATCGGAATGTAGATATCCGGTAAGGTTTACCGTTTTACCATTCGCCATCATAGCCTGCCGCGTAGCTAGACCTTTGTTCGCTTGCACAACGGCTGCTCTACCCTCAGCTGGCGGGGCCGTAGAAACTGGTTGAGAATTGAAATATGGCGAAGTATCATCTATCCACATACTGGCACCGAGCTGGCAGGCTTTCGTTGAAGCCTTATAAGTCAGTAGCGATTCGATTGTTATATCCGCAGAAGCTCAGTTAGCTACTCTGAGTACTGCGGGAGCTGTTAGCTCAAAGGTTTTCGGGATTTATCCAGTAAAGGGTTGAAACCCAAATGAATAATAAAAGCACGATTTATTATATCAATATTAATTACAATGGTTTGTTCGTGATTATTTACCAATAGTTGTGAAGTACACTCTGTACGCTTATCTTCCTTCCGAAGAGAATATATGTTTTACGGTATAACTAACTGACCGTAACGTTGTTCAGATTAAAATCAGACTGCTGAATGCCTGCTTGTGGTCCTTTATATAGGAGTAAGAGCAGGCATGTCAGCTTAATTTTGACACTGTCAGCTATTTCGTAATTGTTTAAACAATTATTGCTTCGGGGTTTCCGATATTTCCCAATAGCTGACTCGGCTAGTTACTTGCTAATTTCTTAAATGTTATTTGTTACTTCCGTGTTTCGAAATGCGTCGCGCGCTCGCTTCTTCCGTATTTCGCAATGCGTTGTGTGGGGAAGCGCATTCCTCAGATAGTCGGGCGTTGACCCGGGGTGCAACACGATGTATGCTCGGTATGCATAGGCATTATTCGAGGGCGATACAAGTTTCTGGTTGAATGACACATCTAGTTGATTGAACAATGAATGCAGTAGATTGTTAACAGGTGCTACTCTATCATGAGCGTCAACTGCACCGTTTCTGGGTTGTAGCTTAACACGTAAGTTTAACATAGTATGGGCTAGATCAATGTATTCATCACCATGCCCGGGGACAACAAATTCAATGGGAGCCTCATCTGTCAGTGAAGAAATGGGCTTATAATGAATTCCTTGAGAACCTTCTATACTCGTCTGCGTCGGTGGAAGCGTGAATAAATCCAACTCTGATTTCAAGCACTCACAAGAGTGGGCGTGTAAGAAAGACATTTTGTTTGACTAATTATCCAAATATATCTGCAACGGTGCGTTTTTTACGCTTAACAATTTTAGTCTTCTTAGTTTTTCTAGTTGCCTTTTTCTTAGACTTTGTTGTTTTACGTCCTTTTTTCTTACTGCGCTTATCGGTTGAAACTTTTTTCTTTTTCTTCGCAGCTTTTCTAGGCTTACGAATTTTAGTATATTTTAGAGCTCTAAGTGTAGGAGTACCGATGTGAGGGCCAGTGTGACCAAACAACGAATGATGCTGTGGCGAGCGGTCCTGTATTTTATATCCTGAACCCTGCATGAGACTCTCAAATGTTTCGTCGGCCTTGCGCTTCAAATTTCTCCCACTCTCGGTCATACGGGCTCTGAACGAATCTTTGAAGGGAGTGTTGTGCGCAACATCACCCAATATATTCATACCAGCATGTAGCGCTTCTTTTCCGACAGCGCGAGCGCCACGAGTGAGCAATGGTAATGCACGTCGAAATAAACCACTGAGAAAGCTTCCTAGACCATGGCCTCGTTGATAGGGAGCCCCAATGAAAACACGATCAACACCGCCGCCGATCTGGCTCTCATAATGATCAATATATCGATCCATAGATATAAATTCTATCGTATGCGCTTAAAATGTAATGTAACGGTCAGCGTTCCACTCTGGAATGGTACTGGTTTGCCAGTGTCGGTCCTTATATCTATCTCGATCGTGCCGAATTCAGTCCGTAATAAAGGTATGTAAATTGGCGGGGAGAATGATTTAGTTTGCGTAGACCCATAAATATAATTTGTATTATCTACAGGTACGATGCGTAACAGAGGTGTCTGAGCATCGCCGGTTATATAATTTTCACATATATCTGTATATACGAATAGTTTATCAGGAAGCGATAGCGATAAATTAGCAGGATAATTTGCGGTAAATACCGATTGTTTATGAATATCCATCATTTTTCCGGGTTCGAAACCTAAAGCTTTAGAAAGTTTATCATCAAGACATATAAGATGTGGAAGTATACACTTATCTACAACGCAGGTATCAGGTATTCTTTTCAGGCTTACAATCCCCCCGATATCCTCATTATATTCAAGGCGAATATGGTCTTTGAATATATCCGTTTCATTAATGGTGTCAATTAGTGCTTTCACACTGGCGTAGAGTCCAGCAGGAATTATAACTTTGTGCGTTTTCGGATGCTTAGTATATTTTCGCGTGGCTGTATCGGTAGTATTATCTTGCGGGGTAGTCGTCTGTGTAGAAGGGCTCAGTGGTATGATAGTCTTTTTTGGGTTACGGTTATTGTTAATCTTAACCCACTGATATTGGGTACTAAGAGCTGTTATTGGAGACGTCCCACCATCAGCTTTATTTATCTCATCTACATGCAGAAACGTACGGGGAAATTGAATTTCTGTTAAGGCTACAGCCCATTCTCCAGACATCTTCAATTGCTTTGGAAGCTGTGTTATATAGTGTGCCACCGTATTATCGGGGTAGTACTTCATACTACTGTTACTCGGTAGCACGAGGTAAAATTGATCCCTCATTTTTAGTTTCGCTGCTATTTATTCACTATGTTTGATGCAGGAATCCAGGAATTGAATTTTTCGGGGTATCCTCGCCAGCTAACAAAGTATTGTTTATTACGGCCTTTCCCTTTAGTCTTGAGAATTTTGTCAATTAAAAATTCTTCCGTGTCAATCTCCTTCTCTACAATGGTTAATTCCTCTTCATAGAAAAAACCGTCAATTTCTTCGTCGTTCAGATCAACCAGCTCATATATGGGCGGTTGTCTATTTGTAAGAATCTTGCGAATCCTGAATATTTCTTCACTCCCGCGAGCTTCGTAACCTTTCTCGAACGCAGACTTTGCTTTACTGATGCGTACAAGCTCACCGACCTTGTATTTAGGCACTTTGCGACACTGCTTGTATCGTTTCACCATATTTGCGCGTGCTATAGCTGCATTATACAGAGTCACGGCTGCCGGTTGCATCTTGATAGTAGAGTGTTTTGTATCATTGTAAGCATGGACGATAGACTGTAATACATCGATATAGCGCCGTGTATTTTTATGTGTAAAATATCTCCACATCCGCTCCTTTAATGTTCTGTTGAAACGTTCTACAATAGCTGCTTTGATATCCGGGTTGCGGGTCACTCGGAAATGTATTCCACGACTCTTCAAAAATCTCTGCAAAACGCTACCGACAAATTCTTTGCCCCGATCGGTCTGTAGCCATACGGGCGCTCGACCACCGCTCCTAGACAATATTCGCTTGAAGCCTTCTGTAGTTTCTGCACAAGTTTTATCACGCAGCGTCTTAACCCATGCATATTTACTAAGTACATCAATAACCACTAAAAGATAAACGGAGCCGTCATTCTCATCTTTGAGAGAACATAAATCAACGAGATCAGCTTCCCACACGTCATCAATATTATCCACGGTGTAGTGTCGGCGTGGAAATCGTCGTCGTATAGGTCTGTGTAGTGTATAAGCATCCTGTGTTCTAAGCCAGCTAGCAACGTCTGCACGAGGAATTTTTTCTTTATCAGCTGCATGAATTAGATTTGGGGCGCTGGCGTATCCAGCGTGATGCGTAGGATCATAATAAAACTTCTTTAATAAATCCATTATATTTTTATTACAGTTTCAATGTTTTCCACGCTCGTACTGAGTCGCTAGTAGGAGTTCGGCGTCTGCTGCCTGATAAATTTAAGCTATTCTGACTTGTATCCGGTGTATTGGGATTTGACTTTGACGCGTTCCGTCTAGAGTTTACAGGTGTGTTGAGAGTCAGACTCTCATACAATAGGCTTGTATTACCGATAAATTCACGGGGGATCCCTAAACGGCGGAGTTCATTTCCAAATTGCTCGCGACCAATGGCACGCACAGTTTTTCTATGGCGCATAGTATCATTTACAAGATCTATAATATTCGATTCTTTTATTGGTTCACCGTTGATATGGACCACTCCCGATTTATCCCACGTTAGAGTGGTGTTGGAGCTGGCATGCAAATGATTCAATAACTGCTCCGCTTGTCTTCTATATGTTTTTGGTACACTAGCCACAATAACTTCGTCAGATACTTTCTCAGCTTCGGTAGTTGCTTGTGCAGTTTCTTCAGGTATTTGCGCGGCAGGTTTGTCGGTTACCGAAGAGGCTGTGATAATTTTCGGTCGTCGCTCCTCGTCGACAAAAAACTGATAGCGTTGTAAAACTTGTTGGTAAAGTTTCCATTTCTCTCGTTGGTTCGCCGGAGTCACTGAGCGAAGTATTTCGTCCATTTCGGCATCAAGTCTACTAAGTGTTGTACCTGGTGTTTGAACGGAGCGTGTTTGCTCTATCTGCTCACGCGTTGGGATGACAGCATCTTGAGCCACTAAAACCATTTTCTTTGCGTGCTGCATCTCGTCAATTACGTGTAAAAATATTAGACAGCACAGTGCCTATGATTGAAAGCAGAAGAGGTAGTAAGAATCCGCTTCCCTTTTGCACAATTACGCGTTTTTTCTTCTTCCAGCCACCAGCTTTATTCACGAGGTGGCGTAAAATTTTTTTATGCTTAGACAGTTTTATTCGCTCACTCTTTTTCAGGGGAACTGTACCATTTAAGGTATTTAATGCGCACTCGCAGATCGATCGAACGCCGTTTCTGTTTATTGTGCGTAATAGCGATGCACGCTGTTGTTTATCCAAATGACACAGAGCATGCAATAAAATTGTGTTCTTCTTCCCAATAGAAGCTTTAGCCGTTGTTGATGGAGCCATAGCAGAGACTCGAATGATCTTCGTATATTCGTTACGGCGTATTTATACTGGAGAAATTAGCGAACGCCTGTGCTCCGTTTCGGTACGTACACAAAATTGTACGGATCGTCCGGGAAAATACATGTACGGAATCGACAATTATCCGGAGTAGACTGTTTAAGATCAAGAAGAAGATAACCGTGGGGTTTTGTGGTTGCATCGTGGTAAGCTTCTTGTAAAAATTTTGGGTCTTCGGGATAAATTTGCCGTGCGAGATGCGAAATCTGCGCTCGATCGCGAGGATTTTTAAATGCTACGATATAATTAGTGTTTAGAGAAATATCACGCTGTCCACGACCTTGGTGAAAAATATTTTGTGTTATAAAAATGACACTAATATTTTTATGATGACTTCCCTTTGTGAATAAATCTACAATTTCGCCGTTTGAAGATTCACGCATTAAATCGTCGATAATTAAAAGCTTCGGTCTAAGATCACCAGCAATATCTGAACTCTGAGGTAGCCCTTCCAAAAATTCGATATTTTTACCGTAATCGGTATAACCGTCTTGCCACTCTGAATAATAAAAAATAATTCGTGCAAATTCGACATCGGCCATGTTCGAAATATATTTTAAAAACTTCTTCACGAAGCATGTTTTACCGCACCCCGTAGGACCAGCGATAATTGATGTCCAGGGGTGTTTCCAGCGCGGGTCCATATTGAATAGTGAGAGGTTTGAGAAGTATGAAGATATATATATATAAACAGATTTGGTAAAAATATAAATTTATTTGTTAAACAAAAATATCTCTTATTGTTAAAGGGTCGGTCATGTATCCGGAGTCTGACAGATCGGCGTATAAAAATTCGAGGGCGCTGTCGTTTAGCAGATTCGATACATTGAATTCTGAAACATATAATAATTAAACACAATTAGTGAGAAACGTCCCCGCTGGTCTACCACCCGCCACACTCCCCGCCGCCACCCGCCACTGCGCGCAAGGTTACATACGCAGTAAACTTATCCAGTATGTAGTAGAAGCTTGTTAAGGTATATGATAGGATCGAGGAGGAAGTGGCTTCAACAAGTTATATCTTTTAATTTTTTTTAGAGTGAATCCATTTTTTTTTTTTTACCATAAATCCATATTTTTAAATTAAACAGAGGATAATACAATTATGTTCTATACTAGATATAAATCTTAGAAATAGAAACTAGCCTACGATATTCTTCCAAGGTTTGATCAGGATATAACTCCCATAAATAACCTGCGCCTAAAATTAAAATATGGCCATTTTTATTTTCAATATTTACAATTTATAACTACTTCTAATGCCCTTAGCCTATGTAACCATACGGCAGAGAATCGTGCTCGCCCCATCGTCGTCTCTTGACAAGGACGGGTTTGCAAGTCTTTGATTCTTGCCGCGTGGTCACGTGGTGAAACGCATCACGTCGAATAGCACTAAATTTCACGGTAATACTTGTACCGGGTTCTCGAACCAATTTACAAATGGAATCAAAGTTGATTTTTTCCCCGTTTTTAAAATTGAGTTCGATACCCTTCACCTTGCAGGTTGTGGCCTCTTTACCATCGGCTTTCTGTACCAAGTAGCCGTAAAATTTAGGTCCACCCGACACGAAACGCTTTATAAAACTATTCGGTCCGTAATCTTTTAACTCGTCTGTCATCTCCCCGAGTAGATTCCCTAGAGGTGGCTCATACTCTCCTACGGTTCCACTACTCACATATATACACGAATCTGTATCATAGTAGAGGACGCGTTTGTCTAGGGGCTCAAGATATGAATACAATTTCAACCTTGCCTGCGCGGTCGTGTACGCGGCTATCACGACGTTCACGTGAGGATTTACTTCAGTGCTTTCTACCGTATTACGCCAGCAAACGTACATTACCGCGTCGTTGATGTGGATGATCTTGCTGACCTCGCAGCTTTGGTCGTGCAATAGCTCTAAAAGTCTTTGTCGCGTAGTCACAACCTCTGTCTTCGGCAGATTTTCGCGTTGTCCGAATTTTCCCCAAAACGAATTTAAGCATAGTTTTGCTACTGACCTCAAACCAGGGTTTACTTCAATGCGCGCCGGATCTAATTGAACACCCTCGGCCTCACGAAAACGAGTAACGTACGCTGTTTTACTCTCAGCAGTTGTACATTCAGACGGCCAGCCACTAGCTTCCTGCTTGATTTTTAGCCACAGATTGATGTAGCCACCAAAGAGACCCGCAGTCTGTCTTTGTCCATCGTACTTCTCTACCTCGTATTGCCAGATCTCGTAAACCTCTAAGATTTTATAGCCTTTTTCTACAGCTTTAAGCAGCTCGCAGGATACCCAGGTACCCTCAAAAGCTCGATCATCCTCGTTCTCGTGGGGGCATGCCTCCTGATACATCCCCTCGCAGCATTTTCGGCATAATGCGAACATTAACCGATTATGCATGCGCACTGGAAGCACAGGATGGTAGAGATTTCGAGGCGGCAACACTTTGCATCGTACGAGTCCCTCAACGCTACTTAAATCGTTATCCGGCCCAGTGATTTCGCTACACGTATCGGCAGTGTATATTGTGGGGTGACCGATGGGGAAAGCTCCATACTTGCAAATGTATGGGTACAACGAGCATACATCAACATAGCGAATCTTCTCGGCCCCGCGAGTTTCACAATAACTGCGCGTGTTTCCCGTACGTCCCCCGAAAAATGCATCACGCGGGTTTAGCGGTTTCTCAGCGAGAAGCGGGTGGCCGCTCACAACATTGTTAATCTCGGGGTTTCTTGACTTTAACTGAATATACTGACACTCCCAGATTTCATGAAGTGTATAGCCGAGAGATTTTATACGCTCGGAGGTATTCAATGTTCGCTGGTACCGATCATTGAGCGTGCTGCCGTACCACACTTCCTCCCGTTTACGCGTATTGGTGAAACACTTGTCGCACCCGTGGAAAAAACACCCGTGAAACTGGAGCACATGCTGTACGCCATCGTCCGTTTGAACGTAGCCATCTACACGCGTACCGTCGACTAACTTATGTTCGCGACCGCGGCCTGCGTGTTCAATCTGCTTGCCTAAACGATGCTCACACCATACTAACCATTCTAATGCTATCTCAGACTGTCTATCGCCCCTGCGATAACCGTTTCGTGGCAAAACCGATATTTTATTTTTCTCTAGAAAGTTTCGCCGGAAAACTCTGTTACACGCTGAGGCTATGGTCACGGCCTCGTTAAATGGACATACATCGCCACGTTCTATAAAGATTTTCCGAAAAGCTGCACAAGCCTTCCGAAGAATCGTTACGTCCGTTTGGCAATAAGCTACGATTTCCCTCTGGAAATCGAACTCGTATCCTGAGCTCCGAGTTTTCTCATACCACACCAGAAACTCGGTTCGGTCCGTCGGAGACATAGTGTCAGGAGAATAGACGTCGAGAGGAGGCAGCGGACCTACGTACTGTTGATTCGCCATCTTGTTGAAAAGATGCGGGAAAGTACCTTTAAAAATATTTTCTCCTAAGCCGAAGGCTTTTGGGAGTTTCGCGAGTGGCATGTGAAAATAATTCAGGCTATCTATAAACTTTACTTTTCCGATTCTCATCTCCATGATGCTAGTTCCGTTTGTGATTAATTTAGGCGTCTCGCGTTTCTCCTCGACAATGTATCGGAGAATAAATTGTGCATCGAACCCTTTCGCGTTATGAGCTATGCAGATAACGCGGCCAACGTTGTCCCTCTTTCTCAACGCAAACTCTACAAATTCCGCCAAAGGATTTTCCTTGAAGATTTTTTCGGCGGCCTCCGCTCCGCACAGCCCGCACTCCCAACCCTCGTCATCCTTGTCTATGCACTGTGTACAACGCTGCTGGCTGACACACAGGTTCACCTCATGCAAATACGTATCAGGGGCTCCCGCGATCTCGAGCTCCTGGCGTGTTTCAAAATCATAAAAGATAAAAATATCGGGCTTGTCGGATTTTTTTTTTGCCGGACGCACCGGTGCCATGAAGCACTTATGGTTTTCAGGTCGTTTTTCTTTACAAGTTCTGCAATAGAACTCCCCACATACATGCTCTACACTATCCTTCTTAGAAACCTGGCGCAAACATGTTTCGCAGGACTGCAGCATATCGCATAAGCGCGCTCGAGGACCGTGCGAACCTAAGGCTTTATGACTTGCAAAGCAGTCATTACCGCGAAAGAAGCGCCGACAGTCGCCGCAATGAATTTTCGCTGCGTTCGAATCGCATGGAGGACTGGTCATACAGTGCGGACACTTTTGTCGACACTGATGACCTGTTATCCTATCATACGCAAGACCACATGGGACGCAGAAAAACGCACCACCGGCGGCCGCAGGGAGGTTTAAGATTAAACCGTAGTGGTTTTCGTGAGAGTCGTGCACTAGATAAATATGATGTACTACTTTCGGTGCCCAGCGTAGCACTGTAGCGGTGCCGTCGAAAAAAGGGGGCTCACTGCTTCCAAAAGAGTCACGATCATACACAATCAGCGCAATACCGTCCCACGCCAGTACCCTCTGGAACGCCTGCAGCTCTGGTATGCCGCATCCAGTGTCAGGGATTTGTAGATCAGCAGCTCTAACTAATTCTTCAGCTAACGTGCGCTGAAGTACGGACCTCTCCCGGTGTACATTATCCCACCGCTTTTGAAGGTCTCCCTGACGAACTTGACCACGTTCTGCGAAAACTCTACCGGCTACGATGCTTCGCGGAAGACAGAGATTGTCATTATTCCGAAACTGGATCACTGATTTTTTCGACCAAAAACTTTCCCCCATTGCTTTTTTAGGACGGCCCGCCCCTATACGCATCGAGACTATACTACTCGTTATTATGAATGAATCGTCGATGCTGAAGCCTGCAGCACTCTGCGATACGCTATTGATGGCTTTAAATAAATCGTCGAAGTGGAAATCAGCAACGGTCCTGTACGATATGCCTGATGGGCCTCGCGTGAACGAGTTTGACTGAAATTCTACCCCGACCATATCCGTTAACTCGCAACCGCTAACGATGAGCGTATGTAATTCGCGTATAGCGTCCTCTAACCATTCTACCAGATTTGCCTCTGCAGGAGGCTCGCGGATTTTGACCGTCATCACAGTCCCCGAAGTCTTAAACCTATCGAAATAACGCTTAGTTTCTACGCGGTGGATAATTTTCGACTCACCGGGCCGATCTTCTTCTTCTTCGATTACCGCTGGTCCAGGCGCTGTTGGGGGAGCCTGTGACGGGTGAACGCGTCGCGAAGGCCCTGCTACAGGCTCCGCCGTTGAACCACCCCCGATCTGCACATTGGCCTCAATGGGATGTGGCGGTGGTATAAACTCCCCATTATATATGGAGAGCTCCGCGTCATCAGCTTCGGCGTCTTCTTTTTCTTCGGTGGAAGCCACCGCACCAGTCTCCACGGTGTTCACCTCTAGCAGTGATAAATTTCTTGCACTGAGAACAATCTCGTCCTCGGCGCTGTCCAGGTTCACTACTTCTGAAAACAAAATAAAAAAACATGAATATACATATTTCGAGCTTATTTCAAAAAAATAATAAATAAATAAATTCCCGCTGTACTCGTACCTTCAAACTCGATCTCTGTAGCCGCGTCCGAGCCATTCGTCGCTGACTCCAGGATCATGGGTTCTAAAAACAACAAAAATAAATAAAAATGAATATACATATTTGGAGGTTATTTTCAAAAATACTAAATAAATAAATTAATCCGCGCTAAACTCGTACCTTCAAAGTCGATCTCCTGAACATCTGCCAGGGCCCGCTCGAGCTCTGTATCTGCGTCAGAGGCATTCGTCGCTGACTCCAGGATCATGGGTTCTTGGGCCTCTTCAACCGGTTCCGGAAATGGCTCGTCGAAATCGGCTCCTTGCACAGTCGCCATTGTCTTTTCGACGTTGGCACGATCCCATGTTGCCTGAGCGCGCTTCGCGGCTTCTCTTCGCGCTGTCCTCGCAGCATCCCTCTGAACAGCCCGAGCTGTCTTTAGGGCTATCGCTGCCTCTCTTTTGGCAGCGATAACAGCCCTCGATGAAACATCCCGCCACTGCCCGATCATCATACGCACAATAGTTTGCATTTCACTACTTGCTCTGAAGACGTGAACTTTAAACATATTTTCCACAGTTTTCACCGGAACATGGTCCAGAAGTTCCTTAAACACCCCGATGAGGTCATCATGCCCCATTTTCTCTAAAACTGTATTGCTAGACCGTGCCACTAACTTTTCCACGGCCCGCGAGGTGTTTTCCCTCAACACTTTTATCACCTCCCGAATAATTCTTCGGAGCACTGCGTCGGCCATTTTAATTAATTAATTAAAAATTTCACTTACTGAAGATACTGAGAATGTTTCGGCTCGAGCGTCTACACGAAATAATGTACATTTCTGTAAAACTCGCAAACTTATAGCTTTTACTCCCACTCATCTACAATGATCCGAGAACTGTCACTGGGCAGTTGAAAACTGTCCTTTTCTAATTTTTCTGGCATTTCGAAACACTAGGTAAAAAAAATCCCTCGGACTACGTACTATAAAAAAATAGTACTCGAGCGGTGCAGGGTAGAGAGTATCCCTGCTTAAGTCTTTTATTGCATCTACGCAGCGTCTTAACCGGTACGAAACCCTTCGGCGTTGTAAAGGTTAGAGCGTCTCATTGTACCCTGTGCCTAACATTGTACTTTCTTTTCATTTAATTTTCTTCACGGTGAAAGTTTGTCCTCGTCTTTCAACGCTTGACCATCGAATGTTGAGAGTAGCTGTAAATTTCTAGTTTTTTCCACAAGCGTTTGTGTATTGACACGCCTGTATTGGAATGCACCAATCTTCGGAAGAGTTATGTCACTTCGGAAAAGGCTAGCCAAAGAGTGATTCGTCACTGGTGGTCTACTCAGCTTCCAAGACCCAATGCAACGCGCGCACCCCCACCTTAGACAACAGCTTCTTCGAGGCTTGTCTTCACCCCTTCCCCCCGGAAAATTGCATCACTTTCTCCACCTGTAGTCCCCGAGTGGGCCTTCACCCCCAAGTCATTACGTTTCCACGACTTGAACGGTGCGGTCTCGCTCTCTCTCAAATATCCTCGAAAAACATAGTGAGAAAAAAATGGAAAATTTTACCGACGTTGTAAAGGAAGCCCAGAAGAAATTATTGTCGTCAGGAGTACTTTTTCCGTCTTCCGTTGTAAATACTACGACACAGTCCGAGGCGAAGCGAGTTCGCGAAGAAGACAATACGCTTGACCCTTTAATTGACTGCCAACCATTGAGCAAGGCAATGTTATTATCCACAACATACAGCCTGAATGCCTCGGGTAGTAAGACGGTCACAGTGGGGCTTGAACTAGTAAACGGACACGACTTCGAGGTGGCAATAAAATTCTCCGGCCGTCACGCGGCAGGGATTTCCCTCAACGTCGTCGAGTGGCATCACCTCTGTGAGCGGATGACAATTATCACCCCGTGGTTCAAAGCAGAAAAAGGTTCCGCCAACAATCGAATTCCGAATATGAACCCGCTTGGCCGGCAGAAAATAAGTTTTACGACAGCTTACAACGAAAAAGCTATTTTATTGGAAATAAAAGACTCAGCGAAGAAAAATTTTGATGCCGAAGAAAAACAGCATCAGAGGAACAAAAGACCCAAGAAAACGTACCCCGTTGGTATTCTCTTCCAAAAAACAACGTACGAGGGACTCGTGATGCTGAGTAAATGCATATATCATAGAATTCGTTTACTTGAAATCGAAGTCGACCTCGTGAAAGAGATCAGAGATATTATTGTAGAGAAAGTCAGTTTTGAGGGTGCAGTAAAGGACTGGAGTAATGCTACATGAGAAAAAGTCTCGTCAATAGCGTTCGAATATATCACGGATGGACGCACAACTTTAGCCGGTAAAGATGTACGGGTTATCTACGGGGAGGATGAAGAGACGAGGGACAAACGGCGGTTGATCGCCAAAGAATTGTTATGTATTCATCATGAATACATTTTCCGTGCTGTGGTGGCCCGTATAAACGAACTGCCTTAGAGAACAATTATCGAAGATTCATATATGCGTAAAATTGTATGCACTAAAAAAAATGTACACGCTGAATTAAGAAGAAAAATATTTTTGTATACATTAGAATTGTAAAACTAGATTTAAGAATAAAAATGAAAATTTTATCGTAAAAATTTTTAACAAAATTTATTTTTACTTACCTTCCCTCATTCCTTTCATATATTTTCTGAATAAGCTAAAAAAAAGAAAAACATTTTCCACGCGGGAAACGAACTCACGCTCTCGAGGATACACGGCAGTTGAGTACAGCGCCTTAGACCGCTCGACCAAGTTAGCTCACGTAAAGCATCAAACCAGCGTCGAGAAATACCCTGCGCGCAAGCGAGAACGATGCAGCCGTAGCTACCCAACTCTTGGAAAATCTAACATGGCGCGAGTCACTGCTACGCCGTCACCAGCTGTCCACAACGCTCCTGATACTTCATCCATCAGCCGCTAGACTGCCTCGGCGCTGCGCTACTCAACACGCTCTACGCATAAGAGAGAGAGGGTCCGTTGGGCCTGACGCTAGCCAGCTGTCAGCGCACGGAAAATCCAAGATGGCGCGCCTCGACGATACACCGTCACCAGCTGTCCCGCAACGCTCCGCTCAGCTCTTCCCCACCATCCTCTCTCTCTCTCTCTCTCTCTCTCAGCCGACGACGCACCAGCGCCTCACCCTGCCCACCCTTTACCACCCTGGCGAGATCCAGGGGGAGGGGGGAGGGGGACAACCACCCTCGCGCCGATCAGCCGGGCCTAGCGGCCCGGCCGGGCAGCACTCCCCACTCCGAGACGCCGCCATCTATAAAATCCGTATAGGTACCGAAACTCTTACCCCCCTCCACCGCAGGCGACCGCCGCCATCTTGAAATCCGTATAGGTACATGTTCTACTGGGCTTGTTTGGCGGTTAGAAACGCATGAATCTTGCTTATTCACGTAACGCTAAACCTTTTTTATCTCGCATTACCAGCTGGAACGCCTACAGCTGAAGCGAAACGCAAATGTTCGATTTCTATATAAAGCGGCTTTCCTTTCGATGGGGATGGTTTGCCGGTTCGAAATGCATGAATCTTGCTTATTTACGTGAAACTAAGGTTTCTTGATCTCGCATTACGAGCTGGAACGCCTACAGCCGATGCGATGCGCAAATTTTCGATTTCGCTCTACATCGACTTTGCATTCGATGGGGGCTTGTTTGGCGGTTCGAAACGCATGAATCTTGCATATTTACATAAAACTAATGGTTTTTGATCTCAAAATACGCCCTGGAGCGCCTTCAGCCGAAGCAAAACGCAAATGCTCGATTTAAATACAAAGCGACGTTGCATTCGATGGGGGCTGGTTTGGAGGTTCGAAATGCATGAATATTGCGTATTTACGTAAAACAAATGGTTTTTTATCTCAAAATACGCCCTGCAGCGCCTACAGCTATAACAAAACGCTAATGGTCGATTTCTATATAAAGCGACTTTGCATCCGACGGGGGATTGTCTGGCAGCTAGAATCGCATGAATCTTGCGTACTTACGTAAAAATAAGGCTTTTTGATCTCGCATTACGAGCTGAAACGCCTACAGCCGAAGCAAAGCGCGAATGTTCGATTCCGATATAAACCGACTTTGCAATCGATGGGGGCTTGTTTGGCGAATCGAAACGCATGAATCTGGCGTATTTACATAAAGCTAAGCCTTTTTGATCTCGCATTACGAGCTGGCACGTCTACAGCCGAAGCAATGCGCAAATGTTCGATTTCGATATAAACCGACTTTGCATTCGATGGGGGCTTGTTTGGCGGTTTGAAACGCATGAATATTGCGTATCTACGTAAAACTAATGGTTTTTTATGTTAAAATACGCCCTGGAGCGTCTACAGCTATAACGAAACGCTAATTTTCGATTTCTATATAAAGCGACTTTGCATCCGACGGGGGATTGTCTGGTAGCTAGAATCGCATGAATCTTGCGTATTTACGTGAAAATAAGGCTTTTTGATCTCGTATTTCGAGCTGAAACGCCTACAGCCGAAGCAAAACGCAAATTTCCGACTTCAATACAAAGCGACGTTGCATTCGAGGTGGGCTTGTTCGGCAGTTAGAAACGCATGAATCTTGCTTATTCACGTAAAGCTAAGCCTTTTTGATCTTGCGTTACGAGCTGGAACGCCTACAGCCGAAGCAATTCGCTAATGTTCGATTTCGATATAAACCGACTTTGCATTCGATGGGGGCTGGTTTGGAGGTTCGAAATGCATGAATATTGCGTATTTACGTAAAACGAATGGTTTTTTATCTCAAAATACGCCCTGCAGCGCCTACAGCTATAACAAAACGCTAATGGTCGATTTCTATACAAAGCGACTTTGCATCCGACGGGGGATTGTCTGGCAGCTAGAATCGCATGAATCTTGCGAATTTACGTAAAAATAAGGCTTTTTGATCTCGCATTACGAGCTGAAACGCCTACAGCCGAAGCAAAGCGCGAATGTTCGATTCCGATATAAACCGACTTTGCAGTCGATGGGGGCTTGTTTGGCGAATCTAAACGCATGAATCTTGCGTATTTACGTAAAACTAACGGTATTTGATCTCACAATACGACCTGATACGTCTACAGCTACAGCAAAACGCTAATGTTTGATTTGAATATAAAGTGACTTTGCCTTCGATGGGACCTGGTTTGGCGGTTCGAAACGCATGAATCTTCCGTATTTACGTAAAACTAACGTTTTTTATCTCAAAATACGCCCTGGAGCGCTTACAGCTATAACAAAACACAAATGTTCGATCCCGATATAAAGCAACTTTGCATTCGATGGGGGCTGGTTTGGAGGTTCGAAACGCATGAATATTGCGTAGCTACGTAAAACTAATGGTTTTTCATGTTAAAATACGCCCTGGAGCGCCTACAGCTGTAACAAAACGCTAATGTCCGATTTCTATATAAAGCGACTTTGCAACCGACGGGGGATTGTCTGGCAGCTAGAATCGCATGAATCTTGCGTATTTACGTGAAAATAAGGCTTTTTGATCTCGTATTTCGAGCTGAAACCCCTACAGCCGAAGCAAAACGCAAAAGTTCGATTTCAATACAAAGCGACGTTCTATTCGATGGAGGCTTGTTTGGTGGTTCGAAATGCATGAATCTTGCTTATTTACGTAAAACTAAGCCTTTTTATCTGGCATTACGAGCTGAAACGCCTACAGCCGAAGCAATGCGCAAATGTTCGATTTCGATATAAGCCGACTTTGCATTCGATGGGGGCTTGTTTGGCGGTTAGAAACGCATGAATCTTGCTTATTCACGTAACGCTAAGCGTTTTTTATCTCGCATTACCAGCTGGAACGCCTACAGCTGAAGCGAAACGCAAATGTTCGATTTCTATATAAAACGGCTTTCCTTTCGATGGGGCTGGTTTGCCGGTTCGAAATGCATGAATCTTGCTTATTTACGTGAAACTAAGGTTTCTTGATCTCGCATTACGAGCTGGAACGCCTACAGCCGATGCGATGCGCAAATTTTCGATTTCGCTCTACATCGACTTTGCAATCGATGGGGGCTTGTTTGGCGGTTCGAAACGCATGAATCTTGCATATTTACGTAAAACTAATGGTTTTTGATCTCAAAATACGCCCTGGAGCGCCTACAGCCGAAGCAAAACGCAAATGCTCGATTTAAATACAAAGCGACGTTGCATTTGATGGGGGCTGGTTTGGAGGTTCGAAACTCATGAATATTACGTATCTACGTAAAACTAAGGGTTTTTTATGTTAAAATACGCCCTGGAGCTTCTACAGCTATAACGAAACGCTCATTTTCGATTTCGCATTCAATGTGGGCTTGTTTGGCGGTTAGAAACGCATGAAGCTTGCGTTTTTACGTAAAAATAACCCTTTTTGATCTCGTATTTCGAGCTGAAACCCCTACAGCCGAAACAAAACGCAAAAGTTCGATTTCAATACTGTTGACGCATGTGTGTATATGTGTGTATGACTGGTGTGAGTGAACATTGAACTGTTAAGCGAGCTCGACGACCGAGTCAATTCAAACACATGGAAACCCCCACCTATAAGCTGAGTTGCCAAATTTCTTCCATTGTCTCTGTATCGTTCCGCGCTCCGACGTCGACTGGCTCTCCACGTTCAACGTAAACGTGCCTCACGAGCTACGTTATATTACCATTATATAATAAATCTGATACGTTAGTGAGTTTAAAAATAAGAGTGTTGAATCATTTCACCAAACGTGACCCGAGTACTCCTTTCGCTTCGCTAAATAAAGTGAAAAAAAAAAGTTCTAAGTGTGCACGTGTTGCGAAGGCGTGCACATTTTTTGGTCCTTCGAGCCGGATACTTGGGACCCTCACGAACCTTTACAGTGGACAAGTTCCCTCGCGGGCTCCAGTGTGAAAAGGCATTGAGCACTAACGGAGCGTTTCAGCTCCAATAGTGAAGTGTAGCCGAGTGAAATTGGTGTAAATGAGTACGCACGCTTGCAGTCCGCACGTGAAAAAAGGGATAAAGGTCAATCAGAGGGCCATTATTACCATTTTCGCCCGTGGTCTTCTCGCTAAATTATAATTAACAAAGTGTTGCGTAAGACGACAACGAAGTACCAGGTATAGTGAAAAGGCCCTTGCCACGAGGCTGCTCTTTTTTTCTTTTCCCGCCCCTCTTGAGACGAGAGTCGACTTCACGCGCTCGGTGGCTCTGTATCGGTACGACCACAACAAGCGTCGCGCGATATCTCTCCTCGTGACGTCACTCATCGGCTCCAAGTCAAGCCGGTACCTCAGCACACAGCCAACTCGCGTTTTTGTTTTTCTCTATAACGTACTGCTCGGACCCTCGCGTTATCGCTTCACGCTCGCGCTCACTTTACCGGACAGACTCTCGATACGTACGAAGTGTGCACGTAAAGCCGGGTCTCTGTTTACGCCTCGCGCTTCAGGCACCGTGAGCCTTCTCAGCAAAACACCGGCGATTCGCTGAGCCCTGCCGTTGCTGACGAACACGGGACAACATGCGCGCGTATGTATGTATCGTTGCTTAAGAACGACAGTGCTCGGAATATAACAATTAGCGCGCGACACTACAATTCCGCGTATACACTCGCCTCCTAACACTAAAACAAATCGTGAACATTAGTAATGAAATCTTTTATATACTAAAGTTCTCCAGAGCGGATGTGACATATTCCACCGCACACGTGTTATAATCGACCTTGATCATTATAATCGAGTACGTGTATTTATCATCGGATGCGCACTCAACTCGTTTCCACTCGGGGATACGCACCTCACCAAAAACGAAGTTGACTGACCGTTCGGTTTAAACAATTGTATTCGACGTTATAAAAATATACTCGAATCACAACGTTGGAATCCATTCGCAACGGATCGGGACTACCGGTACTATCCACGTAATCAACACGAAATTTACCATCCGAACCGTGAAACCACGCAGTCGGTTCACGGTATCTCGTATACCTAAAACGATCAACGTACACGGAACCCACGCAGTCGGGACCGTGCAACGACCATCATGGCTGAACTCGAGGATCTACTGTACGAGGCGAATGCAGCCACCGATTCGATGTCGCGCCTCCTAATCAACTTGAAGAAAGTTGGTCAACGGAATTTCACAGTGACCGTGCTGCAGACTCGACTCAATAAGCTGAATCAAACTTGGGATCATCGCCAAGCTCTCGACGTGCAGATCTACAAGGCCGCCGACGCGGAAGAACGAAAGACGCTTCTCTACTTCAAGGACGCAGAACTTCAGGTATCGGAACAAATATACTGGGAAGTAAGCGATTATATCTCTACTGCCATATCGAAACTTACACAAAGTAATATTGCAAACGTATCCAATGCCGGCGACGCGTCGGTTCGCGATGGAAATCGTGGTAACGCCACGCCGTTGCCTCGCATACCGTTACCGACATTTTCGGTATCATATACAGAATGGGTTTCTTTTCGCGATTTATTTGAATCTCTCGTCATTAAAAACGACCAGCTTTCCAACGTGGAAAAATTACATTATTTAAAGGTCAGTGTAACAGGCGACGCTAGTTCTCTTTTAACAAATATCACAATTACTGAAACAAACTTTCAAGTTGCATGGGATGCGTTGCTAAAAAGATATGACCGGTCGCGTTACATCATCGAAGCTCAGCTTGTAAAATTATACGACGTCTCGGCCGTCTCCACCGAAAATGCAAGCGATCTCAAAACCTTACGCGATCAAACTAGCGAAGCTGTTAGCGCATTGTCAAATCTAGGTCGAAGCGTAGACACGTGGGACGACCTACTCGCTTTCATGACAATTCGAAAACTTGACCCAGTCTCTCGTCGGGAATGGGAGATGAAAATAAGTGAAAAGGAGCAATACCCTACCTACGAAGACATTATTAATTTTCTGGAGTATCGAAATCGAGCTCTCGAATCAATACCGTCGCAATCAGTCAGTAAGCCCGGCAAACAGTCGGCCATTGAAAAGAGTAAAGCGATTTCGGTCAAGTCCCACTTGTCTACGTCGTCGAAATGCTGCGACTGCAACGGTGAGCATTCTCTCTATAAAAGCGAGCAATTTAAAAACAAAACGGTTGAGCAGCGGCAAAAGATCGTTCGTGAACAACTATGCTACAACTGCTTATCCACGAATCATAGGACAAAGCAATGGCCAAGCAAGCATGTGTGCTTCCACTGCAAAAAAAAGCATCACACTCTTATGCACAGTAACGAGTATCAAAATAAACAAAATCGTAAGCAAACTCAAGTAACACTTCCGTCCGGTCATGCACCGGCGAAGCCGTGTGCGATCGAAACATCGACTCCTAATAAATGTCAGCCAGCCGGCAGCGCATCCACAAGTAGTGTACAAGCACATCATGCATTGGAACCCCAAACATTGGCAAATGCAGTAATGTTAACGACTGCTTGGGTACAGCTTGAAGTGCCAAATGGCCGCTCGATGAACGTTCGCGCACTCTTGGATCAGGGCTCGCAGTCATCGTTTTTAACTGAATCAGTTGCTCAAACTCTACGAGCACCAAGACGACAGATTAATTCTCCAATCTCTGGAATCGGAGGAGCGGCAGCGGGCGTGAGTCGCTCCGCAGTGACCCTCACACAGAAGCCGTGCAATAACGACAATCCCTCCCTTCAGTGTGAGGCTCTCGTGTTCCAGAGACTAACTTCATATGTACCAAAAGGTAACATACAATGCGAAAACTGGACTCATTTAATCGATCTCGACCTTGCCGACCCCGATCCAAGCAGCAGCGATCCGATTCATTTAATTTTAGGCGCCGACATCTACGCAAATATCCTCTGTGAAGGATTAAGAAGGGGGCCTCCCGGCTCGCCTATCGCACAACGAACGATTTTTGGCTGGGTGCTCTCGGGACCCACCGGAACCAATACGAGTGCGCATTTATCAGCGTTGAGTGTTCACCTGGCAATATCCGAATCGAATCTATCGTTAGAGTTAAGACGCTTTTGGGAACTCGAAGAAGTGCCGACGTGTTCTCCTCTGACTGATGAAGAAAAAAAATGTGAAGCGCACTTTGCCGCGACTTATCGACGCTTGCCAGAGGGACGCTATTGCGTCAAACTCCCATTTAAACAGTCTACGGCGATTAAACTCGGTGCATCCAGTCAGACAGCATTGAACTGGATGCTCAAACTAGAACGTAAATTCACGCGTCAACCCGAACTCGCTACGCAATATCATACTTTCATGCAGCAATACTCTGACCTTGGACATATGATACAGACATCCTTTCGGTCCCCAGAATCCGATCCCGGCGTGTTTCTGCCTCATCACCCCGTGATCAAAGACAGTAGCACAACTCGACTTCGAGTAATTTTTAATGCGTCGAGCCGAACTTCAAACGGTACTTCCTTAAACGGGTCGGCCCAAGACTCCAAGCTGACCTACCGGAAACAATTTTAAAATGGCGCGTTCATCAATACGCTTTCACCGCGGACATTACAAAAATGTATCGACAAATCCTCGTCGATGCTGACGATACGAGATATCAACAAATACTGTGGCGCAATTCCCCCAGTGTTCCAATCTCTCCATACCGATTAGTAACCGTTACCTACGGTACCGCATCTGGACCGTACCTAGCAATGCGCGTTCTGAAACAATTAGCAGACGACGAAGAAAAGGAGTTCCCGCGAGCTGCTCCAATCGTTCGACAACAATTCTACGTAGACGACGCGTTGTTCGGAGCAAATGACGAAATAACCGCGACATCACTCCGACAAGAACTTGTCGAACTGCTAGCTCGTGGAGGATTTACGCTACGCAAGTGGATGGCAAGCCATCCAACGCTCCTAGAAAATATCCCTATTGCTGACCGGGAAGTCACGAAAGTCCGAAACTTCGACGCAAGCGAGTCCATTAAAGTTCTCGGCATAGGTTGGGTACCCGAGACCGATTTATTTTGCTTTAACGCGACGTGACCAGAACGCGATCGATATACAAAACGCATAGTGCTCTCCGTAAAAGCAAAGTTGTTTGACCCTCTCGGGTGGTTATCGCCCGTCCTAATCATCGCGAAAATAATAATTCAAGAACTGTGGATCGCATCATCGGATTGGGATGAAGAACTTCCCTCAGAAATAGCAACGAAATGGAAAGAGTACTACTCAAGCATACCAGATCTCCAAACCGTGTCGATGCCGCGATGGAATCACTTAGAATCAAACGACGACCGCTGTCAAATCCACGGGTTCGCGGACGCGTCCACACGCGCGTATGCCGCGGTCATTTATCTGTGTATAATCGATAAACATAACAAGGTTCATATCAGCTTACTAACTGCCAAAGCGAAAGTCGCGCCTATTAAATCCGTGAGCGTACCGCGACTCGAGTTATGCGCAGCTGCTCTGCTAGCAAAATTACTTAAATTCGTCCTAGACACGATGTTGCTCACATCGTGCACCACGCACGCGTGGACAGATTCCACGGTGGTCCTATCTTGGCTTAAACAACATCCGTCAAAATAGCCAACGTTCGTAGCCAATCGAGTTGTGTCCATCCAAACGTTACTTCCCGAGGTGCCCTGGAACCATGTACCCACGGAACAAAATCCCGCGGATTGCGCGTCGCGGGGACTGCTAGCATCCGAGCTCTCAACTCACCCGCTATGGTGGCACGGCCCTCCGTGGCTTCAGCTACCCGAATCCCTCTGGCCACGCGGTCCGGAAATAACCCGAGAGTCAGAAATTGCAACAGAGAATTTCTCTCACATCGCTACGGAGCCTGCTCCCAAATGGGAACTTCCGTACGAGGTCTCATCCTGGCCAAGACTGTTACGCATTACAGCATATTGCATACGCTTTGCAGCTCGTTGCAAGCGTCAAACTCACACTGCAATATTAAGTCTGTCCGGCGACGAAATCGTCAAGGCGAAACATTATTGGATTAAAGTGGCACAATCCGAGTTCTTCCAAGACGATATTAATGCATTGAAATCGAACCTGTCAATACCACGAAAATCATCGATACAAAAACTCAACCCGTTCCTCGATGAGTATGGGCTTCTTCGCGTAGGAGGTCGTCTCCAGCGCTCACCCCTCTCGTTCGAGTAAAAACATCCGATTATTCTACCAAAACATCGTATTACCACCTTAATCGTGGAACACGCGCATTTACGTTCACTTCACGGCGGTCCCCAACTCACACTCAGTGTTCTGCGACAGAACTACTGGATAATCGGCCAAAGACCGTTCGTGCGCAACATTATACATAAATGTGTCCCATGTGTTCGGGAGCGCGCGACGGTACCTACCCAACTTATGGGGAATTTACCTGCTGCCCGAACCACACTGAAGCGTCCATTTCAACATAGCGGACTCGACTACGCCGGTCCCTTTCAAGTTCGCACCGCGAAAGGACGTGGACACAAATCACAGAAGGCATACCTCGCGTTATTCGTTTGCCTGTCAACACGCGCGATTCACCTTGAACTCGTGTCTGACTATTCATCTGAAGCGTTTCTTGCAGCGTTCCGTCGGTTCGTCTCTCGGCGCGGATTACCATCCGATTTGTACAGCGACAATGGCACCACGTTCATTGGAGCTGACAAAGAACTGCAATCCGCGTATCGAAATGTTATTCGCGATCCAAACGTGGCAAATCTGTTATCCACTGACCAGGTGAAATGGCATTTTATTCCACCAGGAGCTCCACACTTCGGAGGAATGTGGGAAGCGGGCGTCAAGTGCACGAAGCATCACTTACGACGAGTCATAGGGTCCAAAACCTTAACTTTCGAAGAATTCACGACACTAACTGCTCAAATAGAAGCATGTCTTAATTCACGGCCCATTGGCCCGTTCGTAACCGACCCCTGCGACTTTTCCACATTAACCCCAGGGCACCTTCTTATCGGCGCACCCTTAACCAGCGTCCCAGAACCATCCTTGGTTACGCTCAACGAAAATCGATTGTCCAGGTGGCAATTAGTTCGACAAATGTTTGAGGTATTCTGAAAACGCTGGTCAGCCGAATATCTTCATTCGCTCCAAGTCCGAACTAAATAGACACAGTCCATGCACAACGTGAAAATTGGAGATTTGGTCCTAGTTAAAAACGAAAATTTACCGCCAGCCAAATGGCTCTTAGCCCGCATCACTGCGTGTCACCCAGGTCCCGATGGCCTCATTCGCGTTGTGAGTTTAAAAATAAGTCAATCAGAGTTCAAACGTCCAATAACAAAACTCTGTGTCCTTCCCTTGAACTCCAACGACTCGGTGGCTCCTTCTGAATCCTCTTCTAGCGACGACACATCTTTCCAAGATTGCGCCGACAGCCAGAGCGAGTCGTCCAGTACCATTAACGATCTATAAGTGAAACGCTGGCAAGCGTTCGACGAATCGCGGCGGGGGCGCTGCCGAGCTGTGTGCGCTATTCAAATATAGCTACTTCTAGGTTAAGCCTCAAAGTCACAATTAATATACAGTAAGCATCACGCGATGATTTGTCAAGTGTCATTATTAAGCTAATTTGAGTAAAGTGTTAGTGCGTCGAACTTCGGTCTGTGGATCTAGTTCTCGACTACCGACCTTCCGCCACTATGTCATGGCGGGCGGTCCAGTTAAAAAAAAAAACACACACACACACTATAACTCCCCTGCATAAGATAAGATCCCGTGTGCCCCCGGTGACGCAACACCGCGAGAGCCCGGGAGAAACTGTCAGCCCAGCGAGATGCCGAGCAGCCGTCGGGCAAACCCGCGGAGAGCCAAGTGGCGCCATCCGACGGGATCGAGCGGCGGCTCGATCGATGCCGAAGCGACGCGCACGCGCAAGACGATAGATTCGGAAGCACAGCGGCGCTGCCGAACGGGCTTGTGGCGAAAGCACGGTCAACGTCGGAGAAAGGCGAAAGCGAGGGAAAATCGGCCTCGCCGATTGGACAAGTATGACGACACTCCCGTTGCACACGGCACCGACCGAGCACACTATTTGCTCAGCGGATAAGACCGGATAATCGTCACTATTGTACCGACTCAGGATTGGAGGGCAAAGAAGGAACAAGGCCCTTAGCCAATCATAAAATTAATAATCGGGCAACCGCACGCAGACGCGAGTCCGCCAAAACCCTGCAGAACCGACGGAGAAGGGGAGCAAAATCGGGGTATAAAAGACGGCGATTTCAGCAGTCGATTAGGAGTGAACGATCTACATCATCATCATCTACATTATCATCGGCCAGCTCTCCAAGGAATGGCAGTGAAAAGTGAACAGTGAAAGGGAAAAGTAAAAGTGAGTTAAAGTGACTAACGTGAAACAGTGCCAAAAAGGACTTATAAAATTGGTGCAACTGTGAACTTATAAATTTTATGCCGTCGAACTTATAAAATTTGTGCCACTCGGACTTATAAAAATTGTGCCGTTCGGACTTATAAAATTCTGTGCCGATTGGGACGTGTGCAAATCGTGCCGAAAAAGAACTTATAAATTTTTGTGCCGAGGACTATAAAATTTGTGACATTTTGACTTATAAAATTTCGGGCCAAGTGAACTTGTAAAGTGTGCCCCGAAAAAGGACTTATAAACATTTGGTGCCGAATCGGACTTACCAAATTCGTACCAGAATCGGACTGATAAACATTTTGTGCCACAGCGGATTTATCAAATAGGGTGCCTGAGTGAACTTAAATAATTCGGGCCAATAAAAGGGACAGTCGGAGTGAACTGGTAAAGTGACCAAAAGTGACCCGTCAGACACGGCAAGGCTGGATCAGACGGATATCCCAACTCCCAGGACTAGAAAAAGGTACATCCAGCGGTTCGTTCACTCCCCCTGAAGGCTCCGAGACCGACAAAACAAGGTAAAAAAGTTTTGTCTCCATTTCACGCCAATTGCAAAGTGCGAGGCGAGCGAGCTGTCACAGGCGATCGCCGTGCCGTGACGTCATCGCGAGACAGCCGGGCACAGCGGCCAGCGGCACGTCGCGTCGACCGAGAAGCCAACCGCGCATGCGTGGTGCGGTTCACGAGGAATAAATATCTTTCGATTAAAAATATCTCCTTGAAGCCATAAAATAATGCAATAATTAGAGACAATAAGAGAAGGAGAAACAAGTGCTTGAACGAGATTGATATTCATTGTTCATTCTTTGCGTTCCGAAAGAACAATCTCTGTAATTGCTCCGAATATAGATTTATACCTATAGCAGAGAATATTCCGAGTTAAGATAGAACCGAAAAAGGGTTAATAAAGATTTCAGCCTGTAATTGGGACAATAAAGCGAATTATTTAAACCTCAAAACTGTCTCTGACGCGCCAGCCCATAATTCCTTCACGCTCGAGTCCCCGAATCCGTCCGTTTGAGTGCCCTTCTCGCAGAAGGAGGCGCATAAAAACGGAAATTACTGTACGAGGAGTCTGCTCCTGTTACAACACACACACACAGTAAATTAGTTTCTTCGAATGCGCTCCGAACAGTTATAAGACCACACCGGCATATGTATGCATAAAAAAAAATCGTCCTGCCGGACGAGGCGGGCGGAATGTTGACGCATGTGTGTATATGTGTGTATGACTGGTGTGAGTGAACATTGAACTGTTAAGCGAGCTCGACGACTGAGTCAATTCAAACACATGGAAACCCCCACCTATAAGCTGAGTTGCCAAATTTCTTCCATTGTCTCTGTATCGTTCCGCGCTCCGACGTCGACTGGCTCTCCACGTTCAACTGTCGATCGAGTGAGACGTACGTTCGTAAACGTGCCTCACGAGCTACGTTATATTACCATTATATAATAAATCTGATACGTTAGTGAGTTTAAAAATAAGAGTGTTGAATCATTTCACCAAACGTGACCCGAGTGCTCCTTTCGCTTCGCTAAATAAAGTGAAAAAAAAGTTCTAAGTGTGCACGTGTTGAGAAGGCGTGCACAAATACAAAGCGACGTTCCATTCGATGGAGGCTTGTTTGGCGGTTCGAAATGCATGAATCTTGCTTATTTACGTAAAACTAATGGTTTTTTATCTGAAAATGCACCCTGGAGCGCATACAGCTATAGCAAAACGCTAATGTTCGATTTCGATATAAAGCGATCTTGCATCCAACGGCGGATTGTCTGGCAGTTAGAATCGCATGAATCTTGCGTTTTTACGTAAAAATAAGGCTTTTCGATCTCGTATTTCGAGCTGAAACCCCTACAGCCGAAGCAAAACGCAAAAGTTCGATTTCAATACAAAGCGACGTTCCATTCGATGGAGGCTTGTTTGGCGGTTCGAAATGCATGAATCTTGCTTATTTACGTAAAACTAAGCCTTTTTATCTGGCATTACGAGCTGGAACGCCTACAACCGAAGCAATGCGCAAATGTTCGATTTCGATATAAGCCGACTTTGCATTCGATGGGGGCTTGTTTGGCGGTTAGAAACGCATGAATCTTGCTTATTCACGTAACGCTAAGCCTATTCTATCTCGCATTACGAGCTGGAACGCCTACAGATGAAGCGAAACGCAAATGTTCGATTTCTATATAAAGCGGCTTTGCTTTCGATGGGGCTGGTTTGGCGCTTCGAAATGCATGAATCTTGCTTATTTACGTGAAGCTAAGGTTTCTTGATCTCGCATTATGAGCTGGAACGCCTACAGCCGATGCAATGCGCAAATGTTCAATTTCGATATAAACCGACTTTGCATTCGATGGGGGCTTGTTTGGCGAGTCGAAACGCATGAATCTCGCGTATTTACGTAAAACTAACGGTATTTAATCTCACAATACGACCTGGAACGTCTACAGCTACTGCAAAACGCTAATGTTCGATTTGAATATAAAGTGACTTTGCATTCGATGGGAGCTTGTTTGGCGGTTCGAAACGCATGAATCTTGCGTATTTACGTAAAACTAACGTTTTTTATCTCAAAATACGCCCTGAAGCGCCTACAGCTATAGCAAAACACAAATGTTCGATCTCGATATAAAGCAACTTTGCATTCGATGGGGGCTGGTTTGGAGGTTCGAACTGCATGAATATTGCGTATTTACGTAAAACGAATGGTTTTTTATCTCAAAATACGCCCTGCAGCGCCTACAGCTATAACAAAACGCTAATGGTCGATTTCTATATAAGGCGACTTTGCATCCGACGGGGGATTGTCTGGCAGCTAGAATCGCATGAATCTTGCGTTTTTACGTAAAAATAAAACTTTTTGATCTCGTATTTCGAGCTGAAACCCCTACAGCCGAAGCAAAACGCAAAAGTTCGATTTCAATACAAAGCGACGTTCCATTCGATGGAGGCTTGTTTGGCGGTTCGAAATGCATGAATCTTGCTTATTTACGTAAAACTAAGCCTTTTCATCTGGCATTACGAGCTGGAACGCCTACAGCCGAAGCAATGCGCAAATGTTCGATTTCGATATAAGCCGACTTTGCATTCGATGGGGGGTTGTTTGGCGGTTAAAAACGCATGAATCTTGTTATTCACGTAACGCTAAGCCTATTCTATCTCGCATTACGAGCTGGAACGCCTACAGCTGAAGCGAAACGCAAATGTTCGATTTCTATATAAAGCGGCTTTGCTTTCGATGGGGCTGGTTTGGCGGTTCGAAATGCATGAATATTGCGTATCTACGTAAAACGAATTGTTTTTTTATCTCAAAATACGCCCTGCAGCGCCTACAGCTATAACAAAACGCTAATGGTCGATTTCTATATAAAGCGACTTTGCATCCAACGGCGGATTGTCTGGCAGCTAGAATCGCATGAATCTTGCGTATTTACGTAAAAATAAAACTTTTTGATCTCGTATTTCGAGCTGAAACCCCTACAGCCGAAGCAAAGCGCAAATGTTCAATTTCGATATAAACCGACTTTGCATTCGATGGGGGCTTCTTTGGCGAATCGAAACGCATGAATCTCGCGTATTTACATAAAACTAACGGTATTTAATCTCACAATACGACCTGGAACGTCTACAGCTACTGCAAAACGCTAATGTCCGATTTGAATATAAAGTGACTTTGCATTCGATGGGAGCTTGTTTGGCGGTTCGAAACGCATGAATCTGGCGTATTTACGTAAAACTAACGTTTTTTATCTCAAAATACGCCCTGAAGCGCCTACAGCTATAGCAAAACACAAATGTTCGATCTCGATATAAAGCAACTTTGCATTCGATGGGGGCTGGTTTGGAGGTTCGAAATGCATGAATATTGCGTATTTACGTAAAACGAATGGTTTTTTATCTCAAAATACGCCCTGCAGCGCCTACAGCTATAACAAAACGCTAATGGTCGAATTCTATATAAGGCGACTTTGCATCCGACGGGGGATTGTCTGGCAGCTAGAATCGCATGAATCTTGCGTTTTTACGTAAAAATAAGGCTTTTTGATCTCGTATTTCGAGCTGAAACCCCTACAGCCGAAGCAAAACGCAAAAGTTCGATTTCAATACAAAGCGACGTTCCATTCGATGGAGGCTTGTTTGGCGGTTCGAAATGCATGAATCTTGCTTATTTACGTGAAACTAAGCCTTTTCATCTGGCATTACGAGCTGGAACGCCTACAGCCGAAGCAATGCGCAAATGTTCGATTTCGATATAAGCCGACTTTGCATTCGATGGGGGGTTGTTTGGCGGTTAAAAACGCATGAATCTTGTTATTCACGTAACGCTAAGCCTATTCTATCTCGCATTACGAGCTGGAACGCCTACAGCTAAAGCGAAACGCAAATGTTCGATTTCTATATAAAGCGGCTTTGCTTTCGATGGGGCTGGTTTGGCGGTTCGAAATGCATGAATATTGCGTATCTACGTAAAACGAATTGTTTTTTTATCTCAAAATACGCCCTGCAGCGCCTACAGCTATAACAAAACGCTAATGGTCGATTTCTATATAAAGCGACTTTGCATCCAACGGCGGATTGTCTGGCAGTTAGAATCGCATGAATCTTGCGAATTTACGTAAAAATAAGGCTTTTTGATCTCGCATTACGAGCTGAAACGCCTACAGCCGAAGCAAAACACAAATTTCCGATTTCAATACAAAGCGACGTTGCATTCGATGGGGGCTTGTTTGGCGGTTCGAAATGCATGAATCTTGCTTTTTTACGTAAAACTAAGCCTTTTTGATCTCTCATTACTAGCTGGAACGCCTACAACCGAAGCGAAACGCAAATGTTCGATTTTTATATAAAGCGACTTTGCTTTCGATGGGGGCGTGTTTGGCGGTTCGAAACGCATGAAACTTGCGTATTTACGTAAAACTAAGCCTTTTTGATCTCGCATTACGAGCTGGAACGCCTAAAGCCGAAGCAATGCGCAAATGTTCGATTTCGATAAAAACCGAATTTGCATTCAATGGGGGCTGGTTTTGAGGTTCGAAACGCATGAATATTGCGTATTTACGTAAAACGCATGGTTTTTTTATCTCAAAATACGCCCTGCAGCGCCTACAGCTATAACAAAACGCTAATGGTCGCTTTCTATGTAAAGCGACTTTTGCTAATGGTCGCTTTCTATGTAAAGCGACTTTTGCTAATGGTCGCTTTCTATGTAAAGCGACGGGGGATTGTCTGGCAGCTAGAATCGCATGAATCTTGCGTTTATACGTAAAAATAAGGCTTTTTGATCTCGTATTTCGAGCTGAAACCCCTACAGCCGAAGCAAAACGCAAAAGTTCGATTTCAATACAAAGCGACGTTCCATTCGATGGAGGCTTGTTTGGCGGTTCGAAATGCATGAATCTTGCTTATGTACGTAAAACTAAGCCTTTTTATCTGGCATTACGAGCTGGAACGAATACAGCCGAAGCAATGCGCAAATGTTCGATTTCGATAAAAACCGAATTTGCATTCAATGGGGGCTGGTTTTGACGTTCGAAACGCATGAATATTGCGTATTTACGCAAAACTAATGGTTTTTTTATCTCAAAATACGCCCTGCAGCGCCTACAGCTATAACAAAACGCTAATGTTCGATTTCTATATAAAGCGACTTTGCATCAGACGGGGGATTGTCTGGCAGCTAGAATCACATGAATCTTGCGTATTTACGTAAAAATAAGGCTTTTTGATCTCGCATTACGAGCTGGAACGCCTACAGCCGAAGCCAAACGCAAATGTTTGATTTCAATATAAAGAGACTTTGCATTCGATGGGGGCATGTTTGGCGGTTCGAAACGCATGAATCTTGCTTATTTACGTAAAACTAAGCCTTTTTGATCTCGCGTTACGAGCTGGAACGCCTACAGCCGAAGCAAAGCGCAAATGTTCAATTTCGATATAAACCGACTTTGCATTCGATGGGGGCTTGTTTGGCGAATTGAAACGCATGAATATTGCGTATTTACGCAAAACTAATGGTTTTTTTTATCTCAAAATACGCCCTGCAGCGCCTACAGCTATAACAAAACGCTAATGTTCGATTTCTATATAAAGCGACTTTGCATCCGACGGGGGATTGTCTGGCAGCTAGAATCACATGAATCTTGCGTATTTACGTAAAAATAAGGCTTTTTGATCTCGCATTACGAGCTGGAACGCCTACAGCCGAAGCCAAACGCAAATGTTTGATTTCAATATAAAGAGACTTTGCATTCGATGGGGGCTTGTTTGGCGAATCGAAACGCATGAATCTCGCGTATTTACGTAAAACTAACGGTATTTGATCTCACAATACGACCTGGAACGTCTACGGCTACTGCAAAACGCTAATGTTCGATTTGAATATAAAGTGACTTTGCATTCGATGGGAGTTTGTTTGGCGGTTCGAAACGCATGAATCTTGCGTATTTACGTAAAACTTACGTTTTTTATCTCAAAATATGCCCTGAAGCGCCTACAGCTATAACAAAACGCTAATGGTCGCTTTCTATGTAAAGCGACTTTGCATCCGACGGGGGATTGTCTGGCAGCTAGAATCGCATGAATCTTGCGTTTTTACGTAAAAATAAGGCTTTTTGATCTCGTATTTCGAGCTGAAACCCCTACAGCCGAAGCAAAACGCAAAAGTTCGATTTCAATACAAAGCGACGTTCCATTCGATGGAGGCTTGTTTGGCGGTTCGAAATGCATGAATCTTGCTTATTTACGTAAAACTAAGCCTTTTTGATCTCGCATTACGAGCTGGAACGCCTACAGCCGAAGCAATGCGCAAATGTTCGATTTCGATATAAACCGACTTTGCTTTCGATGGGGGCGTGTTTGGCGGTTCGAAACACATGAATCTGGCGTATTTACATAAAACTAAGCCTTTTTGATCTCGCGTTACGAGCTGGAACGCCTACAGCCGAAGCAATTCGCTAATGTTCGATTTCGATATAAACCGACTTTGCATTCGATGGGGGCTGGTTTGGAGGTTCGAAATGCATGAATATTGCGTATTTACGTAAAACGCATGGTTTTTTTATCTCAAAATACGCCCTGCAGCGCCTACAGCTATAACAAAACGCTAATGGTCGCTTTCTATGTAAAGCGACTTTGCATCCGACGGGGGATTGTCTGGCAGCTAGAATCGCATGAATCTTGCGTTTTTACGTAAAAATAAGGCTTTTTGATCTCGTATTTCGAGCTGAAACCCCTACAGCCGAAGCAAAGCGCAAATGTTCAATTTCGATATAAACCGACTTTGCATTCGATGGGGGCTTCTTTGGCGAATCGAAACGCATGAATCTCGCGTATTTACATAAAACTAACGGTATTTAATCTCACAATACGACCTGAAACGTCTACAGCTACTGCAAAACGCTAATGTCCGATTTGAATATAAAGTGACTTTGCATTCGATGGGAGCTTGTTTGGCGGTTCGAAACGCATGAATCTGGCGTATTTACGTAAAACTAACGTTTTTTATCTCAAAATACGCCCTGAAGCGCCTACAGCTATAGCAAAACACAAATGTTCGATCTCGATATAAAGCAACTTTGCATTCGATGGGGGCTGGTTTGGAGGTGCGAAATGCATGAATATTGCGTATTTACGTAAAACGAATGGTTTTTTATCTCAAAATACGCCCTGCAGCGCCTACAGCTATAACAAAACGCTAATGGTCGATTTCTATATAAGGCGACTTTGCATCCGACGGGGGATTGTCTGGCAGCTAGAATCGCATGAATCTTGCGTTTTTACGTAAAAATAAGGCTTTTTGATCTCGTATTTCGAGCTGAAACCCCTACAGCCGAAGCAAAACGCAAAAGTTCGATCTCAATACAAAGCGACGTTCCATTCGATGGAGGCTTGTTTGGCGGTTCGAAATGCATGAATCTTGCTTATTTACGTAAAACTAAGCCTTTTTATCTGGCATTACGAGCTGGAACGCCTACAGCCGAAGCAATGCGCAAATGTTCGATTTCGATATAAGCCGACTTTGCATTCGATGGGGGCTTGTTTGGCGGTTAGAAACGCATGAATCTTTCTTATTCACCTAACGCTAAGCCTTTTTTATCTCGCATTACGAGCTGGAACGCCTACAGCTGAAGCGAAACGCAAATGTTCGATTTCTATATAAAGCGGCTTTGCTTTCGATGGGGCTGGTTTGGCGGTTCGAAATGCATGAATATTGCGTATCTACGTAAAACGAATTGTTTTTTTATCTCAAAATACGCCCTGCAGCGCCTACAGCTATAACAAAACGCTAAAGGTCGATTTCTATATAAAGCGACTTTGCATCCGACGGGGGATTGTCTGGCAGCTAGAATCGCATGAATCTTGCGTATTTACGTGAAAATAAGGCTTTTTGATCTCGAATTTCGAGCTGAAACGCCTACAGCCGAAGCAAAACGCAAATTTTCGATTTCAATACAAAGCGACGTTGCATTCGATGGGGGCTTGTTTGGCGGTTCGAAATGCATGAATCTTGCTTATTTACGTAAAACTAAGCCTTTTTGATCTCGCATTACGAGCTGGAACGCCTACAGCCGAAGCAATGCGCAAATGTTCGATTTCGATATAAACCGACTTTGCTTTCGATGGGGGCGTGTTTGGCGGTTCGAAACACATGAATCTGGCGTATTTACATAAAACTAAGCCTTTTTGATCTCGCGTTACGAGCTGGAACGCCTACAGCCGAAGCAATTCGCTAATGTTCGATTTCGATATAAACCGACTTTGCATTCGATGGGGGCTGGTTTGGAGGTTCGAAATGCATGAATATTGCGTATTTACGTAAAACGCATGGTTTTTTTATCTCAAAATACGCCCTGCAGCGCCTACAGCTATAACAAAACGCTAATGGTCGCTTTCTATGTAAAGCGACTTTGCATCCGACGGGGGATTGTCTGGCAGCTAGAATCGCATGAATCTTGCGTTTTTACGTAAAAATAAGGCTTTTTGATCTCGTATTTCGAGCTGAAACCCCTACAGCCGAAGCAAAGCGCAAATGTTCAATTTCGATATAAACCGACTTTGCATTCGATGGGGGCTTCTTTGGCGAATCGAAACGCATGAATCTCGCGTATTTACATAAAACTAACGGTATTTAATCTCACAATACGACCTGAAACGTCTACAGCTACTGCAAAACGCTAATGTCCGATTTGAATATAAAGTGACTTTGCATTCGATGGGAGCTTGTTTGGCGGTTCGAAACGCATGAATCTGGCGTATTTACGTAAAACTAACGTTTTTTATCTCAAAATACGCCCTGAAGCGCCTACAGCTATAGCAAAACACAAATGTTCGATCTCGATATAAAGCAACTTTGCATTCGATGGGGGCTGGTTTGGAGGTGCGAAATGCATGAATATTGCGTATTTACGTAAAACGAATGGTTTTTTATCTCAAAATACGCCCTGCAGCGCCTACAGCTATAACAAAACGCTAATGGTCGATTTCTATATAAGGCGACTTTGCATCCGACGGGGGATTGTCTGGCAGCTAGAATCGCATGAATCTTGCGTTTTTACGTAAAAATAAGGCTTTTTGATCTCGTATTTCGAGCTGAAACCCCTACAGCCGAAGCAAAACGCAAAAGTTCGATCTCAATACAAAGCGACGTTCCATTCGATGGAGGCTTGTTTGGCGGTTCGAAATGCATGAATCTTGCTTATTTACGTAAAACTAAGCCTTTTTATCTGGCATTACGAGCTGGAACGCCTACAGCCGAAGCAATGCGCAAATGTTCGATTTCGATATAAGCCGACTTTGCATTCGATGGGGGCTTGTTTGGCGGTTAGAAACGCATGAATCTTTCTTATTCACCTAACGCTAAGCCTTTTTTATCTCGCATTACGAGCTGGAACGCCTACAGCTGAAGCGAAACGCAAATGTTCGATTTCTATATAAAGCGGCTTTGCTTTCGATGGGGCTGGTTTGGCGGTTCGAAATGCATGAATATTGCGTATCTACGTAAAACGAATTGTTTTTTTATCTCAAAATACGCCCTGCAGCGCCTACAGCTATAACAAAACGCTAAAGGTCGATTTCTATATAAAGCGACTTTGCATCCGACGGGGGATTGTCTGGCAGCTAGAATCGCATGAATCTTGCGTATTTACGTGAAAATAAGGCTTTTTGATCTCGAATTTCGAGCTGAAACGCCTACAGCCGAAGCAAAACGCAAATTTTCGATTTCAATACAAAGCGACGTTGCATTCGATGGGGGCTTGTTTGGCGGTTCGAAATGCATGAATCTTGCTTATTTACGTAAAACTAAGCCTTTTTGATCTCGCATTACGAGCTGGAACGCCTACAGCCGAAGCAATGCGCAAATGTTCGATTTCGATATAAACCGACTTTGCTTTCGATGGGGGCGTGTTTGGCGGTTCGAAACACATGAATCTGGCGTATTTACATAAAACTAAGCCTTTTTGATCTCGCGTTACGAGCTGGAACGCCTACAGCCGAAGCAATTCGCTAATGTTCGATTTCTATATAAAGCGGCTTTGCTTTCGATGGGGGCTGGTTTGGAGGTTCGAAATGCATGAATATTGCGTATTTACGTAAAACGCATGGTTTTTTTATCTCAAAATACGCCCTGCAGCGCCTACAGCTATAACAAAACGCTAATGGTCGCTTTCTATGTAAAGCGACTTTGCATCCGACGGGGGATTGTCTGGCAGCTAGAATCGCATGAATCTTGCGTTTTTACGTAAAAATAAGGCTTTTTGATCTCGTATTTCGAGCTGAAACCCCTACAGCCGAAGCAAAACGCAAATTTTCGATTTCAATACAAAGCGACGTTGCATTCGATGGGGGCTTGTTTGGCGGTTCGAAATGCATGAATCTTGCTTATTTACGTAAAACTAAGCCTTTTTGATCTCGCATTACGAGCTGGAACGCCTACAGCCGAAGCAATGCGCAAATGTTCGATTTCGATATAAACCGACTTTGCTTTCGATGGGGGCGTGTTTGGCGGTTCGAAACACATGAATCTGGCGTATTTACATAAAACTAAGCCTTTTTGATCTCGCGTTACGAGCTGGAACGCCTACAGCCGAAGCAATTCGCTAATGTTCGATTTCGATATAAACCGACTTTGCATTCGATGGGGGCTGGTTTGGAGGTTCGAAATGCATGAATATTGCGTATTTACGTAAAACGCATGGTTTTTTTATCTCAAAATACGCCCTGCAGCGCCTACAGCTATAACAAAACGCTAATGGTCGCTTTCTATGTAAAGCGACTTTGCATCCGACGGGGGATTGTCTGGCAGCTAGAATCGCATGAATCTTGCGTTTTTACGTAAAAATAAGGCTTTTTGATCTCGTATTTCGAGCTGAAACCCCTACAGCCGAAGCAAAGCGCAAATGTTCAATTTCGATATAAACCGACTTTGCATTCGATGGGGGCTTCTTTGGCGAATCGAAACGCATGAATCTCGCGTATTTACATAAAACTAACGGTATTTAATCTCACAATACGACCTGAAACGTCTACAGCTTGTAACAGGAGCAAGCTTCCTTACAATATTTTCTCCGAATTCGTGCACCTCCTGTAGAGGAATGGGCGCTCAAACGGAGGGATTCGTGTGCTCGAGTGTCCAGGAATTATGGGTTGGCGTATCAGAGACGGTTTTTATGTGGAAATAATAGTTTTATTCGTAACAAGACAGGTTTTCATGGATTGCAGATTTTCCAGTTCTTGAATTACCTCTTTTTATTTATTCGTGGTGCAATAATTATTTTATTGTTAACCAATTTGATTGACACAACGCTTATTCTTATATTCTTATCTGGTTTCCCCTTTTTCTGACTACTTTAAGTGCTTGAGGTGGAACGTGTTATCGATCTGCATTATTATTGCACGTTGACCGGTTTCCGGTTAAATTACCGCCGTCACATGCGAACGCCCGATGATTTCGGGTCGGCGGCTCGATAGCTCGTGTTCCCAAGATGGCCGCCGCTCGCGGCTGGCCGCGCTGTGACGTCACGGGGCCGCGTCGGCAGTGACAGCTCGCTCACCTCGCGACTTGCAATTGGTGTTTATTTATTCACTAACCGATTTTACCTAGATTTAGCGACATCGGTAAATGCAGGAGACGTGAATGAAGCCCTGTGGGTGGTTTTTTCGGGTCCTCGGCGTTGTAAAATTTGCTCACCCGTCACTTCGGCTTTTCTGACCGGTCACTTTGGTCACTTTACCGCTTCGCGCCAATCGTTGCACCAAAGTATAATTTCGAACTTGGCACGCAATTTCGACGTGTCCTGAATTTTGCGAGTCCGTGTCACAATTTTGTACCGAGTTCTCGGCACTAATATTACTAGTCCTGCGTGGCTAATTTTTGTAAGTCCACGTTCACACTTTTTCTGAGCCCGAGATTAGCCCGGAGACGTACAAGGCCGGTTTCGGCACGAATTTCGTAAGTTCACTCGGCACAAAATTTTTATAAGTCCGAATATTTTTATAAGTCCGATTTTTGCACGAATCTTATAAGTCCCATTCTTGCCCGAATTTTATAAGTCCAATTCAGCACCGAAATTTATAAGTCCGAATCTGCACAGAATTTTATAAGTCCAATTCGGCACAGAATTTTATAAGTCCACAGTTGCACAAAATTTTATAAGTTCTTTTTGGCACTGTTTCACTTTAGTCACTTTTATTCCCGTTTACTCACTTTTACTTTTCACTTTTCACTTTTCACTATAAGTCCTTGGAGAGCTGGTGTAGACCCGGTGAGATGATTAACTGATTTCCGGTCGATTTCGTGCCTTTTTATATGCTAATTTTTGCCTCCCACTCGCGAAAATTGCATCTTTTTGGCGGACTCGCGCACGCGTATTTCGTTCTTGGTGTTTAATTTTTCTATTGGTCCTTCAAGGTTCTTCTCCCTTGTTCTCCAATTACCGGTGGGTTCTCCAGTGACGTCATTGCCCTTCTCGGCTTATCTCTAATCGGATGCCTTTCTTGGTAGCGGTGGCGTCATTTTTGTCCAATCACCTGTTCCTTTTTTCCCTCGCTTTTTCACTCCTTTCTTCAACCCTGAGCGTGCTTTCGCCACAAGCCCGCTTGGCCGCGCCGTGGTGCTTCCGAGCTCTCGTCTGCGCATGCGCTCGGCTCGATATTGATCGAGCCGCCTCTCGATCCTGGCAGGTGGCGCCACTTACACCTCGCGATCGCTCCCTTATTGCCGATAATATCGATTTTGGCTCGGCCTGGAGTGGTCGCCGATAGCCAGACAGTTACAAGCTACTGCAAAACGCTAATGTCCGATTTGAATATAAAGTGACTTTGCATTCGATGGGAGCTTGTTTGGCGGTTCGAAACGCATGAATCTGGCGTATTTACGTAAAACTAACGTTTTTTATCTCAAAATACGCCCTGAAGCGCCTACAGCTATAGCAAAACACAAATGTTCGACCTCGATATAAAGCAACTTTGCATTCGATGGGGGCTGGTTTGGAGGTGCGAAATGCATGAATATTGCGTATTTACGTAAAACGAATGGTTTTTTATCTCAAAATACGCCCTGCAGCGCCTACAGCTATAACAAAACGCTAATGGTCGATTTCTATATAAGGCGACTTTGCATCCGACGGGGGATTGTCTGGCAGCTAGAATCGCATGAATCTTGCGTTTTTACGTAAAAATAAGGCTTTTTGATCTCGTATTTCGAGCTGAAACCCCTACAGCCGAAGCAAAACGCAAAAGTTCGATCTCAATACAAAGCGACGTTCCATTCGATGGAGGCTTGTTTGGCGGTTCGAAATGCATGAATCTTGCTTATTTACGTAAAACTAAGCCTTTTTATCCGGCATTACGAGCTGGAACGAATACAGCCGAAGCAATGCGCAAATGTTCGATTTCGATATAAGCTGACTTTGCATTCGATGGGGGCTTGTTTGGCGGTTAGAAACGCATGAATCTTGCTTATTCACCTAACGCTAAGCCTTTTTTATCTCGCATTACGAGCTGGAACGCCTACAGCTGAAGCGAAACGCAAATGTTCGATTTCTATATAAAGCGGCTTTGCTTTCGATGGGGCTGGTTTGGCGGTTCGAAATGCATGAATATTGCGTATCTACGTAAAACGAATTGTTTTTTTATCTCAAAATACGCCCTGCAGCGCCTACAGCTATAACAAAACGCTAATGGTCGATTTCTATATAAAGCGACTTTGCATCCAACGGCGGATTGTCTGGCAGTTAGAATCGCATGAATCTTGCGAATTTACGTAAAAATAAGGCTTTTTGATCTCGCATTACGAGCTGAAACGCCTACAGCCGAAGCAAAACACAAATTTCCGATTTCAATACAAAGCGACGTTGCATTCGATGGGGGCTTGTTTGGCGGTTCGAAATGCATGAATCTTGCTTTTTTACGTAAAACTAAGCCTTTTTGATCTCTCATTACTAGCTGGAACGCCTACAACCGAAGCGAAACGCAAATGTTCGATTTTTATATAAAGCGACTTTGCTTCCGATGGGGGCGTGTTTGGCGGTTCGAAACGCATGAATCTTGCTTATTTACGTAAAACTAAGCCTTTTTATCTGGCATTACGAGCTGGAACGCCTACAGATGAAGCAATGCGCAAATGTTCGATTTCGATATAAGCCGACTTTGCATTCGATGGGGGCTTGTTTGGCGGTTAGAAACGCATGAATCTTGCATATTTACGTAAAACTAATGGTTTTTGATCTCAAAATACGCCCTGGAGCGCCTGCAGCTATAACAAAACGCTAATGGTCGATTTCTATATAGAGCGACTTTGCATCCAACGGGGCATTGTCTGACAGTTAGAATCTCATGAATCTTGCGAATTTACGTAAAAATAAGGCTTTTTGATCTCGCATTACGAGCTGAAACGCCAACAGCCGAAGTAAAGCTAAAATGTTCGATTTCGATATAAACCGACTTTGCATTCGTTGTGGACTTGTTTGGCCGTTAGAAACTCAGGAACCTTGCTTATTTACGTAAAACTAAGCCTTTTTGATCTCTCATTACGAGCTGGAACGCCTACAGCCGAAGCAAAGCGCAAATGTTCAATTTCGATATAATCCGACTTTGCATTCGATGGGGGCTTGTTTGGCGAGTCGAAACGCATAAATCTCGCGTATTTACGTAAAACTAAGGCTTTTCTATTTCATATTACGAGCTGGAATACCTACAACCGATGCAAAACGCTAATGTTCGATTTCGATATAAAGCGAATTTGCATTTGATGGGAGCTTGCTTGGCAGCTCGAAACGCAGGAATCTGGCGTAATTACGTAAAACTAAGACTTTTCTATCTCTTATTACGAGCCGGAACGCCTGGAGCCAACGCAAAACGCAAGTGTTCGATTTCGATATAAAGCGAATTTGCATTCGATGGGGGCTTGTTTGGTGGCTCGGAACGCATGAATCTTGCGTAATTACGTAAAACTAAGGGTTTTTGATCTCATATTACGAGCTGGAACTCCTACAGCCAAAGCAAAACGCTAATGTTCGACTTCGATATAAAGCGACTTTGCATTCGATGGGAGCTTCTTTGGCGACTCGAATCGCATGAATCTTGCGTATTTACGTAAAACTAAGACTTTTTGATCTAATATTACGAGCTGGATCACCTACAGCCAGAGCGAAGCGATAATGTTCGATTTCGAAATAAAGCGACTTTGCATTCGATGGGAGCTTGTTTGGCAGCTCGAATCGCACGAATCTTGCAAATTTACGTAAAACTGAGGCTTTTTGATCTAATATTACGAGCTGGATCACCTACAGCCAGAGCGAAGCACTAATGTTCGATTTCGATATAAAGCGAATTTGCATTCAATTGGGGCTTGATTGGCGGCTCGAAACGCATGAATTGCGTATTTACGTAAAACTAAGGCTTTTTTATCTCCTATTACGAGCTGGAACACCTACAGCCGAAGCAAAACGCTAATGTTCGATTTCTTGTTTAGCGGCTCGAAACGCATGAATCTTGCGTATGAATATAAAACTAAGGCTTTTTCAACTCATATTACGAGCTGGAACACCTACAGCTGAAGCAACAAAACGCTAATGTTCGATTTCGATATAAAGCGACTTTGCATTCGATGGCGGCTGGTTTGGCGGCTCGAAACGCATGAATCTTGCTTATGAATATAAAACTAAGGCTTTTTCAACTCATATTACGAGCTGGAACACCTACAGCTGAAGCAAAACGCTAATGTTCGATTTCGATATAAAGCGACTTTGCATTCGATAGGAGCTTGTTTGGCAGCTAGAAATGCAAAAATCTTGCGAATTTACGTAAAACTGAGGCTTTTTGATCTAATATTACGAGCTGGAACTCCTACAGCAGAAGCAAAACGCTATCGTTCGATTTCGATATAAAGCGACTTTGCATTCGATGGGAGCTTGTTTGGCGGCTCGAAACGCATAAATCTCGCGTATTTACGTAAAACTAAGGCTTTTCTATTTCATATTACGAGCTGGAATACCTACAACCGATGCAAAACGCTAATGTTCGATTTCGATATAAAGCGAATTTGCATTTGATGGGAGCTTGCTTGGCAGCTCGAAACGCAGGAATCTTGCGTCATTACGTGAAACTAAGGCTTTTGATCTCATATTACGAGTTGGAACAACTACAGCCGAAGCAAAACGCTAATGTTCGATTTCGATATAAAGCGAATTTGCATTCGATGGGGGCTTGTTTGGTGGCTCGAAACGCATGAATCTTGCGTAATTACGTAAAACTAAGACTTTTCTATCTCTTATTACGAGCCGGAACGCCTGGAGCCAACGCAAAACGCAAGTGTTCGATTTCGATATAAAGCGAATTTGCATTCGATGGGGGCTTCTTTGGCGACTCGAATCGCATGAATCTTGCGTATTTACGTAAAACTAAGACTTTTTGATCTAATATTACGAGCTGGATCACCTACAGCCAGAGCGAAGCGATAATGTTCGATTTTGAAATAAAGCGACTTTGCATTCGATGGGAGCTTGTTTGGCAGCTCGAATCGCACGAATCTTGCAAATTTACGTAAAACTGAGGCTTTTTGATCTAATATTACGAGCTGGATCACCTACAGCCAGAGCGAAGCACTAATGTTCGATTTCGATATAAAGCGAATTTGCATTCAATTGGGGCTTGATTGGCGGCTCGAAACGCATGAATTGCGTATTTACGTAAAACTAAGGCTTTTTCATCTCCTATTACGAGCTGGAACACCTACAGCCGAAGCAAAACGCTAATGTTCGATTTCTTGTTTAGCGGCTCGAAACGCATGAATCTTGCGTATGAATATAAAACTAAGGCTTTTTCAACTCATATTACGAGCTGGAACACCTACAGCTGAAGCAACAAAACGCTAATGTTCGATTTCGATATAAAGCGACTTTGCATTCGATGGCGGCTGGTTTGGCGGCTCGAAACGCATGAATCTTGCTTATGAATATAAAACTAAGGCTTTTTCAACTCATATTACGAGCTGGAACACCTACAGCTGAAGCAAAACGCTAATGTTCGATTTCGATATAAAGCGACTTTGCATTCGATAGGAGCTTGTTTGGCAGCTAGAAATGCAAAAATCTTGCGAATTTACGTAAAACTGAGGCTTTTTGATCTAATATTACGAGCTGGAACTCCTACAGCAGAAGCAAAACGCTATCGTTCGATTTCGATATAAAGCGACTTTGCATTCGATGGGAGCTTGTTTGGCGGCTCGAAACGCATAAATCTCGCGTATTTACGTAAAACTAAGGCTTTTCTATTTCATATTACGAGCTGGAATACCTACAACCGATGCAAAACGCTAATGTTCGATTTCGATATAAAGCGAATTTGCATTTGATGGGAGCTTGCTTGGCAGCTCGAAACGCAGGAATCTTGCGTCATTACGTGAAACTAAGGCTTTTGATCTCATATTACGAGTTGGAACAACTACAGCCGAAGCAAAACGCTAATGTTCGATTTCGATATAAAGCGAATTTGCATTCGATGGGGGCTTGTTTGGTGGCTCGAAACGCATGAATCTTGCGTAATTACGTAAAACTAAGACTTTTCTATCTCTTATTACGAGCCGGAACGCCTGGAGCCAACGCAAAACGCAAGTGTTCGATTTCGATATAAAGCGAATTTGCATTCGATGGGGGCTTCTTTGGCGACTCGAATCGCATGAATCTTGCGTATTTACGTAAAACTAAGACTTTTTGATCTAATATTACGAGCTGGATCACCTACAGCCAGAGCGAAGCGATAATGTTCGATTTTGAAATAAAGCGACTTTGCATTCGATGGGAGCTTGTTTGGCAGCTCGAATCGCACGAATCTTGCAAATTTACGTAAAACTGAGGCTTTTTGATCTAATATTACGAGCTGGATCACCTACAGCCAGAGCGAAGCACTAATGTTCGATTTCGATATAAAGCGAATTTGCATTCAATTGGGGCTTGATTGGCGGCTCGAAACGCATGAATTGCGTATTTACGTAAAACTAAGGCTTTTTCATCTCCTATTACGAGCTGGAACACCTACAGCCGAAGCAAAACGCTAATGTTCGATTTCTTGTTTAGCGGCTCGAAACGCATGAATCTTGCGTATGAATATAAAACTAAGGCTTTTTCAACTCATATTACGAGCTGGAACACCTACAGCTGAAGCAACAAAACGCTAATGTTCGATTTCGATATAAAGCGACTTTGCATTCGATGGCGGCTGGTTTGGCGGCTCGAAACGCATGAATCTTGCTTATGAATATAAAACTAAGGCTTTTTCAACTCATATTACGAGCTGGAACACCTACAGCTGAAGCAAAACGCTAATGTTCGATTTCGATATAAAGCGACTTTGCATTCGATAGGAGCTTGTTTGGCAGCTAGAAATGCAAAAATCTTGCGAATTTACGTAAAACTGAGGCTTTTTGATCTAATATTACGAGCTGGAACTCCTACAGCAGAAGCAAAACGCTATCGTTCGATTTCGATATAAAGCGACTTTGCATTCGATGGGAGCTTGTTTGGCGGCTCGAAACGCATAAATCTCGCGTATTTACGTAAAAATAAGGCTTTTCTATTTCATATTACGAGCTGGAATACCTACAACCGATGCAAAACGCTAATGTTCGATTTCGATATAAAGCGAATTTGCATTTGATGGGAGCTTGCTTGGCAGCTCGAAACGCAGGAATCTTGCGTCATTACGTGAAACTAAGGCTTTTGATCTCATATTACGAGTTGGAACAACTACAGCCGAAGCAAAACGCTAATGTTCGATTTCGATATAAAGCGAATTTGCATTCGATGGGGGCTTGTTTGGTGGCTCGAAACGCATGAATCTTGCGTAATTACGTAAAACTAAGACTTTTCTATCTCTTATTACGAGCCGGAACGCCTGGAGCCAACGCAAAACGCAAGTGTTCGATTTCGATATAAAGCGAATTTGCATTCGATGGGGGCTTCTTTGGCGACTCGAATCGCATGAATCTTGCGTATTTACGTAAAACTAAGACTTTTTGATCTAATATTACGAGCTGGATCACCTACAGCCAGAGCGAAGCGATAATGTTCGATTTCGAAATAAAGCGACTTTGCATTCGATGGGAGCTTGTTTGGCAGCTCGAATCGCACGAATCTTGCAAATTTACGTAAAACTGAGGCTTTTTGATGTAATATTACGAGCTGGATCACCTACAGCCAGAGCGAAGCACTAATGTTCGATTTCGATATAAAGCGAATTTGCATTCAATTGGGGCTTGATTGGCGGCTCGAAACGCATGAATTGCGTATTTACGTAAAACTAAGGCTTTTTCATCTCCTATTACGAGCTGGAACACCTACAGCCAGAGCGAAGCACTAATGTTCGATTTCGATATAAAGCGAATTTGCATTCAATTGGGGCTTGATTGGCGGCTCGAAACGCATGAATTGCGTATTTACGTAAAACTAAGGCTTTTTCATCTCCTATTACGAGCTGGAACACCTACAGCCGAAGCAAAACGCTAATGTTCGATTTCTTGTTTAGCGGCTCGAAACGCATGAATCTTGCGTATGAATAAAAAACTAAGGCTTTTTCAACTCATATTACGAGCTGGAACACCTACAGCTGAAGCAACAAAACGCTAATGTTCGATTTCGATATAAAGCGACTTTGCATTCGATGGCGGCTGGTTTGGCGGCTCGAAACGCATGAATCTTGCTTATGAATATAAAACTAAGGCTTTTTCAACTCATATTACGAGCTGGAACACCTACAGCTGAAGCAAAACGCTAATGTTCGATTTCGATATAAAGCGACTTTGCATTCGATAGGAGCTTGTTTGGCGGCTCGAAACGCATAAATCTCGCGTATTTACGTACAACTAAGGCTTTTCTATTTCATATTACGAGCTGGAATACCTACAACCGATGCAAAACGCTAATGTTCGATTTCGATATAAAGCGAATTTGCATTCGATGGGGGCTTGTCTGGCACCTCGAATCGCACGAATCTTGGGTATTTACGTAAAACTAAGGCTTTTTTGATCTAATATTACGAGCTGGATCACCTACAGCCAGAGCGAAGCGCTTATGTTCGATTTCGATATAAAGCGAATTTGCATTCGATGGGGGCTTGTTTGGTGGCTCGAAACGCATGAATCTTGCGTAATTACTTAAAACTAAGGATTTTTGATCTCATATTACGAGCTGGAACTCCTACAGCAGAAGCAAAACGCTATCGTTCGATTTCGATATAAAGCGACTTTGCATTCGATGGGAGCTTGTTTGGCGGCTCGAAACGCATAAATCTCGCGTATTTACGTAAAACTAAGGCTTTTCTATTTCATATTACGAGCTGGAATACCTACAACCGATGCAAAACGCTAATGTTCGATTTCGATATAAAGCGAATTTGCATTTGATGGGAGCTTGCTTGGCAGCTCGAAACGCAGGAATCTTGCGTCATTACGTGAAACTAAGGCTTTTGATCTCATATTACGAGTTGGAACAACTACAGCCGAAGCAAAACGCTAATGTTCGATTTCGATATAAAGCGAATTTGCATTCGATGGGGGCTTGTTTGGTGGCTCGAAACGCATGAATCTTGCGTAATTACGTAAAACTAAGACTTTTCTATCTCTTATTACGAGCCGGAACGCCTGGAGCCAACGCAAAACGCAAGTGTTCGATTTCGATATAAAGCGAATTTGCATTCGATGGGGGCTTGTTTGGTGGCTCGGAACGCATGAATCTTGCGTAATTACGTAAAACTAAGGGTTTTTGATCTCATATTACGAGCTGGAACTCCTACAGCTAAAGCAAAACGCTAATGTTCGACTTCGATATAAAGCCACTTTGCATTCGATGGGAGCTTCTTTGGCGACTCGAATCGCATGAATCTTGCGTATTTACGTAAAACTAAGACTTTTTGATCTAATATTACGAGCTGGATCACCTACAGCCAGAGCGAAGCGATAATGTTCGATTTCGAAATAAAGCGACTTTGCATTCGATGGGAGCTTGTTTGGCAGCTCGAATCGCACGAATCTTGCAAATTTACGTAAAACTGAGGCTTTTTGATCTAATATTACGAGCTGGATCACCTACAGCCAGAGCGAAGCACTAATGTTCGATTTCGATATAAAGCGAATTTGCATTCAATTGGGGCTTGATTGGCGGCTCGAAACGCATGAATTGCGTATTTACGTAAAACTAAGGCTTTTTTATCTCCTATTACGAGCTGGAACACCTACAGCCGAAGCAAAACGCTAATGTTCGATTTCTTGTTTAGCGGCTCGAAACGCATGAATCTTGCGTATGAATATAAAACTAAGGCTTTTTCAACTCATATTACGAGCTGGAACACCTACAGCTGAAGCAACAAAACGCTAATGTTCGATTTCGATATAAAGCGACTTTGCATTCGATGGCGGCTGGTTTGGCGGCTCGAAACGCATGAATCTTGCTTATGAATATAAAACTAAGGCTTTTTCAACTCATATTACGAGCTGGAACACCTACAGCTGAAGCAAAACGCTAATGTTCGATTTCGATATAAAGCGACTTTGCATTCGATAGGAGCTTGTTTGGCAGCTAGAAATGCAAAAATCTTGCGAATTTACGTAAAACTGAGACTTTTTGATCTAATATTACGAGCTGGAACTCCTACAGCAGAAGCAAAACGCTATCGTTCGATTTCGATATAAAGCGACTTTGCATTCGATGGGAGCTTGTTTGGCGGCTCGAAACGCATAAATCTCGCGTATTTACGTAAAACTAAGGCTTTTCTATTTCATATTACGAGCTGGAATACCTACAACCGATGCAAAACGCTAATGTTCGATTTCGATATAAAGCGAATTTGCATTTGATGGGAGCTTGCTTGGCAGCTCGAAACGCAGGAATCTTGCGTCATCACGTGAAACTAAGGCTTTTGATCTCATATTACGAGTTGGAACAACTACAGCCGAAGCAAAACGCTAATGTTCGATTTCGATATAAAGCGAATTTGCATTCGATGGGGGCTTGTTTGGTGGCTCGAAACGCATGAATCTTGCGTAATTACGTAAAACTAAGGGTTTTTGATCTCATATTACGAGCTGGAACTCCTACAGCCAAAGCAAAACGCTAATGTTCGACTTCGATATAAAGCGACTTTGCATTCGATGGGAGCTTCTTTGGCGACTCGAATCGCATGAATCTTGCGTATTTACGTAAAACTAAGACTTTTTGATCTAATATTACGAGCTGGATCACCTACAGCCAGAGCGAAGCGATAATGTTCGATTTCGAAATAAAGCGACTTTGCATTCGATGGGAGCTTGTTTGGCAGCTCGAATCGCACGAATCTTGCAAATTTACGTAAAACTGAGGCTTTTTGATCTAATATTACGAGCTGGATCACCTACAGCCAGAGCGAAGCACTAATGTTCGATTTCGATATAAAGCGAATTTGCATTCAATTGGGGCTTGATTGGCGGCTCGAAACGCATGAATTGCGTATTTACGTAAAACTAAGGCTTTTTCATCTCCTATTACGAGCTGGAACACCTACAGCCGACGCAAAACGCTAATGTTCGATTTCTTGTTTAGCGGCTCGAAACGCATGAATCTTGCGTATGAATATAAAACTAAGGCTTTTTCAACTCATATTACGAGCTGGAACACCTACAGCTGAAGCAACAAAACGCTAATGTTCGATTTCGATATAAAGCGACTTTGCATTCGATGGCGGCTGGTTTGGCGGCTCGAAACGCATGAATCTTGCTTATGAATATAAAACTAAGGCTTTTTCAACTCATATTACGAGCTGGAACACCTACAGCTGAAGCAAAACGCTAATGTTCGATTTCGATATAAAGCGACTTTGCATTCGATAGGAGCTTGTTTGGCAGCTAGAAATGCAAAAATCTTGCGAATTTACGTAAAACTGAGGCTTTTTGATCTAATATTACGAGGTGGAACTCCTACAGCAGAAGCAAAACGCTATCGTTCGATTTCGATATAAAGCGACTTTGCATTCGATGGGAGCTTGTTTGGCAGCTAGAAATGCAAAAATCTTGCGAATTTACGTAAAACTGAGGCTTTTTGATCTAATATTACGAGCTGGAACTCCTACAGCAGAAGCAAAACGCTATCGTTCGATTTCGATATAAAGCGACTTTGCATTCGATGGGAGCTTGTTTGGCGGCTCGAAACGCATAAATCTCGCGTATTTACGTAAAACTAAGGCTTTTCTATTTCATATTACGAGCTGGAATACCTACAACCGATGCAAAACGCTAATGTTCGATTTCGATATAAAGCGAATTTGCATTTGATGGGAGCTTGCTTGGCAGCTCGAAACGCAGGAATCTTGCGTCATTACGTGAAACTAAGGCTTTTGATCTCATATTACGAGTTGGAACAACTACTGCCGAAGCAAAACGCTAATGTTCGATTTCGATATAAAGCGAATTTGCATTCGATGGGGGCTTGTTTGGTGGCTCGAAACGCATGAATCTTGCGTAATTACGTAAAACTAAGACTTTTCTATCTCTTATTACGAGCCGGAACGCCTGGAGCCAACGCAAAACGCAAGTGTTCGATTTCGATATACAGCGAATTTGCATTCGATGGGGGCTTGTTTGGTGGCTCGGAACGCATGAATCTTGCGTAATTACGTAAAACTAAGGGTTTTTGATCTCATATTACGAGCTGGAACTCCTACAGCCAAAGCAAAACGCTAATGTTCGACTTCGATATAAAGCGACTTTGCATTCGATGGGAGCTTCTTTGGCGACTCGAATCGCATGAATCCTGCGTATTTACGTAAAACTAAGACTTTTTGATCTAATATTACGAGCTGGATCACCTACAGCCAGAGCGAAGCGATAATGTTCGATTTCGAAATAAAACGACTTTGCATTCGATGGGAGCTTGTTTGGCAGCTCGAATCGCACGAATCTTGCAAATTTACGTAAAACTGAGGCTTTTTGATCTAATATTACGAGCTGGATCACCTACAGCCAGAGCGAAGTACTAATGTTCGATTTCGATATAAAGCGAATTTGCATTCAATTGGGGCTTGATTGGCGGCTCGAAACGCATGAATTGCGTATTTACGTAAAACTAAGGCTTTTTCATCTCCTATTACGAGCTGGAACACCTACAGCCGAAGCAAAACGCTAATGTTCGATTTCTTGTTTAGCGGCTCGAAACGCATGAATCTTGCGTATGAATATCAAACTAAGGCTTTTTCAACTCATATTACGAGCTGGAACACCTACAGCTGAAGCAACAAAACGCTAATGTTCGATTTCGATATAAAGCGACTTTGCATTCGATGGCGGCTTGGTTGGCGGCTCGAAACGCATGAATCTTGCTTATGAATATAAAACTAAGGCTTTTTCAACTCATATTACGAGCTGGAACACCTACAGCTGAAGCAAAACGCTAATGTTCGATTTCGATATAAAGCGACTTTGCATTCGATAGGAGCTTGTTTGGCGGCTCGAAACGCATAAATCTCGCGTATTTACGTACAACTAAGGCTTTTCTATTTCATATTACGAGCTGGAATACCTACAACCGATGCAAAACGCTAATGTTCGATTTCGATATAAAGCGAATTTGCATTTGATGGGAGCTTGCTTGGCAGCTCGAAACGCAGGAATCTTGCGTCATTACGTGAAACTAAGGCTTTTGATCTCATATTACGAGTTGGAACAACTACAGCCGAAGCAAAACGCTAATGTTCGATTTCGATATAAAGCGAATTTGCATTCGATGGGGGCTTGTTTGGTGGCTCGAAACGCATGAATCTTGCGTAATTACGTAAAACTAAGACTTTTCTATCTCTTATTACGAGCCGGAACGCCTGGAGCCAACGCAAAACGCAAGTGTTCGATTTCGATATAAAGCGAATTTGCATTCGATGGGGGCTTGTTTGGTGGCTCGGAACGCATGAATCTTGCGTAATTACGTAAAACTAAGGGTTTTTGATCTCATATTACGAGCTGGAACTCCTACAGCCAAAGCAAAACGCTAATGTTCGACTTCGATATAAAGCGACTTTGCATTCGATGGGAGCTTCTTTGGCGACTCGAATCGCATGAATCTTGCGTATTTACGTAAAACTAAGACTTTTTGATCTAATATTACGAGCTGGATCACCTACAGCCAGAACGAAGCGATAATGTTCGATTTCGAAATAAAGCGACTTTGCATTCGATGGGAGCTTGTTTGGCAGCTCGAATCGCACGAATCTTGCAAATTTACGTAAAACTGAGGCTTTTTGATCTAATATTACGAGCTGGATCACCTACAGCCAGAGCGAAGCACTAATGTTCGATTTCGATATAAAGCGAATTTGCATTCAATTGGGGCTTGATTGGCGGCTCGAAACGCATGAATTGCGTATTTACGTAAAACTAAGGCTTTTTCATCTCCTATTACGAGCTGGAAAACCTACAGCCGAAGCAAAACGCTAATGTTCGATTTCTTGTTTAGCGGCTCGAAACGCATGAATCTTGCGTATGAATATCAAACTAAGGCTTTTTCAACTCATATTACGAGCTGGAACACCTACAGCTGAAGCAACAAAACGCTAATGTTCGATTTCGATATAAAGCGACTTTGCATTCGATGGCGGCTGGTTTGGCGGCTCGAAACGCATGAATCTTGCTTATGAATATAAAACTAAGGCTTTTTCAACTCATATTACGAGCTGGAACACCTACAGCTGAAGCAAAACGCTAATGTTCGATTTCGATATAAAGCAACTTTGCATTCGATAGGAGCTTGTTTGGCGGCTCGAAACGCATAAATCTCGCGTATTTACGTACAACTAAGGCTTTTCTATTTCATATTACGAGCTGGAATACCTACAACCGATGCAAAACTCTAATGTTCGATTTCGATATAAAGCGAATTTGCATTTGATGGGAGCTTGCTTGGCAGCTCGAAACGCAGGAATCTTGCGTCATCACGTGAAACTAAGGCTTTTGATCTCATATTACGAGTTGGAACAACTACAGCCGAAGCAAAACGCTAATGTTCGATTTCGATATAAAGCGAATTTGCATTCGATGGGGGCTTGTTTGGTGGCTCGAAACGCATGAATCTTGCGTAATTACGTAAAACTAAGGGTTTTTGATCTCATATTACGAGCTGGAACTCCTACAGCCAAAGCAAAACGCTAATGTTCGACTTCGATATAAAGCGACTTTGCATTCGATGGGAGCTTCTTTGGCGACTCGAATCGCATGAATCTTGCGTATTTACGTAAAACTAAGACTTTTTGATCTAATATTACGAGCTGGATCACCTACAGCCAGAGCGAAGCGATAATGTTCGATTTCGAAATAAAGCGACTTTGCATTCGATGGGAGCTTGTTTGGCAGCTCGAATCGCACGAATCTTGCAAATTTACGTAAAACTGAGGCTTTTTGATCTAATATTACGAGCTGGATCACCTACACCCAGAGCGAAGCACTAATGTTCGATTTCGATATAAAGCGAATTTGCATTCAATTGGGGCTTGATTGGCGGCTCGAAACGCATGAATTGCGTATTTACGTAAAACTAAGGCTTTTTCATCTCCTATTACGAGCTGGAACACCTACAGCCGAAGCAAAACGCTAATGTTCGATTTCTTGTTTAGCGGCTCGAAACGCATGAATCTTGCGTATGAATATAAAACTAAGGCTTTTTCAACTCATATTACGAGCTGGAACACCTACAGCTGAAGCAACAAAACGCTAATGTTCGATTTCGATATAAAGCGACTTTGCATTCGATGGCGGCTGGTTTGGCGGCTCGAAACGCATGAATCTTGCTTATGAATATAAAACTAAGGCTTTTTCAACTCATATTACGAGCTGGAACACCTACAGCTGAAGCAAAACGCTAATGTTCGATTTCGATATAAAGCGACTTTGCATTCGATAGGAGCTTGTTTGGCAGCTAGAAATGCAAAAATCTTGCGAATTTACGTAAAACTGAGGCTTTTTGATCTAATATTACGAGCTGGAACTCCTACAGCAGAAGCAAAACGCTATCGTTCGATTTCGATATAAAGCGACTTTGCATTCGATGGGAGCTTGTTTGGCGGCTCGAAACGCATAAATCTCGCGTATTTACGTAAAAATAAGGCTTTTCTATTTCATATTACGAGCTGGAATACCTACAACCGATGCAAAACGCTAATGTTCGATTTCGATATAAAGCGAATTTGCATTTGATGGGAGCTTGCTTGGCAGCTCGAAACGCAGGAATCTTGCGTCATTACGTGAAACTAAGGCTTTTGATCTCATATTACGAGTTGGAACAACTACAGCCGAAGCAAAACGCTAATGTTCGATTTCGATATAAAGCGAATTTGCATTCGATGGGGGCTTGTTTGGTGGCTCGAAACGCATGAATCTTGCGTAATTACGTAAAACTAAGACTTTTCTATCTCTTATTACGAGCCGGAACGCCTGGAGCCAACGCAAAACGCAAGTGTTCGATTTCGATATAAAGCGAATTTGCATTCGATGGGGGCTTCTTTGGCGACTCGAATCGCATGAATCTTGCGTATTTACGTAAAACTAAGACTTTTTGATCTAATATTACGAGCTGGATCACCTACAGCCAGAGCGAAGCGATAATGTTCGATTTCGAAATAAAGCGACTTTGCATTCGATGGGAGCTTGTTTGGCAGCTCGAATCGCACGAATCTTGCAAATTTACGTAAAACTGAGGCTTTTTGATGTAATATTACGAGCTGGATCACCTACAGCCAGAGCGAAGCACTAATGTTCGATTTCGATATAAAGCGAATTTGCATTCAATTGGGGCTTGATTGGCGGCTCGAAACGCATGAATTGCGTATTTACGTAAAACTAAGGCTTTTTCATCTCCTATTACGAGCTGGAACACCTACAGCCAGAGCGAAGCACTAATGTTCGATTTCGATATAAAGCGAATTTGCATTCAATTGGGGCTTGATTGGCGGCTCGAAACGCATGAATTGCGTATTTACGTAAAACTAAGGCTTTTTCATCTCCTATTACGAGCTGGAACACCTACAGCCGAAGCAAAACGCTAATGTTCGATTTCTTGTTTAGCGGCTCGAAACGCATGAATCTTGCGTATGAATAAAAAACTAAGGCTTTTTCAACTCATATTACGAGCTGGAACACCTACAGCTGAAGCAACAAAACGCTAATGTTCGATTTCGATATAAAGCGACTTTGCATTCGATGGCGGCTGGTTTGGCGGCTCGAAACGCATGAATCTTGCTTATGAATATAAAACTAAGGCTTTTTCAACTCATATTACGAGCTGGAACACCTACAGCTGAAGCAAAACGCTAATGTTCGATTTCGATATAAAGCGACTTTGCATTCGATAGGAGCTTGTTTGGCGGCTCGAAACGCATAAATCTCGCGTATTTACGTACAACTAAGGCTTTTCTATTTCATATTACGAGCTGGAATACCTACAACCGATGCAAAACGCTAATGTTCGATTTCGATATAAAGCGAATTTGCATTCGATGGGGGCTTGTCTGGCACCTTGAATCGCACGAATCTTGGGTATTTACGTAAAACTAAGGCTTTTTGATCTAATATTACGAGCTGGATCACCTACAGCCAGAGCGAAGCGCTTATGTTCGATTTCGATATAAAGCGAATTTGCATTCGATGGGGGCTTGTTTGGTGGCTCGAAACGCATGAATCTTGCGTAATTACTTAAAACTAAGGATTTTTGATCTCATATTACGAGCTGGAACTCCTACAGCAGAAGCAAAACGCTATCGTTCGATTTCGATATAAAGCGACTTTGCATTCGATGGGAGCTTGTTTGGCGGCTCGAAACGCATAAATCTCGCGTATTTACGTAAAACTAAGGCTTTTCTATTTCATATTACGAGCTGGAATACCTACAACCGATGCAAAACGCTAATGTTCGATTTCGATATAAAGCGAATTTGCATTTGATGGGAGCTTGCTTGGCAGCTCGAAACGCAGGAATCTTGCGTCATTACGTGAAACTAAGGCTTTTGATCTCATATTACGAGTTGGAACAACTACAGCCGAAGCAAAACGCTAATGTTCGATTTCGATATAAAGCGAATTTGCATTCGATGGGGGCTTGTTTGGTGGCTCGAAACGCATGAATCTTGCGTAATTACGTAAAACTAAGACTTTTCTATCTCTTATTACGAGCCGGAACGCCTGGAGCCAACGCAAAACGCAAGTGTTCGATTTCGATATAAAGCGAATTTGCATTCGATGGGGGCTTGTTTGGTGGCTCGGAACGCATGAATCTTGCGTAATTACGTAAAACTAAGGGTTTTTGATCTCATATTACGAGCTGGAACTCCTACAGCTAAAGCAAAACGCTAATGTTCGACTTCGATATAAAGCCACTTTGCATTCGATGGGAGCTTCTTTGGCGACTCGAATCGCATGAATCTTGCGTATTTACGTAAAACTAAGACTTTTTGATCTAATATTACGAGCTGGATCACCTACAGCCAGAGCGAAGCGATAATGTTCGATTTCGAAATAAAGCGACTTTGCATTCGATGGGAGCTTGTTTGGCAGCTCGAATCGCACGAATCTTGCAAATTTACGTAAAACTGAGGCTTTTTGATCTAATATTACGAGCTGGATCACCTACAGCCAGAGCGAAGCACTTATGTTCGATTTCGATATAAAGCGAATTTGCATTCAATTGGGGCTTGATTGGCGGCTCGAAACGCATGAATTGCGTATTTACGTAAAACTAAGGCTTTTTTATCTCCTATTACGAGCTGGAACACCTACAGCCGAAGCAAAACGCTAATGTTCGATTTCTTGTTTAGCGGCTCGAAACGCATGAATCTTGCGTATGAATATAAAACTAAGGCTTTTTCAACTCATATTACGAGCTGGAACACCTACAGCTGAAGCAACAAAACGCTAATGTTCGATTTCGATATAAAGCGACTTTGCATTCGATGGCGGCTGGTTTGGCGGCTCGAAACGCATGAATCTTGCTTATGAATATAAAACTAAGGCTTTTTCAACTCATATTACGAGCTGGAACACCTACAGCTGAAGCAAAACGCTAATGTTCGATTTCGATATAAAGCGACTTTGCATTCGATAGGAGCTTGTTTGGCGGCTCGAAACGCATAAATCTCGCGTATTTACGTACAACTAAGGCTTTTCTATTTCATATTACGAGCTGGAATACCTACAACCGATGCAAAACTCTAATGTTCGATTTCGATATAAAGCGAATTTGCATTTGATGGGAGCTTGCTTGGCAGCTCGAAACGCAGGAATCTTGCGTCATCACGTGAAACTAAGGCTTTTGATCTCATATTACGAGTTGGAACAACTACAGCCGAAGCAAAACGCTAATGTTCGATTTCGATATAAAGCGAATTTGCATTCGATGGGGGCTTGTTTGGTGGCTCGAAACGCATGAATCTTGCGTAATTACGTAAAACTAAGGGTTTTTGATCTCATATTACGAGCTGGAACTCCTACAGCCAAAGCAAAACGCTAATGTTCGACTTCGATATAAAGCGACTTTGCATTCGATGGGAGCTTCTTTGGCGACTCGAATCGCATGAATCTTGCGTATTTACGTAAAACTAAGACTTTTTGATCTAATATTACGAGCTGGATCACCTACAGCCAGAGCGAAGCGATAATGTTCGATTTCGAAATAAAGCGACTTTGCATTCGATGGGAGCTTGTTTGGCAGCTCGAATCGCACGAATCTTGCAAATTTACGTAAAACTGAGGCTTTTTGATCTAATATTACGAGCTGGATCACCTACAGCCAGAGCGAAGCACTAATGTTCGATTTCGATATAAAGCGAATTTGCATTCAATTGGGGCTTGATTGGCGGCTCGAAACGCATGAATTGCGTATTTACGTAAAACTAAGGCTTTTTCATCTCCTATTACGAGCTGGAACACCTACAGCCGAAGCAAAACGCTAATGTTCGATTTCTTGTTTAGCGGCTCGAAACGCATGAATCTTGCGTATGAATATAAAACTAAGGCTTTTTCAACTCATATTACGAGCTGGAACACCTACAGCTGAAGCAACAAAACGCTAATGTTCGATTTCGATATAAAGCGACTTTGCATTCGATGGCGGCTGGTTTGGCAGCTCGAAACGCATGAATCTTGCTTATGAATATAAAACTAAGGCTTTTTCAACTCATATTACGAGCTGGAACACCTACAGCTGAAGCAAAACGCTAATGTTCGATTTCGATATAAAGCGACTTTGCATTCGATAGGAGCTTGTTTGGCAGCTAGAAATGCAAAAATCTTGCGAATTTACGTAAAACTGAGGCTTTTTGATCTAATATTACGAGCTGGAACTCCTACAGCAGAAGCAAAACGCTATCGTTCGATTTCGATATAAAGCGACTTTGCATTCGATGGGAGCTTGTTTGGCAGCTAGAAATGCAAAAATCTTGCGAATTTACGTAAAACTGAGGCTTTTTGATCTAATATTACGAGCTGGAACTCCTACAGCAGAAGCAAAACGCTATCGTTCGATTTCGATATAAAGCGACTTTGCATTCGATGGGAGCTTGTTTGGCGGCTCGAAACGCATAAATCTCGCGTATTTACGTAAAACTAAGGCTTTTCTATTTCATATTACGAGCTGGAATACCTACAACCGATGCAAAACGCTAATGTTCGATTTCGATATAAAGCGAATTTGCATTTGATGGGAGCTTGCTTGGCAGCTCGAAACGCAGGAATCTTGCGTCATTACGTGAAACTAAGGCTTTTGATCTCATATTACGAGTTGGAACAACTACAGCCGAAGCAAAACGCTAATGTTCGATTTCGATATAAAGCGAATTTGCATTCGATGGGGGCTTGTTTGGTGGCTCGAAACGCATGAATCTTGCGTAATTACGTAAAACTAAGACTTTTCTATCTCTTATTACGAGCCGGAACGCCTGGAGCCAACGCAAAACGCAAGTGTTCGATTTCGATATAAAGCGAATTTGCATTCGATGGGGGCTTCTTTGGCGACTCGAATCGCATGAATCTTGCGTATTTACGTAAAACTAAGACTTTTTGATCTAATATTACGAGCTGGATCACCTACAGCCAGAGCGAAGCGATAATGTTCGATTTTGAAATAAAGCGACTTTGCATTCGATGGGAGCTTGTTTGGCAGCTCGAATCGCACGAATCTTGCAAATTTACGTAAAACTGAGGCTTTTTGATCTAATATTACGAGCTGGATCACCTACAGCCAGAGCGAAGCACTAATGTTCGATTTCGATATAAAGCGAATTTGCATTCAATTGGGGCTTGATTGGCGGCTCGAAACGCATGAATTGCGTATTTACGTAAAACTAAGGCTTTTTCATCTCCTATTACGAGCTGGAACACCTACAGCCGAAGCAAAACGCTAATGTTCGATTTCTTGTTTAGCGGCTCGAAACGCATGAATCTTGCGTATGAATATAAAACTAAGGCTTTTTCAACTCATATTACGAGCTGGAACACCTACAGCTGAAGCAACAAAACGCTAATGTTCGATTTCGATATAAAGCGACTTTGCATTCGATGGCGGCTGGTTTGGCGGCTCGAAACGCATGAATCTTGCTTATGAATATAAAACTAAGGCTTTTTCAACTCATATTACGAGCTGGAACACCTACAGCTGAAGCAAAACGCTAATGTTCGATTTCGATATAAAGCGACTTTGCATTCGATAGGAGCTTGTTTGGCAGCTAGAAATGCAAAAATCTTGCGAATTTACGTAAAACTGAGGCTTTTTGATCTAATATTACGAGCTGGAACTCCTACAGCAGAAGCAAAACGCTATCGTTCGATTTCGATATAAAGCGACTTTGCATTCGATGGGAGCTTGTTTGGCGGCTCGAAACGCATAAATCTCGCGTATTTACGTAAAACTAAGGCTTTTCTATTTCATATTACGAGCTGGAATACCTACAACCGATGCAAAACGCTAATGTTCGATTTCGATATAAAGCGAATTTGCATTTGATGGGAGCTTGCTTGGCAGCTCGAAACGCAGGAATCTTGCGTCATTACGTGAAACTAAGGCTTTTGATCTCATATTACGAGTTGGAACAACTACAGCCGAAGCAAAACGCTAATGTTCGATTTCGATATAAAGCGAATTTGCATTCGATGGGGGCTTGTTTGGTGGCTCGAAACGCATGAATCTTGCGTAATTACGTAAAACTAAGACTTTTCTATCTCTTATTACGAGCCGGAACGCCTGGAGCCAACGCAAAACGCAAGTGTTCGATTTCGATATAAAGCGAATTTGCATTCGATGGGGGCTTCTTTGGCGACTCGAATCGCATGAATCTTGCGTATTTACGTAAAACTAAGACTTTTTGATCTAATATTACGAGCTGGATCACCTACAGCCAGAGCGAAGCGATAATGTTCGATTTTGAAATAAAGCGACTTTGCATTCGATGGGAGCTTGTTTGGCAGCTCGAATCGCACGAATCTTGCAAATTTACGTAAAACTGAGGCTTTTTGATCTAATATTACGAGCTGGATCACCTACAGCCAGAGCGAAGCACTAATGTTCGATTTCGATATAAAGCGAATTTGCATTCAATTGGGGCTTGATTGGCGGCTCGAAACGCATGAATTGCGTATTTACGTAAAACTAAGGCTTTTTCATCTCCTATTACGAGCTGGAACACCTACAGCCGAAGCAAAACGCTAATGTTCGATTTCTTGTTTAGCGGCTCGAAACGCATGAATCTTGCGTATGAATATAAAACTAAGGCTTTTTCAACTCATATTACGAGCTGGAACACCTACAGCTGAAGCAACAAAACGCTAATGTTCGATTTCGATATAAAGCGACTTTGCATTCGATGGCGGCTGGTTTGGCGGCTCGAAACGCATGAATCTTGCTTATGAATATAAAACTAAGGCTTTTTCAACTCATATTACGAGCTGGAACACCTACAGCTGAAGCAAAACGCTAATGTTCGATTTCGATATAAAGCGACTTTGCATTCGATAGGAGCTTGTTTGGCAGCTAGAAATGCAAAAATCTTGCGAATTTACGTAAAACTGAGGCTTTTTGATCTAATATTACGAGCTGGAACTCCTACAGCAGAAGCAAAACGCTATCGTTCGATTTCGATATAAAGCGACTTTGCATTCGATGGGAGCTTGTTTGGCGGCTCGAAACGCATAAATCTCGCGTATTTACGTAAAAATAAGGCTTTTCTATTTCATATTACGAGCTGGAATACCTACAACCGATGCAAAACGCTAATGTTCGATTTCGATATAAAGCGAATTTGCATTTGATGGGAGCTTGCTTGGCAGCTCGAAACGCAGGAATCTTGCGTCATTACGTGAAACTAAGGCTTTTGATCTCATATTACGAGTTGGAACAACTACAGCCGAAGCAAAACGCTAATGTTCGATTTCGATATAAAGCGAATTTGCATTCGATGGGGGCTTGTTTGGTGGCTCGAAACGCATGAATCTTGCGTAATTACGTAAAACTAAGACTTTTCTATCTCTTATTACGAGCCGGAACGCCTGGAGCCAACGCAAAACGCAAGTGTTCGATTTCGATATAAAGCGAATTTGCATTCGATGGGGGCTTCTTTGGCGACTCGAATCGCATGAATCTTGCGTATTTACGTAAAACTAAGACTTTTTGATCTAATATTACGAGCTGGATCACCTACAGCCAGAGCGAAGCGATAATGTTCGATTTCGAAATAAAGCGACTTTGCATTCGATGGGAGCTTGTTTGGCAGCTCGAATCGCACGAATCTTGCAAATTTACGTAAAACTGAGGCTTTTTGATGTAATATTACGAGCTGGATCACCTACAGCCAGAGCGAAGCACTAATGTTCGATTTCGATATAAAGCGAATTTGCATTCAATTGGGGCTTGATTGGCGGCTCGAAACGCATGAATTGCGTATTTACGTAAAACTAAGGCTTTTTCATCTCCTATTACGAGCTGGAACACCTACAGCCAGAGCGAAGCACTAATGTTCGATTTCGATATAAAGCGAATTTGCATTCAATTGGGGCTTGATTGGCGGCTCGAAACGCATGAATTGCGTATTTACGTAAAACTAAGGCTTTTTCATCTCCTATTACGAGCTGGAACACCTACAGCCGAAGCAAAACGCTAATGTTCGATTTCTTGTTTAGCGGCTCGAAACGCATGAATCTTGCGTATGAATAAAAAACTAAGGCTTTTTCAACTCATATTACGAGCTGGAACACCTACAGCTGAAGCAACAAAACGCTAATGTTCGATTTCGATATAAAGCGACTTTGCATTCGATGGCGGCTGGTTTGGCGGCTCGAAACGCATGAATCTTGCTTATGAATATAAAACTAAGGCTTTTTCAACTCATATTACGAGCTGGAACACCTACAGCTGAAGCAAAACGCTAATGTTCGATTTCGATATAAAGCGACTTTGCATTCGATAGGAGCTTGTTTGGCGGCTCGAAACGCATAAATCTCGCGTATTTACGTACAACTAAGGCTTTTCTATTTCATATTACGAGCTGGAATACCTACAACCGATGCAAAACGCTAATGTTCGATTTCGATATAAAGCGAATTTGCATTCGATGGGGGCTTGTCTGGCACCTCGAATCGCACGAATCTTGGGTATTTACGTAAAACTAAGGCTTTTTTGATCTAATATTACGAGCTGGATCACCTACAGCCAGAGCGAAGCGCTTATGTTCGATTTCGATATAAAGCGAATTTGCATTCGATGGGGGCTTGTTTGGTGGCTCGAAACGCATGAATCTTGCGTAATTACTTAAAACTAAGGATTTTTGATCTCATATTACGAGCTGGAACTCCTACAGCAGAAGCAAAACGCTATCGTTCGATTTCGATATAAAGCGACTTTGCATTCGATGGGAGCTTGTTTGGCGGCTCGAAACGCATAAATCTCGCGTATTTACGTAAAACTAAGGCTTTTCTATTTCATATTACGAGCTGGAATACCTACAACCGATGCAAAACGCTAATGTTCGATTTCGATATAAAGCGAATTTGCATTTGATGGGAGCTTGCTTGGCAGCTCGAAACGCAGGAATCTTGCGTCATTACGTGAAACTAAGGCTTTTGATCTCATATTACGAGTTGGAACAACTACAGCCGAAGCAAAACGCTAATGTTCGATTTCGATATAAAGCGAATTTGCATTCGATGGGGGCTTGTTTGGTGGCTCGAAACGCATGAATCTTGCGTAATTACGTAAAACTAAGACTTTTCTATCTCTTATTACGAGCCGGAACGCCTGGAGCCAACGCAAAACGCAAGTGTTCGATTTCGATATAAAGCGAATTTGCATTCGATGGGGGCTTGTTTGGTGGCTCGGAACGCATGAATCTTGCGTAATTACGTAAAACTAAGGGTTTTTGATCTCATATTACGAGCTGGAACTCCTACAGCTAAAGCAAAACGCTAATGTTCGACTTCGATATAAAGCCACTTTGCATTCGATGGGAGCTTCTTTGGCGACTCGAATCGCATGAATCTTGCGTATTTACGTAAAACTAAGACTTTTTGATCTAATATTACGAGCTGGATCACCTACAGCCAGAGCGAAGCGATAATGTTCGATTTCGAAATAAAGCGACTTTGCATTCGATGGGAGCTTGTTTGGCAGCTCGAATCGCACGAATCTTGCAAATTTACGTAAAACTGAGGCTTTTTGATCTAATATTACGAGCTGGATCACCTACAGCCAGAGCGAAGCACTAATGTTCGATTTCGATATAAAGCGAATTTGCATTCAATTGGGGCTTGATTGGCGGCTCGAAACGCATGAATTGCGTATTTACGTAAAACTAAGGCTTTTTTATCTCCTATTACGAGCTGGAACACCTACAGCCGAAGCAAAACGCTAATGTTCGATTTCTTGTTTAGCGGCTCGAAACGCATGAATCTTGCGTATGAATATAAAACTAAGGCTTTTTCAACTCATATTACGAGCTGGAACACCTACAGCTGAAGCAACAAAACGCTAATGTTCGATTTCGATATAAAGCGACTTTGCATTCGATGGCGGCTGGTTTGGCGGCTCGAAACGCATGAATCTTGCTTATGAATATAAAACTAAGGCTTTTTCAACTCATATTACGAGCTGGAACACCTACAGCTGAAGCAAAACGCTAATGTTCGATTTCGATATAAAGCGACTTTGCATTCGATAGGAGCTTGTTTGGCAGCTAGAAATGCAAAAATCTTGCGAATTTACGTAAAACTGAGACTTTTTGATCTAATATTACGAGCTGGAACTCCTACAGCAGAAGCAAAACGCTATCGTTCGATTTCGATATAAAGCGACTTTGCATTCGATGGGAGCTTGTTTGGCGGCTCGAAACGCATAAATCTCGCGTATTTACGTAAAACTAAGGCTTTTCTATTTCATATTACGAGCTGGAATACCTACAACCGATGCAAAACGCTAATGTTCGATTTCGATATAAAGCGAATTTGCATTTGATGGGAGCTTGCTTGGCAGCTCGAAACGCAGGAATCTTGCGTCATCACGTGAAACTAAGGCTTTTGATCTCATATTACGAGTTGGAACAACTACAGCCGAAGCAAAACGCTAATGTTCGATTTCGATATAAAGCGAATTTGCATTCGATGGGGGCTTGTTTGGTGGCTCGAAACGCATGAATCTTGCGTAATTACGTAAAACTAAGGGTTTTTGATCTCATATTACGAGCTGGAACTCCTACAGCCAAAGCAAAACGCTAATGTTCGACTTCGATATAAAGCGACTTTGCATTCGATGGGAGCTTCTTTGGCGACTCGAATCGCATGAATCTTGCGTATTTACGTAAAACTAAGACTTTTTGATCTAATATTACGAGCTGGATCACCTACAGCCAGAGCGAAGCGATAATGTTCGATTTCGAAATAAAGCGACTTTGCATTCGATGGGAGCTTGTTTGGCAGCTCGAATCGCACGAATCTTGCAAATTTACGTAAAACTGAGGCTTTTTGATCTAATATTACGAGCTGGATCACCTACAGCCAGAGCGAAGCACTAATGTTCGATTTCGATATAAAGCGAATTTGCATTCAATTGGGGCTTGATTGGCGGCTCGAAACGCATGAATTGCGTATTTACGTAAAACTAAGGCTTTTTCATCTCCTATTACGAGCTGGAACACCTACAGCCGACGCAAAACGCTAATGTTCGATTTCTTGTTTAGCGGCTCGAAACGCATGAATCTTGCGTATGAATATAAAACTAAGGCTTTTTCAACTCATATTACGAGCTGGAACACCTACAGCTGAAGCAACAAAACGCTAATGTTCGATTTCGATATAAAGCGACTTTGCATTCGATGGCGGCTGGTTTGGCGGCTCGAAACGCATGAATCTTGCTTATGAATATAAAACTAAGGCTTTTTCAACTCATATTACGAGCTGGAACACCTACAGCTGAAGCAAAACGCTAATGTTCGATTTCGATATAAAGCGACTTTGCATTCGATAGGAGCTTGTTTGGCAGCTAGAAATGCAAAAATCTTGCGAATTTACGTAAAACTGAGGCTTTTTGATCTAATATTACGAGGTGGAACTCCTACAGCAGAAGCAAAACGCTATCGTTCGATTTCGATATAAAGCGACTTTGCATTCGATGGGAGCTTGTTTGGCAGCTAGAAATGCAAAAATCTTGCGAATTTACGTAAAACTGAGGCTTTTTGATCTAATATTACGAGCTGGAACTCCTACAGCAGAAGCAAAACGCTATCGTTCGATTTCGATATAAAGCGACTTTGCATTCGATGGGAGCTTGTTTGGCGGCTCGAAACGCATAAATCTCGCGTATTTACGTAAAACTAAGGCTTTTCTATTTCATATTACGAGCTGGAATACCTACAACCGATGCAAAACGCTAATGTTCGATTTCGATATAAAGCGAATTTGCATTTGATGGGAGCTTGCTTGGCAGCTCGAAACGCAGGAATCTTGCGTCATTACGTGAAACTAAGGCTTTTGATCTCATATTACGAGTTGGAACAACTACTGCCGAAGCAAAACGCTAATGTTCGATTTCGATATAAAGCGAATTTGCATTCGATGGGGGCTTGTTTGGTGGCTCGAAACGCATGAATCTTGCGTAATTACGTAAAACTAAGACTTTTCTATCTCTTATTACGAGCCGGAACGCCTGGAGCCAACGCAAAACGCAAGTGTTCGATTTCGATATACAGCGAATTTGCATTCGATGGGGGCTTGTTTGGTGGCTCGGAACGCATGAATCTTGCGTAATTACGTAAAACTAAGGGTTTTTGATCTCATATTACGAGCTGGAACTCCTACAGCCAAAGCAAAACGCTAATGTTCGACTTCGATATAAAGCGACTTTGCATTCGATGGGAGCTTCTTTGGCGACTCGAATCGCATGAATCCTGCGTATTTACGTAAAACTAAGACTTTTTGATCTAATATTACGAGCTGGATCACCTACAGCCAGAGCGAAGCGATAATGTTCGATTTCGAAATAAAACGACTTTGCATTCGATGGGAGCTTGTTTGGCAGCTCGAATCGCACGAATCTTGCAAATTTACGTAAAACTGAGGCTTTTTGATCTAATATTACGAGCTGGATCACCTACAGCCAGAGCGAAGTACTAATGTTCGATTTCGATATAAAGCGAATTTGCATTCAATTGGGGCTTGATTGGCGGCTCGAAACGCATGAATTGCGTATTTACGTAAAACTAAGGCTTTTTCATCTCCTATTACGAGCTGGAACACCTACAGCCGAAGCAAAACGCTAATGTTCGATTTCTTGTTTAGCGGCTCGAAACGCATGAATCTTGCGTATGAATATCAAACTAAGGCTTTTTCAACTCATATTACGAGCTGGAACACCTACAGCTGAAGCAACAAAACGCTAATGTTCGATTTCGATATAAAGCGACTTTGCATTCGATGGCGGCTTGGTTGGCGGCTCGAAACGCATGAATCTTGCTTATGAATATAAAACTAAGGCTTTTTCAACTCATATTACGAGCTGGAACACCTACAGCTGAAGCAAAACGCTAATGTTCGATTTCGATATAAAGCGACTTTGCATTCGATAGGAGCTTGTTTGGCGGCTCGAAACGCATAAATCTCGCGTATTTACGTACAACTAAGGCTTTTCTATTTCATATTACGAGCTGGAATACCTACAACCGATGCAAAACGCTAATGTTCGATTTCGATATAAAGCGAATTTGCATTTGATGGGAGCTTGCTTGGCAGCTCGAAACGCAGGAATCTTGCGTCATTACGTGAAACTAAGGCTTTTGATCTCATATTACGAGTTGGAACAACTACAGCCGAAGCAAAACGCTAATGTTCGATTTCGATATAAAGCGAATTTGCATTCGATGGGGGCTTGTTTGGTGGCTCGAAACGCATGAATCTTGCGTAATTACGTAAAACTAAGACTTTTCTATCTCTTATTACGAGCCGGAACGCCTGGAGCCAACGCAAAACGCAAGTGTTCGATTTCGATATAAAGCGAATTTGCATTCGATGGGGGCTTGTTTGGTGGCTCGGAACGCATGAATCTTGCGTAATTACGTAAAACTAAGGGTTTTTGATCTCATATTACGAGCTGGAACTCCTACAGCCAAAGCAAAACGCTAATGTTCGACTTCGATATAAAGCGACTTTGCATTCGATGGGAGCTTCTTTGGCGACTCGAATCGCATGAATCTTGCGTATTTACGTAAAACTAAGACTTTTTGATCTAATATTACGAGCTGGATCACCTACAGCCAGAACGAAGCGATAATGTTCGATTTCGAAATAAAGCGACTTTGCATTCGATGGGAGCTTGTTTGGCAGCTCGAATCGCACGAATCTTGCAAATTTACGTAAAACTGAGGCTTTTTGATCTAATATTACGAGCTGGATCACCTACAGCCAGAGCGAAGCACTAATGTTCGATTTCGATATAAAGCGAATTTGCATTCAATTGGGGCTTGATTGGCGGCTCGAAACGCATGAATTGCGTATTTACGTAAAACTAAGGCTTTTTCATCTCCTATTACGAGCTGGAACACCTACAGCCGAAGCAAAACGCTAATGTTCGATTTCTTGTTTAGCGGCTCGAAACGCATGAATCTTGCGTATGAATATCAAACTAAGGCTTTTTCAACTCATATTACGAGCTGGAACACCTACAGCTGAAGCAACAAAACGCTAATGTTCGATTTCGATATAAAGCGACTTTGCATTCGATGGCGGCTGGTTTGGCGGCTCGAAACGCATGAATCTTGCTTATGAATATAAAACTAAGGCTTTTTCAACTCATATTACGAGCTGGAACACCTACAGCTGAAGCAAAACGCTAATGTTCGATTTCGATATAAAGCAACTTTGCATTCGATAGGAGCTTGTTTGGCGGCTCGAAACGCATAAATCTCGCGTATTTACGTACAACTAAGGCTTTTCTATTTCATATTACGAGCTGGAATACCTACAACCGATGCAAAACTCTAATGTTCGATTTCGATATAAAGCGAATTTGCATTTGATGGGAGCTTGCTTGGCAGCTCGAAACGCAGGAATCTTGCGTCATCACGTGAAACTAAGGCTTTTGATCTCATATTACGAGTTGGAACAACTACAGCCGAAGCAAAACGCTAATGTTCGATTTCGATATAAAGCGAATTTGCATTCGATGGGGGCTTGTTTGGTGGCTCGAAACGCATGAATCTTGCGTAATTACGTAAAACTAAGGGTTTTTGATCTCATATTACGAGCTGGAACTCCTACAGCCAAAGCAAAACGCTAATGTTCGACTTCGATATAAAGCGACTTTGCATTCGATGGGAGCTTCTTTGGCGACTCGAATCGCATGAATCTTGCGTATTTACGTAAAACTAAGACTTTTTGATCTAATATTACGAGCTGGATCACCTACAGCCAGAGCGAAGCGATAATGTTCGATTTCGAAATAAAGCGACTTTGCATTCGATGGGAGCTTGTTTGGCAGCTCGAATCGCACGAATCTTGCAAATTTACGTAAAACTGAGGCTTTTTGATCTAATATTACGAGCTGGATCACCTACACCCAGAGCGAAGCACTAATGTTCGATTTCGATATAAAGCGAATTTGCATTCAATTGGGGCTTGATTGGCGGCTCGAAACGCATGAATTGCGTATTTACGTAAAACTAAGGCTTTTTCATCTCCTATTACGAGCTGGAACACCTACAGCCGAAGCAAAACGCTAATGTTCGATTTCTTGTTTAGCGGCTCGAAACGCATGAATCTTGCGTATGAATATAAAACTAAGGCTTTTTCAACTCATATTACGAGCTGGAACACCTACAGCTGAAGCAACAAAACGCTAATGTTCGATTTCGATATAAAGCGACTTTGCATTCGATGGCGGCTGGTTTGGCGGCTCGAAACGCATGAATCTTGCTTATGAATATAAAACTAAGGCTTTTTCAACTCATATTACGAGCTGGAACACCTACAGCTGAAGCAAAACGCTAATGTTCGATTTCGATATAAAGCGACTTTGCATTCGATAGGAGCTTGTTTGGCAGCTAGAAATGCAAAAATCTTGCGAATTTACGTAAAACTGAGGCTTTTTGATCTAATATTACGAGCTGGAACTCCTACAGCAGAAGCAAAACGCTATCGTTCGATTTCGATATAAAGCGACTTTGCATTCGATGGGAGCTTGTTTGGCGGCTCGAAACGCATAAATCTCGCGTATTTACGTAAAAATAAGGCTTTTCTATTTCATATTACGAGCTGGAATACCTACAACCGATGCAAAACGCTAATGTTCGATTTCGATATAAAGCGAATTTGCATTTGATGGGAGCTTGCTTGGCAGCTCGAAACGCAGGAATCTTGCGTCATTACGTGAAACTAAGGCTTTTGATCTCATATTACGAGTTGGAACAACTACAGCCGAAGCAAAACGCTAATGTTCGATTTCGATATAAAGCGAATTTGCATTCGATGGGGGCTTGTTTGGTGGCTCGAAACGCATGAATCTTGCGTAATTACGTAAAACTAAGACTTTTCTATCTCTTATTACGAGCCGGAACGCCTGGAGCCAACGCAAAACGCAAGTGTTCGATTTCGATATAAAGCGAATTTGCATTCGATGGGGGCTTCTTTGGCGACTCGAATCGCATGAATCTTGCGTATTTACGTAAAACTAAGACTTTTTGATCTAATATTACGAGCTGGATCACCTACAGCCAGAGCGAAGCGATAATGTTCGATTTCGAAATAAAGCGACTTTGCATTCGATGGGAGCTTGTTTGGCAGCTCGAATCGCACGAATCTTGCAAATTTACGTAAAACTGAGGCTTTTTGATGTAATATTACGAGCTGGATCACCTACAGCCAGAGCGAAGCACTAATGTTCGATTTCGATATAAAGCGAATTTGCATTCAATTGGGGCTTGATTGGCGGCTCGAAACGCATGAATTGCGTATTTACGTAAAACTAAGGCTTTTTCATCTCCTATTACGAGCTGGAACACCTACAGCCAGAGCGAAGCACTAATGTTCGATTTCGATATAAAGCGAATTTGCATTCAATTGGGGCTTGATTGGCGGCTCGAAACGCATGAATTGCGTATTTACGTAAAACTAAGGCTTTTTCATCTCCTATTACGAGCTGGAACACCTACAGCCGAAGCAAAACGCTAATGTTCGATTTCTTGTTTAGCGGCTCGAAACGCATGAATCTTGCGTATGAATAAAAAACTAAGGCTTTTTCAACTCATATTACGAGCTGGAACACCTACAGCTGAAGCAACAAAACGCTAATGTTCGATTTCGATATAAAGCGACTTTGCATTCGATGGCGGCTGGTTTGGCGGCTCGAAACGCATGAATCTTGCTTATGAATATAAAACTAAGGCTTTTTCAACTCATATTACGAGCTGGAACTCCTACAGCAGAAGCAAAACGCTATCGTTCGATTTCGATATAAAGCGACTTTGCATTCGATGGGAGCTTGTTTGGCGGCTCGAAACGCATAAATCTCGCGTATTTACGTAAAACTAAGGCTTTTCTATTTCATATTACGAGCTGGAATACCTACAACCGATGCAAAACGCTAATGTTCGATTTCGATATAAAGCGAATTTGCATTTGATGGGAGCTTGCTTGGCAGCTCGAAACGCAGGAATCTTGCGTCATTACGTGAAACTAAGGCTTTTGATCTCATATTACGAGTTGGAACAACTACAGCCGAAGCAAAACGCTAATGTTCGATTTCGATATAAAGCGAATTTGCATTCGATGGGGGCTTGTTTGGTGGCTCGAAACGCATGAATCTTGCGTAATTACGTAAAACTAAGACTTTTCTATCTCTTATTACGAGCCGGAACGCCTGGAGCCAACGCAAAACGCAAGTGTTCGATTTCGATATAAAGCGAATTTGCATTCGATGGGGGCTTGTTTGGTGGCTCGGAACGCATGAATCTTGCGTAATTACGTAAAACTAAGGGTTTTTGATCTCATATTACGAGCTGGAACTCCTACAGCTAAAGCAAAACGCTAATGTTCGACTTCGATATAAAGCCACTTTGCATTCGATGGGAGCTTCTTTGGCGACTCGAATCGCATGAATCTTGCGTATTTACGTAAAACTAAGACTTTTTGATCTAATATTACGAGCTGGATCACCTACAGCCAGAGCGAAGCGATAATGTTCGATTTCGAAATAAAGCGACTTTGCATTCGATGGGAGCTTGTTTGGCAGCTCGAATCGCACGAATCTTGCAAATTTACGTAAAACTGAGGCTTTTTGATCTAATATTACGAGCTGGATCACCTACAGCCAGAGCGAAGCACTTATGTTCGATTTCGATATAAAGCGAATTTGCATTCAATTGGGGCTTGATTGGCGGCTCGAAACGCATGAATTGCGTATTTACGTAAAACTAAGGCTTTTTTATCTCCTATTACGAGCTGGAACACCTACAGCCGAAGCAAAACGCTAATGTTCGATTTCTTGTTTAGCGGCTCGAAACGCATGAATCTTGCGTATGAATATAAAACTAAGGCTTTTTCAACTCATATTACGAGCTGGAACACCTACAGCTGAAGCAACAAAACGCTAATGTTCGATTTCGATATAAAGCGACTTTGCATTCGATGGCGGCTGGTTTGGCGGCTCGAAACGCATGAATCTTGCTTATGAATATAAAACTAAGGCTTTTTCAACTCATATTACGAGCTGGAACACCTACAGCTGAAGCAAAACGCTAATGTTCGATTTCGATATAAAGCGACTTTGCATTCGATAGGAGCTTGTTTGGCGGCTCGAAACGCATAAATCTCGCGTATTTACGTACAACTAAGGCTTTTCTATTTCATATTACGAGCTGGAATACCTACAACCGATGCAAAACTCTAATGTTCGATTTCGATATAAAGCGAATTTGCATTTGATGGGAGCTTGCTTGGCAGCTCGAAACGCAGGAATCTTGCGTCATCACGTGAAACTAAGGCTTTTGATCTCATATTACGAGTTGGAACAACTACAGCCGAAGCAAAACGCTAATGTTCGATTTCGATATAAAGCGAATTTGCATTCGATGGGGGCTTGTTTGGTGGCTCGAAACGCATGAATCTTGCGTAATTACGTAAAACTAAGGGTTTTTGATCTCATATTACGAGCTGGAACTCCTACAGCCAAAGCAAAACGCTAATGTTCGACTTCGATATAAAGCGACTTTGCATTCGATGGGAGCTTCTTTGGCGACTCGAATCGCATGAATCTTGCGTATTTACGTAAAACTAAGACTTTTTGATCTAATATTACGAGCTGGATCACCTACAGCCAGAGCGAAGCGATAATGTTCGATTTCGAAATAAAGCGACTTTGCATTCGATGGGAGCTTGTTTGGCAGCTCGAATCGCACGAATCTTGCAAATTTACGTAAAACTGAGGCTTTTTGATCTAATATTACGAGCTGGATCACCTACAGCCAGAGCGAAGCACTAATGTTCGATTTCGATATAAAGCGAATTTGCATTCAATTGGGGCTTGATTGGCGGCTCGAAACGCATGAATTGCGTATTTACGTAAAACTAAGGCTTTTTCATCTCCTATTACGAGCTGGAACACCTACAGCCGAAGCAAAACGCTAATGTTCGATTTCTTGTTTAGCGGCTCGAAACGCATGAATCTTGCGTATGAATATAAAACTAAGGCTTTTTCAACTCATATTACGAGCTGGAACACCTACAGCTGAAGCAACAAAACGCTAATGTTCGATTTCGATATAAAGCGACTTTGCATTCGATGGCGGCTGGTTTGGCAGCTCGAAACGCATGAATCTTGCTTATGAATATAAAACTAAGGCTTTTTCAACTCATATTACGAGCTGGAACACCTACAGCTGAAGCAAAACGCTAATGTTCGATTTCGATATAAAGCGACTTTGCATTCGATAGGAGCTTGTTTGGCAGCTAGAAATGCAAAAATCTTGCGAATTTACGTAAAACTGAGGCTTTTTGATCTAATATTACGAGCTGGAACTCCTACAGCAGAAGCAAAACGCTATCGTTCGATTTCGATATAAAGCGACTTTGCATTCGATGGGAGCTTGTTTGGCAGCTAGAAATGCAAAAATCTTGCGAATTTACGTAAAACTGAGGCTTTTTGATCTAATATTACGAGCTGGAACTCCTACAGCAGAAGCAAAATTCTATCGTTCGATTTCCATATAAAGCGACTTTGCATTCGATGGGAGCTTGTTTGGCGGCTCGAAACGCATAAATCTCGCGTATTTACGTAAAACTAAGGCTTTTCTATTTCATATTACGAGCTGGAATACCTACAACCGATGCAAAACGCTAATGTTCGATTTCGATATAAAGCGAATTTGCATTCGATGGGGGCTTGTCTGGCACCTCGAATCGCACGAATCTTGGGTATTTACGTAAAACTAAGGCTTTTTGATCTAATATTACGAGCTGGATCACCTACAGCCAGAGCGAAGCGCTTATGTTCGATTTCGATATAAAGCGAATTTGCATTCGATGGGGGCTTGTTTGGTGGCTCGAAACGCATGAATCTTGCGTAATTACTTAAAACTAAGGATTTTTGATCTCATATTACGAGCTGGAACTCCTACAGCAGAAGCAAAACGCTATCGTTCGATTTCGATATAAAGCGACTTTGCATTCGATAGGAGCTTGTTTGGCAGCTAGAAATGCAAAAATCTTGCGAATTTACGTAAAACTGAGGCTTTTTGATCTAATATTACGAGCTGGAACTCCTACAGCAGAAGCAAAACGCTATCGTTCGATTTCGATATAAAGCGACTTTGCATTCGATGGGAGCTTGTTTGGCAGCTAGAAATGCAAAAATCTTGCGAATTTACGTAAAACTGAGGCTTTTTGATCTAATATTACGAGCTGGAACTCCTACAGCAGAAGCAAAACGCTATCGTTCGATTTCGATATAAAGCGACTTTGCATTCGATGGGAGCTTGTTTGGCGGCTCGAAACGCATAAATCTCGCGTATTTACGTAAAACTAAGGCTTTTCTATTTCATATTACGAGCTGGAATACCTACAACCGATGCAAAACGCTAATGTTCGATTTCGATATAAAGCGAATTTGCATTTGATGGGAGCTTGCTTGGCAGCTCGAAACGCAGGAATCTTGCGTCATTACGTGAAACTAAGGCTTTTGATCTCATATTACGAGTTGGAACAACTACAGCCGAAGCAAAACGCTAATGTTCGATTTCGATATAAAGCGAATTTGCATTCGATGGGGGCTTGTTTGGTGGCTCGAAACGCATGAATCTTGCGTAATTACGTAAAACTAAGACTTTTTGATCTAATATTACGAGCTGGATCACCTACAGCCAGAGCGAAGCGATAATGTTCGATTTCGAAATAAAGCGACTTTGCATTCGATGGGAGCTTGTTTGGCAGCTCGAATCGCACGAATCTTGCAAATTTACGTAAAACTGAGGCTTTTTGATCTAATATTACGAGCTGGATCACCTACAGCCAGAGCGAAGCACTAATGTTCGATTTCGATATAAAGCGAATTTGCATTCAATTGGGGCTTGATTGGCGGCTCGAAACGCATGAATTGCGTATTTACGTAAAACTAAGGCTTTTTCATCTCCTATTACGAGCTGGAACACCTACAGCCGAAGCAAAACGCTAATGTTCGATTTCTTGTTTAGCGGCTCGAAACGCATGAATCTTGCGTATGAATATCAAACTAAGGCTTTTTCAACTCATATTACGAGCTGGAACACCTACAGCTGAAGCAACAAAACGCTAATGTTCGATTTCGATATAAAGCGACTTTGCATTCTATGGCGGCTGGTTTGGCGGCTCGAAACGCATGAATCTTGCTTATGAATATAAAACTAAGGCTTTTTCAACTCATATTACGAGCTGGAACACCTACAGCTGAAGCAAAACGCTAATGTTCGATTTCGATATAAAGCGACTTTGCATTCGATAGGAGCTTGTTTGGCGGCTCGAAACGCATAAATCTCGCGTATTTACGTACAACTAAGGCTTTTCTATTTCATATTACGAGTTGGAATACCTACAACCGATGCAAAACGCTAATGTTCGATTTCGATATAAAGCGAATTTGCATTTGATGGGAGCTTGCTTGGCAGCTCGAAACGCAGGAATCTTGCGTCATCACGTGAAACTAAGGCTTTTGATCTCATATTACGAGTTGGAACAACTACAGCCGAAGCAAAACGCTAATGTTCGATTTCGATATAAAGCGAATTTGCATTCGATGGGGGTTTGTTTGGTGGCTCGAAACGCATGAATCTTGCGTAATTACGTAAAACTAAGGGTTTTTGATCTCATATTACGAGCTGGAACTCCTACAGCCAAAGCAAAACGCTAATGTTCGACTTCGATATAAAGCGACTTTGCATTCGATGGGAGCTTCTTTGGCGACTCGAATCGCATGAATCTTGCGTATTTACGTAAAACTAAGACTTTTTGATCTAATATTACGAGCTGGATCACCTACAGCCAGAGCGAAGCGATAATGTTCGATTTCGAAATAAAGCGACTTTGCATTCGATGGGAGCTTGTTTGGCAGCCGAATCGCACGAATCTTGCAAATTTACGTAAAACTGAGGCTTTTTGATCTAATATTACGAGCTGGATCACCTACAGCCAGAGCGAAGCACTAATGTTCGATTTCGATATAAAGCGAATTTGCATTCAATTGGGGCTTGATTGGCGGCTCGAAACGCATGAATTGCGTATTTACGTAAAACTAAGGCTTTTTCATCTCCTATTACGAGCTGGAACACCTACAGCCGAAGCAAAACGCTAATGTTCGATTTCTTGTTTAGCGGCTCGAAACGCATGAATCTTGCGTATGAATATAAAACTAAGGCTTTTTCAACTCATATTACGAGCTGGAACACCTACAGCTGAAGCAACAAAACGCTAATGTTCGATTTCGATATAAAGCGACTTTGCATTCGATGGCGGCTGGTTTGGCGGCTCGAAACGCATGAATCTTGCTTATGAATATAAAACTAAGGCTTTTTCAACTCATATTACGAGCTGGAACACCTACAGCTGAAGCAAAACGCTAATGTTCGATTTCGATATAAAGCGACTTTGCATTCGATAGGAGCTTGTTTGGCAGCTAGAAATGCAAAAATCTTGCGAATTTACGTAAAACTGAGACTTTTTGATCTAATATTACGAGCTGGAACTCCTACAGCAGAAGCAAAACGCTATCGTTCGATTTCGATATAAAGCGACTTTGCATTCGATGGGAGCTTGTTTGGCGGCTCGAAACGCATAAATCTCGCGTATTTACGTAAAACTAAGGCTTTTCTATTTCATATTACGAGCTGGAATACCTACAACCGATGCAAAACGCTAATGTTCGATTTCGATATAAAGCGAATTTGCATTTGATGGGAGCTTGCTTGGCAGCTCGAAACGCAGGAATCTTGCGTCATCACGTGAAACTAAGGCTTTTGATCTCATATTACGAGTTGGAACAACTACAGCCGAAGCAAAACGCTAATGTTCGATTTCGATATAAAGCGAATTTGCATTCGATGGGGGCTTGTTTGGTGGCTCGAAACGCATGAATCTTGCGTAATTACGTAAAACTAAGGGTTTTTGATCTCATATTACGAGCTGGAACTCCTACAGCCAAAGCAAAACGCTAATGTTCGACTTCGATATAAAGCGACTTTGCATTCGATGGGAGCTTCTTTGGCGACTCGAATCGCATGAATCTTGCGTATTTACGTAAAACTAAGACTTTTTGATCTAATATTACGAGCTGGATCACCTACAGCCAGAGCGAAGCGATAATGTTCGATTTCGAAATAAAGCGACTTTGCATTCGATGGGAGCTTGTTTGGCAGCTCGAATCGCACGAATCTTGCAAATTTACGTAAAACTGAGGCTTTTTGATCTAATATTACGAGCTGGATCACCTACAGCCAGAGCGAAGCACTAATGTTCGATTTCGATATAAAGCGAATTTGCATTCAATTGGGGCTTGATTGGCGGCTCGAAACGCATGAATTGCGTATTTACGTAAAACTAAGGCTTTTTCATCTCCTATTACGAGCTGGAACACCTACAGCCGACGCAAAACGCTAATGTTCGATTTCTTGTTTAGCGGCTCGAAACGCATGAATCTTGCGTATGAATATAAAACTAAGGCTTTTTCAACTCATATTACGAGCTGGAACACCTACAGCTGAAGCAACAAAACGCTAATGTTCGATTTCGATATAAAGCGACTTTGCATTCGATGGCGGCTGGTTTGGCGGCTCGAAACGCATGAATCTTGCTTATGAATATAAAACTAAGGCTTTTTCAACTCATATTACGAGCTGGAACACCTACAGCTGAAGCAAAACGCTAATGTTCGATTTCGATATAAAGCGACTTTGCATTCGATAGGAGCTTGTTTGGCAGCTAGAAATGCAAAAATCTTGCGAATTTACGTAAAACTGAGGCTTTTTGATCTAATATTACGAGGTGGAACTCCTACAGCAGAAGCAAAACGCTATCGTTCGATTTCGATATAAAGCGACTTTGCATTCGATGGGAGCTTGTTTGGCAGCTAGAAATGCAAAAATCTTGCGAATTTACGTAAAACTGAGGCTTTTTGATCTAATATTACGAGCTGGAACTCCTACAGCAGAAGCAAAACGCTATCGTTCGATTTCGATATAAAGCGACTTTGCATTCGATGGGAGCTTGTTTGGCGGCTCGAAACGCATAAATCTCGCGTATTTACGTAAAACTAAGGCTTTTCTATTTCATATTACGAGCTGGAATACCTACAACCGATGCAAAACGCTAATGTTCGATTTCGATATAAAGCGAATTTGCATTTGATGGGAGCTTGCTTGGCAGCTCGAAACGCAGGAATCTTGCGTCATTACGTGAAACTAAGGCTTTTGATCTCATATTACGAGTTGGAACAACTACAGCCGAAGCAAAACGCTAATGTTCGATTTCGATATAAAGCGAATTTGCATTCGATGGGGGCTTGTTTGGTGGCTCGAAACGCATGAATCTTGCGTAATTACGTAAAACTAAGACTTTTCTATCTCTTATTACGAGCCGGAACGCCTGGAGCCAACGCAAAACGCAAGTGTTCGATTTCGATATACAGCGAATTTGCATTCGATGGGGGCTTGTTTGGTGGCTCGGAACGCATGAATCTTGCGTAATTACGTAAAACTAAGGGTTTTTGATCTCATATTACGAGCTGGAACTCCTACAGCCAAAGCAAAACGCTAATGTTCGACTTCGATATAAAGCGACTTTGCATTCGATGGGAGCTTCTTTGGCGACTCGAATCGCATGAATCTTGCGTATTTACGTAAAACTAAGACTTTTTGATCTAATATTACGAGCTGGATCACCTACAGCCAGAACGAAGCGATAATGTTCGATTTCGAAATAAAGCGACTTTGCATTCGATGGGAGCTTGTTTGGCAGCTCGAATCGCACGAATCTTGCAAATTTACGTAAAACTGAGGCTTTTTGATCTAATATTACGAGCTGGATCACCTACAGCCAGAGCGAAGCACTAATGTTCGATTTCGATATAAAGCGAATTTGCATTCAATTGGGGCTTGATTGGCGGCTCGAAACGCATGAATTGCGTATTTACGTAAAACTAAGGCTTTTTCATCTCCTATTACGAGCTGGAACACCTACAGCCGAAGCAAAACGCTAATGTTCGATTTCTTGTTTAGCGGCTCGAAACGCATGAATCTTGCGTATGAATATCAAACTAAGGCTTTTTCAACTCATATTACGAGCTGGAACACCTACAGCTGAAGCAACAAAACGCTAATGTTCGATTTCGATATAAAGCGACTTTGCATTCGATGGCGGCTGGTTTGGCGGCTCGAAACGCATGAATCTTGCTTATGAATATAAAACTAAGGCTTTTTCAACTCATATTACGAGCTGGAACACCTACAGCTGAAGCAAAACGCTAATGTTCGATTTCGATATAAAGCGACTTTGCATTCGATAGGAGCTTGTTTGGCGGCTCGAAACGCATAAATCTCGCGTATTTACGTACAACTAAGGCTTTTCTATTTCATATTACGAGCTGGAATACCTACAACCGATGCAAAACTCTAATGTTCGATTTCGATATAAAGCGAATTTGCATTTGATGGGAGCTTGCTTGGCAGCTCGAAACGCAGGAATCTTGCGTCATCACGTGAAACTAAGGCTTTTGATCTCATATTACGAGTTGGAACAACTACAGCCGAAGCAAAACGCTAATGTTCGATTTCGATATAAAGCGAATTTGCATTCGATGGGGGCTTGTTTGGTGGCTCGAAACGCATGAATCTTGCGTAATTACGTAAAACTAAGGGTTTTTGATCTCATATTACGAGCTGGAACTCCTACAGCCAAAGCAAAACGCTAATGTTCGACTTCGATATAAAGCGACTTTGCATTCGATGGGAGCTTCTTTGGCGACTCGAATCGCATGAATCTTGCGTATTTACGTAAAACTAAGACTTTTTGATCTAATATTACGAGCTGGATCACCTACAGCCAGAGCGAAGCGATAATGTTCGATTTCGAAATAAAGCGACTTTGCATTCGATGGGAGCTTGTTTGGCAGCTCGAATCGCACGAATCTTGCAAATTTACGTAAAACTGAGGCTTTTTGATCTAATATTACGAGCTGGATCACCTACAGCCAGAGCGAAGCACTAATGTTCGATTTCGATATAAAGCGAATTTGCATTCAATTGGGGCTTGATTGGCGGCTCGAAACGCATGAATTGCGTATTTACGTAAAACTAAGGCTTTTTCATCTCCTATTACGAGCTGGAACACCTACAGCCGAAGCAAAACGCTAATGTTCGATTTCGATATAAAGCGACTTTGCATTCGATAGGAGCTTGTTTGGCAGCTAGAAATGCAAAAATCTTGCGAATTTACGTAAAACTGAGGCTTTTTGATCTAATATTACGAGCTGGAACTCCTACAGCAGAAGCAAAACGCTATCGTTCGATTTCGATATAAAGCGACTTTGCATTCGATGGGAGCTTGTTTGGCAGCTAGAAATGCAAAAATCTTGCGAATTTACGTAAAACTGAGGCTTTTTGATCTAATATTACGAGCTGGAACTCCTACAGCAGAAGCAAAATTCTATCGTTCGATTTCCATATAAAGCGACTTTGCATTCGATGGGAGCTTGTTTGGCGGCTCGAAACGCATAAATCTCGCGTATTTACGTAAAACTAAGGCTTTTCTATTTCATATTACGAGCTGGAATACCTACAACCGATGCAAAACGCTAATGTTCGATTTCGATATAAAGCGAATTTGCATTCGATGGGGGCTTGTCTGGCATCTCGAATCGCACGAATCTTGGGTATTTACGTAAAACTAAGGCTTTTTGATCTAATATTACGAGCTGGATCACCTACAGCCAGAGCGAAGCGCTTATGTTCGATTTCGATATAAAGCGAATTTGCATTCGATGGGGGCTTGTTTGGTGGCTCGAAACGCATGAATCTTGCGTAATTACTTAAAACTAAGGATTTTTGATCTCATATTACGAGCTGGAACTCCTACAGCAGAAGCAAAACGCTATCGTTCGATTTCGATATAAAGCGACTTTGCATTCGATAGGAGCTTGTTTGGCAGCTAGAAATGCAAAAATCTTGCGAATTTACGTAAAACTGAGGCTTTTTGATCTAATATTACGAGCTGGAACTCCTACAGCAGAAGCAAAACGCTATCGTTCGATTTCGATATAAAGCGACTTTGCATTCGATGGGAGCTTGTTTGGCAGCTAGAAATGCAAAAATCTTGCGAATTTACGTAAAACTGAGGCTTTTTGATCTAATATTACGAGCTGGAACTCCTACAGCAGAAGCAAAACGCTATCGTTCGATTTCGATATAAAGCGACTTTGCATTCGATGGGAGCTTGTTTGGCGGCTCGAAACGCATAAATCTCGCGTATTTACGTAAAACTAAGGCTTTTCTATTTCATATTACGAGCTGGAATACCTACAACCGATGCAAAACGCTAATGTTCGATTTCGATATAAAGCGAATTTGCATTTGATGGGAGCTTGCTTGGCAGCTCGAAACGCAGGAATCTTGCGTCATTACGTGAAACTAAGGCTTTTGATCTCATATTACGAGTTGGAACAACTACAGCCGAAGCAAAACGCTAATGTTCGATTTCGATATAAAGCGAATTTGCATTCGATGGGGGCTTGTTTGGTGGCTCGAAACGCATGAATCTTGCGTAATTACGTAAAACTAAGACTTTTCTATCTCTTATTACGAGCCGGAACGCCTGGAGCCAACGCAAAACGCAAGTGTTCGATTTCGATATAAAGCGAATTTGCATTCGATGGGGGCTTGTTTGGTGGCTCGGAACGCATGAATCTTGCGTAATTACGTAAAACTAAGGGTTTTTGATCTCATATTACGAGCTGGAACTCCTACAGCCAAAGCAAAACGCTAATGTTCGACTTCGATATAAAGCGACTTTGCATTCGATGGGAGCTTCTTTGGCGACTCGAATCGCATGAATCTTGCGTATTTACGTAAAACTAAGACTTTTTGATCTAATATTACGAGCTGGATCACCTACAGCCAGAGCGAAGCGATAATGTTCGATTTCGAAATAAAGCGACTTTGCATTCGATGGGAGCTTGTTTGGCAGCTCGAATCGCACGAATCTTGCAAATTTACGTAAAACTGAGGCTTTTTGATCTAATATTACGAGCTGGATCACCTACAGCCAGAGCGAAGCACTAATGTTCGATTTCGATATAAAGCGAATTTGCATTCAATTGGGGCTTGATTGGCGGCTCGAAACGCATGAATTGCGTATTTACGTAAAACTAAGGCTTTTTCATCTCCTATTACGAGCTGGAACACCTACAGCCGAAGCAAAACGCTAATGTTCGATTTCTTGTTTAGCGGCTCGAAACGCATGAATCTTGCGTATGAATATCAAACTAAGGCTTTTTCAACTCATATTACGAGCTGGAACACCTACAGCTGAAGCAACAAAACGCTAATGTTCGATTTCGATATAAAGCGACTTTGCATTCGATGGCGGCTGGTTTGGCGGCTCGAAACGCATGAATCTTGCTTATGAATATAAAACTAAGGCTTTTTCAACTCATATTACGAGCTGGAACACCTACAGCTGAAGCAAAACGCTAATGTTCGATTTCGATATAAAGCGACTTTGCATTCGATAGGAGCTTGTTTGGCGGCTCGAAACGCATAAATCTCGCGTATTTACGTACAACTAAGGCTTTTCTATTTCATATTACGAGTTGGAATACCTACAACCGATGCAAAACGCTAATGTTCGATTTCGATATAAAGCGAATTTGCATTTGATGGGAGCTTGCTTGGCAGCTCGAAACGCAGGAATCTTGCGTCATCACGTGAAACTAAGGCTTTTGATCTCATATTACGAGTTGGAACAACTACAGCCGAAGCAAAACGCTAATGTTCGATTTCGATATAAAGCGAATTTGCATTCGATGGGGGTTTGTTTGGTGGCTCGAAACGCATGAATCTTGCGTAATTACGTAAAACTAAGGGTTTTTGATCTCATATTACGAGCTGGAACTCCTACAGCCAAAGCAAAACGCTAATGTTCGACTTCGATATAAAGCGACTTTGCATTCGATGGGAGCTTCTTTGGCGACTCGAATCGCATGAATCTTGCGTATTTACGTAAAACTAAGACTTTTTGATCTAATATTACGAGCTGGATCACCTACAGCCAGAGCGAAGCGATAATGTTCGATTTCGAAATAAAGCGACTTTGCATTCGATGGGAGCTTGTTTGGCAGCCGAATCGCACGAATCTTGCAAATTTACGTAAAACTGAGGCTTTTTGATCTAATATTACGAGCTGGATCACCTACAGCCAGAGCGAAGCACTAATGTTCGATTTCGATATAAAGCGAATTTGCATTCAATTGGGGCTTGATTGGCGGCTCGAAACGCATGAATTGCGTATTTACGTAAAACTAAGGCTTTTTCATCTCCTATTACGAGCTGGAACACCTACAGCCGAAGCAAAACGCTAATGTTCGATTTCTTGTTTAGCGGCTCGAAACGCATGAATCTTGCGTATGAATATAAAACTAAGGCTTTTTCAACTCATATTACGAGCTGGAACACCTACAGCTGAAGCAACAAAACGCTAATGTTCGATTTCGATATAAAGCGACTTTGCATTCGATGGCGGCTGGTTTGGCGGCTCGAAACGCATGAATCTTGCTTATGAATATAAAACTAAGGCTTTTTCAACTCATCTTACGAGCTGGAACACCTACAGCTGAAGCAAAACGCTAATGTTCGATTTCGATATAAAGGGTAGCCCTTCTTTACCGCACAATTCTTTCCACCACAGCACCGATCCAACACATTCGTTTCTCCACAAATTCTATAGCACACACGTCTTTTACTTCACATTTTTAACGTACACACGCGTTTTCCACGACATTTCGATACTACACATTTCGATTATACACATTGCTTGCCGCTCAAACCATTTGAACGCACTAATTTTACCGCGCGAACAGATACGCCACAGTCTCGAACCAACACATTTATTTCTCCACAAATCCAGTCGTTCACGCTGGCTTTCCTTCACATTTTTAACGTGCACACGCGTTTTCCACGACATTTTGATACTACACATTTCGATTATACACATTGCTTGCCGCTCAAACCATTTGAACGCACTAATTTTACCGCGCAACTCGATACGCGACAGTCTCGAGCCAACACATTTACTTCTCCACAAACCTGATCGTAGACACTGCGATTCCTCCACATTTTTAATGTTCACATGCGTTATCCAAGACATTTCGATTGTCCACATTTCCATTGTACACATGGGTTGGCACACAAACCGTTTGAACGCACGAATTTTACCTCGCTTTTTATTTCAACGCATATCAATTGCACACTTTCTCCTCTACACCTATCGAATTTACGTAAAAATAAGGCTTTTTGATCTCGCATTACGAGCTGAAACGCCAACAGCCGAAGTAAAGCTAAAATGTTCGATTTCGATATAAACCGACTTTGCATTCGTTGTGGACTTGTTTGGCCGTTAGAAACTCAGGAACCTTGCTTATTTACGTAAAACTAAGCCTTTTTGATCTCTCATTACGAGCTGGAACGCCTACAGCCGAAGCAAAGCGCAAATGTTCAATTTCGATATAATCCGACTTTGCATTCGATGGGGGCTTGTTTGGCGGCTTGAAACGCATGAATCTTGCGTAATTACGTAAAACTAAGGCTTTTTGATCTCATATTACGAGCTAGAACTCCTACAGCAGAAGCAAAACGCTAATGTTCGATTTCGAAATAAAGCGACTTTGCATTCGATGGGGGCTCGTTTGGTGGCTCGAAACGCATGAATCTTGCGTAACTACATAAAACTAAGGCGTTTTGATCTAATATTACGAGCTGGAACACCTACAGCCGAAGCAAAATGCTAATGTTCAATTTCGATATAAAGCGACTTTGCATTCGATGGGGGCTTGTTTGGCGGCTCGAAACGCATGAATCTTGCGTATTTACGTAAAACTAATGCTTTTTGATCTCATATTACGAGCTGGAACACCTACAGCCGAAGCAAAACGCTAATGTTCGATTTCGAAATAAAGCGACTTTGCATTCGATGGGAGCTTGTTTGGCAGCTCGAATCGCACGAATCTTGCGTATTTACGTAAAACTAAGGCTATTTGATCTAATATTACGAGCTGGATCACCTACAGCCAGAGCAAAACGCTAATGTTCGATTTCGAAAGAAAGCGACTTTGCATTCGATGGGGGCTTGTTTGGTGGCTCGAAACGCATGAATCTTGCGTAATTACGTAAAACTAAGGCTTTTTGATCTAATATTACGAGCTGGATCATCTACAGCCAGAGCGAAGCGCTAATGTTCGATTTCGATATAAAGCGAATTTGCATGCGATGGGGGCTTGTTGGCGGCTCGAAACGCATAAATCTCGCGTATTTACGTACAACTAAGGCTTTTCTATTTCATATTACGAGCTGGAATACCTACAACCGATGCAAAACGCTAATGTTCGATTTCGATATAAAGCGAATTTGCATTCGATGGGGGCTTGTCTGGTACCTCGAATCGCATGAATCTTGCGTAATTACGTAAAACTAAGGATTTTTGATCTCATATTACGAGCTGGAACTCCTACAGCAGAAGCAAAACGCTAATGTTCGATTTCGATATAAAGCGACTTTGAATTCGATGGGAGCTTGTTTGGCGGCTCGAAACGCATAAATCTTGCGTATTTACGTAAAACTAAGGCTTTTTGATCTAATATTACGAGCTGGATCACCTACAGCCAGAGCGAAGCGCTAATGTTCGATTTCGATATAAAGCGAATTTGCATGCGATGGGGGCTTGTTGGTGGCTCGAAACGCATGAATCTTGCGAAATTACGTGAAACTAAGGCTTTTGATCTCATATTACGAGCTGGAACTCCTACAGCAGAAGCAAAACGTTAATGTTCGATTTCGAAATAAAGCGACTTTGCATTCGATGGGAGCTTGTTTGGCAGCTCGAATCGCACGAATCTTGCGTATTTACGTAAAACTAAGGCTATTTGATCTAATATTACGAGCTGGAACACCTACAGCCGAAGCAAAACTCTAATGTTCGATTTCGATATAAAGCGACTTTGCATTCGATGGCGGCTGGTTTGGCAGCTCGAAACGCATGAATCTTGCGTATTTGCATAAAACTAAGGCTTTTTCATCTCATATTACGAGCTGGATCACCTACAGCCAAAGCAAAAGGCTAATGTTTGATTTCGATATAAAGCGAATTTGCATTCGATAGGAGCTTGTTTGGCAGCTAGAAATGCAAAAATCTTGCGTATTTACCTAAAACTAAGGCTTTTTGATCTCATATTACGAGCTGGAACACCTACAGCAGAAGCAAAACGCTAATGTTCGATTTCGAAATAAAGCGACTTTGCATTCGATGGGAGCTTGATTGGCGGCTCGAATCGCATAAATCTCGCGTATTTACGTACAACTAAGGCTTTTCTATCTCTTATTACGAGCCGGAACGCCTGGAGCCAACCCAAAACGCAAGTGTTCGATTTCGATATAAAGCGACTTTGCATTCGATGGGGGCTTGTCTTGCACCTCGAATCGCATGAATCTTGCGTATTTACGTAAAACTAATGCTTTTTGATCTCATATTACGAGCTGGAACACCTACAGCCGAAGCAAAACGCTAATGTTCGATTTCGAAATAAAGCGACTTTGCATTCGATGGGAGCTTGTTTGGCAGCTCGAATCGCACGAATCTTGCGTATTTACGTAAAACTAAGGCTATTTGATCTAATATTACGAGCTGGATCACCTACAGCCAGAGCAAAACGCTAATGTTCGATTTCGAAAGAAAGCGACTTTGCATTCGATGGGGGCTTGTTTGGTGGCTCGAAACGCATGAATCTTGCGTAATTACGTAAAACTAAGGCTTTTTGATCTAATATTACGAGCTGGATCACCTACAGCCAGAGCGAAGCGCTAATGTTCGATTTCGATATAAAGCGAATTTGCATGCGATGGGGGCTTGTTGGCGGCTCGAAACGCATAAATCTCGCGTATTTACGTACAACTAAGGCTTTTCTATTTCATATTACGAGCTGGAATACCTACAACCGATGCAAAACGCTAATGTTCGATTTCGATATAAAGTGAATTTGCATTCGATGGGGGCTTGTCTGGCACCTCGAATCGCATGAATCTTGCGTAATTACGTAAAACTAAGGATTTTTGATCTCATATTACGAGCTGGAACTCCTACAGCAGAAGCAAAAGGCTAATGTTCGATTTCGATATAAAGCGACTTTGAATTCGATGGGAGCTTGTTTGGCGGCTCGAAACGCATAAATCTTGCGTATTTACGTAAAACTAAGGCTTTTTGATCTAATATTACGAGCTGGATCACCTACAGCCAGAGCGAAGCGCTAATGTTCGATTTCGATATAAAGCGAATTTGCATGCGATGGGGGCTTGTTGGTGGCTCGAAACGCATGAATCTTGCGAAATTACGTGAAACTAAGGCTTTTGATCTCATATTACGAGCTGGAACTCCTACAGCAGAAGCAAAACGCTAATGTTCGATTTCGAAATAAAGCGACTTTGCATTCGATGGGAGCTTGTTTGGCGGCTCGAAACGCATAAAGCTCGCGTATTTATGTAAAACTAAGGCTTTTCTATCTCTTATTACGAGCCGGAACGTCTGGAGCCAACGCAAAAAGCAAGTGTTCGATTTCGATATAAAGCGAATTTGCATTCGATGGGGGCTTGTTTGGTGGCTCGAAACGCATGAATCTTGCGAAATTACGTGAAACTAAGGCTTTTGATCTCATATTACGAGCTGGAACTCCTACAGCAGGAGCAAAACGCTAATGTTCGATTTCGAAATAAAGCGACTTTGCATTCGATGGGAGCTTGTTTGGCAGCTCGAATCGCACGAATCTTGCGTATTTACGTAAAACTAAGGCTATTTGATCTAATATTACGAGCTGGAACACCTACAGCCGAAGCAAAACTCTAATGTTCGATTTCGATATAAAGCGACTTTGCATTCGATGGCGGCTGGTTTGGCGGCTCGAAACGCATGAATCTTGCGTATTTGCATAAAACTAAGGCTTTTTCATCTCATATTACGAGCTGGATCACCTACAGCCAAAGCAAAAGGCTAATGTTTGATTTCGATATAAAGCGAATTTGCATTCGATGGGGGCTTGTTTGGTGGCTCAAAACGCATGAATCTTGCGTAATTACGTAAAACTAAGGATTTTTGATCTCATATTACGCTGGATCACCTACAGCCAGAGCGAAGCGCTTGTGTTCGATTTCGATATAAAGCGAATTTGCATTCGATGAGGGCTTGTTTGGCAGCTCGAAACGCATGAATCTTGCGTATGAATATAAAACTAAGGCTTTTTCAACTCATGTTACGAGCTGGAACACCTACAGCTGAAGCAAAACGCTAATGTTCGATTTCGATATAAAGCGACTTTGCATTCGATGGGAGCTTGTTTGGCGGCTCGAAACGCATGAATCTTGCTTATGAATATAAAACTAAGGCTTTTTCAACTCATATTACGAGCTGGAACACCTACAGCTGAAGCAAAACGCTAATGTTCGATTTCGAAATAAAGCGACTTTGCATTCGATGGGAGCTTGTTTGGCGGCTCGAAACGCATAAATCTCGCGTATTTACGTACAACTAAGGCTTTTCTATCTCTTATTACGAACCGGAACGCCTGGAGCCAACGCAAAACGCAAGTGTTCGATTTCGATATAAAGCGAATTTGCATTCGATGGGGGCTTGTTTGGTGGCTCGAAACGCATGAATCTTGCGTAATTACGTAAAACTAAGGCTTTTTAATCCCATATTACGAGCTGGAACTCCTACAGCTAAAGCAAAACGCTAATGTTCGATTTCGATATAAAGCGACTTTGCATTCGATGGGGGCTTGTTTGGCGGCTTGAAACGCATGAATCTTGCGTAATTACGTAAAACTAAGGCTTTTTGATCTCATATTACGAGCTAGAACTCCTACAGCAGAAGCAAAACGCGAATGTTCGATTTCGATATAAAGCGAATTTGCATTCGAAGGGGGCTTGTTTGGTGGCTCGAAACGCATGAATCTTGCGTAATTACGTAAAACTAAGGCTTTTTGATCTCATATTACGAGCTGGAACTCCTACAGCAGAAGCAAAACGCTAATGTTCGATTTCGAAACAAAGCGACTTTGCATTCGATGGGAGCTTGTTTGGCAGCTCGAAATGCAAAAATCTTGCGTATTTACGTAAAACTAAGTCTTTTTGATCTCATATTACGAGCTGGAACACCTACAGCAAAATCAAAACGCTAATGTTCGATTTCGAAATAAAGCGACTTTGCATTCGATGGGGGCTCGTTTGGTGGCTCGAAACGCATGAATCTTGCGTAACTACATAAAACTAAGGCGTTTTGATCTAATATTACGAGCAGGAACACCTACAGCCGAAGCAAAATGCTAATGTTCGATTTCGATATAAAGCGAATTTGCATTCGATGGGGGCTTGTTTGGTGGCTCGAAACGCATGAATCTTGCGTAATTACTTAAAACTAAGGCTTTTTGATCTCATATTACGAACTGGAACTCCTACAGCAGAAGCAAAACGCTAATGTTTGATTTCGAAATAAAGCGACTTTGCATTCGATGGGAGCTTGTTTGGCAGCTCGAATCGCACGAATCTTGCGTATTTACGTAAAACTAAGGCTTTTTGATCTAATATTACGAGCTGGATCACCTACAGCCAGAGCGAAGCGCTTATGTTCGATTTCGATATAAAGCGAATTTGCATTCGATGAGGGCTTGTTTGGCAGCTCGAAACGCATGAATCTTGCGTATTTACATAAAACTAAGGATTTTTGGTCTCATATTACGAGCTGGAACACCTACAGCAGAAGCAAAACGCTAATGTTCGATTTCGATATAAAGCGAATTTGCATTCGATGAGGGCTTGTTTGGCAGCTCGAAACGCATGAATCTTGCATATTTACATAAAACGAAGTCTATTTGATCCAATATTACGAGCTGGAACTCCTACAGCAGAAGCAAAACGCTAATGTTCGATTTCGATATAAAGCGACTTTGCATTCGATGGGAGCTTGTTTGGCGGCTTGAAACGCATGAATCTTGCGTAATTACGTAAAACTAAGGCTTTTTGATCTCATATTACGAGCTAGAACTCCTACAGCAGAAGCAAAACGCGAATGTTCGATTTCGATATAAAGCGAATTTGCATTCGATGGGGGCTTGTTTGGTGGCTCGAAACGCATGAATCTTGCGTAATTACGTAAAACTAAGGCTTTTTGATCTCATATTACGAGCTGGAACTCCTACAGCAGAAGCAAAACGCTAATGTTCGATTTCGAAACAAAGCGACTTTGCATTCGATGGGAGCTTGTTTGGCAGCTCGAAATGCAAAAATCTTGCGTATTTACGTAAAACTAAGTCTTTTTGATCTCATATTACGAGCTGGAACACCTACAGCAAAATCAAAACGCTAATGTTCGATTTCGAAATAAAGCGACTTTGCATTCGATGGGGGCTCGTTTGGTGGCTCGAAACGCATGAATCTTGCGTAACTACATAAAACTAAGGCGTTTTGATCTAATATTACGAGCAGGAACACCTACAGCCGAAGCAAAATGCTAATGTTCGATTTCGATATAAAGCGAATTTGCATTCGATGGGGGCTTGTTTGGTGGCTCGAAACGCATGAATCTTGCGTAATTACGTAAAACTAAGGCTTTTTGATCTCATATTACGAACTGGAACTCCTACAGCAGAAGCAAAACGCTAATGTTTGATTTCGAAATAAAGCGACTTTGCATTCGATGGGAGCTTGTTTGGCAGCTCGAATCGCACGAATCTTGCGTATTTACGTAAAACTAAGGCTTTTTGATCTAATATTACGAGCTGGATCACCTACAGCCAGAGCGAAGCGCTTATGTTCGATTTCGATATAAAGCGAATTTGCATTCGATGAGGGCTTGTTTGGCAGCTCGAAACGCATGAATCTTGCGTATTTACATAAAACTAAGGATTTTTGGTCTCATATTACGAGCTGGAACACCTACAGCAGAAGCAAAACGCTAATGTTCGATTTCGATATAAAGCGAATTTGCATTCGATGAGGGCTTGTTTGGCAGCTCGAAACGCATGAATCTTGCATATTTACATAAAACGAAGTCTATTTGATCCAATATTACGAGCTGGAACTCCTACAGCAGAAGCAAAACGCTAATGTTCGATTTCGATATAAAGCGACTTTGCATTCGATGGGAGCTTGTTTGGCGGCTCGAAACGCATAAAGCTCGCGTATTTATGTAAAAGTAAGGCTTTTCTATCTCTTATTACGAGCCGGAACGTCTGGAGCCAACGCAAAAAGCAAGTGTTCGATTTCGATATAAAGCGAATTTGCATTCGATGGGGGCTTGTTTGGCAGCTCGAAACGCCTGAATCTTGCGTATTTGCATAAAACTAAGGCTATTTGATCTCATAACACGAGCTGAAAGACCTACAGCTAAAGCAAAACGCTAATGTTCGATTTCGATATAAAGCGACTTTGCATTCGATGGGGGCTTGTTTGGCGGCTCGAAACGCATAAATCTTGCGTATTTGCATAAAACTAAGGCTTTTTCATCTCATATTACGAGCTGGATCCCCTACAACCAAAGCAAAACGCTAATGTTCGATTTCGATATAAAGCGACTTTGCATTCGATGGGGGCTTGTTTGGTGGCTCAAAACGCATGAATCTTGCGTAATTACGTAAAACTAAGGATTTTTGATCTCATATTACGCTGGATCACCTACAGCCAGAGCGAAGCGCTAATGTTCGATTTCGATATAAAGCGACTTTGAATTCGATGGGAGCTTGTTTGGCGGCTCGAAACGCATAAATCTTGCGTATTTACGTAAAACTAAGGCTTTTTGATCTAATATTACGAGCTGGATCACCTACAGCCAGAGCGAAGCGCTAATGTTCGATTTCGATATAAAGCGAATTTGCATGCGATGGGGGCTTGTTCGTGGCTCGAAACGCATGAATCTTGCGTAATTACGTGAAACTAAGGCTTTTGATCTCATATTACGAGCTGGAACTCCTACAGCAGGAGCAAAACGCTAATGTTCGATTTCGAAATAAAGCGACTTTGCATTCGATGGGAGCTTGTTTGGCAGCTCGAATCGCACGAATCTTGCGTATTTACGTAAAACTAAGGCTATTTGATCTAATATTACGAGCTGGAACACCTACAGCCGAAGCAAAACTCTAATGTTCGATTTCGATATAAAGCGACTTTGCATTCGATGGCGGCTGGTTTGGCGGCTCGAAACGCATGAATCTTGCGTATTTGCATAAAACTAAGGCTTTTTCATCTCATATTACGAGCTGGATCACCTACAGCCAAAGCAAAAGTCTAATGTTTGATTTCGATATAAAGCGAATTTGCATTCGATGGGGGCTTGTTTGGTGGCTCAAAACGCATGATTCTTGCGTAATTACGTAAAACTAAGGATTTTTGATCTCATATTACGCTGGATCACCTACAGCCAGAGCGAAGCGCTTGTGTTCGATTTCGATATAAAGCGAATTTGCATTCGATGAGGGCTTGTTTGGCAGCTCGAAACGCATGAATCTTGCGTATGAATATAAAACTAAGGCTTTTTCAACTCATGTTACGAGCTGGAACACCTACAGCTGAAGCAAAACGCTAATATTCGATTTCGATATAAAGCGACTTTGCATTCGATGGGAGCTTGTTTGGCGGCTCGAAACGCATGAATCTTGCTTATGAATATAAAACTAAGGCTTTTTCAACTCATATTACGAGCTGGAACACCTACAGCTGAAGCAAAACGCTAATGTTCGATTTCGAAATAAAGCGACTTTGCATTCGATGGGAGCTTGTTTGGCGGCTCGAAACGCATAAATCTCGCGTATTTACGTACAACTAAGGCTTTTCTATCTCTTATTACGAACCGGAACGCCTGGAGCCAACGCAAAACGCAAGTGTTCGATTTCGATATAAAGCGAATTTGCATTCGATGGGGGCTTGTTTGGTGGCTCGAAACGCATGAATCTTGCGTAATTACGTAAAACTAAGGCTTTTTAATCCCATATTACGAGCTGGAACTCCTACAGCTAAAGCAAAACGCTAATGTTCGATTTCGATATAAAGCGACTTTGCATTCGATGGGGGCTTGTTTGGCGGCTTGAAACGCATGAATCTTGCGTAATTACGTAAAACTAAGGCTTTTTGATCTCATTTTACGAGCTAGAACTCCTACAGCAGAAGCAAAACGCGAATGTTCGATTTCGATATAAAGCGAATTTGCATTCGATGGGGGCTTGTTTGGTGGCTCGAAACGCATGAATCTTGCGTAATTACGTAAAACTAAGGCTTTTTGATCTCATATTACGAGCTGGAACTCCTACAGCAGAAGCAAAACGCTAATGTTCGATTTCGAAATAAAGCGACTTTGCATTCGATGGGGGCTCGTTTGGTGGCTCGAAACGCATGAATCTTGCGTAACTACATAAAACTAAGGCGTTTTGATCTAATATTACGAGCAGGAACACCTACAGCCGAAGCAAAATGCTAATGTTCGATTTCGATATAAAGCGAATTTGCATTCGATGGGGGCTTGTTTGGTGGCTCGAAACGCATGAATCTTGCGTAATTACGTAAAACTAAGGCTTTTTGATCTCATATTACGAACTGGAACTCCTACAGCAGAAGCAAAACGCTAATGTTTGATTTCGAAATAAAGCGACTTTGCATTCGATGGGAGCTTGTTTGGCAGCTCGAATCGCACGAATCTTGCGTATTTACGTAAAACTAAGGCTTTTTGATCTAATATTACGAGCTGGATCACCTACAGCCAGAGCGAAGCGCTTATGTTCGATTTCGATAACAAGCGAATTTGCATTCGATGAGGGCTTGTTTGGCAGCTCGAAACGCATGAATCTTGCGTATTTACATAAAACTAAGGATTTTTGGTCTCATATTACGAGCTGGAACACCTACAGCAGAAGCAAAACGCTAATGTTCGATTTCGATATAAAGCGAATTTGCATTCGATGAGGGCTTGTTTGGCAGCTCGAAACGCATGAATCTTGCATATTTACATAAAACGAAGTCTATTTGATCCAATATTACGAGCTGGAACTCCTACAGCAGAAGCAAAACGCTAATGTTCGATTTCGATATAAAGCGACTTTGCATTCGATGGGAGCTTGTTTGGCGGCTCGAAACGCATAAAGCTCGCGTATTTATGTAAAAGTAAGGCTTTTCTATCTCTTATTACGAGCCGGAACGTCTGGAGCCAACGCAAAAAGCAAGTGTTCGATTTCGATATAAAGCGAATTTGCATTCGATGGGGGCTTGTTTGGCGGCTCGAAACGCCTGAATCTTGCGTATTTGCATAAAACTAAGGCTTTTTGATCTCATAACACGAGCTGAAAGACCTACAGCTAAAGCAAAACGCTACTGTTCGATTTCGATATAAAGCGACTTTGCATTCGATGGGGGCTTGTTTGGCGGCTCGAAACGCATAAATCTTGCGTATTTGCATAAAACTAAGGCTTTTTCATCTCATATTACGAGCTGGATCCCCTACAACCAAAGCAAAACGCTAATGTTCGATTTCGATATAAAGCGACTTTGCATTCGATGGGGGCTTGTTTGGTGGCTCAAAACGCATGAATCTTGCGTAATTACGTAAAACTAAGGATTTTTGATCTCATATTACGCTGGATCACCTACAGCCAGAGCGAAGCGCTAATGTTCGATTTCGATATAAAGCGACTTTGAATTCGATGGGAGCTTGTTTGGCGGCTCGAAACGCATAAATCTTGCGTATTTACGTAAAACTAAGGCTTTTTGATCTAATATTACGAGCTGGATCACCTACAGCCAGAGCGAAGCGCTAATGTTCGATTTCGATATAAAGCGAATTTGCATGCGATGGGGGCTTGTTCGTGGCTCGAAACGCATGAATCTTGCGAAATTACGTGAAACTAAGGCTTTTGATCTCATATTACGAGCTGGAACTCCTACAGCAGAAGCAAAACGCTAATGTTCGATTTCGAAATAAAGCGACTTTGCATTCGATGGGAGCTTGTTTGGCAGCTCGAATCGCACGAATCTTGCGTATTTGCATAAAACTAAGGCTTTTTCATCTAATATTACGAGCTGGAACACCTACAGCCGAAGCAAAACTCTAATGTTCGATTTCGATATAAAGCGAATTTGCATTCGATAGGAGCTTGTTTGGCAGCTAGAAATGCAAAAACCTTGCGTATTTACCTAAAACTAAGGCTTTTTGATCTCATATTACGAGCTGGAACACCTACAGCAGAAGCAAAACGCTAATGTTCGATTTCGAAATAAAGCGACTTTGCATTCGATGGGAGCTTGTTTGGCGGCTCGAAACGCATAAATCTCGCGTATTTACGTACAACTAAGGCTTTTCTATCTCTTATTACGAGCCGGAACGCCTGGAGCCAACGCAAAACGCAAGTGTTCGATTTCGATATAAAGCGAATTTGCATTCGATGGGGGCTTGTCTGGCACCTCGAATCGCATGAATCTTGCGTATTCACGTAAAAGTAAGGCTTTTTGATCTAATGTTACGAGCTGGAACACCTACAGCCAAAGCAAAAGGCTAATGTTTGATTTCGATATAAAGCGAATTTGCATTCGATGGGAGCTTGTTTGGCAGCTCGAAACGCAGGAATCTTGCGTCATTACGTGAAACTAAGGCTTTTGATCTCATATTACGAGTTGGAACAACTACAGCCGAAGCAAAACGCTAATGTTCGATTTCGAAATAAAGCGACTTTGCATTCGATGGGAGCTTGTTTGGCAGCTCGAATCGTACGAATCTTGCGTATTTACGTAAAACTAAGGCTATTTGATCTAATATTACGAGCTGGAACACCTACAGCCGAAGCAAAACTCTAATGTTCGATTTCGATATAAAGCGACTTTGCATTCGATGGCGGCTGGTTTGGCGGCTCGAAACGCATGAATCTTGCGTATTTGCATAAAACTAAGGCTTTTTCATCTCATATTACGAGCTGGATCCCCTACAGCCAAAGCAAAACGCTAATGTTCTATTTCGATATAAAGCGACTTTGCATTCGATGGGGGCTTGTTTGGTGGCTCAAAACGCATGAATCTTGCGTAATTACGTAAAACTAAGGATTTTTGATCTTATATTACGCTGGATCACCTACAGCCAGAGCGAAGCGCTTGTGTTCGATTTCGATATAAAGCGAATTTGCATTCGATGAGGGCTTGTTTGGCAGATTGAAACGCATGAATCTTGCGTATCTACATAAAACTAAGGCTTTTTGATCTAATATTACGAGCTGGAATAACTACAGCGGAAGCAAAACGCTAATGTTCGATTTCGATATAAAGCGACTTTGCATTCGATGGGAGCTTGTTTGGCGGCTCGAAACGCATAAATCTCGCGTTTTTTCGTAAAACTAAGGCTTTTCTATTTCATATTACGAGCTGGAATACCTACAGCCAAAGCAAAACACTAATGTTCGATTTCGATATAAAGCGAATTTGCATTCGATGGGGGCTCGTTTGGTGGCTCGAAACGCATGAATCTTGCGTAACTACATAAAACTAAGGCGTTTTGATCTAATATTACGAGCTGGAACACCTACAGCCGATCAAAACGCTAATGTTCGATTTCGATATAAAGCGAATTTGCATTCGATGGGCTCTTGTTTGGCTGTTCGAAACGCATGAATCTTGCGTATCTACGTAAAACTAAGGCTTTTTGATCTCATATTACGAGCTGGAACACCTACAGCAAAAGCAAAACGCTAATGTTCGATTTCGAAATTAAGCGACTTTGCATTCGATGGGGGCTCGTTTGGTGGCTCGAAACGCATGAATCTTGCGTAACTACATAAAACTAAGGCGTTTTGATCTAATATTACGAGCTGGAACACCTACAGCCGAAGCAAAATGCTAATGTTCAATTTCGATATAAAGCGACTTTGCATTCGATGGGGGCTTGTTTGGCGGCTCGAAACGCATGAATCTTGCGTATTTACGTAAAACTAAGGCTTTTTGATCTCATATTACGAGCTGGAACACCTACAGCCGAAGCAAAACGCTAATGTTCGATTTCGAAATAAAGCGACTTTGCATTCGATGGGAGCTTGTTTGGCAGCTCGAATCGCACGAATCTTGCGTATTTACGTAAAACTAAGGCTATTTGATCTAATATTACGAGCTGGAACACCTACAGCCGAAGCAACACTCTAATGTTCGATTTCGATATAAAGCGAATTTGCGTTCCATGGGGGCTTGTTTGGCGGCTCGAAACGCATGAATCTTGCGTATTTGCATAAAACTAAGGCTTTTTCATCTCATATTACGAGCTGGATCCCCTACAGCCAGAGCGAAGCGCTTATGTTCGATTTCGATATAAAGCGAATTTGCATTCGATGAGGGCTTGTTTGGCAGCTCGAAACGCATGAATCTTGCGTATTTACATAAAACTAAGGATTTTTGGTCTCATAATACGAGCTGGAACACCTACAGCAGAAGCAAAACGCTAATGTTCGATTTCGATATAAAACGAATTTGCATTCGATGGGGGCTTGTTTGGCGGCTCGAAACGCATGAATCTTGCGTATTTACGTAAAACTAAGGCTTTTTGATCTCATAACACGAGCTGGAAGACCTACAGCCAAAGCAAACGCTAATGTTCGATTTCGATATAAAGCGACTTTGCATTCGATGGGAGCTTCTTTGGCGGCTCGAAACGCATAAATCTTGCGTAACTACATAAAACTAAGGCGTTTTGATCTAATATTACGAGCTGGAACACCTACAGCCGATCAAAACGCTAATGTTCGATTTCGATATAAAGCGAATTTGCATTCGATGGGCTCTTGTCTGGCTGTTCGAAACGCATGAACCTTGCGTATCTACGTAAAACTAAGGCTTTTTGATCTCATATTACGAGCTGGAACTCCTACAGCAGAAGCAAAACGCTAATGTTCGATTTCGATATAAAGCGAATTTGCATTCGATGGGCTCTTGTCTGGCTGTTCGAAACGCATGAACCTTGCGTACCTACGTAAAACTAAGGCTTTTTGATCTCATATTACGAGCTGGAACACCTACAGCAGAAGCAAAACGCTAATGTTCGATTTCGATATAAAACGAATTTGCATTCGATGGGGGCTTGTTTGGCGGCTCGAAACGCATGAATCTTGCGTATTTACGTAAAACTAAGGCTTTTTGATCTCATAACACGAGCTGGAAGACCTACAGCTAAAGCAAACGCTAATGTTCGATTTCGATATAAAGCGACTTTGCATTCGATGGGAGCTTCTTTGGCGGCTCGAAACGCATAAATCTCGCGTTTTTTCGTAAAACTAAGGCTTTTCTATTTCATATTACGAGCTGGAATACCTACAGCCAAAGCAAAACACTAATGTTCGATTTCGATATGAAGCGAAATTGCATTCGATGGGGGCTCGTTTGGTGGCTCGAAACGCATGAATCTTGCGTAACTACATAAAACTAAGGCGTTTTGATCTAATATTACGAGCTGGAACACCTACAGCCGATCAAAACGCTAATGTTCGATTTCGATATAAAGCGAATTTGCATTCGATGGGCTCTTGTCTGGCTGTTCGAAACGCATGAACCTTGCGTATCTACGTAAAACTAAGGCTTTTTGATCTCATATTACGAGCTGGAACTCCTACAGCAGAAGCAAAACGCTAATGTTCGATTTCGAAATAAAGCGACTTTGCATTCGATGGGAGCTTGTTTGGCGGCTCGAATCGCACGAATCTTCCGTATTTACGTAAAACTAAGGCTTTTTGATCTAATATTACGAGCTGGATCACCAACAGCCAGAGCGAAGCGCTAATGTTCGATTTCGATATAAAGCGAATGTGCATGCGATGGAGGCTTGTTTGGCAGCTTGAAACGCATGAATCTTGCGTAATTACGTAAAACTAAGGCTTTTTAATCTCATATTACGAGCTGGAACTCCTACAGCAGAAGCAAAACGCTAACGTTCGATTTCGATATAAAGCGACTTTGCATTCGATGGGGGCTTGTTTGGCGGCTCTAAACGCATGAATCTTGCGTATTTGCATAAAACTAAGGCTTTTTGATCTAATATTACGAGCTGGATCACCTACAGCCAGAGCGAAGGGCTAATGTTCGATTTCGATATAAAACGAATTTGCATTCGATGAGGGCTTGTTTGGCAGATTGAAACGCATGAATCTTGCGTAGCTACGTAAAACTAAGGCTTTTTAATCTCATATTACGAGCTGGAATAACTACAGCGGAAGCAAAACGCTAATGTTCGATTTCGATATAAAGCGACTTTGCATTCGATGGGAGCTTGTTTGGCGGCTCGAAACGCATAAATCTCGCGTTTTTTCGTAAAACTAAGGCTTTTCTATTTCATATTACGAGCTGGAATACCTACAGCCAAAGCAAAACACTAATGTTCGATTTCGATATAAAGCGAATTTGCATTCGATGGGGGCTCGTTTGGTGGCTCGAAACGCATGAATCTTGCGTAACTACATAAGACTAAGGCGTTTTGATCTAATATTACGAGCTGGAACACCTACAGCCGATCAAAACGCTAATGTTCGATTTCGATATAAAGCGAATTTGCATTCGATGGGCTCTTGTTTGGCTGTTCGAAACGCATGAATCTTGCGTATCTACGTAAAACTAAGGCTTTTTGATCTCATATTACGAGCTGGAACACCTACAGCAAAAGCAAAACGCTAATGTTCGATTTCGAAATAAAGCGACTTTGCATTCGATGGGGGCTCGTTTGGTGGCTCGAAACGCATGAATCTTGCGTAACTACATAAAACTAAGGCGTTTTGATCTAATATTACGAGCTGGAACACCTACAGCCGAAGCAAAATGCTAATGTTCAATTTCGATATAAAGCGACTTTGCATTCGATGGGGGCTTGTTTGGCGGCTCGAAACGCATGAATCTTGCGTATTTACGTAAAACTAATGCTTTTTGATCTCATATTACGAGCTGGAACACCTACAGCCGAAGCAAAACGCTAATGTTCGATTTCGAAATAAAGCGACTTTGCATTCGATGGGAGCTTGTTTGGCAGCTCGAATCGCACGAATCTTGCGTATTTACGTAAAACTAAGGCTATTTGATCTAATATTACGAGCTGGATCACCTACAGCCAGAGCAAAACGCTAATGTTCGATTTCGAAAGAAAGCGACTTTGCATTCGATGGGGGCTTGTTTGGTGGCTCGAAACGCATGAATCTTGCGTAATTACGTAAAACTAAGGCTTTTTGATCTAATATTACGAGCTGGATCATCTACAGCCAGAGCGAAGCGCTAATGTTCGATTTCGATATAAAGCGAATTTGCATGCGATGGGGGCTTGTTGGTGGCTCGAAACGCATGAATCTTGCGAAATTACGTGAAACTAAGGCTTTTGATCTCATATTACGAGCTGGAACTCCTACAGCAGAAGCAAAACGCTAATGTTCGATTTCGAAATAAAGCGACTTTGCATTCGATGGGAGCTTGTTTGGCAGCTCGAATCGCACGAATCTTGCGTATTTACGTAAAAGTAAGGCTATTTGATCTAATATTACGAGCTGGAACACCTACAGCCGAAGCAAAACTCTAATGTTCGATTTCGATATAAAGCGACTTTGCATTCGATGGCGGCTGGTTTGGCAGCTCGAAACGCATGAATCTTGCGTATTTGCATAAAACTAAGGCTTTTTCATCTCATATTACGAGCTGGATCACCTACAGCCAAAGCAAAAGGCTAATGTTTGATTTCGATATAAAGCGAATTTGCATTCGATAGGAGCTTGTTTGGCAGCTAGAAATGCAAAAATCTTGCGTATTTACCTAAAACTAAGGCTTTTTGATCTCATATTACGAGCTGGAACACCTACAGCAGAAGCAAAACGCTAATGTTCGATTTCGAAATAAAGCGACTTTGCATTCGATGGGAGCTTGTTTGGCGGCTCGAATCGCATAAATCTCGCGTATTTACGTACAACTAAGGCTTTTCTATCTCTTATTACGAGCCGGAACGCCTGGAGCCAACCCAAAACGCAAGTGTTCGATTTCGATATAAAGCGACTTTGCATTCGATGGGGGCTTGTCTTGCACCTCGAATCGCATGAATCTTGCGTATTCACGTAAAAGTAAGGCTTTTTGATCTAATGTTACGAGCTGGAACACCTACAGCCAAAGCAAAAGGCTAATGTTTGATTTCGATATAAAGCGAATTTGCATTCGATGGGAGCTTGTTTGGCAGCTCGAAACGCAGGAATCTTGCGTCATTACGTGAAACTAAGGCTTTTGATCTCATATTACGAGTTGGAACAACTACAGCCGAAGCAAAACGCTAATGTTCGATTTCGAAATAAAGCGACTTTGCATTCGATGGGAGCTTGTTTGGCAGCTCGAATCGCACGAATCTTGCGTATTTACGTAAAACTAAGGCTATTTGATCTAATATTACGAGCTGGAACACCTACAGCCGAAGCAAAACTCTAATGTTCGATTTCGATATAAAGCGACTTTGCATTCGATGGCGGCTGGTTTGGCGGCTCGAAACGCATGAATCTTGCGTATTTGCATAAAACTAAGGCTTTTTCATCTCATATTACGAGCTGGATCCCCTACAGCCAAAGCAAAACGCTAATGTTCTATTTCGATATAAAGCGACTTTGCATTCGATGGGGGCTTGTTTGGTGGCTCAAAACGCATGAATCTTGCGTAATTACGTAAAACTAAGGATTTTTGATCTCATATTACGCTGGATCACCTACAGCCAGAGCGAAGCGCTTGTGTTCGATTTCGATATAAAGCGAATTTGCATTCGATGAGGGCTTGTTTGGCAGATTGAAACGCATGAATCTTGCGTATCTACATAAAACTAAGGCTTTTTGATCTAATATTACGAGCTGGAATAACTACAGCGGAAGCAAAACGCTAATGTTCGATTTCGATATAAAGCGACTTTGCATTCGATGGGAGCTTGTTTGGCGGCTCGAAACGCATAAATCTCGCGTTTTTTCGTAAAACTAAGGCTTTTCTATTTCATATTACGAGCTGGAATACCTACAGCCAAAGCAAAACACTAATGTTCGATTTCGATATAAAGCGAATTTGCATTCGATGGGGGCTCGTTTGGTGGCTCGAAACGCATGAATCTTGCGTAACTACATAAAACTAAGGCGTTTTGATCTAATATTACGAGCTGGAACACCTACAGCCGATCAAAACGCTAATGTTCGATTTCGATATAAAGCGAATTTGCATTCGATGGGCTCTTGTTTGGCTGTTCGAAACGCATGAATCTTGCGTATCTACGTAAAACTAAGGCTTTTTGATCTCATATTACGAGCTGGAACACCTACAGCAAAAGCAAAACGCTAATGTTCGATTTCGAAATAAAGCGACTTTGCATTCGATGGGGGCTCGTTTGGTGGCTCGAAACGCATGAATCTTGCGTAACTACATAAAACTAAGGCGTTTTGATCTAATATTACGAGCTGGAACACCTACAGCCGAAGCAAAATGCTAATGTTCAATTTCGATATAAAGCGACTTTGCATTCGATGGGGGCTTGTTTGGCGGCTCGAAACGCATGAATCTTGCGTATTTACGTAAAACTAAGGCTTTTTGATCTCATATTACGAGCTGGAACACCTACAGCCGAAGCAAAACGCTAATGTTCGATTTCGAAATAAAGCGAATTTGCATTCGATGAGGGCTTGTTTGGCAGCTCGAAACGCATGAATCTTGCGTATTTACATAAAACTAAGGATTTTTGGTCTCATAATACGAGCTGGAACACCTACAGCAGAAGCAAAACGCTAATGTTCGATTTCGATATAAAACGAATTTGCATTCGATGGGGGCTTGTTTGGCGGCTCGAAACGCATGAATCTTGCGTATTTACGTAAAACTAAGGCTTTTTGATCTCATAACACGAGCTGGAAGACCTACAGCCAAAGCAAACGCTAATGTTCGATTTCGATATAAAGCGACTTTGCATTCGATGGGAGCTTCTTTGGCGGCTCGAAACGCATAAATCTTGCGTAACTACATAAAACTAAGGCGTTTTGATCTAATATTACGAGCTGGAACACCTACAGCCGATCAAAACGCTAATGTTCGATTTCGATATAAAGCGAATTTGCATTCGATGGGCTCTTGTCTGGCTGTTCGAAACGCATGAACCTTGCGTATCTACGTAAAACTAAGGCTTTTTGATCTCATATTACGAGCTGGAACTCCTACAGCAGAAGCAAAACGCTAATGTTCGATTTCGATATAAAGCGAATTTGCATTCGATGGGCTCTTGTCTGGCTGTTCGAAACGCATGAACCTTGCGTATCTACGTAAAACTAAGGCTTTTTGATCTCATATTACGAGCTGGAACACCTACAGCAGAAGCAAAACGCTAATGTTCGATTTCGATATAAAACGAATTTGCATTCGATGGGGGCTTGTTTGGCGGCTCGAAACGCATGAATCTTGCGTATTTACGTAAAACTAAGGCTTTTTGATCTCATAACACGAGCTGGAAGACCTACAGCTAAAGCAAACGCTAATGTTCGATTTCGATATAAAGCGACTTTGCATTCGATGGGAGCTTCTTTGGCGGCTCGAAACGCAAAAAATCTCGCTTTTTTTCGTAAAACTAAGGCTTTTCTATTTCATATTACGAGCTGGAATACCTACAGCCAAGGCAAAACACTAATGTTCGATTTCGATATGAAGCGAAATTGCATTCGATGGGGGCTCGTTTGGTGGCTCGAAACGCATGAATCTTGCGTAACTACATAAAACTAAGGCGTTTTGATCTAATATTACGAGCTGGAACACCTACAGCCGATCAAAACGCTAATGTTCGATTTCGATATAAAGCGAATTTGCATTCGATGGGCTCTTGTCTGGCTGTTCGAAACGCATGAACCTTGCGTATCTACGTAAAACTAAGGCTTTTTGATCTAATATTACGAGCTGGATCACCTACAGCCAGAGCGAAGGGCTAATGTTCGATTTCGATATAAAACGAATTTGCATTCGATGAGGGCTTGTTTGGCAGATTGAAACGCATGAATCTTGCGTAGCTACGTAAAACTAAGGCTTTTTAATCTCATATTACGAGCTGGAATAACTACAGCGGAAGCAAAACGCTAATGTTCGATTTCGATATAAAGCGAATTTGCATTCGATGGGGGCTCGTTTGGTGGCTCGAAACGCATGAATCTTGCGTAACTACATAAAACTAAGGCGTTTTGATCTAATATTACGAGCTGGAACACCTACAGCCGATCAAAACGCTAATGTTCGATTTCGATATAAAGCGAATTTGCATTCGATGGGCTCTTGTTTGGCTGTTCGAAACGCATGAATCTTGCGTATCTACGTAAAACTAAGGCTTTTTGATCTCATATTACGAGCTGGAACACCTACAGCAAAAGCAAAACTCTAATGTTCGATTTCGATATAAAGTGACTTTGCATTCGATGGCGGCTGGTTTGGCAGCTCGAAACGCATGAATCTTGCGTATTTGCATAAAACTAAGGCTTTTTCATCTCATATTACGAGCTGGATCACCTACAGCCAAAGCAAAAGGCTAATGTTTGATTTCGATATAAAGCGAATTTGCATTCGATAGGAGCTTGTTTGGCAGCTAGAAATGCAAAAATCTTGCGTATTTACCTAAAACTAAGGCTTTTTGATCTCATATTACGAGCTGGAACACCTACAGCAGAAGCAAAACGCTAATGTTCGATTTCGAAATAAAGCGACTTTGCATTCGATGGGAGCTTGTTTGGCGGCTCGAATCGCATAAATCTCGCGTATTTACGTACAACTAAGGCTTTTCTATCTCTTATTACGAGCCGGAACGCCTGGAGCCAACCCAAAACGCAAGTGTTCGATTTCGATATAAAGCGACTTTGCATTCGATGGGGGCTTGTCTTGCACCTCGAATCGCATGAATCTTGCGTATTCACGTAAAAGTAAGGCTTTTTGATCTAATGTTACGAGCTGGAACACCTACAGCCAAAGCAAAAGGCTAATGTTCGATTTCGAAATAAAGCGACTTTGCATTCGATGGGGGCTCGTTTGGTGGCTCGAAACGCATGAATCTTGCGTAACTACATAAAACTAAGGCGTTTTGATCTAATATTACGAGCTGGAACACCTACAGCCGAAGCAATGTGCTAATGTTCAATTTCGATATAAAGGGACTTTGCATTCGATGGGGGCTTGTTTGGCGGCTCGAAACGCATGAATCTTGCGTATTTACGTAAAACTAATGCTTTTTGATCTCATATTACGAGCTGGAACACCTACAGCCGAAGCAAAACGCTAATGTTCGATTTCGAAATAAAGCGACTTTGCATTCGATGGGAGCTTGTTTGGCAGCTCGAATCGCACGAATCTTGCGTATTTACGTAAAACTAAGGCTATTTGATCTAATATTACGAGCTGGATCACCTACAGCCAGAGCAAAACGCTAATGTTCGATTTCGAAAGAAAGCGACTTTGCATTCGATGGGGGCTTGTTTGGTGGCTCGAAACGCATGAATCTTGCGTAATTACGTAAAACTAAGGCTTTTTGATCTAATATTACGAGCTGGATCACCTACAGCCAGAGCGAAGCGCTAATGTTCGATTTCGATATAAAGCGACTTTGCATTCGATGGGGGCTTGTTTGGCGGCTTGAAACGCATGAATCTTGCGTAATTACGTAAAACTAAGGCTTTTTGATCTCATATTACGAGCTAGAACTCCTACAGCAGAAGCAAAACGCGAATGTTCGATTTCGATATAAAGCGAATTTGCATTCGATGGGGGCTTGTTTGGTGGCTCGAAACGCATGAATCTTGCGTAATTACGTAAAACTAAGGCTTTTTGATCTCATATTACGAGCTGGAACTCCTACAGCAGAAGCAAAACGCTAATGTTCGATTTCGAAATAAAGCGACTTTGCATTCGATGGGAGCTTGTTTGGCAGCTCGAATCGCACGAATCTTGCGAATTTACGTAAAACTGAGGCTTTTTGATCTCATATTACGAGCTGAAATACCTACAACCGATGCAAAACGCTAATGTTCGATTTCGATATAAAGCGAATTTCCATTCGATGAGGGCTTGTTTGGCAGCTCGAAATGCAAAAATCTTGCGTATTTACGTAAAACTAAGGCTTTTTGATCTCATATTACGAGCTGGAACACCTACAGCAAAAGCAAAGCGCTAATGTTCGATTTCGAAATAAAGCGACTTTGCATTCGATGGGGGCTCGTTTGGTGGCTCGAAACGCATGAATCTTGCGTAACTACATAAAACTAAGGCGTTTTGATCTAATATTACGAGCAGGAACACCTACAGCCGAAGCAAAATGCTAATGTTCGATTTCGATATAAAGCGAATTTGCATTCGATGGGGGCTTGTTTGGTGGCTCGAAACGCATGAATCTTGCGTAATTACGTAAAACTAAGGCTTTTTGATCTCATATTACGAACTGGAACTCCTACAGCAGAAGCAAAACGCTAATGTTTGATTTCGAAATAAAGCGACTTTGCATTCGATGGGAGCTTGTTTGGCAGCTCGAATCGCACGAATCTTGCGTATTTACGTAAAACTAAGGCTTTTTGATCTAATATTACGAGCTGGATCACCTACAGCCAGAGCGAAGCGCTTATGTTCGATTTCGATATAAAGCGAATTTGCATTCGATGAGGGCTTGTTTGGCAGCTCGAAACGCATGAATCTTGCGTATTTACATAAAACTAAGGATTTTTGGTCTCATATTACGAGCTGGAACACCTACAGCAGAAGCAAAACGCTAATGTTCGATTTCGATATAAAGCGAATTTGCATTCGATGAGGGCTTGTTTGGCAGCTCGAAACGCATGAATCTTGCATATTTACATAAAACGAAGTCTATTTGATCCAATATTACGAGCTGGAACACCTACAGCTGAAGCAAAACGCTAATGTTCGATTTCGAAATAAAGCGACTTTGCATTCGATGGGAGCTTGTTTGGCGGCTCGAAACGCATAAATCTCGCGTATTTACGTACAACTAAGGCTTTTCTATCTCTTATTACGAACCGGAACGCCTGGAGCCAACGCAAAACGCAAGTGTTCGATTTCGATATAAAGCGAATTTGCATTCGATGGGGGCTTGTTTGGTGGCTCGAAACGCATGAATCTTGCGTAATTACGTAAAACTAAGGCTTTTTAATCCCATATTACGAGCTGGAACTCCTACAGCTAAAGCAAAACGCTAATGTTCGATTTCGATATAAAGCGACTTTGCATTCGATGGGGGCTTGTTTGGCGGCTTGAAACGCATGAATCTTGCGTAATTACGTAAAACTAAGGCTTTCTGATCTCATATTACGAGCTAGAACTCCTACAGCAGAAGCAAAACGCGAATGTTCGATTTCGATATAAAGCGAATTTGCATTCGATGGGGGCTTGTTTGGTGGCTCGAAACGCATGAATCTTGCGTAATTACGTAAAACTAAGGCTTTTTGATCTCATATTACGAGCTGGAACTCCTACAGCAGAAGCAAAACGCTAATGTTCGATTTCGATATAAAGCGACTTTGCATTCGATGGGGGCTTGTTTGGCGGCTTGAAACGCATGAATCTTGCGTAATTACGTAAAACTAAGGCTTTTTGATCTCATATTACGAGCTAGAACTCCTACAGCAGAAGCAAAACGCGAATGTTCGATTTCGATATAAAGCGAATTTGCATTCGATGGGGGCTTGTTTGGTGGCTCGAAACGCATGAATCTTGCGTAATTACGTAAAACTAAGGCTTTTTGATCTCATATTACGAGCTGGAACTCCTACAGCAGAAGCAAAACGCTAATGTTCGATTTCGAAATAAAGCGACTTTGCATTCGATGGGAGCTTGTTTGGCGGCTCGAATCGCACGAATCTTGCGTATTTACGTAAAACTAAGGCTATTTGATCTAATATTACGAGCTGGAACACCTACAGCCGAAGCAACACTCTAATGTTCGATTTCGATATAAAGCGAATTTGCGTTCCATGGGGGCTTGTTTGGCGGCTCGAAACGCATGAATCTTGCGTATTTGCATAAAACTAAGGCTTTTTCATCTCATATTACGAGCTGGATCCCCTACAGCCAGAGCGAAGCGCTTATGTTCGATTTCGATATAAAGCGAATTTGCATTCGATGAGGGCTTGTTTGGCAGCTCGAAACGCATGAATCTTGCGTATTTACATAAAACTAAGGATTTTTGGTCTCATAATACGAGCTGGAACACCTACAGCAGAAGCAAAACGCTAATGTTCGATTTCGATATAAAACGAATTTGCATTCGATGGGGGCTTGTTTGGCGGCTCGAAACGCATGAATCTTGCGTATTTACGTAAAACTAAGGCTTTTTGATCTCATAACACGAGCTGGAAGACCTACAGCTAAAGCAAACGCTAATGTTCGATTTCGATATAAAGCGACTTTGCATTCGATGGGAGCTTCTTTGGCGGCTCGAAACGCATAAATCTCGCGTTTTTTCGTAAAACTAAGGCTTTTCTATTTCATATTACGAGCTGGAATACCTACAGCCAAAGCAAAACACTAATGTTCGATTTCGATATGAAGCGAAATTGCATTCGATGGGGGCTCGTTTGGTGGCTCGAAACGCATGAATCTTGCGTAACTACATAAAACTAAGGCGTTTTGATCTAATATTACGAGCTGGAACACCTACAGCCGATCAAAACGCTAATGTTCGATTTCGATATAAAGCGAATTTGCATTCGATGGGCTCTTGTTTGGCTGTTCGAAACGCATGAATCTTGCGTATCTACGTAAAACTAAGGCTTTTTGATCTCATATTACGAGCTGGAACACCTACAGCAAAAGCAAAACGCTAATGTTCGATTTCGAAATAAAGCGACTTTGCATTCGATGGGGGCTCGTTTGGTGGCTCGAAACGCATGAATCTTGCGTAACTACATATAACTAAGGCGTTTTGATCTAATATTACGAGCTGGAACACCTACAGCCGAAGCAAAATGCTAATGTTCAATTTCGATATAAAGCGACTTTGCATTCGATGGGGGCTTGTTTGGCGGCTCGAAACGCATGAATCTTGCGTATTTACGTAAAACTAATGCTTTTTGATCTCATATTACGAGCTGGAACACCTACAGCCGAAGCAAAACGCTAATGTTCGATTTCGAAATAAAGCGACTTTGCATTCGATGGGAGCTTGTTTGGCAGCTCGAATCGCACGAATCTTGCGTATTTACGTAAAACTAAGGCTATTTGATCTAATATTACGAGCTGGATCACCTACAGCCAGAGCAAAACGCTAATGTTCGATTTCGAAAGAAAGCGACTTTGCATTCGATGGGGGCTTGTTTGGTGGCTCGAAACGCATGAATCTTGCGTAATTACGTAAAACTAAGGCTTTTTGATCTAATATTACGAGCTGGATCATCTACAGCCAGAGCGAAGCGCTAATGTTCGATTTCGATATAAAGCGAATTTGCATGCGATGGGGGCTTGTTGGCGGCTCGAAACGCATAAATCTCGCGTATTTACGTACAACTAAGGCTTTTCTATTTCATATTACGAGCTGGAATACCTACAACCGATGCAAAACGCTAATGTTCGATTTCGATATAAAGCGAATTTGCATTCGATGGGGGCTTGTCTGGTACCTCGAATCGCATGAATCTTGCGTAATTACGTAAAACTAAGGATTTTTGATCTCATATTACGAGCTGGAACTCCTACAGCAGAAGCAAAACGCTAATGTTCGATTTCGATATAAAGCGACTTTGAATTCGATGGGAGCTTGTTTGGCGGCTCGAAACGCATAAATCTTGCGTATTTACGTAAAACTAAGGCTTTTTGATCTAATATTACGAGCTGGATCACCTACAGCCAGAGCGAAGCGCTAATGTTCGATTTCGATATAAAGCGAATTTGCATGCGATGGGGGCTTGTTGGTGGCTCGAAACGCATGAATCTTGCGAAATTACGTGAAACTAAGGCTTTTGATCTCATATTACGAGCTGGAACTCCTACAGCAGAAGCAAAACGCTAATGTTCGATTTCGAAATAAAGCGACTTTGCATTCGATGGGAGCTTGTTTGGCAGCTCGAATCGCACGAATCTTGCGTATTTACGTAAAAGTAAGGCTATTTGATCTAATATTACGAGCTGGAACACCTACAGCCGAAGCAAAACTCTAATGTTCGATTTCGATATAAAGCGACTTTGCATTCGATGGCGGCTGGTTTGGCAGCTCGAAACGCATGAATCTTGCGTATTTGCATAAAACTAAGGCTTTTTCATCTCATATTACGAGCTGGATCACCTACAGCCAAAGCAAAAGGCTAATGTTTGATTTCGATATAAAGCGAATTTGCATTCGATAGGAGCTTGTTTGGCAGCTAGAAATGCAAAAATCTTGCGTATTTACCTAAAACTAAGGCTTTTTGATCTCATATTACGAGCTGGAACACCTACAGCAGAAGCAAAACGCTAATGTTCGATTTCGAAATAAAGCGACTTTGCATTCGATGGGAGCTTGTTTGGCGGCTCGAATCGCATAAATCTCGCGTATTTACGTACAACTAAGGCTTTTCTATCTCTTATTACGAGCCGGAACGCCTGGAGCCAACCCAAAACGCAAGTGTTCGATTTCGATATAAAGCGACTTTGCATTCGATGGGGGCTTGTCTTGCACCTCGAATCGCATGAATCTTGCGTATTCACGTAAAAGTAAGGCTTTTTGATCTAATGTTACGAGCTGGAACACCTACAGCCAAAGCAAAAGGCTAATGTTCGATTTCGAAATAAAGCGACTTTGCATTCGATGGGGGCTCGTTTGGTGGCTCGAAACGCATGAATCTTGCGTAACTACATAAAACTAAGGCGTTTTGATCTAATATTACGAGCTGGAACACCTACAGCCGAAGCAAAATGCTAATGTTCAATTTCGATATAAAGCGACTTTGCATTCGATGGGGGCTTGTTTGGCGGCTCGAAACGCATGAATCTTGCTTATTTACGTAAAACTAATGCTTTTTGATCTCATATTACGAGCTGGAACACCTACAGCCGAAGCAAAACGCTAATGTTCGATTTCGAAATAAAGCGACTTTGCATTCGATGGGAGCTTGTTTGGCAGCTCGAAACGCACGAATCTTGCGTATTTACGTAAAACTAAGGCTATTTGATCTAATATTACGAGCTGGATCACCTACAGCCAGAGCAAAACGCTAATGTTCGATTTCGAAAGAAAGCGACTTTGCATTCGATGGGGGCTTGTTTGGTGGCTCGAAACGCATGAATCTTGCGTAATTACGTAAAACTAAGGCTTTTTGATCTAATATTACGAGCTGGATCACCTACAGCCAGAGCGAAGCGCTAATGTTCGATTTCGATATAAAGCGACTTTGAATTCGATGGGAGCTTGTTTGGCGGCTCGAAACGCATAAATCTTGCGTATTTACGTAAAACTAAGGCTTTTTGATCTAATATTACGAGCTGGATCACCTACAGCCAGAGCGAAGCGCTAATGTTCGATTTCGATATAAAGCGACTTTGCATTCGATGGCGGCTGGTTTGGCGGCTCGAAACGCATGAATCTTGCGTATTTGCATAAAACTAAGGCTTTTTCATCTCATATTACGAGCTGGATCACCTACAGCCAAAGCAAAAGGCTAATGTTTGATTTCGATATAAAGCGAATTTGCATTCGATGGGGGCTTGTTTGGTGGCTCAAAACGCATGAATCTTGCGTAATTACGTAAAACTAAGGATTTTTGATCTCATATTACGCTGGATCACCTACAGCCAGAGCGAAGCGCTTGTGTTCGATTTCGATATAAAGCGAATTTGCATTCGATGAGGGCTTGTTTGGCAGCTCGAAACGCATGAATCTTGCGTATGAATATAAAACTAAGGCTTTTTCAACTCATGTTACGAGCTGGAACACCTACAGCTGAAGCAAAACGCTAATGTTCGATTTCGATATAAAGCGACTTTGCATTCGATGGGAGCTTGTTTGGCGGCTCGAAACGCATGAATCTTGCTTATGAATATAAAACTAAGGCTTTTTCAACTCATATTACGAGCTGGAACACCTACAGCTGAAGCAAAACGCTAATGTTCGATTTCGAAATAAAGCGACTTTGCATTCGATGGGAGCTTGTTTGGCGGCTCGAAACGCATAAATCTCGCGTATTTACGTACAACTAAGGCTTTTCTATCTCTTATTACGAACCGGAACGCCTGGAGCCAACGCAAAACGCAAGTGTTCGATTTCGATATAAAGCGAATTTGCATTCGATGGGGGCTTGTTTGGTGGCTCGAAACGCATGAATCTTGCGTAATTACGTAAAACTAAGGCTTTTTAATCCCATATTACGAGCTGGAACTCCTACAGCTAAAGCAAAACGCTAATGTTCGATTTCGATATAAAGCGACTTTGCATTCGATGGGGGCTTGTTTGGCGGCTTGAAACGCATGAATCTTGCGTAATTACGTAAATCTAAGGCTTTTTGATCTCATATTACGAGCTAGAACTCCTACAGCAGAAGCAAAACGCGAATGTTCGATTTCGATATAAAGCGAATTTGCATTCGATGGGGGCTTGTTTGGTGGCTCGAAATGCATGAATCTTGCGTAATTACGTAAAACTAAGGCTTTTTGATCTCATATTACGAGCTGGAACTCCTACAGCAGAAGCAAAACGCTAATGTTCGATTTCGAAATAAAGCGACTTTGCATTCGATGGGAGCTTGTTTGGCAGCTCGAATCGCACGAATCTTGCGAATTTACGTAAAACTGAGGCTTTTTGATCTCATATTACGAGCTGAAATACCTACAACCGATGCAAAACGCTAATGTTCGATTTCGATATAAAGCGAATTTCCATTCGATGAGGGCTTGTTTGGCAGCTCGAAATGCAAAAATCTTGCGTATTTACGTAAAACTAAGGCTTTTTGATCTCATATTACGAGCTGGAACACCTACAGCAAAAGCAAAACGCTAATGTTCGATTTCGAAATAAAGCGACTTTGCATTCGATGGGGGCTCGTTTGGTGGCTCGAAACGCATGAATCTTGCGTAACTACATAAAACTAAGGCGTTTTGATCTAATATTACGAGCAGGAACACCTACAGCCGAAGCAAAATGCTAATGTTCGATTTCGATATAAAGCGAATTTGCATTCGATGGGGGCTTGTTTGGTGGCTCGAAACGCATGAATCTTGCGTAATTACGTAAAACTAAGGCTTTTTGATCTCATATTACGAACTGGAACTCCTACAGCAGAAGCAAAACGGTAATGTTTGATTTCGAAATAAAGCGACTTTGCATTCGATGGGAGCTTGTTTGGCAGCTCGAATCGCACGAATCTTGCGTATTTACGTAAAACTAAGGCTTTTTGATCTAATATTACGAGCTGGATCACCTACAGCCAGAGCGAAGCGCTTATGTTCGATTTCGATATAAAGCGAATTTGCATTCGATGAGGGCTTGTTTGGCAGCTCGAAACGCATGAATCTTGCGTATTTACATAAAACTAAGGATTTTTGGTCTCATATTACGAGCTGGAACACCTACAGCAGAAGCAAAACGCTAATGTTCGATTTCGATATAAAGCGAATTTGCATTCGAATAGGGCTTGTTTGGCAGCTCGAAACGCATGAATCTTGCATATTTACATAAAACGAAGTCTATTTGATCCAATATTACGAGCTGGAACACCTACAGCTGAAGCAAAACGCTAATGTTCGATTTCGAAATAAAGCGACTTTGCATTCGATGGGAGCTTGTTTGGCGGCTCGAAACGCATAAATCTCGCGTATTTACGTACAACTAAGGCTTTTCTATCTCTTATTACGAACCGGAACGCCTGGAGCCAACGCAAAACGCAAGTGTTCGATTTCGATATAAAGCGAATTTGCATTCGATGGGGGCTTGTTTGGTGGCTCGAAACGCATGAATCTTGCGTAATTACGTAAAACTAAGGCTTTTTAATCCCATATTACGAGCTGGAACTCCTACAGCTAAAGCAAAACGCTAATGTTCGATTTCGATATAAAGCGACTTTGCATTCGATGGGGGCTTGTTTGGCGGCTTGAAACGCATGAATCTTGCGTAATTACGTAAAACTAAGGCTTTTTGATCTCATATTACGAGCTAGAACTCCTACAGCAGAAGCAAAACGCGAATGTTCGATTTCGATATAAAGCGAATTTGCATTCGATGGGGGCTTGTTTGGTGGCTCGAAACGCATGAATCTTGCGTAATTACGTAAAACTAAGGCTTTTTGATCTCATATTACGAGCTGGAACTCCTACAGCAGAAGCAAAACGCTAATGTTCGATTTCGATATAAAGCGACTTTGCATTCGATGGGGGCTTGTTTGGCGGCTCGAAACGCATGAATCTTGCGTATTTACGTAAAACTAAGGCTTTTTGATCTCATATTACGAGCTGGAACACCTACAGCAGAAGCAAAACGCTAATGTTCGATTTCGATATAAAGCGACTTTGCATTCGATGGGGGCTTGTTTGGCGGCTCTAAACGCATGAATCTTGCGTATTTGCATAAAACTAAGGCTTTTTGATCTAATATTACGAGCTGGATCACCTACAGCCAGAGCGAAGGGCTAATGTTCGATTTCGATATAAAACGAATTTGCATTCGATGAGGGCTTGTTTGGCAGATTGAAACGCATGAATCTTGCGTAGCTACGTAAAACTAAGGCTTTTTAATCTCATATTACGAGCTGGAATAACTACAGCGGAAGCAAAACGCTAATGTTCGATTTCGATATAAAGCGACTTTGCATTCGATGGGAGCTTGTTTGGCGGCTCGAAACGCATAAATCTCGCGTTTTTTCGTAAAACTAAGGCTTTTCTATTTCATATTACGAGCTGGAATACCTACAGCCAAAGCAAAACACTAATGTTCGATTTCGATATAAAGCGAATTTGCATTCGATGGGGGCTCGTTTGGTGGCTCGAAACGCATGAATCTTGCGTAACTACATAAAACTAAGGCGTTTTGATCTAATATTACGAGCTGGAACACCTACAGCCGATCAAAACGCTAATGTTCGATTTCGATATAAAGCGAATTTGCATTCGATGGGCTCTTGTTTGGCTGTTCGAAACGCATGAATCTTGCGTATCTACGTAAAACTAAGGCTTTTTGATCTCATATTACGAGCTGGAACACCTACAGCAAAAGCAAAACGCTAATGTTCGATTTCGAAATAAAGCGACTTTGCATTCGATGGGGGCTCGTTTGGTGGCTCGAAACGCATGAATCTTGCGTAACTACATAAAACTAAGGCGTTTTGATCTAATATTACGAGCTGGAACACCTACAGCCGAAGCAAAATGCTAATGTTCAATTTCGATATAAAGCGACTTTGCATTCGATGGGGGCTTGTTTGGCGGCTCGAAACGCATGAATCTTGCGTATTTACGTAAAACTAATGCTTTTTGATCTCATATTACGAGCTGGAACACCTACAGCCGAAGCAAAACGCTAATGTTCGATTTCGAAATAAAGCGACTTTGCATTCGATGGGAGCTTGTTTGGCAGCTCGAATCGCACGAATCTTGCGTATTTACGTAAAACTAAGGCTATTTGATCTAATATTACGAGCTGGATCACCTACAGCCAGAGCAAAACGCTAATGTTCGATTTCGAAAGAAAGCGACTTTGCATTCGATGGGGGCTTGTTTGGTGGCTCGAAACGCATGAATCTTGCGTAATTACGTAAAACTAAGGCTTTTTGATCTAATATTACGAGCTGGATCATCTACAGCCAGAGCGAAGCGCTAATGTTCGATTTCGATATAAAGCGAATTTGCATGCGATGGGGGCTTGTTGGCGGCTCGAAACGCATAAATCTCGCGTATTTACGTACAACTAAGGCTTTTCTATTTCATATTACGAGCTGGAATACCTACAACCGATGCAAAACGCTAATGTTCGATTTCGATATAAAGCGAATTTGCATTCGATGGGGGCTTGTCTGGTACCTCGAATCGCATGAATCTTGCGTAATTACGTAAAACTAAGGATTTTTGATCTTATATTACGAGCTGGAACTCCTACAGCAGAAGCAAAACGCTAATGTTCGATTTCGATATAAAGCGACTTTGAATTCGATGGGAGCTTGTTTGGCGGCTCGAAACGCATAAATCTTGCGTATTTACGTAAAACTAAGGCTTTTTGATCTAATATTACGAGCTGGATCACCTACAGCCAGAGCGAAGCGCTAATGTTCGATTTCGATATAAAGCGAATTTGCATGCGATGGGGGCTTGTTGGTGGCTCGAAACGCATGAATCTTGCGTATTTACGTAAAACTAAGGCTTTTTGATCTCATATTACGAGCTGGAACACCTACAGCAGAAGCAAAACGCTAATGTTCGATTTCGATATAAAGCGACTTTGCATTCGATGGGGGCTTGTTTGGCGGCTCTAAACGCATGAATCTTGCGTATTTGCATAAAACTAAGGCTTTTTGATCTAATATTACGAGCTGGATCACCTACAGCCAGAGCGAAGGGCTAATGTTCGATTTCGATATAAAACGAATTTGCATTCGATGAGGGCTTGTTTGGCAGATTGAAACGCATAAATCTCGCGTATTTACGTACAACTAAGGCTTTTCTATTTCATATTACGAGCTGGAATACCTACAACCGATGCAAAACGCTAATGTTCGATTTCGATATAAAGCGAATTTGCATTCGATGGGGGCTTGTCTGGTACCTCGAATCGCATGAATCTTGCGTAATTACGTAAAACTAAGGATTTTTGATCTCATATTACGAGCTGGAACTCCTACAGCAGAAGCAAAACGCTAATGTTCGATTTCGATATAAAGCGACTTTGAATTCGATGGGAGCTTGTTTGGCGGCTCGAAACGCATAAATCTTGCGTATTTACGTAAAACTAAGGCTTTTTGATCTAATATTACGAGCTGGATCACCTACAGCCAGAGCGAAGCGCTAATGTTCGATTTCGATATAAAGCGAATTTGCATGCGATGGGGGCTTGTTGGTGGCTCGAAACGCATGAATCTTGCGAAATTACGTGAAACTAAGGCTTTTGATCTCATATTACGAGCTGGAACTCCTACAGCAGAAGCAAAACGCTAATGTTCGATTTCGAAATAAAGCGACTTTGCATTCGATGGGAGCTTGTTTGGCAGCTCGAATCGCACGAATCTTGCGTATTTACGTAAAAGTAAGGCTATTTGATCTAATATTACGAGCTGGAACACCTACAGCCGAAGCAAAACTCTAATGTTCGATTTCGATATAAAGCGACTTTGCATTCGATGGCGGATGGTTTGGCAGCTCGAAACGCATGAATCTTGCGTATTTGCATAAAACTAAGGCTTTTTCATCTCATATTACGAGCTGGATCACCTACAGCCAAAGCAAAAGGCTAATGTTTGATTTCGATATAAAGCGAATTTGCATTCGATAGGAGCTTGTTTGGCAGCTAGAAATGCAAAAATCTTGCGTATTTACCTAAAACTAAGGCTTTTTGATCTCATATTACGAGCTGGAACACCTACAGCAGAAGCAAAACGCTAATGTTCGATTTCGAAATAAAGCGACTTTGCATTCGATGGGAGCTTGTTTGGCGGCTCGAATCGCATAAAACTCGCGTATTTACGTACAACTAAGGCTTTTCTATCTCTTATTACGAGCCGGAACGCCTGGAGCCAACCCAAAACGCAAGTGTTCGATTTCGATATAAAGCGACTTTGCATTCGATGGGGGCTTGTCTTGCACCTCGAATCGCATGAATCTTGCGTATTCACGTAAAAGTAAGGCTTTTTGATCTAATGTTACGAGCTGGAACACCTACAGCCAAAGCAAAAGGCTAATGTTCGATTTCGAAATAAAGCGACTTTGCATTCGATGGGGGCTCGTTTGGTGGCTCGAAACGCATGAATCTTGCGTAACTACATAAAACTAAGGCGTTTTGATCTAATATTACGAGCTGGAACACCTACAGCCGAAGCAAAATGCTAATGTTCAATTTCGATATAAAGCGACTTTGCATTCGATGGGGGCTTGTTTGGCGGCTCGAAACGCATGAATCTTGCTTATTTACGTAAAACTAATGCTTTTTGATCTCATATTACGAGCTGGAACACCTACAGCCGAAGCAAAACGCTAATGTTCGATTTCGAAATAAAGCGACTTTGCATTCGATGGGAGCTTGTTTGGCAGCTCGAAACGCACGAATCTTGCGTATTTACGTAAAACTAAGGCTATTTGATCTAATATTACGAGCTGGATCACCTACAGCCAGAGCAAAACGCTAATGTTCGATTTCGAAAGAAAGCGACTTTGCATTCGATGGGGGCTTGTTTGGTGGCTCGAAACGCATGAATCTTGCGTAATTACGTAAAACTAAGGCTTTTTGATCTAATATTACGAGCTGGATCACCTACAGCCAGAGCGAAGCGCTAATGTTCGATTTCGATATAAAGCGACTTTGCATTCGATGGCGGCTGGTTTGGCGGCTCGAAACGCATGAATCTTGCGTATTTGCATAAAACTAAGGCTTTTTCATCTCATATTACGAGCTGGATCACCTACAGCCAAAGCAAAAGGCTAATGTTTGATTTTGATATAAAGCGAATTTGCATTCGATGGGGGCTTGTTTGGTGGCTCAAAACGCATGAATCTTGCGTAATTACGTAAAACTAAGGATTTTTGATCTCATATTACGCTGGATCACCTACAGCCAGAGCGAAGCGCTTGTGTTCGATTTCGATATAAAGCGAATTTGCATTCGATGAGGGCTTGTTTGGCAGCTCGAAACGCATGAATCTTGCGTATGAATATAAAACTAAGGCTTTTTCAACTCATGTTACGAGCTGGAACACCTACAGCTGAAGCAAAACGCTAATGTTCGATTTCGATATAAAGCGACTTTGCATTCGATGGGAGCTTGTTTGGCGGCTCGAAACGCATGAATCTTGCTTATGAATATAAAACTAAGGCTTTTTCAACTCATATTACGAGCTGGAACACCTACAGCTGAAGCAAAACGCTAATGTTCGATTTCGAAATAAAGCGACTTTGCATTCGATGGGAGCTTGTTTGGCGGCTCGAAACGCATAAATCTCGCGTATTTACGTACAACTAAGGCTTTTCTATCTCTTATTACGAACCGGAACGCCTGGAGCCAACGCAAAACGCAAGTGTTCGATTTCGATATAAAGCGAATTTGCATTCGATGGGGGCTTGTTTGGTGGCTCGAAACGCATGAATCTTGCGTAATTACGTAAAACTAAGGCTTTTTAATCCCATATTACGAGCTGGAACTCCTACAGCTAAAGCAAAACGCTAATGTTCGATTTCGATATAAAGCGACTTTGCATTCGATGGGGGCTTGTTTGGCGGCTTGAAACGCATGAATCTTGCGTAATTACGTAAAACTAAGGCTTTTTGATCTCATATTACGAGCTAGAACTCCTACAGCAGAAGCAAAACGCGAATGTTCGATTTCGATATAAAGCGAATTTGCATTCGATGGGGGCTTGTTTGGTGGCTCGAAATGCATGAATCTTGCGTAATTACGTAAAACTAAGGCTTTTTGATCTCATATTACGAGCTGGAACTCCTACAGCAGAAGCAAAACGCTAATGTTCGATTTCGAAATAAAGCGACTTTGCATTCGATGGGAGCTTGTTTGGCAGCTCGAATCGCACGAATCTTGCGAATTTACGTAAAACTGAGGCTTTTTGATCTCATATTACGAGCTGAAATACCTACAACCGATGCAAAACGCTAATGTTCGATTTCGATATAAAGCGAATTTCCATTCGATGAGGGCTTGTTTGGCAGCTCGAAATGCAAAAATCTTGCGTATTTACGTAAAACTAAGGCTTTTTGATCTCATATTACGAGCTGGAACACCTACAGCAAAAGCAAAACGCTAATGTTCGATTTCGAAATAAAGCGACTTTGCATTCGATGGGGGCTCGTTTGGTGGCTCGAAACGCATGAATCTTGCGTAACTACATAAAACTAAGGCGTTTTGATCTAATATTACGAGCAGGAACACCTACAGCCGAAGCAAAATGCTAATGTTCGATTTCGATATAAAGCGAATTTGCATTCGATGGGGGCTTGTTTGGTGGCTCGAAACGCATGAATCTTGCGTAATTACGTAAAACTAAGGCTTTTTGATCTCATATTACGAACTGGAACTCCTACAGCAGAAGCAAAACGCTAATGTTTGATTTCGAAATAAAGCGACTTTGCATTCGATGGGAGCTTGTTTGGCAGCTCGAATCGCACGAATCTTGCGTATTTACGTAAAACTAAGGCTTTTTGATCTAATATTACGAGCTGGATCACCTACAGCCAGAGCGAAGCGCTTATGTTCGATTTCGATATAAAGCGAATTTGCATTCGATGAGGGCTTGTTTGGCAGCTCGAAACGCATGAATCTTGCGTATTTACATAAAACTAAGGATTTTTGGTCTCATATTACGAGCTGGAACACCTACAGCAGAAGCAAAACGCTAATGTTCGATTTCGATATAAAGCGAATTTGCATTCGATGAGGGCTTGTTTGGCAGCTCGAAACGCATGAATCTTGCATATTTACATAAAACGAAGTCTATTTGATCCAATATTACGAGCTGGAACACCTACAGCTGAAGCAAAACGCTAATGTTCGATTTCGAAATAAAGCGACTTTGCATTCGATGGGAGCTTGTTTGGCGGCTCGAAACGCATAAATCTCGCGTATTTACGTACAACTAAGGCTTTTCTATCTCTTATTACGAACCGGAACGCCTGGAGCCAACGCAAAACGCAAGTGTTCGATTTCGATATAAAGCGAATTTGCATTCGATGGGGGCTTGTTTGGTGGCTCGAAACGCATGAATCTTGCGTAATTACGTAAAACTAAGGCTTTTTAATCCCATATTACGAGCTGGAACTCCTACAGCTAAAGCAAAACGCTAATGTTCGATTTCGATATAAAGCGACTTTGCATTCGATGGGGGCTTGTTTGGCGGCTTGAAACGCATGAATCTTGCGTAATTACGTAAAACTAAGGCTTTTTGATCTCATATTACGAGCTAGAACTCCTACAGCAGAAGCAAAACGCGAATGTTCGATTTCGATATAAAGCGAATTTGCATTCGATGGGGGCTTGTTTGGTAGCTCGAAACGCATGAATCTTGCGTAATTACGTAAAACTAAGGCTTTTTGATCTCATATTACGAGCTGGAACTCCTACAGCAGAAGCAAAACGCTAATGTTCGATTTCGATATAAAGCGACTTTGCATTCGATGGGGGCTTGTTTGGCGGCTTGAAACGCATGAATCTTGCGTAATTACGTAAAACTAAGGCTTTTTGATCTCATATTACGAGCTAGAACTCCTACAGCAGAAGCAAAACGCGAATGTTCGATTTCGATATAAAGCGAATTTGCATTCGATGGGGGCTTGTTTGGTGGCTCGAAACGCATGAATCTTGCGTAATTACGTAAAACTAAGGCTTTTTGGTCTCATATTACGAGCTGGAACTCCTACAGCAGAAGCAAAACGCTAATGTTCGATTTCGAAATAAAGCGACTTTGCATTCGATGGGAGCTTGTTTGGCGGCTCGAATCGCACGAATCTTGCGTATTTACGTAAAACTAAGGCTTTTTGATCTAATATTACGAGCTGGATCACCTACAGCCAGAGCGAAGCGCTAATGTTCGATTTCGATATAAAGCGAATTTGCATGTGATGGGGGATTGTTGGCGGCTCGAAACGCATGAATCTTGCGTATTTGCATAAAACTAAGGCTTTTTCATCTCATATTACGAGCTGGATCACCTACAGCCAAAGCAAAACGCGAATGTTCGATTTCGATATAAAGCGAATTTGCATTCGATGGGGGCTTGTTTGGCAGCTCGAAACGCATGAATCTTGCGTATGAATATAAAACTAAGGCTTTTTCAACTCATGTTACGAGCTGGAACACCTACAGCTGAAGCAAAACGCTAATGTTCGATTTCGATATAAAGCGACTTTGCATTCGATGGGAGCTTGTTTGGCGGCTCGAAACGCATGAATCTTGCGTATGAATATAAAACTAAGGCTTTTTCAACTCATGTTACGAGCTGGAACACCTACAGCTGAAGCAAAACGCTAATGTTCGATTTCGATATAAAGCGACTTTGCATTCGATGGGAGCTTGTTTGGCGGCTCGAAACGCATGAATCTTGCTTATGAATATAAAACTAAGGCTTTTTCAACTCATATTACGAGCTGGAACACCTACAGCTGAAGCAAAACGCTAATGTTCGATTTCGAAATAACGCGACTTTGCATTCGATGGGAGCTTGTTTGGCGGCTCGAAACGCATAAATCTCGCGTATTTACGTACAACTAAGGCTTTTCTATCTCTTATTACGAACCGGAACGCCTGGAGCCAACGCAAAACGCAAGTGTTCGATTTCGATATAAAGCGAATTTGCATTCGATGGGGGCTTGTTTGGTGGCTCGAAACGCATGAATCTTGCGTAATTACGTAAAACTAAGGCTTTTTAATCCCATATTACGAGCTGGAACTCCTACAGCTAAAGCAAAACGCTAATGTTCGATTTCGATATAAAGCGACTTTGCATTCGATGGGGGCTTGTTTGGCGGCTTGAAACGCATGAATCTTGCGTAATTACGTAAAACTAAGGCTTTTTGATCTCATTTTACGAGCTAGAACTCCTACAGCAGAAGCAAAACGCGAATGTTCGATTTCGATATAAAGCGAATTTGCATTCGATGGGGGCTTGTTTGGTGGCTCGAAACGCATGAATCTTGCGTAATTACGTAAAACTAAGGCTTTTTGATCTCATATTACGAGCTGGAACTCCTACAGCAGAAGCAAAACGCTAATGTTCGATTTCGAAATAAAGCGACTTTGCATTCGATGGGAGCTTGTTTGGCGGCTCGAATCGCACGAATCTTGCGTATTTACGTAAAACTAAGGCTTTTTGATCTAATATTACGAGCTGGATCACCTACAGCCAGAGCGAAGCGCTAATGTTCGATTTCGATATAAAGCGAATTTGCATGTGATGGGGGATTGTTGGCGGCTCGAAACGCATAAATCTCGCGTATTTACGTACAACTAAGGCTTTTCTATTTCATATTACGAGCTGGAATACCTACAAACGATGCAAAACGCTAATGTTCGATTTCGATATAAAGCGAATTTGCATTCGATGGGGGCTTGTCTGGCACCTCGAATCGCATGAATCTTGCGTAATTACGTTAAACTAAGGATTTTTGATCTCATATTACGCTGGATCACCTACAGCCAGAGCGAAGCGCTTGTGTTCGATTTCGATATAAAGCGAATTTGCATTCGATGGGGGCTTGTTTGGCGGCTCCAAACGCATGAATCTTGCGTATTTGCATAAAACTAAGGCTTTTTGATCTCATAACACGAGCTGGAAGAACTATAGATAAAGCAAAACGCTAATGTTCGATTTCGATACAATCGACTTTGCATTCGATGGGGGCTTGTTTGGCGGCTCGAAACGCATGAATATTGCGTATTTGCATAAAACTAAGGCTTTTTCATCTCATATTACGAGCTGGATCCCCTACAGCCAAAGCAAAACGCTAATGTTCGATTTCGATATAAAGCGACTTTGCATTCGATAGGAGCTTCTTTGGCGACTCGAATCGCATGAATCTTGCGTATTTACGTAAAACTAAGACTTTTTGATCTAATATTACGAGCTGGATCACCTACAGCCAGAGCAAAGCGCTAATGTTCGATTTCGATATAAAGCGAATTTGCATTCAATTGGGGCTTGATTGGCGGCTCGAAACGCATGAATCTTGCTTATGAATATAAAACTAAGGCTTTTTCAACTCATATTACGAGCTGGAACACCTACAGCTGAAGCAAAACGCTAATGTTCGATTTCGATATAAAGCGACTTTGCATTCGATGGCGGCTGGTTTGGCGGCTCGAAACGCATGAATCTTGCGTATTTGCATAGAACTAAGGCTTTTTCATCTCATATTACGAGCTGGATCACCTACAGCCAAAGCAAAAGGCTAATGTTCGATTTCGATATAAAGCGAATTTGCATTCGATGGGGGCTTGTTTGGCAGCTCGAATCGCATGAATCTTGCGTAATTACGTAAAACTAAGGATTTTTGATCTCATATTACGCTGGATCACCTACAGCCAGAGCGAAGCGCTTGTGTTCGATTTCGATATAAAGCGAATTTGCATTCGATGGGGGCTTGTTTGGCGGCTCGAAACGCATGAATCTTGCGTATTTGCATAAAACTAAGGCTTTTTGATCTCATAACACGAGCTGGAAGAACTATAGCTAAAGCAAAACGCTAATGTTCGATTTCGATATAATCGACTTTGCATTCGATGGGGGCTTGTTTGGCGGCTCGAAACGCATGAATATTGCGTATTTGCATAAAACGAAGTCTATTTGATCCAATATTACGAGCTGGAACTCCTACAGCAGAAGCAAAACGCTAATGTTCGATTTCGATATAAAGCGACTTTGCATTCGATGGGAGCTTGTTTGGCGGCTCGAAACGCATAAAGCTCGCGTATTTATGTAAAACTAAGGCTTTTCTATCTCTTATTACGAGCCGGAACGTCTGGAGCCAACGCAAAAAGCAAGTGTTCGATTTCGATATAAAGCGAATTTGCATTCGATGGGGGCTTGTTTGGTGGCTCGAAACGCATGAATCTTGCGAAATTACGTGAAACTAAGGCTTTTGATCTCATATTACGAGCTGGAACTCCTACAGCAGGAGCAAAACGCTAATGTTCGATTTCGAAATAACGCGACTTTGCATTCGATGGGAGCTTGTTTGGCAGCTCGAATCGCACGAATCTTGCGTATTTACGTAAAACTAAGGCTATTTGATCTAATATTACGAGCTGGAACACCTACAGCCGAAGCAAAACTCTAATGTTCGATTTCGATATAAAGCGACTTTGCATTCGATGGCGGCTGGTTTGGCGGCTCGAAACGCATGAATCTTGCGTATTTGCATAAAACTAAGGCTTTTTCATCTCATATTACGAGCTGGATCACCTACAGCCAAAGCAAAACGCGAATGTTCGATTTCGATATAAAGCGAATTTGCATTCGATGGGGGCTTGTTTGGCAGCTCGAAACGCATGAATCTTGCGTATGAATATAAAACTAAGGCTTTTTCAACTCATGTTACGAGCTGGAACACCTACAGCTGAAGCAAAACGCTAATGTTCGATTTCGATATAAAGCGACTTTGCATTCGATGGGAGCTTGTTTGGCGGCTCGAAACGCATGAATCTTGCGTATGAATATAAAACTAAGGCTTTTTCAACTCATGTTACGAGCTGGAACACCTACAGCTGAAGCAAAACGCTAATGTTCGATTTCGATATAAAGCGACTTTGCATTCGATGGGAGCTTGTTTGGCGGCTCGAAACGCATGAATCTTGCTTATGAATATAAAACTAAGGCTTTTTCAACTCATATTACGAGCTGGAACACCTACAGCTGAAGCAAAACGCTAATGTTCGATTTCGAAATAACGCGACTTTGCATTCGATGGGAGCTTGTTTGGCGGCTCGAAACGCATAAATCTCGCGTATTTACGTACAACTAAGGCTTTTCTATCTCTTATTACGAACCGGAACGCCTGGAGCCAACGCAAAACGCAAGTGTTCGATTTCGATATAAAGCGAATTTGCATTCGATGGGGGCTTGTTTGGTGGCTCGAAACGCATGAATCTTGCGTAATTACGTAAAACTAAGGCTTTTTAATCCCATATTACGAGCTGGAACTCCTACAGCTAAAGCAAAACGCTAATGTTCGATTTCGATATAAAGCGACTTTGCATTCGATGGGGGCTTGTTTGGCGGCTTGAAACGCATGAATCTTGCGTAATTACGTAAAACTAAGGCTTTTTGATCTCATTTTACGAGCTAGAACTCCTACAGCAGAAGCAAAACGCGAATGTTCGATTTCGATATAAAGCGAATTTGCATTCGATGGGGGCTTGTTTGGTGGCTCGAAACGCATGAATCTTGCGTAATTACGTAAAACTAAGGCTTTTTGATCTCATATTACGAGCTGGAACTCCTACAGCAGAAGCAAAACGCTAATGTTCGATTTCGAAATAAAGCGACTTTGCATTCGATGGGGGCTCGTTTGGTGGCTCGAAACGCATGAATCTTGCGTAACTACATAAAACTAAGGCGTTTTGATCTAATATTACGAGCAGGAACACCTACAGCCGAAGCAAAATGCTAATGTTCGATTTCGATATAAAGCGAATTTGCATTCGATGGGGGCTTGTTTCGTGGCTCGAAACGCATGAATCTTGCGTAATTACGTAAAACTAAGGCTTTTTGATCTCATATTACGAACTGGAACTCCTACAGCAGAAGCAAAACGCTAATGTTTGATTTCGAAATAAAGCGACTTTGCATTCGATGGGAGCTTGTTTGGCAGCTCGAATCGCACGAATCTTGCGTATTTACGTAAAACTAAGGTTTTTTGATCTAATATTACGAGCTGGATCACCTACAGCCAGAGCGAAGCGCTTATGTTCGATTTCGATATAAAGCGAATTTGCATTCGATGAGGGCTTGTTTGGCAGCTCGAAACGCATGAATCTTGCGTATATACATAAAACTAAGGATTTTTGGTCTCATATTACGAGCTGGAACACCTACAGCAGAAGCAAAACGCTAATGTTCGATTTCGATATAAAGCGAATTTGCATTCGATGAGGGCTTGTTTGGCAGCTCGAAACGCATGAATCTTGCATATTTACATAAAACGAAGTCTATTTGATCCAATATTACGAGCTGGAACTCCTACAGCAGAAGCAAAACGCTAATGTTCGATTTCGATATAAAGCGACTTTGCATTCGATGGGAGCTTGTTTGGCGGCTCGAAACGCATAAAGCTCGCGTATTTATGTAAAAGTAAGGCTTTTCTATCTCTTATTACGAGCCGGAACGTCTGGAGCCAACGCAAAAAGCAAGTGTTCGATTTCGATATAAAGCGAATTTGCATTCGATGGGGGCTTGTTTGGCGGCTCGAAACGCCTGAATCTTGCGTATTTGCATAAAACTAAGGCTTTTTGATCTCATAACACGAGCTGAAAGACCTACAGCTAAAGCAAAACGCTAATGTTCGATTTCGATATAAAGCGACTTTGCATTCGATGGGGGCTTGTTTGGCGGCTCGAAACGCATAAATCTTGCGTATTTGCATAAAACTAAGGCTTTTTCATCTCATATTACGAGCTGGATCCCCTACAACCAAAGCAAAACGCTAATGTTCGATTTCGATATAAAGCGACTTTGCATTCGATGGGGGCTTGTTTGGTGGCTCAAAACGCATGAATCTTGCGTAATTACGTAAAACTAAGGATTTTTGATCTCATATTACGCTGGATCACCTACAGCCAGAGCGAAGCGCTAATGTTCGATTTCGATATAAAGCGACTTTGAATTCGATGGGAGCTTGTTTGGCGGCTCGAAACGCATAAATCTTGCGTATTTACGTAAAACTAAGGCTTTTTGATCTAATATTACGAGCTGGATCACCTACAGCCAGAGCGAAGCGCTAATGTTCGATTTCGATATAAAGCGAATTTGCATGCGATGGGGGCTTGTTCGTGGCTCGAAACGCATGAATCTTGCGAAATTACGTGAAACTAAGGCTTTTGATCTCATATTACGAGCTGGAACTCCTACAGCAGAAGCAAAACGCTAATGTTCGATTTCGAAATAAAGCGACTTTGCATTCGATGGGAGCTTGTTTGGCAGCTCGAATCGCACGAATCTTGCGTATTTGCATAAAACTAAGGCTTTTTCATCTAATATTACGAGCTGGAACACCTACAGCCGAAGCAAAACTCTAATGTTCGATTTCGATATAAAGCGAATTTGCATTCGATAGGAGCTTGTTTGGCAGCTAGAAATGCAAAAATCTTGCGTATTTACCTAAAACTAAGGCTTTTTGATCTCATATTACGAGCTGGAACACCTACAGCAGAAGCAAAACGCTAATGTTCGATTTCGAAATAAAGCGACTTTGCATTCGATGGGAGCTTGTTTGGCGGCTCGAAACGCATAAATCTCGCGTATTTACGTACAACTAAGGCTTTTCTATCTCTTATTACGAGCCGGAACGCCTGGAGCCAACGCAAAACGCAAGTGTTCGATTTCGATATAAAGCGAATTTGCATTCGATGGGGGCTTGTCTGGCACCTCGAATCGCATGAATCTTGCGTATTCACGTAAAAGTAAGGCTTTTTGATCTAATGTTACGAGCTGGAACACCTACAGCCAAAGCAAAAGGCTAATGTTTGATTTCGATATAAAGCGAATTTGCATTCGATGGGAGCTTGTTTGGCAGCTCGAAACGCAGGAATCTTGCGTCATTACGTGAAACTAAGGCTTTTGATCTCATATTACGAGTTGGAACAACTACAGCCGAAGCAAAACGTTAATGTTCGATTTCGAAATAAAGCGACTTTGCATTCGATGGGAGCTTGTTTGGCAGCTCGAATCGCACGAATCTTGCGTATTTACGTAAAACTAAGGCTATTTGATCTAATATTACGAGCTGGAACACCTACAGCCGAAGCAAAACTCTAATGTTCGATTTCGATATAAAGCGACTTTGCATTCGATGGCGGCTGGTTTGGCGGCTCGAAACGCATGAATCTTGCGTATTTGCATAAAACTAAGGCTTTTTCATCTCATATTACGAGCTGGATCCCCTACAGCCAAAGCAAAACGCTAATGTTCTATTTCGATATAAAGCGACTTTGCATTCGATGGGGGCTTGTTTGGTGGCTCAAAACGCATGAATCATGCGTAATTACGTAAAACTAAGGATTTTTGATCTTATATTACGCTGGATCACCTACAGCCAGAGCGAAGCGCTTGTGTTCGATTTCGATATAAAGCGAATTTGTATTCGATGAGGGCTTGTTTGGCAGATTGAAACGCATGAATCTTGCGTATCTACATAAAACTAAGGCTTTTTGATCTAATATTACGAGCTGGAATAACTACAGCGGAAGCAAAACGCTAATGTTCGATTTCGATATAAAGCGACTTTGCATTCGATGGGAGCTTGTTTGGCGGCTCGAAACGCATAAATCTCGCGTTTTTTCGTAAAACTAAGGCTTTTCTATTTCATATTACGAGCTGGAATACCTACAGCCAAAGCAAAACACTAATGTTCGATTTCGATATAAAGCGAATTTGCATTCGATGGGGGCTCGTTTGGTGGCTCGAAACGCATGAATCTTGCGTAACTACATAAAACTAAGGCGTTTTGATCTAATATTACGAGCTGGAACACCTACAGCCGATCAAAACGCTAATGTTCGATTTCGATATAAAGCGAATTTGCATTCGATGGGCTCTTGTTTGGCTGTTCGAAACGCATGAATCTTGCGTATCTACGTAAAACTAAGGCTTTTTGATCTCATATTACGAGCTGGAACACCTACAGCAAAAGCAAAACGCTAATGTTCGATTTCGAAATAAAGCGACTTTGCATTCGATGGGGGCTCGTTTGGTGGCTCGAAACGCATGAATCTTGCGTAACTACATAAAACTAAGGCGTTTTGATCTAATATTACGAGCTGGAACACCTACAGCCGATCAAAACGCTAATGTTCGATTTCGATATAAAGCGAATTTGCATTCGATGGGCTCTTGTTTGGCTGTTCGAAACGCATGAATCTTGCGTATCTACGTAAAACTAAGGCTTTTTGATCTCATATTACGAGCTGGAACACCTACAGCAAAAGCAAAACGCTAATGTTCGATTTCGAAATAAAGCGACTTTGCATTCGATGGGGGCTCGTTTGGTGGCTCGAAACGCATGAATCTTGCGTAACTACATAAAACTAAGGCGTTTTGATCTAATATTACGAGCTGGAACACCTACAGCCGAAGCAAAATGCTAATGTTCAATTTCGATATAAAGCGACTTTGCATTCGATGGGGGCTTGTTTGGCGGCTCGAAACGCATGAATCTTGCGTATTTACGTAAAACTAATGCTTTTTGATCTCATATTACGAGCTGGAACACCTACAGCCGAAGCAAAACGCTAATGTTCGATTTCGAAATAAAGCGACTTTGCATTCGATGGGAGCTTGTTTGGCAGCTCGAATCGCACGAATCTTGCGTATTTACGTAAAACTAAGGCTATTTGATCTAATATTACGAGCTGGATCACCTACAGCCAGAGCAAAACGCTAATGTTCGATTTCGAAAGAAAGCGACTTTGCATTCGATGGGGGCTTGTTTGGTGGCTCGAAACGCATGAATCTTGCGTAATTACGTAAAACTAAGGCTTTTTGATCTAATATTACGAGCTGGATCATCTACAGCCAGAGCGAAGCGCTAATGTTCGATTTCGATATAAAGCGAATTTGCATGCGATGGGGGCTTGTTGGCGGCTCGAAACGCATAAATCTCGCGTATTTACGTACAACTAAGGCTTTTCTATTTCATATTACGAGCTGGAATACCTACAACCGATGCAAAACGCTAATGTTCGATTTCGATATAAAGCGAATTTGCATTCGATGGGGGCTTGTCTGGTACCTCGAATCGCATGAATCTTGCGTAATTACGTAAAACTAAGGATTTTTGATCTCATATTACGAGCTGGAACTCCTACAGCAGAAGCAAAACGCTAATGTTCGATTTCGATATAAAGCGACTTTGAATTCGATGGGAGCTTGTTTGGCGGCTCGAAACGCATAAATCTTGCGTATTTACGTAAAACTAAGGCTTTTTGATCTAATATTACGAGCTGGATCACCTACAGCCAGAGCGAAGCGCTAATGTTCGATTTCGATATAAAGCGAATTTGCATGCGATGGGGGCTTGTTGGTGGCTCGAAACGCATGAATCTTGCGTATTTACGTAAAACTAAGGCTTTTTGATCTCATATTACGAGCTGGAACACCTACAGCAGAAGCAAAACGCTAATGTTCGATTTCGATATAAAGCGACTTTGCATTCGATGGGGGCTTGTTTGGCGGCTCTAAACGCATGAATCTTGCGTATTTGCATAAAACTAAGGCTTTTTGATCTAATATTACGAGCTGGATCACCTACAGCCAGAGCGAAGGGCTAATGTTCGATTTCGATATAAAACGAATTTGCATTCGATGAGGGCTTGTTTGGCAGATTGAAACGCATAAATCTCGCGTATTTACGTACAACTAAGGCTTTTCTATTTCATATTACGAGCTGGAATACCTACAACCGATGCAAAACGCTAATGTTCGATTTCGATATAAAGCGAATTTGCATTCGATGGGGGCTTGTCTGGTACCTCGAATCGCATGAATCTTGCGTAATTACGTAAAACTAAGGATTTTTGATCTCATATTACGAGCTGGAACTCCTACAGCAGAAGCAAAACGCTAATGTTCGATTTCGATATAAAGCGACTTTGAATTCGATGGGAGCTTGTTTGGCGGCTCGAAACGCATAAATCTTGCGTATTTACGTAAAACTAAGGCTTTTTGATCTAATATTACGAGCTGGATCACCTACAGCCAGAGCGAAGCGCTAATGTTCGATTTCGATATAAAGCGAATTTGCATGCGATGGGGGCTTGTTGGTGGCTCGAAACGCATGAATCTTGCGAAATTACGTGAAACTAAGGCTTTTGATCTCATATTACGAGCTGGAACTCCTACAGCAGAAGCAAAACGCTAATGTTCGATTTCGAAATAAAGCGACTTTGCATTCGATGGGAGCTTGTTTGGCAGCTCGAATCGCACGAATCTTGCGTATTTACGTAAAAGTAAGGCTATTTGATCTAATATTACGAGCTGGAACACCTACAGCCGAAGCAAAACTCTAATGTTCGATTTCGATATAAAGCGACTTTGCATTCGATGGCGGATGGTTTGGCAGCTCGAAACGCATGAATCTTGCGTATTTGCATAAAACTAAGGCTTTTTCATCTCATATTACGAGCTGGATCACCTACAGCCAAAGCAAAAGGCTAATGTTTGATTTCGATATAAAGCGAATTTGCATTCGATAGGAGCTTGTTTGGCAGCTAGAAATGCAAAAATCTTGCGTATTTACCTAAAACTAAGGCTTTTTGATCTCATATTACGAGCTGGAACACCTACAGCAGAAGCAAAACGCTAATGTTCGATTTCGAAATAAAGCGACTTTGCATTCGATGGGAGCTTGTTTGGCGGCTCGAATCGCATAAAACTCGCGTATTTACGTACAACTAAGGCTTTTCTATCTCTTATTACGAGCCGGAACGCCTGGAGCCAACCCAAAACGCAAGTGTTCGATTTCGATATAAAGCGACTTTGCATTCGATGGGGGCTTGTCTTGCACCTCGAATCGCATGAATCTTGCGTATTCACGTAAAAGTAAGGCTTTTTGATCTAATGTTACGAGCTGGAACACCTACAGCCAAAGCAAAAGGCTAATGTTCGATTTCGAAATAAAGCGACTTTGCATTCGATGGGGGCTCGTTTGGTGGCTCGAAACGCATGAATCTTGCGTAACTACATAAAACTAAGGCGTTTTGATCTAATATTACGAGCTGGAACACCTACAGCCGAAGCAAAATGCTAATGTTCAATTTCGATATAAAGCGACTTTGCATTCGATGGGGGCTTGTTTGGCGGCTCGAAACGCATGAATCTTGCTTATTTACGTAAAACTAATGCTTTTTGATCTCATATTACGAGCTGGAACACCTACAGCCGAAGCAAAACGCTAATGTTCGATTTCGAAATAAAGCGACTTTGCATTCGATGGGAGCTTGTTTGGCAGCTCGAAACGCACGAATCTTGCGTATTTACGTAAAACTAAGGCTATTTGATCTAATATTACGAGCTGGATCACCTACAGCCAGAGCAAAACGCTAATGTTCGATTTCGAAAGAAAGCGACTTTGCATTCGATGGGGGCTTGTTTGGTGGCTCGAAACGCATGAATCTTGCGTAATTACGTAAAACTAAGGCTTTTTGATCTAATATTACGAGCTGGATCACCTACAGCCAGAGCGAAGCGCTAATGTTCGATTTCGATATAAAGCGAATTTGCATGCGATGGGGGCTTGTTGGCGGCTCGAAACGCATAAATCTCGCGTATTTACGTACAACTAAGGCTTTTCTATTTCATATTACGAGCTGGAATACCTACAACCGATGCAAAACGCTAATGTTCGATTTCGATATAAAGTGAATTTGCATTCGATGGGGGCTTGACTGGCACCTCGAATCGCATGAATCTTGCGTAATTACGTAAAACTAAGGATTTTTGATCTCATATTACGAGCTGGAACTCCTACAGCAGAAGCAAAAGGCTAATGTTCGATTTCGATATAAAGCGACTTTGAATTCGATGGGAGCTTGTTTGGCGGCTCGAAACGCATAAATCTTGCGTATTTACGTAAAACTAAGGCTTTTTGATCTAATATTACGAGCTGGATCACCTACAGCCAGAGCGAAGCGCTAATGTTCGATTTCGATATAAAGCGACTTTGCATTCGATGGCGGCTGGTTTGGCGGCTCGAAACGCATGAATCTTGCGTATTTGCATAAAACTAAGGCTTTTTCATCTCATATTACGAGCTGGATCACCTACAGCCAAAGCAAAAGGCTAATGTTTGATTTTGATATAAAGCGAATTTGCATTCGATGGGGGCTTGTTTGGTGGCTCAAAACGCATGAATCTTGCGTAATTACGTAAAACTAAGGATTTTTGATCTCATATTACGCTGGATCACCTACAGCCAGAGCGAAGCGCTTGTGTTCGATTTCGATATAAAGCGAATTTGCATTCGATGAGGGCTTGTTTGGCAGCTCGAAACGCATGAATCTTGCGTATGAATATAAAACTAAGGCTTTTTCAACTCATGTTACGAGCTGGAACACCTACAGCTGAAGCAAAACGCTAATGTTCGATTTCGATATAAAGCGACTTTGCATTCGATGGGAGCTTGTTTGGCGGCTCGAAACGCATGAATCTTGCTTATGAATATAAAACTAAGGCTTTTTCAACTCATATTACGAGCTGGAACACCTACAGCTGAAGCAAAACGCTAATGTTCGATTTCGAAATAAAGCGACTTTGCATTCGATGGGAGCTTGTTTGGCGGCTCGAAACGCATAAATCTCGCGTATTTACGTACAACTAAGGCTTTTCTATCTCTTATTACGAACCGGAACGCCTGGAGCCAACGCAAAACGCAAGTGTTCGATTTCGATATAAAGCGAATTTGCATTCGATGGGGGCTTGTTTGGTGGCTCGAAACGCATGAATCTTGCGTAATTACGTAAAACTAAGGCTTTTTAATCCCATATTACGAGCTGGAACTCCTACAGCTAAAGCAAAACGCTAATGTTCGATTTCGATATAAAGCGACTTTGCATTCGATGGGGGCTTGTTTGGCGGCTTGAAACGCATGAATCTTGCGTAATTACGTAAAACTAAGGCTTTTTGATCTCATATTACGAGCTAGAACTCCTACAGCAGAAGCAAAACGCGAATGTTCGATTTCGATATAAAGCGAATTTGCATTCGATGGGGGCTTGTTTGGTGGCTCGAAATGCATGAATCTTGCGTAATTACGTAAAACTAAGGCTTTTTGATCTCATATTACGAGCTGGAACTCCTACAGCAGAAGCAAAACGCTAATGTTCGATTTCGAAATAAAGCGACTTTGCATTCGATGGGAGCTTGTTTGGCAGCTCGAATCGCACGAATCTTGCGAATTTACGTAAAACTGAGGCTTTTTGATCTCATATTACGAGCTGAAATACCTACAACCGATGCAAAACGCTAATGTTCGATTTCGATATAAAGCGAATTTCCATTCGATGAGGGCTTGTTTGGCAGCTCGAAATGCAAAAATCTTGCGTATTTACGTAAAACTAAGGCTTTTTGATCTCATATTACGAGCTGGAACACCTACAGCAAAAGCAAAACGCTAATGTTCGATTTCGAAATAAAGCGACTTTGCATTCGATGGGGGCTCGTTTGGTGGCTCGAAACGCATGAATCTTGCGTAACTACATAAAACTAAGGCGTTTTGATCTAATATTACGAGCAGGAACACCTACAGCCGAAGCAAAATGCTAATGTTCGATTTCGATATAAAGCGAATTTGCATTCGATGGGGGCTTGTTTGGTGGCTCGAAACGCATGAATCTTGCGTAATTACGTAAAACTAAGGCTTTTTGATCTCATATTACGAACTGGAACTCCTACAGCAGAAGCAAAACGCTAATGTTTGATTTCGAAATAAAGCGACTTTGCATTCGATGGGAGCTTGTTTGGCAGCTCGAATCGCACGAATCTTGCGTATTTACGTAAAACTAAGGCTTTTTGATCTAATATTACGAGCTGGATCACCTACAGCCAGAGCGAAGCGCTTATGTTCGATTTCGATATAAAGCGAATTTGCATTCGATGAGGGCTTGTTTGGCAGCTCGAAACGCATGAATCTTGCGTATTTACATAAAACTAAGGATTTTTGGTCTCATATTACGAGCTGGAACACCTACAGCAGAAGCAAAACGCTAATGTTCGATTTCGATATAAAGCGAATTTGCATTCGATGAGGGCTTGTTTGGCAGCTCGAAACGCATGAATCTTGCATATTTACATAAAACGAAGTCTATTTGATCCAATATTACGAGCTGGAACACCTACAGCTGAAGCAAAACGCTAATGTTCGATTTCGAAATAAAGCGACTTTGCATTCGATGGGAGCTTGTTTGGCGGCTCGAAACGCATAAATCTCGCGTATTTACGTACAACTAAGGCTTTTCTATCTCTTATTACGAACCGGAACGCCTGGAGCCAACGCAAAACGCAAGTGTTCGATTTCGATATAAAGCGAATTTGCATTCGATGGGGGCTTGTTTGGTGGCTCGAAACGCATGAATCTTGCGTAATTACGTAAAACTAAGGCTTTTTAATCCCATATTACGAGCTGGAACTCCTACAGCTAAAGCAAAACGCTAATGTTCGATTTCGATATAAAGCGACTTTGCATTCGATGGGGGCTTGTTTGGCGGCTTGAAACGCATGAATCTTGCGTAATTACGTAAAACTAAGGCTTTTTGATCTCATATTACGAGCTAGAACTCCTACAGCAGAAGCAAAACGCGAATGTTCGATTTCGATATAAAGCGAATTTGCATTCGATGGGGGCTTGTTTGGTAGCTCGAAACGCATGAATCTTGCGTAATTACGTAAAACTAAGGCTTTTTGATCTCATATTACGAGCTGGAACTCCTACAGCAGAAGCAAAACGCTAATGTTCGATTTCGATATAAAGCGACTTTGCATTCGATGGGGGCTTGTTTGGCGGCTTGAAACGCATGAATCTTGCGTAATTACGTAAAACTAAGGCTTTTTGATCTCATATTACGAGCTAGAACTCCTACAGCAGAAGCAAAACGCGAATGTTCGATTTCGATATAAAGCGAATTTGCATTCGATGGGGGCTTGTTTGGTGGCTCGAAACGCATGAATCTTGCGTAATTACGTAAAACTAAGGCTTTTTGGTCTCATATTACGAGCTGGAACTCCTACAGCAGAAGCAAAACGCTAATGTTCGATTTCGAAATAAAGCGACTTTGCATTCGATGGGAGCTTGTTTGGCGGCTCGAATCGCACGAATCTTGCGTATTTACGTAAAACTAAGGCTTTTTGATCTAATATTACGAGCTGGATCACCTACAGCCAGAGCGAAGCGCTAATGTTCGATTTCGATATAAAGCGAATTTGCATGTGATGGGGGATTGTTGGCGGCTCGAAACGCATGAATCTTGCGTATTTGCATAAAACTAAGGCTTTTTCATCTCATATTACGAGCTGGATCACCTACAGCCAAAGCAAAACGCGAATGTTCGATTTCGATATAAAGCGAATTTGCATTCGATGGGGGCTTGTTTGGCAGCTCGAAACGCATGAATCTTGCGTATGAATATAAAACTAAGGCTTTTTCAACTCATGTTACGAGCTGGAACACCTACAGCTGAAGCAAAACGCTAATGTTCGATTTCGATATAAAGCGACTTTGCATTCGATGGGAGCTTGTTTGGCGGCTCGAAACGCATGAATCTTGCGTATGAATATAAAACTAAGGCTTTTTCAACTCATGTTACGAGCTGGAACACCTACAGCTGAAGCAAAACGCTAATGTTCGATTTCGATATAAAGCGACTTTGCATTCGATGGGAGCTTGTTTGGCGGCTCGAAACGCATGAATCTTGCTTATGAATATAAAACTAAGGCTTTTTCAACTCATATTACGAGCTGGAACACCTACAGCTGAAGCAAAACGCTAATGTTCGATTTCGAAATAACGCGACTTTGCATTCGATGGGAGCTTGTTTGGCGGCTCGAAACGCATAAATCTCGCGTATTTACGTACAACTAAGGCTTTTCTATCTCTTATTACGAACCGGAACGCCTGGAGCCAACGCAAAACGCAAGTGTTCGATTTCGATATAAAGCGAATTTGCATTCGATGGGGGCTTGTTTGGTGGCTCGAAACGCATGAATCTTGCGTAATTACGTAAAACTAAGGCTTTTTAATCCCATATTACGAGCTGGAACTCCTACAGCTAAAGCAAAACGCTAATGTTCGATTTCGATATAAAGCGACTTTGCATTCGATGGGGGCTTGTTTGGCGGCTTGAAACGCATGAATCTTGCGTAATTACGTAAAACTAAGGCTTTTTGATCTCATTTTACGAGCTAGAACTCCTACAGCAGAAGCAAAACGCGAATGTTCGATTTCGATATAAAGCGAATTTGCATTCGATGGGGGCTTGTTTGGTGGCTCGAAACGCATGAATCTTGCGTAATTACGTAAAACTAAGGCTTTTTGATCTCATATTACGAGCTGGAACTCCTACAGCAGAAGCAAAACGCTAATGTTCGATTTCGAAATAAAGCGACTTTGCATTCGATGGGAGCTTGTTTGGCGGCTCGAATCGCACGAATCTTGCGTATTTACGTAAAACTAAGGCTTTTTGATCTAATATTACGAGCTGGATCACCTACAGCCAGAGCGAAGCGCTAATGTTCGATTTCGATATAAAGCGAATTTGCATGTGATGGGGGATTGTTGGCGGCTCGAAACGCATAAATCTCGCGTATTTACGTACAACTAAGGCTTTTCTATTTCATATTACGAGCTGGAATACCTACAAACGATGCAAAACGCTAATGTTCGATTTCGATATAAAGCGAATTTGCATTCGATGGGGGCTTGTCTGGCACCTCGAATCGCATGAATCTTGCGTAATTACGTTAAACTAAGGATTTTTGATCTCATATTACGCTGGATCACCTACAGCCAGAGCGAAGCGCTTGTGTTCGATTTCGATATAAAGCGAATTTGCATTCGATGGGGGCTTGTTTGGCGGCTCCAAACGCATGAATCTTGCGTATTTGCATAAAACTAAGGCTTTTTGATCTCATAACACGAGCTGGAAGAACTATAGATAAAGCAAAACGCTAATGTTCGATTTCGATACAATCGACTTTGCATTCGATGGGGGCTTGTTTGGCGGCTCGAAACGCATGAATATTGCGTATTTGCATAAAACTAAGGCTTTTTCATCTCATATTACGAGCTGGATCCCCTACAGCCAAAGCAAAACGCTAATGTTCGATTTCGATATAAAGCGACTTTGCATTCGATAGGAGCTTCTTTGGCGACTCGAATCGCATGAATCTTGCGTATTTACGTAAAACTAAGACTTTTTGATCTAATATTACGAGCTGGATCACCTACAGCCAGAGCAAAGCGCTAATGTTCGATTTCGATATAAAGCGAATTTGCATTCAATTGGGGCTTGATTGGCGGCTCGAAACGCATGAATCTTGCTTATGAATATAAAACTAAGGCTTTTTCAACTCATATTACGAGCTGGAACACCTACAGCTGAAGCAAAACGCTAATGTTCGATTTCGATATAAAGCGACTTTGCATTCGATGGCGGCTGGTTTGGCGGCTCGAAACGCATGAATCTTGCGTATTTGCATAGAACTAAGGCTTTTTCATCTCATATTACGAGCTGGATCACCTACAGCCAAAGCAAAAGGCTAATGTTCGATTTCGATATAAAGCGAATTTGCATTCGATGGGGGCTTGTTTGGCAGCTCGAATCGCATGAATCTTGCGTAATTACGTAAAACTAAGGATTTTTGATCTCATATTACGCTGGATCACCTACAGCCAGAGCGAAGTGCTTGTGTTCGATTTCGATATAAAGCGAATTTGCATTCGATGGGGGCTTGTTTGGCGGCTCGAAACGCATGAATCTTGCGTATTTGCATAAAACTAAGGCTTTTTGATCTCATAACACGAGCTGGAAGAACTATAGCTAAAGCAAAACGCTAATGTTCGATTTCGATATAATCGACTTTGCATTCGATGGGGGCTTGTTTGGCGGCTCGAAACGCATGAATATTGCGTATTTGCATAAAACGAAGTCTATTTGATCCAATATTACGAGCTGGAACTCCTACAGCAGAAGCAAAACGCTAATGTTCGATTTCGATATAAAGCGACTTTGCATTCGATGGGAGCTTGTTTGGCGGCTCGAAACGCATAAAGCTCGCGTATTTATGTAAAACTAAGGCTTTTCTATCTCTTATTACGAGCCGGAACGTCTGGAGCCAACGCAAAAAGCAAGTGTTCGATTTCGATATAAAGCGAATTTGCATTCGATGGGGGCTTGTTTGGTGGCTCGAAACGCATGAATCTTGCGAAATTACGTGAAACTAAGGCTTTTGATCTCATATTACGAGCTGGAACTCCTACAGCAGGAGCAAAACGCTAATGTTCGATTTCGAAATAACGCGACTTTGCATTCGATGGGAGCTTGTTTGGCAGCTCGAATCGCACGAATCTTGCGTATTTACGTAAAACTAAGGCTATTTGATCTAATATTACGAGCTGGAACACCTACAGCCGAAGCAAAACTCTAATGTTCGATTTCGATATAAAGCGACTTTGCATTCGATGGCGGCTGGTTTGGCGGCTCGAAACGCATGAATCTTGCGTATTTGCATAAAACTAAGGCTTTTTCATCTCATATTACGAGCTGGATCACCTACAGCCAAAGCAAAACGCGAATGTTCGATTTCGATATAAAGCGAATTTGCATTCGATGGGGGCTTGTTTGGCAGCTCGAAACGCATGAATCTTGCGTATGAATATAAAACTAAGGCTTTTTCAACTCATGTTACGAGCTGGAACACCTACAGCTGAAGCAAAACGCTAATGTTCGATTTCGATATAAAGCGACTTTGCATTCGATGGGAGCTTGTTTGGCGGCTCGAAACGCATGAATCTTGCGTATGAATATAAAACTAAGGCTTTTTCAACTCATGTTACGAGCTGGAACACCTACAGCTGAAGCAAAACGCTAATGTTCGATTTCGATATAAAGCGACTTTGCATTCGATGGGAGCTTGTTTGGCGGCTCGAAACGCATGAATCTTGCTTATGAATATAAAACTAAGGCTTTTTCAACTCATATTACGAGCTGGAACACCTACAGCTGAAGCAAAACGCTAATGTTCGATTTCGAAATAACGCGACTTTGCATTCGATGGGAGCTTGTTTGGCGGCTCGAAACGCATAAATCTCGCGTATTTACGTACAACTAAGGCTTTTCTATCTCTTATTACGAACCGGAACGCCTGGAGCCAACGCAAAACGCAAGTGTTCGATTTCGATATAAAGCGAATTTGCATTCGATGGGGGCTTGTTTGGTGGCTCGAAACGCATGAATCTTGCGTAATTACGTAAAACTAAGGCTTTTTAATCCCATATTACGAGCTGGAACTCCTACAGCAGAAGCAAAACGCTAATGTTCGATTTCGAAATAAAGCGACTTTGCATTCGATGGGAGCTTGTTTGGCGGCTCGAATCGCACGAATCTTGCGTATTTACGTAAAACTAAGGCTTTTTGATCTAATATTACGAGCTGGATCACCTACAGCCAGAGCGAAGCGCTAATGTTCGATTTCGATATAAAGCGAATTTGCATGTGATGGGGGATTGTTGGCGGCTCGAAACGCATAAATCTCGCGTATTTACGTACAACTAAGGCTTTTCTATTTCATATTACGAGCTGGAATACCTACAAACGATGCAAAACGCTAATGTTCGATTTCGATATAAAGCGAATTTGCATTCGATGGGGGCTTGTCTGGCACCTCGAATCGCATGAATCTTGCGTAATTACGTTAAACTAAGGATTTTTGATCTCATATTACGCTGGATCACCTACAGCCAGAGCGAAGCGCTTGTGTTCGATTTCGATATAAAGCGAATTTGCATTCGATGGGGGCTTGTTTGGCGGCTCCAAACGCATGAATCTTGCGTATTTGCATAAAACTAAGGCTTTTTGATCTCATAACACGAGCTGGAAGAACTATAGATAAAGCAAAACGCTAATGTTCGATTTCGATACAATCGACTTTGCATTCGATGGGGGCTTGTTTGGCGGCTCGAAACGCATGAATATTGCGTATTTGCATAAAACTAAGGCTTTTTCATCTCATATTACGAGCTGGATCCCCTACAGCCAAAGCAAAACGCTAATGTTCGATTTCGATATAAAGCGACTTTGCATTCGATAGGAGCTTCTTTGGCGACTCGAATCGCATGAATCTTGCGTATTTACGTAAAACTAAGACTTTTTGATCTAATATTACGAGCTGGATCACCTACAGCCAGAGCAAAGCGCTAATGTTCGATTTCGATATAAAGCGAATTTGCATTCAATTGGGGCTTGATTGGCGGCTCGAAACGCATGAATCTTGCTTATGAATATAAAACTAAGGCTTTTTCAACTCATATTACGAGCTGGAACACCTACAGCTGAAGCAAAACGCTAATGTTCGATTTCGATATAAAGCGACTTTGCATTCGATGGCGGCTGGTTTGGCGGCTCGAAACGCATGAATCTTGCGTATTTGCATAGAACTAAGGCTTTTTCATCTCATATTACGAGCTGGATCACCTACAGCCAAAGCAAAAGGCTAATGTTCGATTTCGATATAAAGCGAATTTGCATTCGATGGGGGCTTGTTTGGCAGCTCGAATCGCATGAATCTTGCGTAATTACGTAAAACTAAGGATTTTTGATCTCATATTACGCTGGATCACCTACAGCCAGAGCGAAGCGCTTGTGTTCGATTTCGATATAAAGCGAATTTGCATTCGATGGGGGCTTGTTTGGCGGCTCGAAACGCATGAATCTTGCGTATTTGCATAAAACTAAGGCTTTTTGATCTCATAACACGAGCTGGAAGAACTATAGCTAAAGCAAAACGCTAATGTTCGATTTCGATATAATCGACTTTGCATTCGATGGGGGCTTGTTTGGCGGCTCGAAACGCATGAATATTGCGTATTTGCATAAAACGAAGTCTATTTGATCCAATATTACGAGCTGGAACTCCTACAGCAGAAGCAAAACGCTAATGTTCGATTTCGATATAAAGCGACTTTGCATTCGATGGGAGCTTGTTTGGCGGCTCGAAACGCATAAAGCTCGCGTATTTATGTAAAACTAAGGCTTTTCTATCTCTTATTACGAGCCGGAACGTCTGGAGCCAACGCAAAAAGCAAGTGTTCGATTTCGATATAAAGCGAATTTGCATTCGATGGGGGCTTGTTTGGTGGCTCGAAACGCATGAATCTTGCGAAATTACGTGAAACTAAGGCTTTTGATCTCATATTACGAGCTGGAACTCCTACAGCAGGAGCAAAACGCTAATGTTCGATTTCGAAATAACGCGACTTTGCATTCGATGGGAGCTTGTTTGGCAGCTCGAATCGCACGAATCTTGCGTATTTACGTAAAACTAAGGCTATTTGATCTAATATTACGAGCTGGAACACCTACAGCCGAAGCAAAACTCTAATGTTCGATTTCGATATAAAGCGACTTTGCATTCGATGGCGGCTGGTTTGGCGGCTCGAAACGCATGAATCTTGCGTATTTGCATAAAACTAAGGCTTTTTCATCTCATATTACGAGCTGGATCACCTACAGCCAAAGCAAAACGCGAATGTTCGATTTCGATATAAAGCGAATTTGCATTCGATGGGGGCTTGTTTGGCAGCTCGAAACGCATGAATCTTGCGTATGAATATAAAACTAAGGCTTTTTCAACTCATGTTACGAGCTGGAACACCTACAGCTGAAGCAAAACGCTAATGTTCGATTTCGATATAAAGCGACTTTGCATTCGATGGGAGCTTGTTTGGCGGCTCGAAACGCATGAATCTTGCGTATGAATATAAAACTAAGGCTTTTTCAACTCATGTTACGAGCTGGAACACCTACAGCTGAAGCAAAACGCTAATGTTCGATTTCGATATAAAGCGACTTTGCATTCGATGGGAGCTTGTTTGGCGGCTCGAAACGCATGAATCTTGCTTATGAATATAAAACTAAGGCTTTTTCAACTCATATTACGAGCTGGAACACCTACAGCTGAAGCAAAACGCTAATGTTCGATTTCGAAATAACGCGACTTTGCATTCGATGGGAGCTTGTTTGGCGGCTCGAAACGCATAAATCTCGCGTATTTACGTACAACTAAGGCTTTTCTATCTCTTATTACGAACCGGAACGCCTGGAGCCAACGCAAAACGCAAGTGTTCGATTTCGATATAAAGCGAATTTGCATTCGATGGGGGCTTGTTTGGTGGCTCGAAACGCATGAATCTTGCGTAATTACGTAAAACTAAGGCTTTTTAATCCCATATTACGAGCTGGAACTCCTACAGCTAAAGCAAAACGCTAATGTTCGATTTCGATATAAAGCGACTTTGCATTCGATGGGGGCTTGTTTGGCGGCTTGAAACGCATGAATCTTGCGTAATTACGTAAAACTAAGGCTTTTTGATCTCATTTTACGAGCTAGAACTCCTACAGCAGAAGCAAAACGCGAATGTTCGATTTCGATATAAAGCGAATTTGCATTCGATGGGGGCTTGTTTGGTGGCTCGAAACGCATGAATCTTGCGTAATTACGTAAAACTAAGGCTTTTTGATCTCATATTACGAGCTGGAACTCCTACAGCAGAAGCAAAACGCTAATGTTCGATTTCGAAATAAAGCGACTTTGCATTCGATGGGGGCTCGTTTGGTGGCTCGAAACGCATGAATCTTGCGTAACTACATAAAACTAAGGCGTTTTGATCTAATATTACGAGCAGGAACACCTACAGCCGAAGCAAAATGCTAATGTTCGATTTCGATATAAAGCGAATTTGCATTCGATGGGGGCTTGTTTCGTGGCTCGAAACGCATGAATCTTGCGTAATTACGTAAAACTAAGGCTTTTTGATCTCATATTACGAACTGGAACTCCTACAGCAGAAGCAAAACGCTAATGTTTGATTTCGAAATAAAGCGACTTTGCATTCGATGGGAGCTTGTTTGGCAGCTCGAATCGCACGAATCTTGCGTATTTACGTAAAACTAAGGTTTTTTGATCTAATATTACGAGCTGGATCACCTACAGCCAGAGCGAAGCGCTTATGTTCGATTTCGATATAAAGCGAATTTGCATTCGATGAGGGCTTGTTTGGCAGCTCGAAACGCATGAATCTTGCGTATATACATAAAACTAAGGATTTTTGGTCTCATATTACGAGCTGGAACACCTACAGCAGAAGCAAAACGCTAATGTTCGATTTCGATATAAAGCGAATTTGCATTCGATGAGGGCTTGTTTGGCAGCTCGAAACGCATGAATCTTGCATATTTACATAAAACGAAGTCTATTTGATCCAATATTACGAGCTGGAACTCCTACAGCAGAAGCAAAACGCTAATGTTCGATTTCGATATAAAGCGACTTTGCATTCGATGGGAGCTTGTTTGGCGGCTCGAAACGCATAAAGCTCGCGTATTTATGTAAAAGTAAGGCTTTTCTATCTCTTATTACGAGCCGGAACGTCTGGAGCCAACGCAAAAAGCAAGTGTTCGATTTCGATATAAAGCGAATTTGCATTCGATGGGGGCTTGTTTGGCGGCTCGAAACGCCTGAATCTTGCGTATTTGCATAAAACTAAGGCTTTTTGATCTCATAACACGAGCTGAAAGACCTACAGCTAAAGCAAAACGCTAATGTTCGATTTCGATATAAAGCGACTTTGCATTCGATGGGGGCTTGTTTGGCGGCTCGAAACGCATAAATCTTGCGTATTTGCATAAAACTAAGGCTTTTTCATCTCATATTACGAGCTGGATCCCCTACAACCAAAGCAAAACGCTAATGTTCGATTTCGATATAAAGCGACTTTGCATTCGATGGGGGCTTGTTTGGTGGCTCAAAACGCATGAATCTTGCGTAATTACGTAAAACTAAGGATTTTTGATCTCATATTACGCTGGATCACCTACAGCCAGAGCGAAGCGCTAATGTTCGATTTCGATATAAAGCGACTTTGAATTCGATGGGAGCTTGTTTGGCGGCTCGAAACGCATAAATCTTGCGTATTTACGTAAAACTAAGGCTTTTTGATCTAATATTACGAGCTGGATCACCTACAGCCAGAGCGAAGCGCTAATGTTCGATTTCGATATAAAGCGAATTTGCATGCGATGGGGGCTTGTTCGTGGCTCGAAACGCATGAATCTTGCGAAATTACGTGAAACTAAGGCTTTTGATCTCATATTACGAGCTGGAACTCCTACAGCAGAAGCAAAACGCTAATGTTCGATTTCGAAATAAAGCGACTTTGCATTCGATGGGAGCTTGTTTGGCAGCTCGAATCGCACGAATCTTGCGTATTTGCATAAAACTAAGGCTTTTTCATCTAATATTACGAGCTGGAACACCTACAGCCGAAGCAAAACTCTAATGTTCGATTTCGATATAAAGCGAATTTGCATTCGATAGGAGCTTGTTTGGCAGCTAGAAATGCAAAAATCTTGCGTATTTACCTAAAACTAAGGCTTTTTGATCTCATATTACGAGCTGGAACACCTACAGCAGAAGCAAAACGCTAATGTTCGATTTCGAAATAAAGCGACTTTGCATTCGATGGGAGCTTGTTTGGCGGCTCGAAACGCATAAATCTCGCGTATTTACGTACAACTAAGGCTTTTCTATCTCTTATTACGAGCCGGAACGCCTGGAGCCAACGCAAAACGCAAGTGTTCGATTTCGATATAAAGCGAATTTGCATTCGATGGGGGCTTGTCTGGCACCTCGAATCGCATGAATCTTGCGTATTCACGTAAAAGTAAGGCTTTTTGATCTAATGTTACGAGCTGGAACACCTACAGCCAAAGCAAAAGGCTAATGTTTGATTTCGATATAAAGCGAATTTGCATTCGATGGGAGCTTGTTTGGCAGCTCGAAACGCAGGAATCTTGCGTCATTACGTGAAACTAAGGCTTTTGATCTCATATTACGAGTTGGAACAACTACAGCCGAAGCAAAACGTTAATGTTCGATTTCGAAATAAAGCGACTTTGCATTCGATGGGAGCTTGTTTGGCAGCTCGAATCGCACGAATCTTGCGTATTTACGTAAAACTAAGGCTATTTGATCTAATATTACGAGCTGGAACACCTACAGCCGCAGCAAAACTCTAATGTTCGATTTCGATATAAAGCGACTTTGCATTCGATGGCGGCTGGTTTGGCGGCTCGAAACGCATGAATCTTGCGTATTTGCATAAAACTAAGGCTTTTTCATCTCATATTACGAGCTGGATCCCCTACAGCCAAAGCAAAACGCTAATGTTCTATTTCGATATAAAGCGACTTTGCATTCGATGGGGGCTTGTTTGGTGGCTCAAAACGCATGAATCTTGCGTAATTACGTAAAACTAAGGATTTTTGATCTCATATTACGCTGGATCACCTACAGCCAGAGCGAAGCGCTTGTGTTCGATTTCGATATAAAGCGAATTTGTATTCGATGAGGGCTTGTTTGGCAGATTGAAACGCATGAATCTTGCGTATCTACATAAAACTAAGGCTTTTTGATCTAATATTACGAGCTGGAATAACTACAGCGGAAGCAAAACGCTAATGTTCGATTTCGATATAAAGCGACTTTGCATTCGATGGGAGCTTGTTTGGCGGCTCGAAACGCATAAATCTCGCGTTTTTTCGTAAAACTAAGGCTTTTCTATTTCATATTACGAGCTGGAATACCTACAGCCAAAGCAAAACACTAATGTTCGATTTCGATATAAAGCGAATTTGCATTCGATGGGGGCTCGTTTGGTGGCTCGAAACGCATGAATCTTGCGTAACTACATAAAACTAAGGCGTTTTGATCTAATATTACGAGCTGGAACACCTACAGCCGATCAAAACGCTAATGTTCGATTTCGATATAAAGCGAATTTGCATTCGATGGGCTCTTGTTTGGCTGTTCGAAACGCATGAATCTTGCGTATCTACGTAAAACTAAGGCTTTTTGATCTCATATTACGAGCTGGAACACCTACAGCAAAAGCAAAACGCTAATGTTCGATTTCGAAATAAAGCGACTTTGCATTCGATGGGGGCTCGTTTGGTGGCTCGAAACGCATGAATCTTGCGTAACTACATAAAACTAAGGCGTTTTGATCTAATATTACGAGCTGGAACACCTACAGCCGAAGCAAAATGCTAATGTTCAATTTCGATATAAAGCGACTTTTGTTACGTCGCGATTTAATTTTAATTTATTTTTTTCTTTCTTTTGCAGAAATCTGAATTTAGCGTTCGAGCGACTGATAGCTGGTCATATGAGGATGCTCCGTGTTTAAACCGGAATGCGCCGGTTAGGGATCGGAGCAGTACTGGATGAGTATTGTGAGGTTTTTCCTTTTGGTACGTACCTTGATTTTGATTGTTTTCTTGGCAGGTGATGAGCTGCTGGGGCGTAGCGGGTTGGAAATGCTAGGCGCCAAGGATGAACTCTGGAGAAGACGGCGGAGTTATGGTGTCCTCGTAGAGCACCGTAGAAGCGTCGGAAATGTTGCCGTCTTCCTCGATCCGTTCGTTGGCAGGTTGAGCCCTGCTGTCGGCCTGATCGTCGGATTTTACGACGGGTGGTTTCGATCGATTTATAAAAACTCGGTGATGCCTCAATAGGCGCACGGAGGTGATGACTGGTCGGTTCGCCTTCCTGGGCGAGATCGAACTCGGGACGGTGCGTGAACTGTCTGATGTCACCAATTTAATTGTCGTGGTTTTAATAACTCGGGTTTCGGTGATCTGTTTAGCCCGAACTGAACTATTTTTACCCCGTCGTGACCCAAATTTTGATGTGCCGCATCTACGATCCATTATGAACCTTATAAATGGCGATCAATTCACACAAGATTCGTCCCATTATGGTGGAGGTAGGGAGGTGCCAGGAAAGGGTTTGCAATAGCTTATCTATTTTATATAGTAACATATACTAATATCAGTTCAAATTTTTATCGAACTCGATTCTGTTCGATTTACATATGACCTGATTTTGGGGTAATCCTAGTTAATTATCTCTAACTTAACTAGTTACATGAATCAGTTGGTTATCAGTCTCGATCTGTGTCGTGACTGGTTTTCAGATTCATTTCTAATTAGATTCTAGTTATTGCTACGGAATTACTTGAATCTATTGTGTATCAGACACGATTTGCACCGTGACTGATTTTTAGATTCACTTCTAACTACGCGAATCCGATGTTATCAGTCGCGGCTTATGACGTGACTGGTATTAAAGGATTCGTTTCTAATTAATTTAATTAATCCTACTTAGCAAGCGGTAGTAAAGGTTGGGCTTTATTGGGAAGATGTTTTTATGGGCAAAAGAAATGTGTGAACTGATCCCAGATATAATGCTCCTCTGTATCGTTACTTACGCGCTTGGTAGGAAAAGTCGTCGATGAGGACGGTTGTGACGGGTGACGAATGTCGGTTTATATGTTTATTAGTCGTAGAAAATTCGTACGGTTTGTCGAGAACGATTTGTAATACGTTATAATTATCACGGAGTTGCGTATAGATTATTAGTTAGATTTATTCGATTTGTTTGAAGACGATGAATAATTATATTGATATTTATAATAGATGTAATAAATGTTTCGCGGATGATAAATTACAACGGTAAAATACCGCCTGGTCGCAGCCAGGTAACAACGCGAATTATGATTATTACCGAAGGAATACAATTGACACTTGTTACTTGTTAACAAAAGAAATACCGTGGTTCGCGAGAGTCTCCTCGAGAGTACTCTTTGAGTTGACCGCCGGTGATGAGAGTCGTAGAAGAACTCGTATTTTATTAACGTGCGCGTACAATAAGTCGTAGCACGGAGCTAGACTCGCGGAGATGTGAATAGTTGAAGCGCCGAGTCTGAACTGAAGATCCGTCGGAGCGCTCTGGACCCGCGAGTCTCCCGAGTCCCGTAGTTGGTGGCGGTGGGAGGCCCTCGCGGATTCGCTCCGCTGCTCTGGCCAATGGCGCGTCGCTCCCAGTGTGCCGCTCTGTGGTGGGGCATGCGCTCGTGACAGCGCGATGGTCATGGTGGGGCAGCCGCCCGTAGCCGTGCTGTCCCTTGAGTGGGGGGCCGCAGTTGTCTCGCGGCACCCTGATGAGTGCTGGTGGTGGGAGCAGCCGCTCGCTGTAGCCGTGCTGTCCCGTGAAGTGGGGGCTGCCGTTGTCTCGCGGCAGCGCAATGTATGAAGGTGGGGCAGCCGCCCGCAGCCGTGCTGTCCTCTGAGTGGGGGCTGCCGTTCGCAGCATCCGTGCTGTTCTCTGAGTGGGGGCCGCCGCTTGCAGCATCCGTGCTGTCCTCCGAGTGGGGGGCCGCCGTTGTCTTGCGGCTCCCTGGTAGGTGATGGCGGGGGCAGCCGCTTTGTGCCCGTGCTGTTCCCTGAGTGGGGGACTCCTTTGTCACACAGTAGTGCAGTAGATAGCGGTGCGGCTTCGTGGAACCGCGCCGTCTGATGGTGGGGCAGCCGCATTGTGCCCGTGCTGTTCCCTGAGTGGGGGACTCCTTTGTCCCTCAGTAGTGCAGCGGATAGCGGTGCGGCTTCGTGGAACCGCGCCGTCTGATGGTGGGGCAGCCGCATTGTGCCCGTGCTGTTCCCTGAGTGGGGGATTCCTTTATCCCCCAGCAGTGCAGCGGATAGCGGTGCGGCTTCGTGGAATCGCGCCGTCCGATGGTGGGGCAGCCGCCTCCGTGGAGCCCTATGCTGATGCAGCATCCCACGGCTCCAAGTTTCTTGGGATCGCCTTATCGGTGGCGATTCTCGGAGCCGCGTCCGGTCTCGCGGTGGCTGTGCTGACGCAGCATCCCACGAGCTCGAGTCCCAACGGCGAAGGGCTTCTCGGGATCGCCTTATCGCTGGCGATTCTCGGAGCCGCGTCCGGTCTCGCGTTGGCTGTGCTGGCGCAGCATCCCACGAGCTCGAGTCCCAACGGCGAAGGGCTTCTCGGGATCGCCTTATCGCTGGCGATTCTCGGAGCCGCGTCCGGTCTCACGGTAGCCGTGCCTATGCAGCATCCCACGGTCTCGCTTCTTGGAGAGCGCTTATCGATGACGATTCTCGGAGTTGTTTGTCGGAGCTGCGTCCGGTCTCACGCTCGCTTCGCCATCCGATACATTATTAACTTATGGCATATTTATTATTAATGCTAATTTTTTAGCTATCGAGGCCTATTACATGATCAATATAATGCATAATTATCCCAAATCCCTAGTGCAAGTATTCGTATTATTACATATGAATATTCGGTTACAATTGTTATTATTGTTTAATAATAAAGACATGATTTGTTGTTTATTGATATCAGAAATGCGCCCATCCCGATTTTTCGGATGGTGCGTGTACTTAGTTTGGAATAATAATTAATTATTTATAATTGTTACTTTAATATTTAATAAAAAATGGTATCCCATTATTATAATTTGAACGCCATCAGATTATCGATTTCATGGTGATATTCGGGCGATGCGCACATATTAAATGTTTCCGGCATTATTCGTTAATAATTTTATTTGTTTATTATTAAATGGTACTCATTTATTATTGCCGTCGAGTGTCGTGTCTACACGACACTCCGGCGTTGCGTGTATTAAAATGTTTGGAAATTATTTGTTAATAATTTTATTTATTGTTAATAATGTTTATTTATTTTTAGTAATGTTTATTTATTACCCTTTTGTGCCGACGAGTGTCGCTTCCCTAACGACACTCCGGCATTACGTGAAAAGAAAGAAAACTGTTTTGAATTTATTTATTAACAATTCTATTTATTGTTAATAATTTTTATCTGTTCTAAATTGATTGTTAGTCGCATTTTCAATTTTTATGATGATTTTGATCCGGTTTGCGCTTTCTGTTCGCGCTGGGGAATTAATTCTCAAATTTTCCAAGGTCACGCGCCTTTTTAGAAAACCGCTAACAGTGGCGAAAATACGCCCCGGAAGGTGAAAAATTTCTTGGCACCTAAGTTGCTCGTGAGGATTTTCCGCTTCCGGTAGCGTGCTCAGATTTTGATAAAATCGCGCAGTTATGTTTTTATTGCGTCTTAAATTTTGTTGAATTTCCTCGGTTTTCGGCTTAATGATGTACGTAGCCCGTATCGGAGTTTATTACTGTTGCGCGTTGGTTTAATGTTTATTTAGTTAAACGTTTATTATTATTTGTTCAGATCAATTGTTGTTGATTATTATTAACAATAAAATGATAACGTGAAATGGGATTGTTATATTGTTTTGCCATTATGCTTAGTAACTAATTGTCTCAAAAAAAAAATTTGTGTGTGAGCATCGTCACTCTTTCTGTCCTAAATTCGACCCAGGACGTAACACTTCCCCCCTTAAGTCCGAAGCAGTGCCGAGGCTCTGCGTAGGACCAGCGTGAAGGCGTCGGATGAGTGCTGGGTCGAGCCGTGGTATCGGCGTTGGAAATCTTGTGTCTTCCCTCGCCGTCAAGTTGGGGTAGCTAATTAATTCTACCCATTCCACGCTGTTGAAAATCTTGCGGCATCCCTCGCCGTCAAGTTGTTTTGATGAATGGTGATAATGATGAAAGACACGACTGCGTGTGTCCGTTGTTTACGATCCGATTATTTGTTGATCGGACGTTATTGATTATTCAGCCTGAGTGATTTCGTGATGAAGTGGTAGCGTCTCAGAGGTTCGCAAGACGTGTCCGCTTGTCGACTCAGAGGTCTTCAATTGACATATTCGACAGTGGCTCAGAGGTTCCGTGCAAACGTGTCCGTCCATACATCCGATTACGTAAATCACGTTTGGTGTAATTTTTTTAGCCTTACGGAATTAAATATTTTATCAAAAATGTTCAAATGTTTGTAACTTGCTTGTTGAAGGTACACTCGTATTTATAATTTTGTCGAGTGAATTAGGGAATTGTTCAATTTGACTTTGTTTATGTACTATAGCCTCGTCAGGAGAAATTATTCGATTTAATTTTGATTACGTATTATAGCCTCGCCAGGCAAAATTGTTCGATTACATTGTGTTTTAGTATTCGATGTTTTAACACTCGCACACATTTTATTCAGTTGTCCAGAAAGATTATGCGCATTAATTGTCTCTGGATTAATTAACCGTAAACCGTTGCGATCACTTATCGATGATCTATGTAACGGCTCAGAGGTTCCCGCGTACGTGTCCATCTGTCAACTCAGAGGTTTACGATTGACATGTTCGACAGTGGTTCAGAGGTTCCGTGTAACGTATCCGTCCATATATCCGATTACGTAAATCGCGTTTGGTACGATTTTGTATTGCGAAGTTTTACCGATCGAATATTTTTTTTAATAATGTCCAAATATTTCAACTTGCTCGTTTGAAGTTACACCACTTGCATTCAAATTTAGTCGAGTGAGTTATGGAATTGTTAATTTAGTTTTGTTCACGTATTATAGCCTTGTCAGGCGAAATTATTTCGTTTAATTTTATTTAGTTTACGTATTATAGCCTCGCCAGGCAAAATTGATTTATTTAATTTTGTACTATTCACACACTCGCGCACATTTTTATATAATTGTTCAGAAAAGTTATTCGCCTTGATTTCCTGCGAACTTATTAACTGTAAGCACTTTCGCGATCACTCATCGATGGTTTATGTGACGATTCAGAGGTTCTCGCGGACGTGTCCATCTGTCAACTCAGAGGTTTCATGTGACATGTTCGACAGTAGTTCAGAGGTTCCGTTTAACATGTCCGTCCATATTATCGATGCAGTTAACCGCAATCGTAATAATTTGGTATTATGATTTTTATGAAGCGAGCGTTTTAATAAATATTTCCAAATGGATTTATTCTATAAAGATGCACTTTGTGGCGACGTAAATGTTCTCGTATAGTCCATATAACCGATGCAGTCAACCGCAGTTGTACTAATTTTATATTTCGAAATTTTATGGAGCGAACGTTTTACTGAATGTTCTCAAATAAATTTATTTCACTTCGATGCACTTTGTGGAGAGTCTAATGTTCTCATAGCGTCCATATGACCACTGAAATTTGTCAGAATTGCTTTGTGTTTGGCCACCGACGATTTGTTGCTGTAATATTTGTTTTAGTCGATTTATACACTCGCGCACATTTTATTATTTTTACGTAGAAATTGAATGTTCGAATGATTACTCGTGTTTGCCGAGTAAGTATTATTCAATGTTGTATTTTAAGTTTGCGATGTATTATATAGTCCACATTTTTTATATTTAGCCTGTTTGTTTTCAAAAGTTACACTGACATTTTTAATTATACTGGATCAGAGTAATAAATAACTCAATTTTTGAGTTTTAATAATTGGTCACTAATCTGGTCCCTATTTACTCTGAACTATAATATAGGCATGACTGCCAATACTGATTTTTCGTTTGCCGTTTTTTTCCCTATTTTAGGCGGATTTCGCGACAAAGCGTTGATTCTACTATTTACTCTACCTGGTTTGTATATAATTTTATATTTATAACTCGCGAGTTTTAAGCGGTAATGAACCAATCGATTCGAAGGGGTCTTTCACTGAATGGAGCCATATTAATGGCATCTGATCGGTCGCGAGAGTGAATTCTCGGTCGTAAATGTAGGATCTGAAATGCCCTATGCAATAAATGATTGCTAATAACTCCTTTTCGATGGTGGAGTGGTTCATTTCGGCTTTTGACAGTGTTCGTGATGCGTACGATATTGGCTTATCGCGCGATTTTTCCCGGGCTAAGAGTGCCACCTTGTGAACATTCGAAGCATCGGTTGTATATTTTAATTTTATTTCGTGCTCCCTAAGTGAGCTAGTGTATGTAACTACATCGTCGAGGTATACTAAATACTCTTTACCCCGTAGTTGGAAAGTTGCCGGAGCGTTTTTGAGCCTAAACGGCATACGATAGAATTAATAATGCCCAAATGGCATGTGATTGAATTAATTTTACCCAAATGGCATTTGATTGAATTAATATTGCCCAAATGGCATGTGATTGAATTAATTTTACCCAAATGGCATGTGATTGAATTAATATTGCCCAAATGGCATGTGATTGAATTAATAGTGCCCAAATAGCATGCGAATGAACTGATACTGCCCAAATGGAACGTAAACGAATTGATAGGGCCCTAATGACATGTGAACGCAGTTTTATGAGCATCTGAGGGATGCGTACGGATTTTTATGAAATCCACTTGCTAAATTGGAAACAGAAAATTATTTCGCACTACCCAATTGGTCAAAATTTCGATTATGTTTGGAAGTGGGTGGGCGTCTCCGTTTTTTTTTTTTTTTTTTTTTTTTTTCTGTAATCTATTAAGATTTTCCATCTGGGCCTCCCCTGTGAATCGGCCCGTTTGGGCCCGATCCAAAGCGGCGAGCTGTATGGAAAATGGGAGGGTTCTATGATTTTTCCCTCGATTTTTATCGAGTCAACCTCAATCCTCAATCTCACCCCTGTGAGTATAAGCGAACAGATATTGGCGGGTAAAGACTGGTTGGTCGTCAGTCGTGGAAATTTTTACGTTTGTTCGCGTTTGCGTGATCCAAAAATTTGTCCCGGAATATGGAAGAGATCGGCCGTTCTTTTCCATTAGTTGATTGACCCTTACTCGCTCTTCGGCTTTTGTAAATCCTTGAGTCGTAATAAGACTTTGATTTGTTTTACGCGTTTGCTCTTGACCCGCAAAACAAGGTGGTCGTGCTTCTGCTGAATGATTTTGCGACAATCCGGATCCTGTACGCTAAGTATTTCACCGGATTTGCAGCAATCTTGCGAAATATACCCCGAACTGGGATCGTAGAGCTCGGAAGCCTCTAAGGCCGGAACAGCGGGCTCTACATCCTACCCGTTGGTATTTATCGCCATCAGACACGCTACGCCAATTTTATTCGATGCGGACGTGTTTCCTAAGTAAACTCTGTTTCCGGCATCTAAACGGGGGATATAACCCTCTTATATTTCAGGATTCTTTACCCTGACATAAAAAAAAATGCTCGAGAGCTTTTTGGTATCACTACTGCTTCGCGATTTTTAAGCGGAACTGATTTATTTTTCCACCGAACGTACTCTTTATTCCAGTCGATTATCACCCGATTTTTCCGCGTGGAATTCCGAACCGAGAATAGCGTCCTATTCGATAGGGAATTCGTTTTGACCACACGAAATTCGGATTCCGTTCCGTTGATATGAATTGATGTTGAGCCCATTGTAAATACGGGTTTTTCCGATGTACCTCTGAGCTTTAATATTTCGCTTCCGTTTATTTAGACGTCCGAATATGAACATTTATTTTTACAAGGTTTGGATTGGAACCGGACTCGACGAGAAAATCTATTTTATTTTTAATTTGAGGGGACAATTTCACTCGCGATGTGCACTGTGCGCACCGGGCGCTCTGAAGCTTTTTCCACTCGGTTCGCGACAGGGTTTTCCGAGCGGGGACTCACGTTTCCCGGGTTGCGTTTCTCGGCGTTTCGTTTTTTGAAACATTGTGTGACTACGTGTCCTAATTTGGCGCAATAATCGCACGATAGATAAGGTTTACCGTTCCGATTTTTATCCATGATTGATTGCGATTTGTATTGTGTTTCGTAAGGTTTTTCCGGACTAATTTTATTTTTTACGCGTTGAGGTCGTTTTTCAGGGAATCTCGACCAACAATTATCTGATATATGACCCCTTTTGTTACAATAATTACACGATGGGGAATCGCGGGCCGCGATCGTTTTGACGCAAGTCAGTGACGAATTTGTGTTTTCAAAGCGCGTTTTTCTGATATTACCGCGATCTTTTTCGATTTTGACCGCGTTTGAATAGGCTAACACGAGATTAGGCTCACTTTGATTAAAAATATTTTGACTTTGTAACTTAAGTTCGCGGGTAGCTAGATTTACTTCTATTTCCTGCAGCTTCTGCTTTACCGCTATTAATTGCCTGTTTAATTTACGGAGTTCCTTTTTGTTGAGGTCCTGCATTTTGATATTTATTTATTTATGATTGATTGCTCTAAATATGAATAATTTACCGACACTTGAAAGACTGATTGGAAGATTTTACTCGGAGTGTCGCGCGTGATTTTGTTGCGAATAAATATTTCAAAACGATATAGTCCTGTCAAAATGATATGTCTATACCGACAGACGTTTTTATAAATTTACCGATTTTCACAAAAAGTATACTAATTTTACACTGATTTCAAGATGACTTTGCAATGATTCTACACTGATTTGCAATTATTTAAAAATGATTTTGCGCGGTTTTCAATGATTAGCAATGATTCTACACTGATTTTACGCGATTTTATACTGGATTCGCGTGATTATATACTGATTTTTAGGCACCGGTACGAAACGAATTTACACTGAATCTATTTTGATTTTACACAAGTTTTCAACAATTTTGCAATTATTTCGCGTCGCTCTAACGCGATTTTGTACCTGACTCAATAACGATTTTACGTTTTAACACTGATTTTACTGTATTTATACACTGGTTTTACGCGATTTTTCACTGATTTTACGCTAATTTTAACAAGATTTTCACTGATTTTGGTTAACTATACATTATACACATCCAGTAACAGATCCCACCGCTGTCACCAGAAAATATATAACCTGTTACGTCGCGATTTAATTTTTATTTATTTTTTTTTCTTTCTTTTGCAGAAATCTGAATTTAGCGTTCGAGCGACTGATAGCTGGTCATATGAGGATGCTCCGTGTTTAAACCGGAATGCGCCGGTTAGGGATCGGAGCAGTACTGGATGAGTATTGTGAGGTTTTTCCTTTTGGTACGTACCTTGATTTTGATTGTTTTCTTGGCAGGTGATGAGCTGCTGGGGCGTAGCGGGTTGGAAATGCTAGGCGCCAAGGATGAACTCTGGAGAAGACGGCGGAGTTATGGTGTCCTCGTAGAGCACCGTAGAAGCGTCGGAAATGTTGCCGTCTTCCTCGATCCGTTCGTTGGCAGGTTGAGCCCTACTGTCGGCCTGATCGTCGGATTTTACGATGGGCGGTTTTACTTGACTTATAAAGACTCGGTGATGCCTCAATAGGCGCACGGAGGTGATGACTGGTCGGTTCGCCTTCCTGGGCGAGGTCGAACTCTGGACGCTGCGTGAACTGTCTGATGTCACCAATTTAATTGTTCTGGTTTTAATAACTCGGGTTTCGGTGGTCTGTTTAGCGCGAACTGAACTATTTTTACCCCGTCGTGACCCAAGTTTTGACGTGACGCATCTACGATCCATTATGAACCTTATAAATGGCGATCAATTCACACAAGATTCGTCCCATTATGATGGAGGTCGGGAGGTGGCAGGAAAGGGTTTGCGATAGCTTATCTATTTTATATAGTAACGTATACTAATATCAGTTCAAATTTTTATCGAACTCGATTCTGTTCGATTTACATATGATCTGATTTTGGGGTAATCCTAGTTAATGATCTCTGACTTAACTAGTTACATGAATCAGTTGGTTATCAGTCTCGATCTGTGTCGTGACTGGTTTTCAGATTCATTTCTAATTAGATTCTAGTTACTGCTACGGAATTACTTGAATCTATTGTGTATCAGACGCGATTTGCACCGTGACTGATTTTTAGATTCACTTCTAACTACTTCTAGTTAAGAGTACGCAACTACTTGAATCTATTATTTATCAGACTCGACTTACGTCGTGACTGGTTTTTAGATTCAAATCTAACTACGCGAATCCGATGTTATCAGTCGCGGCTTATGACGTGACTGGTATTAAAGGATTCGTTTCTAATTAATTTAATTAATCCTACTTAGCAAGCGGTAGTAGAGGTTGGGCTTTATTGGGAAGATGTTTTATGGGTTCAAAATGTGTGAACTGGTCCCAGATATAATGCTCCTTTGTCTCGTTACTTACACGCTTGGTAGGAAAAGTCGTCGATGAGGACGGTTGTGACGGGTGACGAATGTCGGTTTATATGTTTATTAGTCGTAGAAAATTCGTACGGTTTGTCGAGAACGATTTGTAATACGTTATAATTATCACGGAGTTGCGTATACATTATTAGTTAGATTTATTCGATTTGTTTGAAGACGATGAATAATTATATTGATATTTATAATAGATGTAATAAATGTTTCGCGGATGATAATTTACAACGGTGAAATACCGCCTGGTCGCAGCCAGGTAACAACGCGGATTATAATTATTACAAATGAAATACAATTGACACTTGTTACTTGTTAACAAAAGGAATACCGTGGTTCGCGAGAGTCTCCTCGTGAGTACTCTTTTAATTGACCGCCGATGATGAGAGTCTTAGATGAACTCGTGTTTTATTAACGTGCGCGTACAATAAGTCGTAGCACGGAGCTAGACTCGCGGAGATGTGAATAGTTGAAGCGCCGAGTCTGAACTGAAGATCCGTCGGAGCGCTCTGGACCCGCGAGTCTCCCGAGTCCCGTCGTTGGTGGCGGTGGGAGGCCCTCGCGGATTCGCTCCGCTGCTCTGGCCAATGGCGCGTCGCTCCCAGTGTGCCGCTCTATGGTGGGGCATGCGCTCGCGACAGCGCGATGGTTATGGTGGGGCAGCCGCCCGTAGCCGTGCTGTCCCTTGAGTGGGGGGCCGTAGTTGTCTCGCGGCACCCTGATGAGTGCTGGTGGTGGGAGCAGCCGCTCGCTGTAGCCGTGCTGTCCCGTGAAGTGGGGGCTGCCGTTGTCTCGCGGCAGCGCAATGTATGAAGGTGGGGCAGCCGCCCGTAGCCGTGCTGTCCTCTGAGTGGGGGCTGCCGTTCGCAGCATCCGTGTTGTTCTCTGAGTGGGGGCCGCCGCTTGCAGCATCCGTGCTGTCCTCCGAGTGGGGGGCCGCCGTTGTCTTGCGGCTCCCTGGTAGGTGATGGCGGGGGCAGCCGCTTTGTGCCCGTGCTGTTCCCTGAGTGGGGGACTCCTTTGTCCCACAGTAGTGCAGTGGATAGCGGTGCGGCTTCGTGGAACCGCGCCGTCTGATGGTGGGGCAGCCGCCTCCATGGAGCCCTATGCTGATGCAGCATCCCACGGCTCCAAGTTTCTTGGGATCGCCTTATCGGTGGCGATTCTCGGAGCCGCGTCCGGTCTCGCGGTGGCTGTGCTGGCGCAGCATCCCACGAGCTCGAGTCCCAACGGCGAAGGGCTTCTCGGGATCGCCTTATCCCTGGCGATTCTCGGAGCCGCGTCCGGTCTCGCGTTGGCTGTGCTGGCGCAGCATCCCACGAGCTCGAGTCCCAACGGCGAAGGGCTTCTCGGGATCGCCTTATCGCTGGCGATTCTCGGAGCCGCGTCCGGTCTCACGGTAGCCGTGCCTATGCAGCATCCCACGAGCTCGAGTCCCAACGGCGAAGGGCTTCTCGGGATCGCCTTATCGCTGGCGATTCCTGGAGTCGTTGTCGGAGCTGCGTCCGGTCTCACGGTAGCCGTGCCTATGCAGCATCCCACGGTCTCGCTTCTTGGAGAGCGCTTATCGATGACGATTCTCGGAGTTGTTTGTCGGAGCTGCGTCCGGTCTCACGGTAGCCGTGCCTATGCAGCATCCCACGGTCTCGCTTCTTGGAGAGCGCTTATCGATGACGATTCTCGGAGTTGTTTGTCGGAGCTGCGTCCGGTCTCACGCTCGCTTCGCCATCCGATACATTATTAACTTATGGCTTATTTATTATTAATGCTAATTATTTAGCTATCGAGGCCTATTACATGATCAATATAATGTGCGTGTACTTAGTTTGGAATAATAATTAATTATTTATAATTGTTACTTTAATATTTAATAAAAAACGGTATCCCATTATTATAATTTTAACGCCATCAGTTTATCGATTTCATGGTGATATTGATATGTGGGCATGATATGTGGGCGATGCGCACATATTAAATGTTTCCGGCATTATTCGTTAATAATTTTATTTGTTTATTATTAAATGGTACTCATTTATTATTGCCGTCGAGTGTCGTGTCTACACGACACTCCGGCGTTGCGTGTATTAAAATGTTTGGAAATTATTTGTTAATAATTTTATTTATTGTTAATAATGTTTATTTATTTTTAGTAATGTTTATTTATTACCCTTTTGTGCCGACGAGTGTCGCTTCCCTAACGACACTCCGGCATTACGTGAAAAGAAAGAAAACTGTTTTGAATTTATTTATTAACAATTCTATTTATTGTTAATAATTTTTATCTGTTCTAAATTGATTGTTAGTCGCATTTTCAATTTTTATGATGATTTTGATCCGGTTTGCGCTTTCTGTTCGCGCTGGGGAATTAATTCTCAAATTTTCCAAGGTCACGCGCCTTTTTAGAAAACCGCTAACAGTGGCGAAAATACGCCCCGGAAGGTGAAAAATTTCTTGGCACCTAAGTTGCTCGTGAGGATTTTCCGCTTCCGGTAGCGTGCTCAGATTTTGATAAAATCGCGCAGTTATGTTTTTATTGCGTCTTAAATTTTGTTGAATTTCCTCGGTTTTCGGCTTAATGATGTACGTAGCCCGTATCGGAGTTTATTACTGTTGCGCGTTGGTTTAATGTTTATTTAGTTAAACGTTTATTATTATTTGTTCAGATCAATTGTTGTTGATTATTATTAACAATAAAATGATAACGTGAAATGGGATTGTTATATTGTTTTGCCATTATGCTTAGTAACTAATTGTCTCAAAAAAAAAATTTGTGTGTGAGCGTCGTCACTCTTTCTGTCCTAAATTCGACCCAGGACGTAACACATATTACGAGCTGGAACTCCTACAGCCGAAGCAAAATGCTAATGTTCGATTTCGATATAAAGCGAATTTGCATTCGATGGGGGCTTGTTTGGTGGCTCGAAACGCATGAATCTTGCGTAATTACGTAAAACTAAGGCTTTTTGATCTCATATTACGAACTGGAACTCCTACAGCAGAAGCAAAACGCTAATGTTTGATTTCGAAATAAAGCGACTTTGCATTCGATGGGAGCTTGTTTGGCAGCTCGAATCGCACGAATCTTGCGTATTTACGTAAAACTAAGGCGTTTTGATCTAATATTACGAGCTGGATCACCTACAGCCAGAGCGAAGCGCTTATGTTCGATTTCGATATAAAGCGAATTTGCATTCGATGGGGGCTTGTTTGGTGGCTCGAAACGCATGAATCTTGCGTAATTACGTAAAACTAAGGCTTTTTAATCCCATATTACGAGCTGGAACTCCTACAGCTAAAGCAAAACGCTAATGTTCGATTTCGATATAAAGCGACTTTGCATTCGATGGGGGCTTGTTTGGCGGCTTGAAACGCATGAATCTTGCGTAATTACGTAAAACTAAGGCTTTTTGATCTCATATTACGAGCTAGAACTCCTACAGCAGAAGCAAAACGCGAATGTTCGATTTCGATATAAAGCGAATTTGCATTCGATGGGGGCTTGTTTGGTGGCTCGAAACGCATGAATCTTGCGTAATTACGTAAAACTAAGGCTTTTTGATCTCATATTACGAGCTGGAACTCCTACAGCAGAAGCAAAACGCTAATGTTCGATTTCGAAATAAAGCGACTTTGCATTCGATGGGAGCTTGTTTGGCAGCTCGAATCGCACGAATCTTGCGAATTTACGTAAAACTGAGGCTTTTTGATCTCATATTACGAGCTGAAATACCTACAACCGATGCAAAACGCTAATGTTCGATTTCGATATAAAGCGAATTTCCATTCGATGAGGGCTTGTTTGGCAGCTCGAAACGCATGAATCTTGCGTATGAATATAAAACTAAGGCTTTTTCAACTCATGTTACGAGCTGGAACACCTACAGCTGAAGCAAAACGCTAATGTTCGATTTCGATATAAAGCGACTTTGCATTCGATGGGAGCTTGTTTGGCGGCTCGAAACGCATGAATCTTGCTTATGAATATAAAACTAAGGCTTTTTCAACTCATATTACGAGCTGGAACACCTACAGCTGAAGCAAAACGCTAATGTTCGATTTCGAAATAAAGCGACTTTGCATTCGATGGGAGCTTGTTTGGCGGCTCGAAACGCATAAATCTCGCGTATTTACGTACAACTAAGGCTTTTCTATCTCTTATTACGAACCGGAACGCCTGGAGCCAACGCAAAACGCAAGTGTTCGATTTCGATATAAAGCGAATTTGCATTCGATGGGGGCTTGTTTGGTGGCTCGAAACGCATGAATCTTGCGTAATTACGTAAAACTAAGGCTTTTTAATCCCATATTACGAGCTGGAACTCCTACAGCTAAAGCAAAACGCTAATGTTCGATTTCGATATAAAGCGACTTTGCATTCGATGGGGGCTTGTTTGGCGGCTTGAAACGCATGAATCTTGCGTAATTACGTAAAACTAAGGCTTTTTGATCTCATTTTACGAGCTAGAACTCCTACAGCAGAAGCAAAACGCGAATGTTCGATTTCGATATAAAGCGAATTTGCATTCGATGGGGGCTTGTTTGGTGGCTCGAAACGCATGAATCTTGCGTAATTACGTAAAACTAAGGCTTTTTGATCTCATATTACGAGCTGGAACTCCTACAGCAGAAGCAAAACGCTAATGTTCGATTTCGAAATAAAGCGACTTTGCATTCGATGGGGGCTCGTTTGGTGGCTCGAAACGCATGAATCTTGCGTAACTACATAAAACTAAGGCGTTTTGATCTAATATTACGAGCAGGAACACCTACAGCCGAAGCAAAATGCTAATGTTCGATTTCGATATAAAGCGAATTTGCATTCGATGGGGGCTTGTTTGGTGGCTCGAAACGCATGAATCTTGCGTAATTACGTAAAACTAAGGCTTTTTGATCTCATATTACGAACTGGAACTCCTACAGCAGAAGCAAAACGCTAATGTTCGATTTCGATATAAAGCGACTTTGCATTCGATGGGAGCTTGTTTGGCGGCTCGAAACGCATAAAGCTCGCGTATTTATGTAAAAGTAAGGCTTTTCTATCTCTTATTACGAGCCGGAACGTCTGGAGCCAACGCAAAAAGCAAGTGTTCGATTTCGATATAAAGCGAATTTGCATTCGATGGGAGCTTGTTTGGCGGCTCGAAACGCATGAATCTTGCTTATGAATATAAAACTAAGGCTTTTTCAACTCATATTACGAGCTGGAACACCTACAGCTGAAGCAAAACGCTAATGTTCGATTTCGAAATAAAGCGACTTTGCATTCGATGGGAGCTTGTTTGGCGGCTCGAAACGCATAAATCTCGCGTATTTACGTACAACTAAGGCTTTTCTATCTCTTATTACGAACCGGAACGCCTGGAGCCAACGCAAAACGCAAGTGTTCGATTTCGATATAAAGCGAATTTGCATTCGATGGGGGCTTGTTTGGTGGCTCGAAACGCATGAATCTTGCGTAATTACGTAAAACTAAGGCTTTTTAATCCCATATTACGAGCTGGAACTCCTACAGCTAAAGCAAAACGCTAATGTTCGATTTCGATATAAAGCGACTTTGCATTCGATGGGGGCTTGTTTGGCGGCTTGAAACGCATGAATCTTGCGTAATTACGTAAAACTAAGGCTTTTTGATCTCATTTTACGAGCTAGAACTCCTACAGCAGAAGCAAAACGCGAATGTTCGATTTCGATATAAAGCGAATTTGCATTCGATGGGGGCTTGTTTGGTGGCTCGAAACGCATGAATCTTGCGTAATTACGTAAAACTAAGGCTTTTTGATCTCATATTACGAGCTGGAACTCCTACAGCAGAAGCAAAACGCTAATGTTCGATTTCGAAATAAAGCGACTTTGCATTCGATGGGGGCTCGTTTGGTGGCTCGAAACGCATGAATCTTGCGTAACTACATAAAACTAAGGCGTTTTGATCTAATATTACGAGCAGGAACACCTACAGCCGAAGCAAAATGCTAATGTTCGATTTCGATATAAAGCGAATTTGCATTCGATGGGGGCTTGTTTGGCGGCTCGAAACGCCTGAATCTTGCGTATTTGCATAAAACTAAGGCTTTTTGATCTCATAACACGAGCTGAAAGACCTACAGCTAAAGCAAAACGCTAATGTTCGATTTCGATATAAAGCGACTTTGCATTCGATGGGGGCTTGTTTGGCGGCTCGAAACGCATAAATCTTGCGTATTTACGTAAAACTAAGGCTTTTTGATCTAATATTACGAGCTGGATCACCTACAGCCAGAGCGAAGCGCTAATGTTCGATTTCGATATAAAGCGAATTTGCATGCGATGGGGGCTTGTTCGTGGCTCGAAACGCATGAATCTTGCGAAATTACGTGAAACTAAGGCTTTTTGATCTAATATTACGAGCTGGATCACCTACAGCCAGAGCGAAGCGCTAATGTTCGATTTCGATATAAAGCGAATTTGCATGCGATGGGGGCTTGTTCGTGGCTCGAAACGCATGAATCTTGCGAAATTACGTGAAACTAAGGCTTTTGATCTCATATTACGAGCTGGAACTCCTACAGCAGAAGCAAAACGCTAATGTTCGATTTCGAAATAAAGCGACTTTGCATTCGATGGGAGCTTGTTTGGCAGCTCGAATCGCACGAATCTTGCGTATTTGCATAAAACTAAGGCTTTTTCATCTAATATTACGAGCTGGAACACCTACAGCCGAAGCAAAACTCTAATGTTCGATTTCGATATAAAGCGAATTTGCATTCGATAGGAGCTTGTTTGGCAGCTAGAAATGCAAAAATCTTGAGTATTTACCTAAAACTAAGGCTTTTTGATCTCATATTACGAGCTGGAACACCTACAGCAGAAGCAAAACGCTAATGTTCGATTTCGAAATAAAGCGACTTTGCATTCGATGGGAGCTTGTTTGGCGGCTCGAAACGCATAAATCTCGCGTATTTACGTACAACTAAGGCTTTTCTATCTCTTATTACGAGCCGGAACGCCTGGAGCCAACGCAAAACGCAAGTGTTCGATTTCGATATAAAGCGAATTTGCATTCGATGGGGGCTTGTCTGGCACCTCGAATCGCATGAATCTTGCGTATTCACGTAAAAGTAAGGCTTTTTGATCTAATGTTACGAGCTGGAACACCTACAGCCAAAGCAAAAGGCTAATGTTTGATTTCGATATAAAGCGAATTTGCATTCGATGGGAGCTTGTTTGGCAGCTCGAAACGCAGGAATCTTGCGTCATTACGTGAAACTAAGGCTTTTGATCTCATATTACGAGTTGGAACAACTACAGCCGAAGCAAAACGCTAATGTTCGATTTCGAAATAAAGCGACTTTGCATTCGATGGGAGCTTGTTTGGCAGCTCGAATCGCACGAATCTTGCGTATTTACGTAAAACTAAGGCTATTTGATCTAATATTACGAGCTGGAACACCTACAGCCGAAGCAAAACTCTAATGTTCGATTTCGATATAAAGCGACTTTGCATTCGATGGCGGCTGGTTTGGCGGCTCGAAACGCATGAATCTTGCGTATTTGCATAAAACTAAGGCTTTTTCATGTCATATTACGAGCTGGATCCCCTACAGCCAAAGCAAAACGCTAATGTTCTATTTCGATATAAAGCGACTTTGCATTCGATGGGGGCTTGTTTGGTGGCTCAAAACGCATGAATCTTGCGTAATTACGTAAAACTAAGGATTTTTGATCTCATATTACGCTGGATCACCTACAGCCAGAGCGAAGCGCTTGTGTTCGATTTCGATATAAAGCGAATTTGTATTCGATGAGGGCTTGTTTGGCAGATTGAAACGCATGAATCTTGCGTATCTACATAAAACTAAGGCTTTTTGATCTAATATTACGAGCTGGAATAACTACAGCGGAAGCAAAACGCTAATGTTCGATTTCGATATAAAGCGACTTTGCATTCGATGGGAGCTTGTTTGGCGGCTCGAAACGCATAAATCTCGCGTTTTTTCGTAAAACTAAGGCTTTTCTATTTCATATTACGAGCTGGAATACCTACAGCCAAAGCAAAACACTAATGTTCGATTTCGATATAAAGCGAATTTGCATTCGATGGGGGCTCGTTTGGTGGCTCGAAACGCATGAATCTTGCGTAACTACATAAAACTAAGGCGTTTTGATCTAATATTACGAGCTGGAACACCTACAGCCGATCAAAACGCTAATGTTCGATTTCGATATAAAGCGAATTTGCATTCGATGGGCTCTTGTTTGGCTGTTCGAAACGCATGAATCTTGCGTATCTACGTAAAACTAAGGCTTTTTGATCTCATATTACGAGCTGGAACACCTACAGCAAAAGCAAAACGCTAATGTTCGATTTCGAAATAAAGCGACTTTGCATTCGATGGGGGCTCGTTTGGTGGCTCGAAACGCATGAATCTTGCGTAACTACATAAAACTAAGGCGTTTTGATCTAATATTACGAGCTGGAACACCTACAGCCGAAGCAAAATGCTAATGTTCAATTTCGATATAAAGCGACTTTGCATTCGATGGGGGCTTGTTTGGCGGCTCGAAACGCATGAATCTTGCGTATTTACGTAAAACTAAGGCTTTTTGATCTCATATTACGAGCTGGAACACCTACAGCCGAAGCAAAACGCTAATGTTCGATTTCGAAATAAAGCGACTTTGCATTCGATGGGAGCTTGTTTGGCAGCTCGAATCGCACGAATCTTGCGTATTTACGTAAAACTAAGGCTATTTGATCTAATATTACGAGCTGGAACACCTACAGCCGAAGCAACACTCTAATGTTCGATTTCGATATAAAGCGAATTTGCGTTCCATGGGGGCTTGTTTGGCGGCTCGAAACGCATGAATCTTGCGTATTTGCATAAAACTAAGGCTTTTTCATCTCATATTACGAGCTGGATCCCCTACAGCCAGAGCGAAGCGCTTATGTTCGATTTCGATATAAAGCGAATTTGCATTCGATGAGGGCTTGTTTGGCAGCTCGAAACGCATGAATCTTGCGTATTTACATAAAACTAAGGATTTTTGGTCTCATAATACGAGCTGGAACACCTACAGCAGAAGCAAAACGCTAATGTTCGATTTCGATATAAAACGAATTTGCATTCGATGGGGGCTTGTTTGGCGGCTCGAAACGCATGAATCTTGCGTATTTACGTAAAACTAAGGCTTTTTGATCTCATAACACGAGCTGGAAGACCTACAGCTAAAGCAAACGCTAATGTTCGATTTCGATATAAAGCGACTTTGCATTCGATGGGAGCTTCTTTGGCGGCTCGAAACGCATAAATCTCGCGTTTTTTCGTAAAACTAAGGCTTTTCTATTTCATATTACGAGCTGGAATACCTACAGCTAAAGCAAAACACTAATGTTCGATTTCGATATGAAGCGAAATTGCATTCGATGGGGGCTCGTTTGGTGGCTCGAAACGCATGAATCTTGCTTATGAATATAAAACTAAGGCTTTTTCAACTCATATTACGAGCTGGAACACCTACAGCTGAAGCAAAACGCTAATGTTCGATTTCGAAATAAAGCGACTTTGCATTCGATGGGAGCTTGTTTGGCGGCTCGAAACGCATAAATCTCGCGTATTTACGTACAACTAAGGCTTTTCTATCTCTTATTACGAACCGGAACGCCTGGAGCCAACGCAAAACGCAAGTGTTCGATTTCGATATAAAGCGAATTTGCATTCGATGGGGGCTTGTTTGGTGGCTCGAAACGCATGAATCTTGCGTAATTACGTAAAACTAAGGCTTTTTAATCCCATATTACGAGCCGGAACTCCTACAGCTAAAGCAAAACGCTAATGTTCGATTTCGATATAAAGCGACTTTGCATTCGATGGGGGCTTGTTTGGCGGCTTGAAACGCATGAATCTTGCGTAATTACGTAAAACTAAGGCTTTTTGATCTCATTTTACGAGCTAGAACTCCTACAGCAGAAGCAAAACGCGAATGTTCGATTTCGATATAAAGCGAATTTGCATTCGATGGGGGCTTGTTTGGTGGCTCGAAACGCATAAATCTCGCGTTTTTTCGTAAAACTAAGGCTTTTCTATTTCATATTACGAGCTGGAATACCTACAGCCAAAGCAAAACACTAATGTTCGATTTCGATATGAAGCGAAATTGCATTCGATGGGGGCTCGTTTGGTGGCTCGAAACGCATGAATCTTGCGTAACTACATAAAACTAAGGCGTTTTGATCTAATATTACGAGCTGGAACACCTACAGCCGATCAAAACGCTAATGTTCGATTTCGATATAAAGCGAATTTGCATTCGATGGGCTCTTGTCTGGCTGTTCGAAACGCATGAACCTTGCGTATCTACGTAAAACTAAGGCTTTTTGATCTCATATTACGAGCTGGAACTCCTACAGCAGAAGCAAAACGCTAATGTTCGATTTCGAAATAAAGCGACTTTGCATTCGATGGGGGCTTGTTTGGCGGCTTGAAACGCATGAATCTTGCGTAATTACGTAAAACTAAGGCTTTTTGATCTCATTTTACGAGCTAGAACTCCTACAGCAGAAGCAAAACGCGAATGTTCGATTTCGATATAAAGCGAATTTGCATTCGATGGGGGCTTGTTTGGTGGCTCGAAACGCATAAATCTCGCGTTTTTTCGTAAAACTAAGGCTTTTCTATTTCATATTACGAGCTGGAATACCTACAGCCAAAGCAAAACACTAATGTTCGATTTCGATATGAAGCGAAATTGCATTCGATGGGGGCTCGTTTGGTGGCTCGAAACGCATGAATCTTGCGTAACTACATAAAACTAAGGCGTTTTGATCTAATATTACGAGCTGGAACACCTACAGCCGATCAAAACGCTAATGTTCGATTTCGATATAAAGCGAATTTGCATTCGATGGGCTCTTGTCTGGCTGTTCGAAACGCATGAACCTTGCGTATCTACGTAAAACTAAGGCTTTTTGATCTCATATTACGAGCTGGAACTCCTACAGCAGAAGCAAAACGCTAATGTTCGATTTCGAAATAAAGCGACTTTGCATTCGATGGGAGCTTGTTTGGCGGCTCGAATCGCACGAATCTTCCGTATTTACGTAAAACTAAGGCTTTTTGATCTAATATTACGAGCTGGATCACCAACAGCCAGAGCGAAGCGCTAATGTTCGATTTCGATATAAAGCGAATGTGCATGCGATGGAGGCTTGTTTGGCAGCTTGAAACGCATGAATCTTGCGTAATTACGTAAAACTAAGGCTTTTTAATCTCATATTACGAGCTGGAACTCCTACAGCAGAAGCAAAACGCTAACGTTCGATTTCGATATAAAGCGACTTTGCATTCGATGGGGGCTTGTTTGGCGGCTCTAAACGCATGAATCTTGCGTATTTGCATAAAACTAAGGCTTTTTGATCTAATATTACGAGCTGGATCACCTACAGCCAGAGCGAAGGGCTAATGTTCGATTTCGATATAAAACGAATTTGCATTCGATGAGGGCTTGTTTGGCAGATTGAAACGCATGAATCTTGCGTAGCTACGTAAAACTAAGGCTTTTTAATCTCATATTACGAGCTGGAATAACTACAGCGGAAGCAAAACGCTAATGTTCGATTTCGATATAAAGCGACTTTGCATTCGATGGGAGCTTGTTTGGCGGCTCGAAACGCATAAATCTCGCGTTTTTTCGTAAAACTAAGGCTTTTCTATTTCATATTACGAGCTGGAATACCTACAGCCAAAGCAAAACACTAATGTTCGATTTCGATATAAAGCGAATTTGCATTCGATGGGGGCTCGTTTGGTGGCTCGAAACGCATGAATCTTGCGTAACTACATAAAACTAAGGCGTTTTGATCTAATATTACGAGCTGGAACACCTACAGCCGATCAAAACGCTAATGTTCGATTTCGATATAAAGCGAATTTGCATTCGATGGGCTCTTGTTTGGCTGTTCGAAACGCATGAATCTTGCGTATCTTGTTACGTCCTGGGTCGAATTTAGGACAGAAAGAGTAACCGACACTCACATTAATTTTTTTTTTGAGTCAATCAGTTAGTATTCGTAACGCTGAAAACAATATAGTTTAATCGCTCACGTTATCATATTATTGTTAATAATAATAAACAACAATCGCTTTAACAACTAATAATGAACTATAAACCAAATAAAACATAAAAACGATATATATAACGGTAACAAAGACCGATGCGGCCTATGTACTTAACCAAGTCGAAATCCGAGTAAATCCAGGAATCTTTAAGTCGCAATAAAAACATAACTGCGCGATTTTATCAAAAACTGAGCACGCTACCGGAAGCGGAAAATCCTCACGAGCAACTTAGGTGCCAAGAAATTTTTCACCCTCCGGGGCGTATTTTCGCCACTGTTAGCGGTTTTCTAAAAAGGCGCGTGACCTTGGAAAATTTGAGAATTAATTCCCCAGCGCGAACAGAAAGCCCAAACCGGATCAAAATCATCATAAAAATTGAAAATGCGACTAACAATCAATTTAGAACAGATAAAAATTATTAACAATAAATAGAATTGTTAATAAATAAATTCAAAACAGTTTTCTTTCTTTTCACGTAATGCCGGAGTGTCGTTAGGGAAGCGACACTCGTCGGCACAAAAAGGGTAATAAATAAACATTACTAAAAATAAATAAACATCATTAACAATAAACAAAATTATTAACAAATAATTTCTAAATATTTTAATACACGCAACGCCGGAGTGTCGTGTAGACACGACACTCGACGGCAATAATAAATGAGTACCATTTAATAATAAACAAATAAAATTATTAACGAATAATGCCGGAAACATTTAATATGTGCGCATCGCCCGAATATCACCATGAAATCGATAATCTGATGGCGTTCAAATTATAATAATGGGATACCATTTTTTATTAAATATTAAAGTAACAATTATAAATAATTAATTATTATTCCAAACTAAGTACACGCACCATCCGAAAAATCGGGATGGGCGCATTTCTGATATCAATAAACAACAAATCATGTCTTTATTATTAAACAATAATAACAATTGTAACCGAATATTCATATGTAATAATACGAATACTTGCACTAGGGATTTGGGATAATTATGCATTATATTGATCATGTAATAGGCCTCGATAGCTAAAAAATTAGCATTAATAATAAATATGCCATAAGTTAATAATGTATCGGATGGCGAAGCGAGCGTGAGACCGGACGCAGCTCCGACAAACAACTCCGAGAATCGTCATCGATAAGCGCTCTCCAAGAAGCGAGACCGTGGGATGCTGCATAGGCACGGCTACCGTGAGACCGGACGCGGCTCCGAGAATCGCCAGCGATAAGGCGATCCCGAGAAGCCCTTCGCCGTTGGGACTCGAGCTCGTGGGATGCTGCGCCAGCACAGCCAACGCGAGACCGGACGCGGCTCCGAGAATCGCCAGCGATAAGGCGATCCCGAGAAGCCCTTCGCCGTTGGGACTCGAGCTCGTGGGATGCTGCGTCAGCACAGCCACCGCGAGACCGGACGCGGCTCCGAGAATCGCCACCGATAAGGCGATCCCAAGAAACTTGGAGCCGTGGGATGCTGCATCAGCATAGGGCTCCACGGAGGCGGCTGCCCCACCATCGGACGGCGCGATTCCACGAAGCCGCACCGCTATCCGCTGCACTGCTGGGGGATAAAGGAGTCCCCCACTCAGGGAACAGCACGGGCACAATGCGGCTGCCCCACCATCAGACGGCGCGGTTCCACGAAGCCGCACCGCTATCCGCTGCACTACTGAGGGACAAAGGAGTCCCCCACTCAGGGAACAGCACGGGCACAATGCGGCTGCCCCACCATCAGACGGCGCGGTTCCACGAAGCCGCACCGCTATCTACTGCACTACTGTGTGACAAAGGAGTCCCCCACTCAGGGAACAGCACGGGCACAAAGCGGCTGCCCCCGCCATCACCTACCAGGGAGCCGCAAGACAACGGCGGCCCCCCACTCGGAGGACAGCACGGATGCTGCAAGCGGCGGCCCCCACTCAGAGAACAGCACGGATGCTGCGAACGGCAGCCCCCACTCAGAGGACAGCACGGCTGCGGGCGGCTGCCCCACCTTCATACATTGCGCTGCCGCGAGACAACGGCAGCCCCCACTTCACGGGACAGCACGGCTACAGCGAGCGGCTGCTCCCACCACCAGCACTCATCAGGGTGCCGCGAGACAACTGCGGCCCCCCACTCAAGGGACAGCACGGCTACGGGCGGCTGCCCCACCATGACCATCGCGCTGTCACGAGCGCATGCCCCACCACAGAGCGGCACACTGGGAGCGACGCGCCATTGGCCAGAGCAGCGGAGCGAATCCGCGAGGGCCTCCCACCGCCACCAACTACGGGACTCGGGAGACTCGCGGGTCCAGAGCGCTCCGACGGATCTTCAGTTCAGACTCGGCGCTTCAACTATTCACATCTCCGCGAGTCTAGCTCCGTGCTACGACTTATTGTACGCGCACGTTAATAAAATACGAGTTCTTCTACGACTCTCATCACCGGCGGTCAACTCAAAAGCGTACTCTCGAGGAGACCCTCGCGAACCACGGTATTTCTTTTGTTAACAAGTAACAAGTGTCAATTGTATTCCTTCGGTAATAATCATAATTCGCGTTGTTACCTGGCTGCGACCAGGCGGTATTTTACCGTTGTAATTTATCATCCGCGAAACATTTATTACATCTATTATAAATATCAATATAATTATTCATCGTCTTCAAACAAATCGAATAAATCTAACTAATAATCTATACGCAACTCCGTGATAATTATAACGTATTACAAATCGTTCTCGACAAACCGTACGAATTTTCTACGACTAATAAACATATAAACCGACATTCGTCACCCGTCACAACCGTCCTCATCGACGACTTTTCCTACCAAGCGCGTAAGTAACGATACAGAGGAGCATTATATCTGGGATCAGTTCACACATTTCTTTTGCCCATAAAAACATCTTCCCAATAAAGCCCAACCTTTACTACCGCTTGCTAAGTAGGATTAATTAAATTAATTAGAAACGAATCCTTTAATACCAGTCACGTCATAAGCCGCGACTGATAACATCGGATTCGCGTAGTTAGAATTGAATCTAAAAACCAGTCACGACGTAAGTCGAGTCTGATAAATAATAGATTCAAGTAGTTGCGTACTCTTAACTAGAAGTAGTTAGAAGTGAATCTAAAAATCAGTCACGGTGCAAATCGTGTCTGATACACAATAGATTCAAGTAATTCCGTAGCAATAACTAGAATCTAATTAGAAATGAATCTGAAAACCAGTCACGACACAGATCGAGACTGATAACCAACTGATTCATGTAACTAGTTAAGTTAGAGATAATTAACTAGGATTACCCCAAAATCAGGTCATATGTAAATCGAACAGAATCGAGTTCGATAAAAATTTGAACTGATATTAGTATATGTTACTATATAAAATAGATAAGCTCTTGCAAACCCTTTCCTGGCACCTCCCTACCTCCACCATAATGGGACGAATCTTGTGTGAATTGATCGCCATTTATAAGGTTCATAATGGATCGTAGATGCGGCACATCAAAATTTGGGTCACGACGGGGTAAAAATAGTTCAGTTCGGGCTAAACAGATCACCGAAACCCGAGTTATTAAAACCACGACAATTAAATTGGTGACATCAGACAGTTCACGCACCGTCCCGAGTTCGATCTCGCCCAGGAAGGCGAACCGACCAGTCATCACCTCCGTGCGCCTATTGAGGCATCACCGAGTTTTTATAAATCGATCGAAACCACCCGTCGTAAAATCCGACGATCAGGCCGACAGCAGGGCTCAACCTGCCAACGAACGGATCGAGGAAGACGGCAACATTTCCGACGCTTCTACGGTGCTCTACGAGGACACCATAACTCCGCCGTCTTCTCCAGAGTTCATCCTTGGCGCCTAGCATTTCCAACCCGCTACGCCCCAGCAGCTCATCACCTGCCAAGAAAACAATCAAAATCAAGGTACGTACCAAAAGGAAAAACCTCACAATACTCATCCAGTACTGCTCCGATCCCTAACCGGCGCATTCCGGTTTAAACACGGAGCATCCTCATATGACCAGCTATCAGTCGCTCGAACGCTAAATTCAGATTTCTGCAAAAGAAAGGAAAAAATAAATTAAAATTAAATCGCGACGTAACAATCTACGTAAAACTAAGGCTTTTTGATCTCATATTACGAGCTGGAACACCTACAGCAAAAGCAAAACGCTAATGTTCGATTTCGAAATAAAGCGACTTTGCATTCGATGGGGGCTCGTTTGGTGGCTCGAAACGCATGAATCTTGCGTAACTACATAAAACTAAGGCGTTTTGATCTAATATTACGAGCAGGAACACCTACAGCCGAAGCAAAATGCTAATGTTCGATTTCGATATAAAGCGAATTTGCATTCGATGGGGGCTTGTTTGGTGGCTCGAAACGCATGAATCTTGCGTAATTAAGTAAAACTAAGGCTTTTTGATCTCATATTACGAACTGGAACTCCTACAGCAGAAGCAAAACGCTAATGTTTGATTTCGAAATAAAGCAACTTTGCATTCGATGGGAGCTTGTTTGGCAGCTCGAATCGCACGAATCTTGCGTATTTACGTAAAACTAAGGCTTTTTGATCTAATATTACGAGCTGGATCACCTACAGCCAGAGCGAAGCGCTTATGTTCGATTTCGATATAAAGCGAATTTGCATTCGATGAGGGCTTGTTTGGCAGCTCGAAACGCATGAATCTTGCGTATTTACATAAAACTAAGGATTTTTGGTCTCATATACGAGCTGGAACACCTACAGCAGAAGCAAAACGCTAATGTTCGATTTCGATATAAAGCGAATTTGCATTCGATGAGGGCTTGTTTGGCAGCTCGAAACGCATGAATCTTGCATATTTACATAAAACGAAGTCTATTTGATCCAATATTACGAGCTGGAACACCTACAGCTGAAGCAAAACGCTAATGTTCGATTTCGAAATAAAGCGACTTTGCATTCGATGGGAGCTTGTTTGGCGGCTCGAAACGCATAAATCTCGCGTATTTACGTACAACTAAGGCTTTTCTATCTCTTATTACGAACCGGAACGCCTGGAGCCAACGCAAAACGCAAGTGTTCGATTTCGATATAAAGCGAATTTGCATTCGATGGGGGCTTGTTTGGTGGCTCGAAACGCATGAATCTTGCGTAATTACGTAAAACTAAGGCTTTTTAATCCCATATTACGAGCTGGAACTCCTACAGCTAAAGCAAAACGCTAATGTTCGATTTCGATATAAAGCGACTTTGCATTCGATGGGGGCTTGTTTGGCGGCTTGAAACGCATGAATCTTGCGTAATTACGTAAAACTAAGGCTTTTTGATCTCATATTACGAGCTAGAACTCCTACAGCAGAAGCAAAACGCGAATGTTCGATTTCGATATAAAGCGAATTTGCATTCGATGGGGGCTTGTTTGGTGGCTCGAAACGCATGAATCTTGCGTAATTACGTAAAACTAAGGCTTTTTGATCTCATATTACGAGCTGGAACTCCTACAGCAGAAGCAAAACGCTAATGTTCGATTTCGAAATAAAGCGACTTTGCATTCGATGGGAGCTTGTTTGGCAGCTCGAATCGCACGAATCTTGCGAATTTACGTAAAACTGAGGCTTTTTGATCTCATATTACGAGCTGAAATACCTACAACCGATGCAAAACGCTAATGTTCGATTTCGATATAAAGCGAATTTCCATTCGATGAGGGCTTGTTTGGCAGCTCGAAACGCATGAATCTTGCGTATGAATATAAAACTAAGGCTTTTTCAACTCATGTTACGAGCTGGAACACCTACAGCTGAAGCAAAACGCTAATGTTCGATTTCGATATAAAGCGACTTTGCATTCGATGGGAGCTTGTTTGGCGGCTCGAAACGCATGAATCTTGCTTATGAATATAAAACTAAGGCTTTTTCAACTCATATTACGAGCTGGAACACCTACAGCTGAAGCAAAACGCTAATGTTCGATTTCGAAATAAAGCGACTTTGCATTCGATGGGAGCTTGTTTGGCGGCTCGAAACGCATAAATCTCGCGTATTTACGTACAACTAAGGCTTTTCTATCTCTTATTACGAACCGGAACGCCTGGAGCCAACGCAAAACGCAAGTGTTCGATTTCGATATAAAGCGAATTTGCATTCGATGGGGGCTTGTTTGGTGGCTCGAAACGCATGAATCTTGCGTAATTACGTAAAACTAAGGCTTTTTAATCCCATATTACGAGCTGGAACTCCTACAGCTAAAGCAAAACGCTAATGTTCGATTTCGATATAAAGCGACTTTGCATTCGATGGGGGCTTGTTTGGCGGCTTGAAACGCATGAATCTTGCGTAATTACGTAAAACTAAGGCTTTTTGATCTCATTTTACGAGCTAGAACTCCTACAGCAGAAGCAAAACGCGAATGTTCGATTTCGATATAAAGCGAATTTGCATTCGATGGGGGCTTGTTTGGTGGCTCGAAACGCATGAATCTTGCGTAATTACGTAAAACTAAGGCTTTTTGATCTCATATTACGAGCTGGAACTCCTACAGCAGAAGCAAAACGCTAATGTTCGATTTCGAAATAAAGCGACTTTGCATTCGATGGGGGCTCGTTTGGTGGCTCGAAACGCATGAATCTTGCGTAACTACATAAAACTAAGGCGTTTTGATCTAATATTACGAGCAGGAACACCTACAGCCGAAGCAAAATGCTAATGTTCGATTTCGATATAAAGCGAATTTGCATTCGATGGGGGCTTGTTTGGTGGCTCGAAACGCATGAATCTTGCGTAATTACGTAAAACTAAGGCTTTTTGATCTCATATTACGAACTGGAACTCCTACAGCAGAAGCAAAACGCTAATGTTCGATTTCGATATAAAGCGACTTTGCATTCGATGGGAGCTTGTTTGGCGGCTCGAAACGCATAAAGCTCGCGTATTTATGTAAAAGTAAGGCTTTTCTATCTCTTATTACGAGCCGGAACGTCTGGAGCCAACGCAAAAAGCAAGTGTTCGATTTCGATATAAAGCGAATTTGCATTCGATGGGAGCTTGTTTGGCGGCTCGAAACGCATGAATCTTGCTTATGAATATAAAACTAAGGCTTTTTCAACTCATATTACGAGCTGGAACACCTACAGCTGAAGCAAAACGCTAATGTTCGATTTCGAAATAAAGCGACTTTGCATTCGATGGGAGCTTGTTTGGCGGCTCGAAACGCATAAATCTCGCGTATTTACGTACAACTAAGGCTTTTCTATCTCTTATTACGAACCGGAACGCCTGGAGCCAACGCAAAACGCAAGTGTTCGATTTCGATATAAAGCGAATTTGCATTCGATGGGGGCTTGTTTGGTGGCTCGAAACGCATGAATCTTGCGTAATTACGTAAAACTAAGGCTTTTTAATCCCATATTACGAGCTGGAACTCCTACAGCTAAAGCAAAACGCTAATGTTCGATTTCGATATAAAGCGACTTTGCATTCGATGGGGGCTTGTTTGGCGGCTTGAAACGCATGAATCTTGCGTAATTACGTAAAACTAAGGCTTTTTGATCTCATTTTACGAGCTAGAACTCCTACAGCAGAAGCAAAACGCGAATGTTCGATTTCGATATAAAGCGAATTTGCATTCGATGGGGGCTTGTTTGGTGGCTCGAAACGCATGAATCTTGCGTAATTACGTAAAACTAAGGCTTTTTGATCTCATATTACGAGCTGGAACTCCTACAGCAGAAGCAAAACGCTAATGTTCGATTTCGAAATAAAGCGACTTTGCATTCGATGGGGGCTCGTTTGGTGGCTCGAAACGCATGAATCTTGCGTAACTACATAAAACTAAGGCGTTTTGATCTAATATTACGAGCAGGAACACCTACAGCCGAAGCAAAATGCTAATGTTCGATTTCGATATAAAGCGAATTTGCATTCGATGGGGGCTTGTTTGGCGGCTCGAAACGCCTGAATCTTGCGTATTTGCATAAAACTAAGGCTTTTTGATCTCATAACACGAGCTGAAAGACCTACAGCTAAAGCAAAACGCTAATGTTCGATTTCGATATAAAGCGACTTTGCATTCGATGGGGGCTTGTTTGGCGGCTCGAAACGCATAAATCTTGCGTATTTACGTAAAACTAAGGCTTTTTGATCTAATATTACGAGCTGGATCACCTACAGCCAGAGCGAAGCGCTAATGTTCGATTTCGATATAAAGCGAATTTGCATGCGATGGGGGCTTGTTCGTGGCTCGAAACGCATGAATCTTGCGAAATTACGTGAAACTAAGGCTTTTTGATCTAATATTACGAGCTGGATCACCTACAGCCAGAGCGAAGCGCTAATGTTCGATTTCGATATAAAGCGAATTTGCATGCGATGGGGGCTTGTTCGTGGCTCGAAACGCATGAATCTTGCGAAATTACGTGAAACTAAGGCTTTTGATCTCATATTACGAGCTGGAACTCCTACAGCAGAAGCAAAACGCTAATGTTCGATTTCGAAATAAAGCGACTTTGCATTCGATGGGAGCTTGTTTGGCAGCTCGAATCGCACGAATCTTGCGTATTTGCATAAAACTAAGGCTTTTTCATCTAATATTACGAGCTGGAACACCTACAGCCGAAGCAAAACTCTAATGTTCGATTTCGATATAAAGCGAATTTGCATTCGATAGGAGCTTGTTTGGCAGCTAGAAATGCAAAAATCTTGAGTATTTACCTAAAACTAAGGCTTTTTGATCTCATATTACGAGCTGGAACACCTACAGCAGAAGCAAAACGCTAATGTTCGATTTCGAAATAAAGCGACTTTGCATTCGATGGGAGCTTGTTTGGCGGCTCGAAACGCATAAATCTCGCGTATTTACGTACAACTAAGGCTTTTCTATCTCTTATTACGAGCCGGAACGCCTGGAGCCAACGCAAAACGCAAGTGTTCGATTTCGATATAAAGCGAATTTGCATTCGATGGGGGCTTGTCTGGCACCTCGAATCGCATGAATCTTGCGTATTCACGTAAAAGTAAGGCTTTTTGATCTAATGTTACGAGCTGGAACACCTACAGCCAAAGCAAAAGGCTAATGTTTGATTTCGATATAAAGCGAATTTGCATTCGATGGGAGCTTGTTTGGCAGCTCGAAACGCAGGAATCTTGCGTCATTACGTGAAACTAAGGCTTTTGATCTCATATTACGAGTTGGAACAACTACAGCCGAAGCAAAACGCTAATGTTCGATTTCGAAATAAAGCGACTTTGCATTCGATGGGAGCTTGTTTGGCAGCTCGAATCGCACGAATCTTGCGTATTTACGTAAAACTAAGGCTATTTGATCTAATATTACGAGCTGGAACACCTACAGCCGAAGCAAAACTCTAATGTTCGATTTCGATATAAAGCGACTTTGCATTCGATGGCGGCTGGTTTGGCGGCTCGAAACGCATGAATCTTGCGTATTTGCATAAAACTAAGGCTTTTTCATGTCATATTACGAGCTGGATCCCCTACAGCCAAAGCAAAACGCTAATGTTCTATTTCGATATAAAGCGACTTTGCATTCGATGGGGGCTTGTTTGGTGGCTCAAAACGCATGAATCTTGCGTAATTACGTAAAACTAAGGATTTTTGATCTCATATTACGCTGGATCACCTACAGCCAGAGCGAAGCGCTTGTGTTCGATTTCGATATAAAGCGAATTTGTATTCGATGAGGGCTTGTTTGGCAGATTGAAACGCATGAATCTTGCGTATCTACATAAAACTAAGGCTTTTTGATCTAATATTACGAGCTGGAATAACTACAGCGGAAGCAAAACGCTAATGTTCGATTTCGATATAAAGCGACTTTGCATTCGATGGGAGCTTGTTTGGCGGCTCGAAACGCATAAATCTCGCGTTTTTTCGTAAAACTAAGGCTTTTCTATTTCATATTACGAGCTGGAATACCTACAGCCAAAGCAAAACACTAATGTTCGATTTCGATATAAAGCGAATTTGCATTCGATGGGGGCTCGTTTGGTGGCTCGAAACGCATGAATCTTGCGTAACTACATAAAACTAAGGCGTTTTGATCTAATATTACGAGCTGGAACACCTACAGCCGATCAAAACGCTAATGTTCGATTTCGATATAAAGCGAATTTGCATTCGATGGGCTCTTGTTTGGCTGTTCGAAACGCATGAATCTTGCGTATCTACGTAAAACTAAGGCTTTTTGATCTCATATTACGAGCTGGAACACCTACAGCAAAAGCAAAACGCTAATGTTCGATTTCGAAATAAAGCGACTTTGCATTCGATGGGGGCTCGTTTGGTGGCTCGAAACGCATGAATCTTGCGTAACTACATAAAACTAAGGCGTTTTGATCTAATATTACGAGCTGGAACACCTACAGCCGAAGCAAAATGCTAATGTTCAATTTCGATATAAAGCGACTTTGCATTCGATGGGGGCTTGTTTGGCGGCTCGAAACGCATGAATCTTGCGTATTTACGTAAAACTAAGGCTTTTTGATCTCATATTACGAGCTGGAACACCTACAGCCGAAGCAAAACGCTAATGTTCGATTTCGAAATAAAGCGACTTTGCATTCGATGGGAGCTTGTTTGGCAGCTCGAATCGCACGAATCTTGCGTATTTACGTAAAACTAAGGCTATTTGATCTAATATTACGAGCTGGAACACCTACAGCCGAAGCAACACTCTAATGTTCGATTTCGATATAAAGCGAATTTGCGTTCCATGGGGGCTTGTTTGGCGGCTCGAAACGCATGAATCTTGCGTATTTGCATAAAACTAAGGCTTTTTCATCTCATATTACGAGCTGGATCCCCTACAGCCAGAGCGAAGCGCTTATGTTCGATTTCGATATAAAGCGAATTTGCATTCGATGAGGGCTTGTTTGGCAGCTCGAAACGCATGAATCTTGCGTATTTACATAAAACTAAGGATTTTTGGTCTCATAATACGAGCTGGAACACCTACAGCAGAAGCAAAACGCTAATGTTCGATTTCGATATAAAACGAATTTGCATTCGATGGGGGCTTGTTTGGCGGCTCGAAACGCATGAATCTTGCGTATTTACGTAAAACTAAGGCTTTTTGATCTCATAACACGAGCTGGAAGACCTACAGCTAAAGCAAACGCTAATGTTCGATTTCGATATAAAGCGACTTTGCATTCGATGGGAGCTTCTTTGGCGGCTCGAAACGCATAAATCTCGCGTTTTTTCGTAAAACTAAGGCTTTTCTATTTCATATTACGAGCTGGAATACCTACAGCTAAAGCAAAACACTAATGTTCGATTTCGATATGAAGCGAAATTGCATTCGATGGGGGCTCGTTTGGTGGCTCGAAACGCATGAATCTTGCTTATGAATATAAAACTAAGGCTTTTTCAACTCATATTACGAGCTGGAACACCTACAGCTGAAGCAAAACGCTAATGTTCGATTTCGAAATAAAGCGACTTTGCATTCGATGGGAGCTTGTTTGGCGGCTCGAAACGCATAAATCTCGCGTATTTACGTACAACTAAGGCTTTTCTATCTCTTATTACGAACCGGAACGCCTGGAGCCAACGCAAAACGCAAGTGTTCGATTTCGATATAAAGCGAATTTGCATTCGATGGGGGCTTGTTTGGTGGCTCGAAACGCATGAATCTTGCGTAATTACGTAAAACTAAGGCTTTTTAATCCCATATTACGAGCCGGAACTCCTACAGCTAAAGCAAAACGCTAATGTTCGATTTCGATATAAAGCGACTTTGCATTCGATGGGGGCTTGTTTGGCGGCTTGAAACGCATGAATCTTGCGTAATTACGTAAAACTAAGGCTTTTTGATCTCATTTTACGAGCTAGAACTCCTACAGCAGAAGCAAAACGCGAATGTTCGATTTCGATATAAAGCGAATTTGCATTCGATGGGGGCTTGTTTGGTGGCTCGAAACGCATAAATCTCGCGTTTTTTCGTAAAACTAAGGCTTTTCTATTTCATATTACGAGCTGGAATACCTACAGCCAAAGCAAAACACTAATGTTCGATTTCGATATGAAGCGAAATTGCATTCGATGGGGGCTCGTTTGGTGGCTCGAAACGCATGAATCTTGCGTAACTACATAAAACTAAGGCGTTTTGATCTAATATTACGAGCTGGAACACCTACAGCCGATCAAAACGCTAATGTTCGATTTCGATATAAAGCGAATTTGCATTCGATGGGCTCTTGTCTGGCTGTTCGAAACGCATGAACCTTGCGTATCTACGTAAAACTAAGGCTTTTTGATCTCATATTACGAGCTGGAACTCCTACAGCAGAAGCAAAACGCTAATGTTCGATTTCGAAATAAAGCGACTTTGCATTCGATGGGGGCTTGTTTGGCGGCTTGAAACGCATGAATCTTGCGTAATTACGTAAAACTAAGGCTTTTTGATCTCATTTTACGAGCTAGAACTCCTACAGCAGAAGCAAAACGCGAATGTTCGATTTCGATATAAAGCGAATTTGCATTCGATGGGGGCTTGTTTGGTGGCTCGAAACGCATAAATCTCGCGTTTTTTCGTAAAACTAAGGCTTTTCTATTTCATATTACGAGCTGGAATACCTACAGCCAAAGCAAAACACTAATGTTCGATTTCGATATGAAGCGAAATTGCATTCGATGGGGGCTCGTTTGGTGGCTCGAAACGCATGAATCTTGCGTAACTACATAAAACTAAGGCGTTTTGATCTAATATTACGAGCTGGAACACCTACAGCCGATCAAAACGCTAATGTTCGATTTCGATATAAAGCGAATTTGCATTCGATGGGCTCTTGTCTGGCTGTTCGAAACGCATGAACCTTGCGTATCTACGTAAAACTAAGGCTTTTTGATCTCATATTACGAGCTGGAACTCCTACAGCAGAAGCAAAACGCTAATGTTCGATTTCGAAATAAAGCGACTTTGCATTCGATGGGAGCTTGTTTGGCGGCTCGAATCGCACGAATCTTCCGTATTTACGTAAAACTAAGGCTTTTTGATCTAATATTACGAGCTGGATCACCAACAGCCAGAGCGAAGCGCTAATGTTCGATTTCGATATAAAGCGAATGTGCATGCGATGGAGGCTTGTTTGGCAGCTTGAAACGCATGAATCTTGCGTAATTACGTAAAACTAAGGCTTTTTAATCTCATATTACGAGCTGGAACTCCTACAGCAGAAGCAAAACGCTAACGTTCGATTTCGATATAAAGCGACTTTGCATTCGATGGGGGCTTGTTTGGCGGCTCTAAACGCATGAATCTTGCGTATTTGCATAAAACTAAGGCTTTTTGATCTAATATTACGAGCTGGATCACCTACAGCCAGAGCGAAGGGCTAATGTTCGATTTCGATATAAAACGAATTTGCATTCGATGAGGGCTTGTTTGGCAGATTGAAACGCATGAATCTTGCGTAGCTACGTAAAACTAAGGCTTTTTAATCTCATATTACGAGCTGGAATAACTACAGCGGAAGCAAAACGCTAATGTTCGATTTCGATATAAAGCGACTTTGCATTCGATGGGAGCTTGTTTGGCGGCTCGAAACGCATAAATCTCGCGTTTTTTCGTAAAACTAAGGCTTTTCTATTTCATATTACGAGCTGGAATACCTACAGCCAAAGCAAAACACTAATGTTCGATTTCGATATAAAGCGAATTTGCATTCGATGGGGGCTCGTTTGGTGGCTCGAAACGCATGAATCTTGCGTAACTACATAAAACTAAGGCGTTTTGATCTAATATTACGAGCTGGAACACCTACAGCCGATCAAAACGCTAATGTTCGATTTCGATATAAAGCGAATTTGCATTCGATGGGCTCTTGTTTGGCTGTTCGAAACGCATGAATCTTGCGTATCTTGTTACGTCCTGGGTCGAATTTAGGACAGAAAGAGTAACCGACACTCACATTAATTTTTTTTTTGAGTCAATCAGTTAGTATTCGTAACGCTGAAAACAATATAGTTTAATCGCTCACGTTATCATATTATTGTTAATAATAATAAACAACAATCGCTTTAACAACTAATAATGAACTATAAACCAAATAAAACATAAAAACGATATATATAACGGTAACAAAGACCGATGCGGCCTATGTACTTAACCAAGTCGAAATCCGAGTAAATCCAGGAATCTTTAAGTCGCAATAAAAACATAACTGCGCGATTTTATCAAAAACTGAGCACGCTACCGGAAGCGGAAAATCCTCACGAGCAACTTAGGTGCCAAGAAATTTTTCACCCTCCGGGGCGTATTTTCGCCACTGTTAGCGGTTTTCTAAAAAGGCGCGTGACCTTGGAAAATTTGAGAATTAATTCCCCAGCGCGAACAGAAAGCCCAAACCGGATCAAAATCATCATAAAAATTGAAAATGCGACTAACAATCAATTTAGAACAGATAAAAATTATTAACAATAAATAGAATTGTTAATAAATAAATTCAAAACAGTTTTCTTTCTTTTCACGTAATGCCGGAGTGTCGTTAGGGAAGCGACACTCGTCGGCACAAAAAGGGTAATAAATAAACATTACTAAAAATAAATAAACATCATTAACAATAAACAAAATTATTAACAAATAATTTCTAAATATTTTAATACACGCAACGCCGGAGTGTCGTGTAGACACGACACTCGACGGCAATAATAAATGAGTACCATTTAATAATAAACAAATAAAATTATTAACGAATAATGCCGGAAACATTTAATATGTGCGCATCGCCCGAATATCACCATGAAATCGATAATCTGATGGCGTTCAAATTATAATAATGGGATACCATTTTTTATTAAATATTAAAGTAACAATTATAAATAATTAATTATTATTCCAAACTAAGTACACGCACCATCCGAAAAATCGGGATGGGCGCATTTCTGATATCAATAAACAACAAATCATGTCTTTATTATTAAACAATAATAACAATTGTAACCGAATATTCATATGTAATAATACGAATACTTGCACTAGGGATTTGGGATAATTATGCATTATATTGATCATGTAATAGGCCTCGATAGCTAAAAAATTAGCATTAATAATAAATATGCCATAAGTTAATAATGTATCGGATGGCGAAGCGAGCGTGAGACCGGACGCAGCTCCGACAAACAACTCCGAGAATCGTCATCGATAAGCGCTCTCCAAGAAGCGAGACCGTGGGATGCTGCATAGGCACGGCTACCGTGAGACCGGACGCGGCTCCGAGAATCGCCAGCGATAAGGCGATCCCGAGAAGCCCTTCGCCGTTGGGACTCGAGCTCGTGGGATGCTGCGCCAGCACAGCCAACGCGAGACCGGACGCGGCTCCGAGAATCGCCAGCGATAAGGCGATCCCGAGAAGCCCTTCGCCGTTGGGACTCGAGCTCGTGGGATGCTGCGTCAGCACAGCCACCGCGAGACCGGACGCGGCTCCGAGAATCGCCACCGATAAGGCGATCCCAAGAAACTTGGAGCCGTGGGATGCTGCATCAGCATAGGGCTCCACGGAGGCGGCTGCCCCACCATCGGACGGCGCGATTCCACGAAGCCGCACCGCTATCCGCTGCACTGCTGGGGGATAAAGGAGTCCCCCACTCAGGGAACAGCACGGGCACAATGCGGCTGCCCCACCATCAGACGGCGCGGTTCCACGAAGCCGCACCGCTATCCGCTGCACTACTGAGGGACAAAGGAGTCCCCCACTCAGGGAACAGCACGGGCACAATGCGGCTGCCCCACCATCAGACGGCGCGGTTCCACGAAGCCGCACCGCTATCTACTGCACTACTGTGTGACAAAGGAGTCCCCCACTCAGGGAACAGCACGGGCACAAAGCGGCTGCCCCCGCCATCACCTACCAGGGAGCCGCAAGACAACGGCGGCCCCCCACTCGGAGGACAGCACGGATGCTGCAAGCGGCGGCCCCCACTCAGAGAACAGCACGGATGCTGCGAACGGCAGCCCCCACTCAGAGGACAGCACGGCTGCGGGCGGCTGCCCCACCTTCATACATTGCGCTGCCGCGAGACAACGGCAGCCCCCACTTCACGGGACAGCACGGCTACAGCGAGCGGCTGCTCCCACCACCAGCACTCATCAGGGTGCCGCGAGACAACTGCGGCCCCCCACTCAAGGGACAGCACGGCTACGGGCGGCTGCCCCACCATGACCATCGCGCTGTCACGAGCGCATGCCCCACCACAGAGCGGCACACTGGGAGCGACGCGCCATTGGCCAGAGCAGCGGAGCGAATCCGCGAGGGCCTCCCACCGCCACCAACTACGGGACTCGGGAGACTCGCGGGTCCAGAGCGCTCCGACGGATCTTCAGTTCAGACTCGGCGCTTCAACTATTCACATCTCCGCGAGTCTAGCTCCGTGCTACGACTTATTGTACGCGCACGTTAATAAAATACGAGTTCTTCTACGACTCTCATCACCGGCGGTCAACTCAAAAGCGTACTCTCGAGGAGACCCTCGCGAACCACGGTATTTCTTTTGTTAACAAGTAACAAGTGTCAATTGTATTCCTTCGGTAATAATCATAATTCGCGTTGTTACCTGGCTGCGACCAGGCGGTATTTTACCGTTGTAATTTATCATCCGCGAAACATTTATTACATCTATTATAAATATCAATATAATTATTCATCGTCTTCAAACAAATCGAATAAATCTAACTAATAATCTATACGCAACTCCGTGATAATTATAACGTATTACAAATCGTTCTCGACAAACCGTACGAATTTTCTACGACTAATAAACATATAAACCGACATTCGTCACCCGTCACAACCGTCCTCATCGACGACTTTTCCTACCAAGCGCGTAAGTAACGATACAGAGGAGCATTATATCTGGGATCAGTTCACACATTTCTTTTGCCCATAAAAACATCTTCCCAATAAAGCCCAACCTTTACTACCGCTTGCTAAGTAGGATTAATTAAATTAATTAGAAACGAATCCTTTAATACCAGTCACGTCATAAGCCGCGACTGATAACATCGGATTCGCGTAGTTAGAATTGAATCTAAAAACCAGTCACGACGTAAGTCGAGTCTGATAAATAATAGATTCAAGTAGTTGCGTACTCTTAACTAGAAGTAGTTAGAAGTGAATCTAAAAATCAGTCACGGTGCAAATCGTGTCTGATACACAATAGATTCAAGTAATTCCGTAGCAATAACTAGAATCTAATTAGAAATGAATCTGAAAACCAGTCACGACACAGATCGAGACTGATAACCAACTGATTCATGTAACTAGTTAAGTTAGAGATAATTAACTAGGATTACCCCAAAATCAGGTCATATGTAAATCGAACAGAATCGAGTTCGATAAAAATTTGAACTGATATTAGTATATGTTACTATATAAAATAGATAAGCTCTTGCAAACCCTTTCCTGGCACCTCCCTACCTCCACCATAATGGGACGAATCTTGTGTGAATTGATCGCCATTTATAAGGTTCATAATGGATCGTAGATGCGGCACATCAAAATTTGGGTCACGACGGGGTAAAAATAGTTCAGTTCGGGCTAAACAGATCACCGAAACCCGAGTTATTAAAACCACGACAATTAAATTGGTGACATCAGACAGTTCACGCACCGTCCCGAGTTCGATCTCGCCCAGGAAGGCGAACCGACCAGTCATCACCTCCGTGCGCCTATTGAGGCATCACCGAGTTTTTATAAATCGATCGAAACCACCCGTCGTAAAATCCGACGATCAGGCCGACAGCAGGGCTCAACCTGCCAACGAACGGATCGAGGAAGACGGCAACATTTCCGACGCTTCTACGGTGCTCTACGAGGACACCATAACTCCGCCGTCTTCTCCAGAGTTCATCCTTGGCGCCTAGCATTTCCAACCCGCTACGCCCCAGCAGCTCATCACCTGCCAAGAAAACAATCAAAATCAAGGTACGTACCAAAAGGAAAAACCTCACAATACTCATCCAGTACTGCTCCGATCCCTAACCGGCGCATTCCGGTTTAAACACGGAGCATCCTCATATGACCAGCTATCAGTCGCTCGAACGCTAAATTCAGATTTCTGCAAAAGAAAGGAAAAAATAAATTAAAATTAAATCGCGACGTAACAATCTACGTAAAACTAAGGCTTTTTGATCTCATATTACGAGCTGGAACACCTACAGCAAAAGCAAAACGCTAATGTTCGATTTCGAAATAAAGCGACTTTGCATTCGATGGGGGCTCGTTTGGTGGCTCGAAACGCATGAATCTTGCGTAACTACATAAAACTAAGGCGTTTTGATCTAATATTACGAGCAGGAACACCTACAGCCGAAGCAAAATGCTAATGTTCGATTTCGATATAAAGCGAATTTGCATTCGATGGGGGCTTGTTTGGTGGCTCGAAACGCATGAATCTTGCGTAATTAAGTAAAACTAAGGCTTTTTGATCTCATATTACGAACTGGAACTCCTACAGCAGAAGCAAAACGCTAATGTTTGATTTCGAAATAAAGCAACTTTGCATTCGATGGGAGCTTGTTTGGCAGCTCGAATCGCACGAATCTTGCGTATTTACGTAAAACTAAGGCTTTTTGATCTAATATTACGAGCTGGATCACCTACAGCCAGAGCGAAGCGCTTATGTTCGATTTCGATATAAAGCGAATTTGCATTCGATGAGGGCTTGTTTGGCAGCTCGAAACGCATGAATCTTGCGTATTTACATAAAACTAAGGATTTTTGGTCTCATATACGAGCTGGAACACCTACAGCAGAAGCAAAACGCTAATGTTCGATTTCGATATAAAGCGAATTTGCATTCGATGAGGGCTTGTTTGGCAGCTCGAAACGCATGAATCTTGCATATTTACATAAAACGAAGTCTATTTGATCCAATATTACGAGCTGGAACACCTACAGCTGAAGCAAAACGCTAATGTTCGATTTCGAAATAAAGCGACTTTGCATTCGATGGGAGCTTGTTTGGCGGCTCGAAACGCATAAATCTCGCGTATTTACGTACAACTAAGGCTTTTCTATCTCTTATTACGAACCGGAACGCCTGGAGCCAACGCAAAACGCAAGTGTTCGATTTCGATATAAAGCGAATTTGCATTCGATGGGGGCTTGTTTGGTGGCTCGAAACGCATGAATCTTGCGTAATTACGTAAAACTAAGGCTTTTTAATCCCATATTACGAGCTGGAACTCCTACAGCTAAAGCAAAACGCTAATGTTCGATTTCGATATAAAGCGACTTTGCATTCGATGGGGGCTTGTTTGGCGGCTTGAAACGCATGAATCTTGCGTAATTACGTAAAACTAAGGCTTTTTGATCTCATATTACGAGCTAGAACTCCTACAGCAGAAGCAAAACGCGAATGTTCGATTTCGATATAAAGCGAATTTGCATTCGATGGGGGCTTGTTTGGTGGCTCGAAACGCATGAATCTTGCGTAATTACGTAAAACTAAGGCTTTTTGATCTCATATTACGAGCTGGAACTCCTACAGCAGAAGCAAAACGCTAATGTTCGATTTCGAAATAAAGCGACTTTGCATTCGATGGGAGCTTGTTTGGCAGCTCGAATCGCACGAATCTTGCGAATTTACGTAAAACTGAGGCTTTTTGTTCTCATATTACGAGCTGAAATACCTACAACCGATGCAAAACGCTAATGTTCGATTTCGATATAAAGCGAATTTCCATTCGATGAGGGCTTGTTTGGCAGCTCGAAACGCATGAATCTTGCGTATGAATATAAAACTAAGGCTTTTTCAACTCATGTTACGAGCTGGAACACCTACAGCTGAAGCAAAACGCTAATGTTCGATTTCGATATAAAGCGACTTTGCATTCGATGGGAGCTTGTTTGGCGGCTCGAAACGCATGAATCTTGCTTATGAATATAAAACTAAGGCTTTTTCAACTCATATTACGAGCTGGAACACCTACAGCTGAAGCAAAACGCTAATGTTCGATTTCGAAATAAAGCGACTTTGCATTCGATGGGAGCTTGTTTGGCGGCTCGAAACGCATAAATCTCGCGTATTTACGTACAACTAAGGCTTTTCTATCTCTTATTACGAACCGGAACGCCTGGAGCCAACGCAAAACGCAAGTGTTCGATTTCGATATAAAGCGAATTTGCATTCGATGGGGGCTTGTTTGGTGGCTCGAAACGCATGAATCTTGCGTAATTACGTAAAACTAAGGCTTTTTAATCCCATATTACGAGCTGGAACTCCTACAGCTAAAGCAAAACGCTAATGTTCGATTTCGATATAAAGCGACTTTGCATTCGATGGGGGCTTGTTTGGCGGCTTGAAACGCATGAATCTTGCGTAATTACGTAAAACTAAGGCTTTTTGATCTCATATTACGAGCTAGAACTCCTACAGCAGAAGCAAAACGCGAATGTTCGATTTCGATATAAAGCGAATTTGCATTCGATGGGGGCTTGTTTGGTGGCTCGAAACGCATGAATCTTGCGTAATTACGTAAAACTAAGGCTTTTTGATCTCATATTACGAGCTGGAACTCCTACAGCAGAAGCAAAACGCTAATGTTCGATTTCGAAATAAAGCGACTTTGCATTCGATGGGAGCTTGTTTGGCAGCTCGAATCGCACGAATCTTGCGAATTTACGTAAAACTGAGGCTTTTTGATCTCATATTACGAGCTGAAATACCTACAACCGATGCAAAACGCTAATGTTCGATTTCGATATAAAGCGAATTTCCATTCGATGAGGGCTTGTTTGGCAGCTCGAAACGCATGAATCTTGCGTATGAATATAAAACTAAGGCTTTTTCAACTCATGTTACGAGCTGGAACACCTACAGCTGAAGCAAAACGCTAATGTTCGATTTCGATATAAAGCGACTTTGCATTCGATGGGAGCTTGTTTGGCGGCTCGAAACGCATGAATCTTGCTTATGAATATAAAACTAAGGCTTTTTCAACTCATATTACGAGCTGGAACACCTACAGCTGAAGCAAAACGCTAATGTTCGATTTCGAAATAAAGCGACTTTGCATTCGATGGGAGCTTGTTTGGCGGCTCGAAACGCATAAATCTCGCGTATTTACGTACAACTAAGGCTTTTCTATCTCTTATTACGAACCGGAACGCCTGGAGCCAACGCAAAACGCAAGTGTTCGATTTCGATATAAAGCGAATTTGCATTCGATGGGGGCTTGTTTGGTGGCTCGAAACGCATGAATCTTGCGTAATTACGTAAAACTAAGGCTTTTTAATCCCATATTACGAGCTGGAACTCCTACAGCTAAAGCAAAACGCTAATGTTCGATTTCGATATAAAGCGACTTTGCATTCGATGGGGGCTTGTTTGGCGGCTTGAAACGCATGAATCTTGCGTAATTACGTAAAACTAAGGCTTTTTGATCTCATTTTACGAGCTAGAACTCCTACAGCAGAAGCAAAACGCGAATGTTCGATTTCGATATAAAGCGAATTTGCATTCGATGGGGGCTTGTTTGGTGGCTCGAAACGCATGAATCTTGCGTAATTACGTAAAACTAAGGCTTTTTGATCTCATATTACGAGCTGGAACTCCTACAGCAGAAGCAAAACGCTAATGTTCGATTTCGAAATAAAGCGACTTTGCATTCGATGGGGGCTCGTTTGGTGGCTCGAAACGCATGAATCTTGCGTAACTACATAAAACTAAGGCGTTTTGATCTAATATTACGAGCAGGAACACCTACAGCCGAAGCAAAATGCTAATGTTCGATTTCGATATAAAGCGAATTTGCATTCGATGGGGGCTTGTTTGGTGGCTCGAAACGCATGAATCTTGCGTAATTACGTAAAACTAAGGCTTTTTGATCTCATATTACGAACTGGAACTCCTACAGCAGAAGCAAAACGCTAATGTTCGATTTCGATATAAAGCGACTTTGCATTCGATGGGAGCTTGTTTGGCGGCTCGAAACGCATAAAGCTCGCGTATTTATGTAAAAGTAAGGCTTTTCTATCTCTTATTACGAGCCGGAACGTCTGGAGCCAACGCAAAAAGCAAGTGTTCGATTTCGATATAAAGCGAATTTGCATTCGATGGGAGCTTGTTTGGCGGCTCGAAACGCATGAATCTTGCTTATGAATATAAAACTAAGGCTTTTTCAACTCATATTACGAGCTGGAACACCTACAGCTGAAGCAAAACGCTAATGTTCGATTTCGAAATAAAGCGACTTTGCATTCGATGGGAGCTTGTTTGGCGGCTCGAAACGCATAAATCTCGCGTATTTACGTACAACTAAGGCTTTTCTATCTCTTATTACGAACCGGAACGCCTGGAGCCAACGCAAAACGCAAGTGTTCGATTTCGATATAAAGCGAATTTGCATTCGATGGGGGCTTGTTTGGTGGCTCGAAACGCATGAATCTTGCGTAATTACGTAAAACTAAGGCTTTTTAATCCCATATTACGAGCTGGAACTCCTACAGCTAAAGCAAAACGCTAATGTTCGATTTCGATATAAAGCGACTTTGCATTCGATGGGGGCTTGTTTGGCGGCTTGAAACGCATGAATCTTGCGTAATTACGTAAAACTAAGGCTTTTTGATCTCATTTTACGAGCTAGAACTCCTACAGCAGAAGCAAAACGCGAATGTTCGATTTCGATATAAAGTGAATTTGCATTCGATGGGGGCTTGTCTGGCACCTCGAATCGCATGAATCTTGCGTAATTACGTAAAACTAAGGATTTTTGATCTCATATTACGAGCTGGAACTCCTACAGCAGAAGCAAAAGGCTAATGTTCGATTTCGATATAAAGCGACTTTGAATTCGATGGGAGCTTGTTTGGCGGCTCGAAACGCATAAATCTTGCGTATTTACGTAAAACTAAGGCTTTTTGATCTAATATTACGAGCTGGATCACCTACAGCCAGAGCGAAGCGCTAATGTTCGATTTCGATATAAAGCGACTTTGCATTCGATGGCGGCTGGTTTGGCGGCTCGAAACGCATGAATCTTGCGTATTTGCATAAAACTAAGGCTTTTTCATCTCATATTACGAGCTGGATCACCTACAGCCAAAGCAAAAGGCTAATGTTTGATTTCGATATAAAGCGAATTTGCATTCGATGGGGGCTTGTTTGGTGGCTCAAAACGCATGAATCTTGCGTAATTACGTAAAACTAAGGATTTTTGATCTCATATTACGCTGGATCACCTACAGCCAGTGTTACGTCGCGATTTAATTTTAATTTATTTTTTCCTTTCTTTTGCAGAAAATCTGAATTTAGCGTTCGAGCGACTGATAGCTGGTCATATGAGGATGCTCCGTGTTTAAACCGGAATGCGCCGGTTAGGGATCGGAGCAGTACTGGATGAGTATTGTGAGGTTTTTCCTTTTGGTACGTACCTTGATTTTGATTGTTTTCTTGGCAGGTGATGAGCTGCTGGGGCGTAGCGGGTTGGAAATGCTAGGCGCCAAGGATGAACTCTGGAGAAGACGGCGGAGTTATGGTGTCCTCGTAGAGCACCGTAGAAGCGTCGGAAATGTTGCCGTCTTCCTCGATCCGTTCGTTGGCAGGTTGAGCCCTGCTGTCGGCCTGATCGTCGGATTTTACGACGGGTGGTTTCGATCGATTTATAAAAACTCGGTGATGCCTCAATAGGCGCACGGAGGTGATGACTGGTCGGTTCGCCTTCCTGGGCGAGATCGAACTCGGGACGGTGCGTGAACTGTCTGATGTCACCAATTTAATTGTCGTGGTTTTAATAACTCGGGTTTCGGTGATCTGTTTAGCCCGAACTGAACTATTTTTACCCCGTCGTGACCCAAATTTTGATGTGCCGCATCTACGATCCATTATGAACCTTATAAATGGCGATCAATCCACACAAGATTCGTCCCATTATGGTGGAGGTAGGGAGGTGCCAGGAAAGGGTTTGCAATAGCTTATCTATTTTATATAGTAACATATACTAATATCAGTTCAAATTTTTATCGAACTCGATTCTGTTCGATTTACATATGACCTGATTTTGGGGTAATCCTAGTTAATTATCTCTAACTTAACTAGTTACATGAATCAGTTGGTTATCAGTCTCGATCTGTGTCGTGACTGGTTTTCAGATTCATTTCTAATTAGATTCTAGTTATTGCTACGGAATTACTTGAATCTATTGTGTATCAGACACGATTTGCACCGTGACTGATTTTTAGATTCACTTCTAACTACTTCTAGTTAAGAGTACGCAACTACTTGAATCTATTATTTATCAGACTCGACTTACGTCGTGACTGGTTTTTAGATTCAATTCTAACTACGCGAATCCGATGTTATCAGTCGCGGCTTATGACGTGACTGGTATTAAAGGATTCGTTTCTAATTAATTTAATTAATCCTACTTAGCAAGCGGTAGTAAGGGTTGGGCTTTATTGGGAAGATGTTTTTATGGGCAAAAGAAATGTGTGAACTGATCCCAGATATAATGCTCCTCTGTATCGTTACTTACGCGCTTGGTAGGAAAAAGTCGTCGATGAGGACGGTTGTGACGGGTGACGAATGTCGGTTTATATGTTTATTAGTCGTAGAAAATTCGTACGGTTTGTCGAGAACGATTTGTAATACGTTATAATTATCACGGAGTTGCGTATAGATTATTAGTTAGATTTATTCGATTTGTTTGAAGACGATGAATAATTATATTGATATTTATAATAGATGTAATAAATGTTTCGCGGATGATAAATTACAACGGTGAAATACCGCCTGGTCGCAGCCAGGTAACAACGCGAATTATGATTATTACCGAAAGAATACAATTGACACTTGTTACTTGTTAACAAAAGAAATACCGTGGTTCGCGAGAGTCTCCTCGAGAGTACTCTTTGAGTTGACCGCCGGTGATGAGAGTCGTAGAAGAACTGATATTTTATTAACGTGCGCGTACAATATGTCGTAGCACGGAGCTAGACCCGCGGAGATGTGAATAGTTGAAGCGCCGAGTCTGAACTGAAGATCCGTCGGAGCGCTCTGGACCCGCGAGTCTCCCGAGTCCCGTAGTTGGTGGCGGTGGGAGGCCCTCGCGGATTCGCTCCGCTGCTCCGGCCAATGGCGCGTCGCTCCCAGTGTGCCGCTCTATGGTGGGGCATGCGCTCGCGACAGCGCGATGGTTATGGTGGGGCAGCCGCCCGTAGCCGTGCTGTCCCTTGAGTGGGGGCCGCCGTTGTCTCGCGGCACCCTGATGAGTGCTGGTGGTGGGAGCAGCCGCTCGCTGTAGCCGTGCTGTCCTCTGAGTGGGGGCTGCCGCTTGCAGCATCCGTGCTGTCCATCGAGTGGGGGCTGCCGCTCGCAGCATCCGTGCTGTCCTCCGAGTGGGGGCTGCCGCTCGCAGCATCGGTGCTGTCCTCCGAGTGGGGGCCGCCGCTCGCAGCATCCGTGCTGTCCTCCGAGTGGGGGCCGCCGCTCGCAGCATCCGTGCTGTCCTCCGAGTGGGGGCCGCCGCTTGCCTTGCGGCTCCCTGGTAGGTGATGGTGGGGCAGCCGCATTGTGCCCGTGCTGTTCCCTGAGTGGGGGACTCCTTTGTCCCTCAGCAGTGCAGCGGATAGCGGTGCGGCTTCGTGGAACCGCGCCGTCTGATGGTGGGGCAGCCGCATTGTGCCCGTGCTGTTCCCTGAGTGGGGGACTCCTTTGTCCCTCAGCAGTGCAGCGGATAGCGGTGCGGCTTCGTGGAATCGCGCCGTCCGATGGTGGGGCAGCCGCCTCCGTGGAGCCCTATGCTGATGCAGCATCCCACGGCTCCAAGTTCCAACGGCGAAGAGTTTCTTGGGATCGCCTTATCGGTGGCGATTCTCGGAGCCGCGTCCGGTCTCGCGGTGGCTGTGTTGGCGCAGCATCTCACGAGCTCGAGTCCCAACGGCGAAGGGCTTCTCGGGATCGCCTTATCGCTGGCGATTCTCGGAGCCGCGTCCGGTCTCGCGTTGGCTGTGCTGGCGCAGCATCCCACGAGCTCGAGTCCCAACGGCGAAGGGCTTCTCGGGATCGCCTTATCGCTGGCGATTCTCGGAGCCGCGTCCGGTCTCGCGGTGGCTGTGTTGGCGCAGCATCTCACGAGCTCGAGTCCCAACGGCGAAGGGCTTCTCGGGATCGCCTTATCGCTGGCGATTCTCGGAGCCGCGTCCGGTCTCGCGTTGGCTGTGCTGGCGCAGCATCCCACGAGCTCGAGTCCCAACGGCGAAGGGCTTCTCGGGATCGCCTTATCGCTGGCGATTCTCGGAGCCGCGTCCGGTCTCACGGTAGCCGTGCCTATGCAGCATCCCACGGTCTCGCTTCTTGGAGAGCGCTTATCGATGACGATTCTCGGAGTTGTTTGCCGGAGCTGCGTCCGGTCTCACGCTCGCTTCGCCATCCGATACATTATTAACTTATGGCTTATTTATTATTAATGCTAATTATTTAGCTATTGAGGCCTATTACATGATCAATATAATGCATAATTATCCCAAATCCCTAGTGCAAGTATTCGTATTATTACATATGAATATTCGGTTACAATTGTTATTATTGTTTAATAATAAAGACAGGATTTGTTGTTTATTGATATCAGAAATGCGCCCATCCCGATTTTTCGGATGGTGCGTGTACTTAGTTTGGAATAATAATTAATTATTTATAATTGTTACTTTAATATTTAATAAAAAACGGTATCCCATTATTATAATTTTAACGCCATCAGATTATCGATTTCATGGTGATATTCGAGCGATGCGCACATATTAAATGTTTTCGGCATTATTCGTTAATAATTTTATTTGTTTATTATTAAATGGTACTCATTTATTATTGCCGTCGAGTGTCGTGTCTACACGACACTCCGGCGTTGCGTGTATTAAAATATTTGGAAATTATTTGTTAATAATTTTATTTATTGTTAATAATGTTTATTTATTTTTAGTAATGTTTATTTATTACCCTTTTTGTGCCGACGAGTGTCGCTTCCCTTACGACACTCCGGCATTACGTGAAAAGAAAGAAAACTGTTTTGAATTTATTTATTAACAATTCTATTTATTGTTAATAATTTTTATCTGTTCTGAATTGATTGTTAGTCGCATTTTCAATTTTTATGATGGTTTTGAACCGGTTTGCGCTTTCTGTTAGCGCTGGGGAATTAAGTCTCAAATTTTCCAAGGTCACGCGCCTTTTTAGAAAACCGCTAACAGTGGCGAAAATACGCCCCGGAGGGTGAAAAATTTATTGGCACCTAAGTTGCTCGTGAGGATTTTCCGCTTCCGGTAGCGTGCTCAGATTTTGATAAAATCGCGCAGTTATGTTTTTATTGCGTCTTAAATTTTGTTGAATTTCCTCGGTTTTCGGCTTAATGATGTACGTAGCCCGTATCGGAGTTTATTACTGTTGCGCGTTGGTTTAATGTTTATTTAGTTAAACGTTTATTATTATTTGTTCAGATCAATTGTTGTTGATTATTATTAACAATAAAATGATAACGTGAAATGGGATTGTTATATTGTTTTGCCATTATGCTTAGTAACTAATTGTCTCAAAAAAAAAAAATTTGTGTGTGAGCGTCGTCACTCTTTCTGTCCTAAATTCGACCCAGGACGTAACACTTCCCCCCTTAAGTCCGAAGCAGTGCCGAGGCTCTGCGTAGGACCAGCGTGAAGGCGTCGGATGAGTGCTGGGTCGAGCCGTGGTATCGGCGTTGGAAATCTTGTGTCTTCCCTCGCCGTCAAGTTGGGGTAGCAAATTAATTCTACCCGTTCCACGCTGTTGAAAATCTTGCGGCATCCCTCGCCGTCAAGTTGTTTTGATGAATGGTGATAATGATGAAAGACACGACCGCGTGTGTCCGTTGTTTACGATCCGATTATTTGTTGATCGGACGTTATTGATTATTCAGCCTGAGTGATTTCGTGATGAAGTGGTAGCGTCTCAGAGGTTCGCGAGACGTGTCCGCTTGTCGACACAGCGGTCTTCAATTGACATATTCGACAGTGGCTCAGAGGTTCCGTGCAAACGTGTCCGTCCATACATCCGATTACGTAAATCACGTTTGGTGTAATTCAGTTTTACGGATTTAAATAAAAAATGTTTAAATGTTTGTCACTTGCTTGTTGAAGGTACACTCGTATTTATAATTTTGTCGAGTGAATTAGGGAATTGTTCAATTTGACTTCGTTTATGTACTATAGCCTTGTCAGGAAAAATTATGCGATTTAATTTTAATTACGTATTATAGCCTCGCCAGGCAAAATTGTTCGATTACATTGTATTTTAGTATTCGATGTTTTAACACTCGCACACATTTTATTCAGTTGTCCAGAAAAATTATGCGCATTAATTGTCTCTGGATTAATTAACCGTAAACCGTTGCAACCACTTATCGATGATCTATGTAACGGCTTAGAGGTTTCCGCGTACGTGTCCATCTGTCAACTCAGAGTTTTACGATTGACATGTTCGACAGTGGTTCAGAGGTTCCGTGTAACGTGTCCGTTCATATGTCCGATTACGTAAATCGCGTTTGGTACGATTTTGTATTGCGAAGTTTTACCGATCGAATATTTTTTTAATAATGTCCAAATATTTCAACTTGCTCGTTTGAAGTTACACCACTCGCATTCAAATTTAGTCGAGTGAGTTATGGAATTGTTAATTTAGTTTTGTTCACGTATTGTTGCCTCGTCAGGCGAAATTATTTGATTTAATTTTATTCAGTTTACGTATTATAGCCTCGCCAGGCAAAAATTGTTCTATTTATTTTTCGAATACGTATTATAGCCTCGTCAGGCGAAATTATTTGATTTAATTTTTTTTATTATTCAAACGTTCTAACACTCGCGCACATTTTTATATAATTGTTCAGAAAAGTTATTCGCCTTGATTTCCTGCGAACTAATTAACTGTAAGCACTTTCGCGATCACTCATCGATGGTTTATGTGACGATTCAGAGGTTCTCGCGGACGTGTCCATCTGTCAACTCAGAGGTTCCATGTGACATGTTCGACAGTAGTTCAGAGGTTCCGTTTAACATGTCCGTCCATATAACCGATGCAGTCAACCGCAGTTGTACTAATTTGTATTTCGAAATTTTATGGAGCGAACGTTTTACTGAATGTTCTCAAATAAATTTATTTCACTTCGATGCACTTTGTGGCGAGTCTAATGTTCTCATAGCGTCCATATGACCACTGAAATTTGTCAGAATTGCTTTGTGTTTGGCCACCGACGATTTGTCGCTGTAATATTTGTTTTAGTCGATTTATACACTCGCGCACATTTTATTATTTTTACGTAGAAATTGAATGTTCGAATGATTACTCGTGTTTGCCGAGTAAGTGTTATTCAATGTTGTATTTTAAGTTTGCGATGTATTATATAGTCCACATTTTTTTTATATTTAGCCTGTTTGTTTTCAAAAGTTACACTGACATTTTTAATTATACTGGATCAGAGTAATAAATAACTCAATTTTTGAGTTTTAATAATTGGTCACTAATCTGGTCCCTATTTGCTCTGAACTATAATATAGGCATGACTGCCAATACTGATTTTTCGTTTGCTGTTTTTTTTTTCCTATTTTAGGCGGATTTCGCGACAAAGCGTTGATTCTACTATTTACTCTACCTGGTTTGTATATAATTTTATATTTATAACTCGCGAGTTTTAAGCGGTAATGAACCAATCTATTCGAAGGGGTCTTTCACTGAATGGAGCCATATTAATGGCATCTGATCGGTCGCGAGAGTGAATTCTCGGTCGTAAATGTAGGATCTGAAATGCCCTATGCAATAAATGATTGCTAATAACTCCTTTTCGATGGTGGAGTGGTTCATTTCGGCTTTTGACAGTATTCGTGATGCGTACGATATTGGCTTATCGCTCGATTTTTCCCGGGCTAAGAGTGCCACCTTGTGAACATTCGAAGCATCGGTTGTATATTTTAATTTTATTTCGTGCTCCCTAAGTGAGCTAGTGTATGTAACTACATCGTCGAGGTATACTAAATACTCTTTACCCCGTAGTTGGAAAGTTGCCGGAGCGTTTTTGAGCCTAAACGGCATACGATAGAATTAATAGTGCCTAATGGCATGTGATTGAATTAATTTTGCCCAAATGGCATGTGATTGAAATAATAGTGCCCAAATGGCATGTGGTTGAATTAATAGTGCCCAAATAGCATGCGAATGAACTGATACTGCCCAAATGGAACGTAAACGAATTGATAGGGCCCTAATGACATGTGAACGCAGTTTTATGAGCATCTGAGGGATGCGTACGGATTTTTATGAAATCCACTTGCTAAATTGGAAACAGAAAATTATTTCGCACATCCCAATTGGTCAAAATTTCGATTATGTTTGGAAGTGGGTGGGCGTCTCCGATTTTTTTTTTTTTTTTTAATTTCTGTAATCTATTAAGATTTTCCATCTGGGCCTCCCCTGTGAATCGGCCCGTTTGGGCCCGATCCAAAGCGGCGAGCTGTATGGAAAATGGGAGGGTTCTATGATTTTTCCCTCGATTTTTATCAAGTCAACCTCAATCCTCAATCTCACCCCTGTGAGTATAAGCCAACAGATATTGGCGGGTAAAGACTGGTTGGTCGTCAGTCGTGGAAATTTTTACGTTTATTCGCGTTTGCGTGATCCAAAAATTTGTCCCGGAATATGGAAGAGATCGGCCGTTCTTTTCCATTAGTTGATTGACCCTTACTCGCTCTTCGGCTTTTGTAAATCCTTGAGTCGTAATAAGACTTTGATTTGTTTTACGCGTCTGCTCTTGACCCGCAAAACAAGGTGGTTGTGCGTCTGCTGAATGATTTTGCGACAATCCGGATCCTGTACGCTAAATATTTCACCGGATGTGCAGCAATCTTGCGAAATATACCCCGAACTGGGATCGTAGAGCTCGGAAGCCTCTAAGGCCACTGCCGGAACAGCGGGCTCTATCCTACCCGTTGGTATTTATCGCCATCAGACACGCTACGCCAATTTTATTCGATGCGGACGTGTTTCCTAAGTAAACTCTGTTTCCGGCATCTAAACGGGGGATATAACCCTCTTATATTTCGGGATTCTTTACCCTGACATAAAAAAAAATGCTCGAGAGCTTTTTGGTATCACTACTGCTTCGCGATTTTTAAGCGGAACTGATTTATTTTTCCACCGAACGTACTCTTTATTCCAGTCGATTATCACCCGATTTTTCCGCGTGGAATTCCGAACCGAGAATAGCGTCCTATTCGATAGGGAATTCGTTTTGACCACACGAAATTCGAATTCCGATCCGTTGATATTAATTGATGTTGATCCCATTGTAAATACGGGTTTTTCCGATGTACCTCTGAGCTTTAATATTTCGCTTCCGTTTATTTAGACGTCCGGACATGAACATTTATTTTTACGAGATTTGGATTGGAACCGGACTCGACGAGAAAATCGATTTTATTTTTAATTTGGGGGGACGATTTCACTCGCGATGTGCACTGTGCGCACTGGGCGCTCTGAAGCTTTTTCCACTCGGTTCGCGACAGGGTTTTCCGAGCGGGGATTCGCGTTTCCCGCGTTGCGTTTTTCGGCGTTACGTTTTTTGAAACATTGTGTGACTACGTGTCCTAATTTGCCGCAATAATCGCACGATGGACGAGGTTTAGTGCCCCGATTTTTATTCCAATTTGTTTCGCAAGGTTCTTCCGGATTAATTTTATTTTTTACGCGTTGAGGCCGTTTTTCAGGGAATCTCGACCAACAATTATCTGATATATGACCACTTTTGTTACAATAATTACACGATGGGGAATCGCGGGCCGCGATCGTTTTGACGTGCGTCAGTGACGAATTTGTGTTTTCAAAGCGCGTTTTTCTGATATTAGCGAGATCTGTATCGATTTCTGTTTCGATATTGACCGCGTTTGAATAGGCTGACACGAGATTAGGCTCGCTTTGATTAAAAATATTTTGACTTTGTAACTTAAGTTCGCGGGTAGCAAGATCTACTTCTATTTCCTGCAGCTTTTGCTTTACCGCTATTAATTGCCCGTATAATTGACGGATTTCCTCTTTATTGAGGCCCTGCATTTTGATATTTATTTATTTATGATTGATTGCTCTAAATATGAATAATTTAACGACACTTGAAAGACTGATTGGATGATTTTACTCGAAGTGCCTTTGAAATAAATATTTCAAAGTGATATTGTCCTGTCAAAATGATATGTCTATACCGACAGACGTTTTTATAAATTTACCGATTTTCACAAAAAGTATACTAATTTTACACTGATTTCAAGATGATTTTGCAATGATTCTACACTGATTTGCAATTATTTAAAAATGATTTTGCGCGGTTTTCAATTATTAGCAATGATTCTACACTGATTTTACGCGTTTTTATACTGGATTCGCGTGATTATATACTGATTTTTAGGCACCAGTACGAAACGAATTTACACTGAATCTATTTTGATTTTACACTAGTTTTCAACAATTTTGCAATTATTTCGCGTCGTTCTAACGCGATTTTGTACCTGACTCAATAACGATTTTACGTTTTAACACTGAATTTACTGTAATTATACACTGGTTTTACGCGATTTTTCACTGATTTTAAAAAGATTTTCACTGATTTTGGTTAACTATACATTATACACATCCAGTAACAGATCCCACCGCTGTCACCAGAAAATATAACCTGTTACGTCGCGATTTAATTTTAATTTATTTTTTCCTTTCTTTTGCAGAAAATCTGAATTTAGCGTTCGAGCGACTGATAGCTGGTCATATGAGGATGCTCCGTGTTTAAACCGGAATGCGCCGGTTAGGGATCGGAGCAGTACTGGATGAGTATTGTGAGGTTTTTCCTTTTGGTACGTACCTTGATTTTGATTGTTTTCTTGGCAGGTGATGAGCTGCTGGGGCGTAGCGGGTTGGAAATGCTAGGCGCCAAGGATGAACTCTGGAGAAGACGGCGGAGTTATGGTGTCCTCGTAGAGCACCGTAGAAGCGTCGGAAATGTTGCCGTCTTCCTCGATCCGTTCGTTGGCAGGTTGAGCCCTGCTGTCGGCCTGATCGTCGGATTTTACGACGGGTGGTTTCGATCGATTTATAAAAACTCGGTGATGCCTCAATAGGCGCACGGAGGTGATGACTGGTCGGTTCGCCTTCCTGGGCGAGATCGAACTCGGGACGGTGCGTGAACTGTCTGATGTCACCAATTTAATTGTCGTGGTTTTAATAACTCGGGTTTCGGTGATCTGTTTAGCCCGAACTGAACTATTTTTACCCCGTCGTGACCCAAATTTTGATGTGCCGCATCTACGATCCATTATGAACCTTATAAATGGCGAACAATCCACACAAGATTCGTCCCATTATGGTGGAGGTAGGGAGGTGCCAGGAAAGGGTTTGCAATAGCTTATCTATTTTATATAGTAACATATACTAATATCAGTTCAAATTTTTATCGAACTCGATTCTGTTCGATTTACATATGACCTGATTTTGGGGTAATCCTAGTTAATTATCTCTAACTTAACTAGTTACATGAATCAGTTGGTTATCAGTCTCGATCTGTGTCGTGACTGGTTTTCAGATTCATTTCTAATTAGATTCTAGTTACTGCTACGGAATTACTTGAATCTATTGTGTATCAGACACGATTTGCACCGTGACTGATTTTTAGATTCACTTCTAACTACTTCTAGTTAAGAGTACGCAACTACTTGAATCTATTATTTATCAGACTCGACTTACGTCGTGACTGGTTTTTAGATTCAATTCTAACTACGCGAATCCGATGTTATCAGTCGCGGCTTATGACGTGACTGGTATTAAAGGATTCGTTTCTAATTAATTTAATTAATCCTACTTAGCAAGCGGTAGTAAGGGTTGGGCTTTATTGGGAAGATGTTTTTATGGGCAAAAGAAATGTGTGAACTGATCCCAGATATAATGCTCCTCTGTATCGTTACTTACGCGCTTGGTAGGAAAAAGTCGTCGATGAGGACGGTTGTGACGGGTGACGAATGTCGGTTTATATGTTTATTAGTCGTAGAAAATTCGTACGGTTTGTCGAGAACGATTTGTAATACGTTATAATTATCACGGAGTTGCGTATAGATTATTAGTTAGATTTATTCGATTTGTTTGAAGACGATGAATAATTATATTGATAATTATAATAGATGTAATAAATGTTTCGCGGATGATAAATTACAACGGTGAAATACCGCCTGGTCGCAGCCAGGTAACAACGCGAATTATGATTATTACCGAAAGAATACAATTGACACTTGTTACTTGTTAACAAAAGAAATACCGTGGTTCGCGAGAGTCTCCTCGAGAGTACTCTTTGAGTTGACCGCCGGTGATGAGAGTCGTAGAAGAACTGATATTTTATTAACGTGCGCGTACAATATGTCGTAGCACGGAGCTAGACCCGCGGAGATGTGAATAGTTGAAGCGCCGAGTCTGAACTGAAGATCCGTCGGAGCGCTCTGGACCCGCGAGTCTCCCGAGTCCCGTAGTTGGTGGCGGTGGGAGGCCCTCGCGGATTCGCTCCGCTGCTCCGGCCAATGGCGCGTCGCTCCCAGTGTGCCGCTCTATGGTGGGGCATGCGCTCGCGACAGCGCGATGGTTATGGTGGGGCAGCCGCCCGTAGCCGTGCTGTCCCTTGAGTGGGGGCCGCCGTTGTCTCGCGGCACCCTGATGAGTGCTGGTGGTGGGAGCAGCCGCTCGCTGTAGCCGTGCTGTCCTCTGAGTGGGGGCTGCCGCTTGCAGCATCCGTGCTGTCCATCGAGTGGGGGCTGCCGCTCGCAGCATCCGTGCTGTCCTCCGAGTGGGGGCTGCCGCTCGCAGCATCGGTGCTGTCCTCCGAGTGGGGGCCGCCGCTCGCAGCATCCGTGCTGTCCTCCGAGTGGGGGCCGCCGCTCGCAGCATCCGTGCTGTCCTCCGAGTGGGGGCCGCCGCTTGCCTTGCGGCTCCCTGGTAGGTGATGGTGGGGCAGCCGCATTGTGCCCGTGCTGTTCCCTGAGTGGGGGACTCCTTTGTCCCTCAGCAGTGCAGCGGATAGCGGTGCGGCTTCGTGGAACCGCGCCGTCTGATGGTGGGGCAGCCGCATTGTGCCCGTGCTGTTCCCTGAGTGGGGGACTCCTTTGTCCCTCAGCAGTGCAGCGGATAGCGGTGCGGCTTCGTGGAATCGCGCCGTCCGATGGTGGGGCAGCCGCCTCCGTGGAGCCCTATGCTGATGCAGCATCCCACGGCTCCAAGTTCCAACGGCGAAGAGTTTCTTGGGATCGCCTTATCGGTGGCGATTCTCGGAGCCGCGTCCGGTCTCGCGGTGGCTGTGTTGGCGCAGCATCTCACGAGCTCGAGTCCCAACGGCGAAGGGCTTCTCGGGATCGCCTTATCGCTGGCGATTCTCGGAGCCGCGTCCGGTCTCGCGTTGGCTGTGCTGGCGCAGCATCCCACGAGCTCGAGTCCCAACGGCGAAGGGCTTCTCGGGATCGCCTTATCGCTGGCGATTCTCGGAGCCGCGTCCGGTCTCGCGGTGGCTGTGTTGGCGCAGCATCTCACGAGCTCGAGTCCCAACGGCGAAGGGCTTCTCGGGATCGCCTTATCGCTGGCGATTCTCGGAGCCGCGTCCGGTCTCGCGTTGGCTGTGCTGGCGCAGCATCCCACGAGCTCGAGTCCCAACGGCGAAGGGCTTCTCGGGATCGCCTTATCGCTGGCGATTCTCGGAGCCGCGTCCGGTCTCACGGTAGCCGTGCCTATGCAGCATCCCACGGTCTCGCTTCTTGGAGAGCGCTTATCGATGACGATTCTCGGAGTTGTTTGCCGGAGCTGCGTCCGGTCTCACGCTCGCTTCGCCATCCGATACATTATTAACTTATGGCTTATTTATTATTAATGCTAATTATTTAGCTATTGAGGCCTATTACATGATCAATATAATGCATAATTATCCCAAATCCCTAGTGCAAGTATTCGTATTATTACATATGAATATTCGGTTACAATTGTTATTATTGTTTAATAATAAAGACAGGATTTGTTGTTTATTGATATCAGAAATGCGCCCATCCCGATTTTTCGGATGGTGCGTGTACTTAGTTTGGAATAATAATTAATTATTTATAATTGTTACTTTAATATTTAATAAAAAACGGTATCCCATTATTATAATTTTAACGCCATCAGATTATCGATTTCATGGTGATATTCGAGCGATGCGCACATATTAAATGTTTTCGGCATTATTCGTTAATAATTTTATTTGTTTATTATTAAATGGTACTCATTTATTATTGCCGTCGAGTGTCGTGTCTACACGACACTCCGGCGTTGCGTGTATTAAAATATTTGGAAATTATTTGTTAATAATTTTATTTATTGTTAATAATGTTTATTTATTTTTAGTAATGTTTATTTATTACCCTTTTTGTGCCGACGAGTGTCGCTTCCCTTACGACACTCCGGCATTACGTGAAAAGAAAGAAAACTGTTTTGAATTTATTTATTAACAATTCTATTTATTGTTAATAATTTTTATCTGTTCTGAATTGATTGTTAGTCGCATTTTCAATTTTTATGATGGTTTTGAACCGGTTTGCGCTTTCTGTTAGCGCTGGGGAATTAAGTCTCAAATTTTCCAAGGTCACGCGCCTTTTTAGAAAACCGCTAACAGTGGCGAAAATACGCCCCGGAGGGTGAAAAATTTATTGGCACCTAAGTTGCTCGTGAGGATTTTCCGCTTCCGGTAGCGTGCTCAGATTTTGATAAAATCGCGCAGTTATGTTTTTATTGCGTCTTAAATTTTGTTGAATTTCCTCGGTTTTCGGCTTAATGATGTACGTAGCCCGTATCGGAGTTTATTACTGTTGCGCGTTGGTTTAATGTTTATTTAGTTAAACGTTTATTATTATTTGTTCAGATCAATTGTTGTTGATTATTATTAACAATAAAATGATAACGTGAAATGGGATTGTTATATTGTTTTGCCATTATGCTTAGTAACTAATTGTCTCAAAAAAAAAAATTTGTGTGTGAGCGTCGTCACTCTTTCTGTCCTAAATTCGACCCAGGACGTAACACCAGAGCGAAGCGCTTGTGTTCGATTTCGATATAAAGCGAATTTGCATTCGATGAGGGCTTGTTTGGCAGCTCGAAACGCATGAATCTTGCGTATGAATATAAAACTAAGGCTTTTTCAACTCATATTACGAGCTGGAACACCTACAGCTGAAGCAAAACGCTAATGTTCGATTTCGAAATAAAGCGACTTTGCATTCGATGGGAGCTTGTTTGGCGGCTCGAAACGCATAAATCTCGCGTATTTACGTACAACTAAGGCTTTTCTATCTCTTATTACGAACCGGAACGCCTGGAGCCAACGCAAAACGCAAGTGTTCGATTTCGATATAAAGCGAATTTGCATTCGATGGGGGCTTGTTTGGTGGCTCGAAACGCATGAATCTTGCGTAATTACGTAAAACTAAGGCTTTTTAATCCCATATTACGAGCTGGAACTCCTACAGCTAAAGCAAAACGCTAATGTTCGGTTTCGATATAAAGCGACTTTGCATTCGATGGGGGCTTGTTTGGCGGCTTGAAACGCATGAATCTTGCGTAATTACGTAAAACTAAGGCTTTTTGATCTCATATTACGAGCTAGAACTCCTACAGCAGAAGCAAAACGCGAATGTTCGATTTCGATATAAAGCGAATTTGCATTCGATGGGGGCTTGTTTGGTGGCTCGAAACGCATGAATCTTGCGTAATTACGTAAAACTAAGGCTTTTTGATCTCATATTACGAGCTGGAACTCCTACAGCAGAAGCAAAACGCTAATGTTCGATTTCGATATAAAGCGACTTTGCATTCGATGGGGGCTTGTTTGGCGGCTTGAAACGCATGAATCTTGCGTAATTACGTAAAACTAAGGCTTTTTGATCTCATATTACGAGCTAGAACTCCTACAGCAGAAGCAAAACGCGAATGTTCGATTTCGATATAAAGCGAATTTGCATTCGATGGGGGCTTGTTTGGTGGCTCGAAACGCATGAATCTTGCGTAATTACGTAAAACTAAGGCTTTTTGATCTCATATTACGAGCTGGAACTCCTACAGCAGAAGCAAAACGCTAATGTTCGATTTCGATATAAAACGAATTTGCATTCGATGGGGGCTTGTTTGGCGGCTCGAAACGCATGAATCTTGCGTATTTACGTAAAACTAAGGTTTTTTGATCTCATAACACGAGCTGGAAGACCTACAGCTAAAGCAAACGCTAATGTTCGATTTCGATATAAAGCGACTTTGCATTCGATGGGAGCTTCTTTGGCGGCTCGAAACGCATAAATCTCGCGTTTTTTCGTAAAACTAAGGCTTTTCTATTTCATATTACGAGCTGGAATACCTACAGCCAAAGCAAAACACTAATGTACGATTTCGATATGAAGCGAAATTGCATTCGATGGGGGCTCGTTTGGTGGCTCGAAACGCATGAATCTTGCGTAACTACATAAAACTAAGGCGTTTCGATCTAATATTACGAGCTGGAACACCTACAGCCGATCAAAACGCTAATGTTCGATTTCGATATAAAGCGAATTTGCATTCGATGGGCTCTTGTCTGGCTGTTCGAAACGCATGAACCTTGCGTATCTACGTAAAACTAAGGCTTTTTGATCTCATATTACGAGCTGGAACTCCTACAGCAGAAGCAAAACGCTAATGTTCGATTTCGATATAAAGCGAATTTGCATTCGATGGGCTCTTGTCTGGCTGTTCGAAACGCATGAACCTTGCGTATCTACGTAAAACTAAGGCTTTTTGATCTCATATTACGAGCTGGAACACCTACAGCAGAAGCAAAACGCTAATGTTCGATTTCGATATAAAACGAATTTGCATTCGATGGGGGCTTGTTTGGCGACTCGAAACGCATGAATCTTGCGTATTTACGTAAAACTAAGGCTTTTTGATCTCATAACACGAGCTGGAAGACCTACAGCTAAAGCAAACGCTAATGTTCGATTTCGATATAAAGCGACTTTGCATTCGATGGGAGCTTCTTTGGCGGCTCGAAACGCATAAATCTCGCGTTTTTTCGTAAAACTAAGGCTTTTCTATTTCATATTACGAGCTGGAATACCTACAGCCAAAGCAAAACACTAATGTTCGATTTCGATATGAAGCGAAATTGCATTCGATGGGGGCTCGTTTGGTGGCTCGAAACGCATGAATCTTGCGTAACTACATAAAACTAAGGCGTTTTGATCTAATATTACGAGCTGGAACACCTACAGCCGATCAAAACGCTAATGTTCGATTTCGATATAAAGCGAATTTGCATTCGATGGGCTCTTGTCTGGCTGTTCGAAACGCATGAACCTTGCGTATCTACGTAAAACTAAGGCTTTTTGATCTCATATTACGAGCTGGAACTCCTACAGCAGAAGCAAAACGCTAATGTTCGATTTCGAAATAAAGCGACTTTGCATTCGATGGGAGCTTGTTTGGCGGCTCGAATCGCACGAATCTTCCGTATTTACGTAAAACTAAGGCTTTTTGATCTAATATTACGAGCTGGATCACCAACAGCCAGAGCGAAGCGCTAATGTTCGATTTCGATATAAAGCGAATGTGCATGCGATGGAGGCTTGTTTGGCAGCTTGAAACGCATGAATCTTGCGTAATTACGTAAAACTAAGGCTTTTTAATCTCATATTACGAGCTGGAACTCCTACAGCAGAAGCAAAACGCTAACGTTCGATTTCGATATAAAGCGACTTTGCATTCGATGGGGGCTTGTTTGGCGGCTCTAAACGCATGAATCTTGCGTATTTGCATAAAACTAAGGCTTTTTGATCTAATATTACGAGCTGGATCACCTACAGCCAGAGCGAAGGGCTAATGTTCGATTTCGATATAAAACGAATTTGCATTCGATGAGGGCTTGTTTGGCAGATTGAAACGCATGAATCTTGCGTAGCTACGTAAAACTAAGGCTTTTTAATCTCATATTACGAGCTGGAATAACTACAGCGGAAGCAAAACGCTAATGTTCGATTTCGATATAAAGCGACTTTGCATTCGATGGGAGCTTGTTTGGCGGCTCGAAACGCATAAATCTCGCGTTTTTTCGTAAAACTAAGGCTTTTCTATTTCATATTACGAGCTGGAATACCTACAGCCAAAGCAAAACACTAATGTTCGATTTCGATATAAAGCGAATTTGCATTCGATGGGGGCTCGTTTGGTGGCTCGAAACGCATGAATCTTGCGTAACTACATAAAACTAAGGCGTTTTGATCTAATATTACGAGCTGGAACACCTACAGCCGATCAAAACGCTAATGTTCGATTTCGATATAAAGCGAATTTGCATTCGATGGGCTCTTGTTTGGCTGTTCGAAACGCATGAACCTTGCGTATCTACGTAAAACTAAGGCTTTTTGATCTCATATTACGAGCTGGAACTCCTACAGCAGAAGCAAAACGCTAATGTTCGATTTCGATATAAAGCGAATTTGCATTCGATGGGCTCTTGTCTGGCTGTTCGAAACGCATGAACCTTGCGTATCTACGTAAAACTAAGGCTTTTTGATCTCATATTACGAGCTGGAACACCTACAGCAGAAGCAAAACGCTAATGTTCGATTTCGATATAAAACGAATTTGCATTCGATGGGGGCTTGTTTGGCGGCTCGAAACGCATGAATCTTGCGTATTTACGTAAAACTAAGGCTTTTTGATCTCATAACACGAGCTGGAAGACCTACAGCTAAAGCAAACGCTAATGTTCGATTTCGATATAAAGCGACTTTGCATTCGATGGGAGCTTCTTTGGCGGCTCGAAACGCATAAATCTCGCGTTTTTTCGTAAAACTAAGGCTTTTCTATTTCATATTACGAGCTGGAATACCTACAGCCAAAGCAAAACACTAATGTTCGATTTCGATATGAAGCGAAATTGCATTCGATGGGGGCTCGTTTGGTGGCTCGAAACGCATGAATCTTGCGTAACTACATAAAACTAAGGCGTTTTGATCTAATATTACGAGCTGGAACACCTACAGCCGATCAAAACGCTAATGTTCGATTTCGATATAAAGCGAATTTGCATTCGATGGGCTCTTGTCTGGCTGTTCGAAACGCATGAACCTTGCGTATCTACGTAAAACTAAGGCTTTTTGATCTCATATTACGAGCTGGAACTCCTACAGCAGAAGCAAAACGCTAATGTTCGATTTCGAAATAAAGCGACTTTGCATTCGATGGGAGCTTGTTTGGCGGCTCGAATCGCACGAATCTTCCGTATTTACGTAAAACTAAGGCTTTTTGATCTAATATTACGAGCTGGATCACCAACAGCCAGAGCGAAGCGCTAATGTTCGATTTCGATATAAAACGAATTTGCATTCGATGGGGGCTTGTTTGGCGGCTCGAAACGCATGAATCTTGCGTATTTACGTAAAACTAAGGCTTTTTGATCTCATAACACGAGCTGGAAGACCTACAGCTAAAGCAAACGCTAATGTTCGATTTCGATATAAAGCGACTTTGCATTCGATGGGAGCTTCTTTGGCGGCTCGAAACGCATAAATCTCGCGTTTTTTCGTAAAACTAAGGCTTTTCTATTTCATATTACGAGCTGGAATACCTACAGCCAAAGCAAAACACTAATGTTCGATTTCGATATGAAGCGAAATTGCATTCGATGGGGGCTCGTTTGGTGGCTCGAAACGCATGAATCTTGCGTAACTACATAAAACTAAGGCGTTTTGATCTAATATTACGAGCTGGAACACCTACAGCCGATCAAAACGCTAATGTTCGATTTCGATATAAAGCGAATTTGCATTCGATGGGCTCTTGTCTGGCTGTTCGAAACGCATGAACCTTGCGTATCTACGTAAAACTAAGGCTTTTTGATCTCATATTACGAGCTGGAACTCCTACAGCAGAAGCAAAACGCTAATGTTCGATTTCGAAATAAAGCGACTTTGCATTCGATGGGAGCTTGTTTGGCGGCTCGAATCGCACGAATCTTCCGTATTTACGTAAAACTAAGGCTTTTTGATCTAATATTACGAGCTGGATCACCAACAGCCAGAGCGAAGCGCTAATGTTCGATTTCGATATAAAGCGAATGTGCATGCGATGGAGGCTTGTTTGGCAGCTTGAAACGCATGAATCTTGCGTAATTACGTAAAACTAAGGCTTTTTAATCTCATATTACGAGCTGGAACTCCTACAGCAGAAGCAAAACGCTAACGTTGGATTTCGATATAAAGCGACTTTGCATTCGATGGGGGCTTGTTTGGCGGCTCTAAACGCATGAATCTTGCGTATTTGCATAAAACTAAGGCTTTTTGATCTAATATTACGAGCTGGATCACCTACAGCCAGAGCGAAGGGCTAATGTTCGATTTCGATATAAAGCGAATTTGCATTCGATGGGGGCTCGTTTGGTGGCTCGAAACGCATGAATCTTGCGTAACTACATAAAACTAAGGCGTTTTGATCTAATATTACGAGCTGGAACACCTACAGCCGATCAAAACGCTAATGTTCGATTTCGATATAAAGCGAATTTGCATTCGATGGGCTCTTGTTTGGCTGTTCGAAACGCATGAACCTTGCGTATCTACGTAAAACTAAGGCTTTTTGATCTCATATTACGAGCTGGAACTCCTACAGCAGAAGCAAAACGCTAATGTTCGATTTCGATATAAAGCGAATTTGCATTCGATGGGCTCTTGTCTGGCTGTTCGAAACGCATGAACCTTGCGTATCTACGTAAAACTAAGGCTTTTTGATCTCATATTACGAGCTGGAACACCTACAGCAGAAGCAAAACGCTAATGTTCGATTTCGATATAAAACGAATTTGCATTCGATGGGGGCTTGTTTGGCGGCTCGAAACGCATGAATCTTGCGTATTTACGTAAAACTAAGGCTTTTTGATCTCATAACACGAGCTGGAAGACCTACAGCTAAAGCAAACGCTAATGTTCGATTTCGATATAAAGCGACTTTGCATTCGATGGGAGCTTCTTTGGCGGCTCGAAACGCATAAATCTCGCGTTTTTTCGTAAAACTAAGGCTTTTCTATTTCATATTACGAGCTGGAATATCTACAGCCAAAGCAAAACACTAATGTTCGATTTCGATATGAAGCGAAATTGCATTCGATGGGGGCTCGTTTGGTGGCTCGAAACGCATGAATCTTGCGTAACTACATAAAACTAAGGCGTTTTGATCTAATATTACGAGCTGGAACACCTACAGCCGATCAAAACGCTAATGTTCGATTTCGATATAAAGCGAATTTGCATTCGATGGGCTCTTGTCTGGCTGTTCGAAACGCATGAACCTTGCGTATCTACGTAAAACTAAGGCTTTTTGATCTCATATTACGAGCTGGAACTCCTACAGCAGAAGCAAAACGCTAATGTTCGATTTCGAAATAAAGCGACTTTGCATTCGATGGGAGCTTGTTTGGCGGCTCGAATCGCACGAATCTTCCGTATTTACGTAAAACTAAGGCTTTTTGATCTAATATTACGAGCTGGATCACCAACAGCCAGAGCGAAGCGCTAATGTTCGATTTCGATATAAAGCGAATGTGCATGCGATGGAGGCTTGTTTGGCAGCTTGAAACGCATGAATCTTGCGTAATTACGTAAAACTAAGGCTTTTTAATCTCATATTACGAGCTGGAACTCCTACAGCAGAAGCAAAACGCTAACGTTGGATTTCGATATAAAGCGACTTTGCATTCGATGGGGGCTTGTTTGGCGGCTCTAAACGCATGACTCTTGCGTATTTGCATAAAACTAAGGCTTTTTGATCTAATATTACGAGCTGGATCACCTACAGCCAGAGCGAAGGGCTAATGTTCGATTTCGATATAAAACGAATTTGCATTCGATGAGGGCTTGTTTGGCAGATTGAAACGAATGAATCTTGCGCAGCTACGTAAAACTAAGGCTTTTTAATCTCATATTACGAGCTGGAATAACTACAGCGGAAGCAAAACGCTAATGTTCGATTTCGATATAAAGCGACTTTGCATTCGATGGGAGCTTGTTTGGCGGCTCGAAACGCATAAATCTCGCGTTTTTTCGTAAAACTAAGGCTTTTCTATTTCATATTACGAGCTGGAATACCTACAGCCAAAGCAAAACACTAATGTTCGATTTCGATATAAAGCGAATTTGCATTCGATGGGGGCTCGTTTGGTGGCTCGAAACGCATGAATCTTGCGTAACTACATAAAACTAAGGCGTTTTGATCTAATATTACGAGCTGGAACACCTACAGCCGATCAAAACGCTAATGTTCGATTTCGATATAAAGCGAATTTGCATTCGATGGGCTCTTGTTTGGCTGTTCGAAACGCATGAATCTTGCGTATCTACGTAAAACTAAGGCTTTTTGATCTCATATTACGAGCTGGAACACCTACAGCAAAAGCAAAACGCTAATGTTCGATTTCGAAATAAAGCGACTTTGCATTCGATGGGGGCTTGTTTGGTGGCTCGAAACGCATGAATCTTGCGTAACTACATAAAACTAAGGCGTTTTGATCTAATATTACGAGCTGGAACACCTACAGCCGAAGCAAAATGCTAATGTTCAATTTCGATATAAAGCGACTTTGCATTCGATGGGGGCTTGTTTGGCGGCTCGAAACGCATGAATCTTGCTTATTTACGTAAAACTAATGCTTTTTGATCTCATATTACGAGCTGGAACACCTACAGCCGAAGCAAAACGCTAATGTTCGATTTCGAAATAAAGCGACTTTGCATTCGATGGGAGCTTGTTTGGCAGCTCGAAACGCACGAATCTTGCGTATTTACGTAAAACTAAGGCTATTTGATCTAATATTACGAGCTGGATCACCTACAGCCAGAGCAAAACGCTAATGTTCGATTTCGAAAGAAAGCGACTTTGCATTCGATGGGGGCTTGTTTGGTGGCTCGAAACGCATGAATCTTGCGTAATTACGTACAACTAAGGCTTTTCTATTTCGTATTACGAGCTGGAATACCTACAACCGATGCAAAACGCTAATGTTCGATTTCGATATAAAGCGACTTTGCATTCGATGGCGGCTGGTTTGGCGGCTCGAAACGCATGAATCTTGCGTATTTGCATAAAACTAAGGCTTTTTCATCTCATATTACGAGCTGGATCACCTACAGCCAAAGCAAAAGGCTAATGTTTGATTTCGATATAAAGCGAATTTGCATTCGATGGGGGCTTGTTTGGTGGCTCAAAACGCATGAATCTTGCGTAATTACGTAAAACTAAGGATTTTTGATCTCATATTACGCTGGATCACCTACAGCCAGAGCGAAGCGCTTGTGTTCGATTTCGATATAAAGCGAATTTGCATTCGATGAGGGCTTGTTTGGCAGCTCGAAACGCATGAATCTTGCGTATGAATATAAAACTAAGGCTTTTTCAACTCATGTTACGAGCTGGAACACCTACAGCTGAAGCAAAACGCTAATGTTCGATTTCGATATAAAGCGACTTTGCATTCGATGGGAGCTTGTTTGGCGGCTCGAAACGCATAAATCTCGCGTATTTACGTACAACTAAGGCTTTTCTATCTCTTATTACGAACCGGAACGCCTGGAGCCAACGCAAAACGCAAGTGTTCAATTTCGATATAAAGCGACTTTGCATTCGATGGGGGCTTGTTTGGCGGCTCGAAACGCATGAATCTTGCTTATTTACGTAAAACTAATGCTTTTTGATCTCATATTACGAGCTGGAACACCTACAGCCGAAGCAAAACGCTAATGTTCGATTTCGAAATAAAGCGACTTTGCATTCGATGGGAGCTTGTTTGGCAGCTCGAAACGCACGAATCTTGCGTATTTACGTAAAACTAAGGCTATTTGATCTAATATTACAAGCTGGATCACCTACAGCCAGAGCAAAACGCTAATGTTCGATTTCGAAAGAAAGCGACTTTGCATTCGATGGGGGCTTGTTTGGTGGCTCGAAACGCATGAATCTTGCGTAATTACGTAAAACTAAGGCTTTTTGATCTAATATTACGAGCTGGATCACCTACAGCCAGAGCGAAGCGCTAATGTTCGATTTCGATATAAAGCGAATTTGCATGCGATGGGGGCTTGTTGGCGGCTCGAAACGCATAAATCTCGCGTATTTACGTACAACTAAGGCTTTTCTATTTCATATTACGAGCTGGAATACCTACAACCGATGCAAAACGCTAATGTTCGATTTCGATATAAAGTGAATTTGCATTCGATGGGGGCTTGTCTGGCACCTCGAATCGCATGAATCTTGCGTAATTACGTAAAACTAAGGATTTTTGATCTCATATTACGAGCTGGAACTCCTACAGCAGAAGCAAAACGCTAATGTTCGATTTCGAAATAAAGCGACTTTGCATTCGATGGGAGCTTGTTTGGCAGCTCGAATCGCATGAATCTTGCGTATTCACGTAAAAGTAAGGCTTTTTGATCTAATGTTACGAGCTGGAACACCTACAGCCAAAGCAAAAGGCTAATGTTCGATTTCGAAATAAAGCGACTTTGCATTCGATGGGGGCTCGTTTGGTGGCTCGAAACGCATGAATCTTGCGTAACTACATAAAACTAAGGCGTTTTGATCTAATATTACGAGCTGGAACACCTACAGCCGAAGCAAAATGCTAATGTTCAATTTCGATATAAAGCGACTTTGCATTCGATGGGGGCTTGTTTGGCGGCTCGAAACGCATGAATCTTGCTTATTTACGTAAAACTAATGCTTTTTGATCTCATATTACGAGCTGGAACACCTACAGCCGAAGCAAAACGCTAATGTTCGATTTCGAAATAAAGCGACTTTGCATTCGATGGGAGCTTGTTTGGCAGCTCGAAACGCACGAATCTTGCGTATTTACGTAAAACTAAGGCTATTTGATCTAATATTACGAGCTGGATCACCTACAGCCAGAGCAAAACGCTAATGTTCGATTTCGAAAGAAAGCGACTTTGCATTCGATGGGGGCTTGTTTGGTGGCTCGAAACGCATGAATCTTGCGTAATTACGTAAAACTAAGGCTTTTTGATCTAATATTACGAGCTGGATCACCTACAGCCAGAGCGAAGCGCTAATGTTCGATTTCGATATAAAGCGAATTTGCATGCGATGGGGGCTTGTTGGCGGCTCGAAACGCATAAATCTCGCGTATTTACGTACAACTAAGGCTTTTCTATTTCGTATTACGAGCTGGAATACCTACAACCGATGCAAAACGCTAATGTTCGATTTCGATATAAAGTGAATTTGCATTCGATGGGGGCTTGTCTGGCACCTCGAATCGCATGAATCTTGCGTAATTACGTAAAACTAAGGATTTTTGATCTCATATTACGAGCTGGAACTCCTACAGCAGAAGCAAAAGGCTAATGTTCGATTTCGATATAAAGCGACTTTGAATTCGATGGGAGCTTGTTTGGCGGCTCGAAACGCATAAATCTTGCGTATTTACGTAAAACTAAGGCTTTTTGATCTAATATTACGAGCTGGATCACCTACAGCCAGAGCGAAGCGCTAATGTTCGATTTCGATATAAAGCGACTTTGCATTCGATGGCGGCTGGTTTGGCGGCTCGAAACGCATGAATCTTGCGTATTTGCATAAAACTAAGGCTTTTTCATCTCATATTACGAGCTGGATCACCTACAGCCAAAGCAAAAGGCTAATGTTTGATTTCGATATAAAGCGAATTTGCATTCGATGGGGGCTTGTTTGGTGGCTCAAAACGCATGAATCTTGCGTAATTACGTAAAACTAAGGATTTTTGATCTCATATTACGCTGGATCACCTACAGCCAGAGCGAAGCGCTTGTGTTCGATTTCGATATAAAGCGAATTTGCATTCGATGAGGGCTTGTTTGGCAGCATGAAACGCATGAATCTTGCGTATGAATATAAAACTAAGGCTTTTTCAACTCATGTTACGAGCTGGAACACCTACAGCTGAAGCAAAACGCTAATGTTCGATTTCGATATAAAGCGACTTTGCATTCGATGGGAGCTTGTTTGGCGGCTCGAAACGCATGAATCTTGCTTATGAATATAAAACTAAGGCTTTTTCAACTCATATTACGAGCTGGAACACCTACAGCTGAAGCAAAACGCTAATGTTCGATTTCGAAATAAAGCGACTTTGCATTCGATGGGAGCTTGTTTGGCGGCTCGAAACGCATAAATCTCGCGTTTTTTCGTAAAACTAAGGCTTTTCTATTTCATATTACGAGCTGGAATACCTACAACCGATGCAAAACACTAATGTTCGATTTCGATATGAAGCGAAATTGCATTCGATGGGGGCTTGTCTGGCACCTCAAATCGCATGAATCTTGCGTAATTACGTAAAACTAAGGATTTTTGATCTCATATTACGAGCTGGAACTCCTACAGCAGAAGCAAAAGGCTAATGTTCGATTTCGATATAAAGCGACTTTGAATTCGATGGTAGCTTGTTTGGCGGCTCGAATCGCACGAATCTTCCGTATTTACGTAAAACTAAGGCTTTTTGATCTAATATTACGAGCTGGATCACCAACAGCCAGAGCGAAGCGCTAATGTTCGATTTCGATATAAAGCGAATGTGCATGCGATGGAGGCTTGTTTGGCAGCTTGAAACGCATGAATCTTGCGTAATTACGTAAAACTAAGGCTTTTTAATCTCATATTACGAGCTGGAACTCCTACAGCAGAAGCAAAACGCTAACGTTGGATTTCGATATAAAGCGACTTTGCATTCGATGGGGGCTTGTTTGGCGGCTCTAAACGCATGAATCTTGCGTATTTGCATAAAACTAAGGCTTTTTGATCTAATATTACGAGCTGGATCACCTACAGCCAGAGCGAAGGGCTAATGTTCGATTTCGATATAAAACGAATTTGCATTCGATGAGGGCTTGTTTGGCAGATTGAAACGAATGAATCTTGCGCAGCTACGTAAAACTAAGGCTTTTTAATCTCATATTACGAGCTGGAATAACTACAGCGGAAGCAAAACGCTAATGTTCGATTTCGATATAAAGCGACTTTGCATTCGATGGGAGCTTGTTTGGCGGCTCGAAACGCATAAATCTCGCGTTTTTTCGTAAAACTAAGGCTTTTCTATTTCATATTACGAGCTGGAATACCTACAGCCAAAGCAAAACACTAATGTTCGATTTCGATATAAAGCGAATTTGCATTCGATGGGGGCTCGTTTGGTGGCTCGAAACGCATGAATCTTGCGTAACTACATAAAACTAAGGCGTTTTGATCTAATATTACGAGCTGGAACACCTACAGCCGATCAAAACGCTAATGTTCGATTTCGATATAAAGCGAATTTGCATTCGATGGGCTCTTGTTTGGCTGTTCGAAACGCATGAATCTTGCGTATCTACGTAAAACTAAGGCTTTTTGATCTCATATTACGAGCTGGAACACCTACAGCAAAAGCAAAACGCTAATGTTCGATTTCGAAATAAAGCGACTTTGCATTCGATGGGGGCTTGTTTGGTGGCTCGAAACGCATGAATCTTGCGTAATTACGTAAAACTAAGGCTTTTTGATCTAATATTACGAGCTGGATCATCTACAGCCAGAGCGAAGCGCTAATGTTCGATTTCGATATAAAGCGAATTTGCATGCGATGGGGGCTTGTTGGCGGCTCGAAACGCATAAATCTCGCGTATTTACGTACAACTAAGGCTTTTCTATTTCATATTACGAGCTGGAATACCTACAACCGATGCAAAACGCTAATGTTCGATTTCGATATAAAGCGAATTTGCATTCGATGGGGGCTTGTCTGGTACCTCGAATCGCATGAATCTTGCGTAATTACGTAAAACTAAGGATTTTTGATCTCATATTACGAGCTGGAACTCCTACAGCAGAAGCAAAACGCTAATGTTCGATTTCGATATAAAGCGACTTTGAATTCGATGGGAGCTTGTTTGGCGGCTCGAAACGCATAAATCTTGCGTATTTACGTAAAACTAAGGCTTTTTGATCTAATATTACGAGCTGGATCACCTACAGCCAGAGCGAAGCGCTAATGTTCGATTTCGATATAAAGCGAATTTGCATGCGATGGGGGCTTGTTGGTGGCTCGAAACGCATGAATCTTGCGAAATTACGTGAAACTAAGGCTTTTGATCTCATATTACGAGCTGGAACTCCTACAGCAGAAGCAAAACGCTAATGTTCGATTTCGAAATAAAGCGACTTTGCATTCGATGGGAGCTTGTTTGGCAGCTCGAATCGCACGAATCTTGCGTATTTACGTAAAACTAAGGCTATTTGATCTAATATTACGAGCTGGAACACCTACAGCCGAAGCAAAACTCTAATGTTCGATTTCGATATAAAGCGACTTTGCATTCGATGGCGGCTGGTTTGGCAGCTCGAAATGCATGAATCTTGCGTATTTGCATAAAACTAAGGCTTTTTCATCTCATATTACGAGCTGGATCACCTACAGCCAAAGCAAAAGGCTAATGTTTGATTTCGATATAAAGCGAATTTGCATTCGATAGGAGCTTGTTTGGCAGCTAGAAATGCAAAAATCTTGCGTATTTACCTAAAACTAAGGCTTTTTGATCTCATATTACGAGCTGGAACACCTACAGCAGAAGCAAAACGCTAATGTTCGATTTCGAAATAAAGCGACTTTGCATTCGATGGGAGCTTGTTTGGCGGCTCGAATCGCATAAATCTCGCGTATTTACGTACAACTAAGGCTTTTCTATCTCTTATTACGAGCCGGAACGCCTGGAGCCAACCCAAAACGCAAGTGTTCGATTTCGATATAAAGCGACTTTGCATTCGATGGGGGCTTGTCTTGCACCTCGAATCGCATGAATCTTGCGTATTCACGTAAAAGTAAGGCTTTTTGATCTAATGTTACGAGCTGGAACACCTACAGCCAAAGCAAAAGGCTAATGTTCGATTTCGAAATAAAGCGACTTTGCATTCGATGGGGGCTCGTTTGGTGGCTCGAAACGCATGAATCTTGCGTATTTACGTAAAACTAAGGCTATTTGATCTAATATTACGAGCTGGATCACCTACAGCCAGAGCAAAACGCTAATGTTCGATTTCGAAAGAAAGCGACTTAGCATTCGATGGGGGCTTGTTTGGTGGCTCGAAACGCATGAATCTTGCGTAATTACGTAAAACTAAGGCTTTTTGATCTAATATTACGAGCTGGATCACCTACAGCCAGAGCGAAGCGCTAATGTTCGATTTCGATATAAAGCGAATTTGCATGCGATGGGGGCTTGTTGGCGGCTCGAAACGCATAAATCTCGCGTATTTACGTACAACTAAGGCTTTTCTATTTCATATTACGAGCTGGAATACCTACAACCGATGCAAAACGCTAATGTTCGATTTCGATATAAAGTGAATTTGCATTCGATGGGGGCTTGTCTGGCACCTCGAATCGCATGAATCTTGCGTAATTACGTAAAACTAAGGATTTTTGATCTCATATTACGAGCTGGAACTCCTACAGCAGAAGCAAAACGCTAATGTTCGATTTCGAAATAAAGCGACTTTGCATTCGATGGGAGCTTGTTTGGCAGCTCGAATCGCATGAATCTTGCGTATTCACGTAAAAGTAAGGCTTTTTGATCTAATGTTACGAGCTGGAACACCTACAGCCAAAGCAAAAGGCTAATGTTCGATTTCGAAATAAAGCGACTTTGCATTCGATGGGGGCTCGTTTGGTGGCTCGAAACGCATGAATCTTGCGTAACTACATAAAACTAAGGCGTTTTGATCTAATATTACGAGCTGGAACACCTACAGCCGAAGCAAAATGCTAATGTTCAATTTCGATATAAAGCGACTTTGCATTCGATGGGGGCTTGTTTGGCGGCTCGAAACGCATGAATCTTGCTTATTTACGTAAAACTAATGCTTTTTGATCTCATATTACGAGCTGGAACACCTACAGCCGAAGCAAAACGCTAATGTTCGATTTCGAAATAAAGCGACTTTGCATTCGATGGGAGCTTGTTTGGCAGCTCGAAACGCACGAATCTTGCGTATTTACGTAAAACTAAGGCTATTTGATCTAATATTACGAGCTGGATCACCTACAGCCAGAGCAAAACGCTAATGTTCGATTTCGAAAGAAAGCGACTTAGCATTCGATGGGGGCTTGTTTGGTGGCTCGAAACGCATGAATCTTGCGTAATTACGTAAAACTAAGGGTTTTTGATCTAATATTACGAGCTGGATCACCTACAGCCAGAGCGAAGCGCTAATGTTCGATTTCGATATAAAGCGAATTTGCATGCGATGGGGGCTTGTTGGCGGCTCGAAACGCATAAATCTCGCGTATTTACGTACAACTAAGGCTTTTCTATTTCATATTACGAGCTGGAATACCTACAACCGATGCAAAACGCTAATGTTCGATTTCGATATAAAGTGAATTTGCATTCGATGGGGGCTTGTCTGGCACCTCGAATCGCATGAATCTTGCGTAATTACGTAAAACTAAGGATTTTTGATCTCATATTACGAGCTGGAACTCCTACAGCAGAAGCAAAACGCTAATGTTCGATTTCGAAATAAAGCGACTTTGCATTCGATGGGAGCTTGTTTGGCAGCTCGAATCGCATGAATCTTGCGTATTCACGTAAAAGTAAGGCTTTTTGATCTAATGTTACGAGCTGGAACACCTACAGCCAAAGCAAAAGGCTAATGTTCGATTTCGAAATAAAGCGACTTTGCATTCGATGGGGGCTCGTTTGGTGGCTCGAAACGCATGAATCTTGCGTAACTACATAAAACTAAGGCGTTTTGATCTAATATTACGAGCTGGAACACCTACAGCCGAAGCAAAATGCTAATGTTCAATTTCGATATAAAGCGACTTTGCATTCGATGGGGGCTTGTTTGGCGGCTCGAAACGCATGAATCTTGCTTATTTACGTAAAACTAATGCTTTTTGATCTCATATTACGAGCTGGAACACCTACAGCCGAAGCAAAACGCTAATGTTCGATTTCGAAATAAAGCGACTTTGCATTCGATGGGAGCTTGTTTGGCAGCTCGAAACGCACGAATCTTGCGTATTTACGTAAAACTAAGGCTATTTGATCTAATATTACGAGCTGGATCACCTACAGCCAGAGCAAAACGCTAATGTTCGATTTCGAAAGAAAGCGACTTTGCATTCGATGGGGGCTTGTTTGGTGGCTCGAAACGCATGAATCTTGCGTAATTACGTAAAACTAAGGCTTTTTGATCTAATATTACGAGCTGGATCACCTACAGCCAGAGCGAAGCGCTAATGTTTGATTTCGATATAAAGCGAATTTGCATGCGATGGGGGCTTGTTGGCGGCTCGAAACGCATAAATCTCGCGTATTTACGTACAACTAAGGCTTTTCTATTTCGTATTACGAGCTGGAATACCTACAACCGATGCAAAACGCTAATGTTCGATTTCGATATAAAGCGACTTTGCATTCGATGGCGGCTGGTTTGGCGGCTCGAAACGCATGAATCTTGCGTATTTGCATAAAACTAAGGCTTTTTCATCTCATATTACGAGCTGGATCACCTACAGCCAAAGCAAAAGGCTAATGTTTGATTTCGATATAAAGCGAATTTGCATTCGATGGGGGCTTGTTTGGTGGCTCAAAACGCATGAATCTTGCGTAATTACGTAAAACTAAGGATTTTTGATCTCATATTACGCTGGATCACCTACAGCCAGAGCGAAGCGCTTGTGTTCGATTTCGATATAAAGCGAATTTGCATTCGATGAGGGCTTGTTTGGCAGCTCGAAACGCATGAATCTTGCGTATGAATATAAAACTAAGGCTTTTTCAACTCATGTTACGAGCTGGAACACCTACAGCTGAAGCAAAACGCTAATGTTCGATTTCGATATAAAGCGACTTTGCATTCGATGGGAGCTTGTTTGGCGGCTCGAAACGCATAAATCTCGCGTATTTACGTACAACTAAGGCTTTTCTATCTCTTATTACGAACCGGAACGCCTGGAGCCAACGCAAAACGCAAGTGTTCAATTTCGATATAAAGCGACTTTGCATTCGATGGGGGCTTGTTTGGCGGCTCGAAACGCATGAATCTTGCTTATTTACGTAAAACTAATGCTTTTTGATCTCATATTACGAGCTGGAACACCTACAGCCGAAGCAAAACGCTAATGTTCGATTTCGAAATAAAGCGACTTTGCATTCGATGGGAGCTTGTTTGGCAGCTCGAAACGCACGAATCTTGCGTATGTACGTAAAACTAAGGCTATTTGATCTAATATTACAAGCTGGATCACCTACAGCCAGAGCAAAACGCTAATGTTCGATTTCGAAAGAAAGCGACTTTGCATTCGATGGGGGCTTGTTTGGTGGCTCGAAACGCATGAATCTTGCGTAATTACGTAAAACTAAGGCTTTTTGATCTAATATTACGAGCTGGATCACCTACAGCCAGAGCGAAGCGCTAATGTTCGATTTCGATATAAAGCGAATTTGCATGCGATGGGGGCTTGTTGGCGGCTCGAAACGCATAAATCTCGCGTATTTACGTACAACTAAGGCTTTTCTATTTCATATTACGAGCTGGAATACCTACAACCGATGCAAAACGCTAATGTTCGATTTCGATATAAAGTGAATTTGCATTCGATGGGGGCTTGTCTGGCACCTCGAATCGCATGAATCTTGCGTAATTACGTAAAACTAAGGATTTTTGATCTCATATTACGAGCTGGAACTCCTACAGCAGAAGCAAAACGCTAATGTTCGATTTCGAAATAAAGCGACTTTGCATTCGATGGGAGATTGTTTGGCAGCTCGAATCGCATGAATCTTGCGTATTCACGTAAAAGTAAGGCTTTTTGATCTAATGTTACGAGCTGGAACACCTACAGCCAAAGCAAAAGGCTAATGTTCGATTTCGAAATAAAGCGACTTTGCATTCGATGGGGGCTCGTTTGGTGGCTCGAAACGCATGAATCTTGCGTAACTACATAAAACTAAGGCGTTTTGATCTAATATTACGAGCTGGAACACCTACAGCCGAAGCAAAATGCTAATGTTCAATTTCGATATAAAGCGACTTTGCATTCGATGGGGGCTTGTTTGGCGGCTCGAAACGCATGAATCTTGCTTATTTACGTAAAACTAATGCTTTTTGATCTCATATTACGAGCTGGAACACCTACAGCCGAAGCAAAACGCTAATGTTCGATTTCGAAATAAAGCGACTTTGCATTCGATGGGAGCTTGTTTGGCAGCTCGAAACGCACGAATCTTGCGTATTTACGTAAAACTAAGGCTATTTGATCTAATATTACGAGCTGGATCACCTACAGCCAGAGCAAAACGCTAATGTTCGATTTCGAAAGAAAGCGACTTTGCATTCGATGGGGGCTTGTTTGGTGGCTCGAAACGCATGAATCTTGCGTAATTACGTAAAACTAAGGCTTTTTGATCTAATATTACGAGCTGGATCACCTACAGCCAGAGCGAAGCGCTAATGTTCGATTTCGATATAAAGCGAATTTGCATGCGATGGGGGCTTGTTGGCGGCTCGAAACGCATAAATCTCGCGTATTTACGTACAACTAAGGCTTTTCTATTTCGTATTACGAGCTGGAATACCTACAACCGATGCAAAACGCTAATGTTCGATTTCGATATAAAGTGAATTTGCATTCGATGGGGGCTTGTCTGGCACCTCGAATCGCATGAATCTTGCGTAATTACGTAAAACTAAGGATTTTTGATCTCATATTACGAGCTGGAACTCCTACAGCAGAAGCAAAAGGCTAATGTTCGATTTCGATATAAAGCGACTTTGAATTCGATGGGAGCTTGTTTGGCGGCTCGAAACGCATAAATCTTGCGTATTTACGTAAAACTAAGGCTTTTTGATCTAATATTACGAGCTGGATCACCTACAGCCAGAGCGAAGCGCTAATGTTCGATTTCGATATAAAGCGACTTTGCATTCGATGGCGGCTGGTTTGGCGGCTCGAAACGCATGAATCTTGCGTATTTGCATAAAACTAAGGCTTTTTCATCTCATATTACGAGCTGGATCACCTACAGCCAAAGCAAAAGGCTAATGTTTGATTTCGATATAAAGCGAATTTGCATTCGATGGGGGCTTGTTTGGTGGCTCAAAACGCATGAATCTTGCGTAATTACGTAAAACTAAGGATTTTTGATCTCATATTACGCTGGATCACCTACAGCCAGAGCGAAGCGCTTGTGTTCGATTTCGATATAAAGCGAATTTGCATTCGATGAGGGCTTGTTTGGCAGCTCGAAACGCATGAATCTTGCGTATGAATATAAAACTAAGGCTTTTTCAACTCATGTTACGAGCTGGAACACCTACAGCTGAAGCAAAACGCTAATGTTCGATTTCGATATAAAGCGACTTTGCATTCGATGGGAGCTTGTTTGGCGGCTCGAAACGCATGAATCTTGCTTATGAATATAAAACTAAGGCTTTTTCAACTCATATTACGAGCTGGAACACCTACAGCTGAAGCAAAACGCTAATGTTCGATTTCGAAATAAAGCGACTTTGCATTCGATGGGAGCTTGTTTGGCGGCTCGAAACGCATAAATCTCGCGTTTTTTCGTAAAACTAAGGCTTTTCTATTTCATATTACGAGCTGGAATACCTACAGCCAAAGCAAAACACTAATGTTCGATTTCGATATGAAGCGAAATTGCATTCGATGGGGGCTTGTTTGGCGGCTCGAAACGCATGAATCTTGCGTAACTACATAAAACTAAGGCGTTTTGATCTAATATTACGAGCTGGAACACCTACAGCCGATCAAAACGCTAATGTTCGATTTCGATATAAAGCGAATTTGCATTCGATGGGCTCTTGTCTGGCTGTTCGAAACGCATGAACCTTGCGTATCTACGTAAAACTAAGGCTTTTTGATCTCATATTACGAGCTGGAACTCCTACAGCAGAAGCAAAACGCTAATGTTCGATTTCGAAATAAAGCGACTTTGCATTCGATGGGGGCTTCTTTGGTGGCTCGAAACGCATGAATCTTGCGTAATTACGTAAAACTAAGGCTTTTTGATCTAATATTACGAGCTGGATCATCTACAGCCAGAGCGAAGCGCTAATGTTCGATTTCGATATAAAGCGAATTTGCATGCGATGGGGGCTTGTTGGCGGCTCGAAACGCATAAATCTCGCGTATTTACGTACAACTAAGGCTTTTCTATTTCATATTACGAGCTGGAATACCTACAACCGATGCAAAACGCTAATGTTCGATTTCGATATAAAGCGAATTTGCATTCGATGGGGGCTTGTCTGGTACCTCGAATCGCATGAATCTTGCGTAATTACGTAAAACTAAGGATTTTTGATCTCATATTACGAGCTGGAACTCCTACAGCAGAAGCAAAACGCTAATGTTCGATTTCGATATAAAGCGACTTTGAATTCGATGGGAGCTTGTTTGGCGGCTCGAAACGCATAAATCTTGCGTATTTACGTAAAACTAAGGCTTTTTGATCTAATATTACGAGCTGGATCACCTACAGCCAGAGCGAAGCGCTAATGTTCGATTTCGATATAAAGCGAATTTGCATGCGATGGGGGCTTGTTGGTGGCTCGAAACGCATGAATCTTGCGAAATTACGTGAAACTAAGGCTTTTGATCTCATATTACGAGCTGGAACTCCTACAGCAGAAGCAAAACGCTAATGTTCGATTTCGAAATAAAGCGACTTTGCATTCGATGGGAGCTTGTTTGGCAGCTCGAATCGCACGAATCTTGCGTATTTACGTAAAACTAAGGCTATTTGATCTAATATTACGAGCTGGATCATCTACAGCCAGAGCGAAGCGCTAATGTTCGATTTCGATATAAAGCGAATTTGCATGCGATGGGGGCTTGTTGGTGGCTCGAAACGCATGAATCTTGCGAAATTACGTGAAACTAAGGCTTTTGATCTCATATTACGAGCTGGAACTCCTACAGCAGAAGCAAAACGCTAATGTTCGATTTCGAAATAAAGCGACTTTGCATTCGATGGGAGCTTGTTTGGCGGCTCGAATCGCACGAATCTTCCGTATTTACGTAAAACTAAGGCTTTTTGATCTAATATTACGAGCTGGATCACCAACAGCCAGAGCGAAGCGCTAATGTTCGATTTCGATATAAAGCGAATTTGCATGCGATGGGGGCTTGTTGGTGGCTCGAAACGCATGAATCTTGCGAAATTACGTGAAACTAAGGCTTTTGATCTCATATTACGAGCTGGAACTCCTACAGCAGAAGCAAAACGCTAATGTTCGATTTCGAAATAAAGCGACTTTGCATTCGATGGGAGCTTGTTTGGCAGCTCGAATCGCACGAATCTTGCGTATTTACGTAAAACTAAGGCTATTTGATCTAATATTACGAGCTGGATCATCTACAGCCAGAGCGAAGCGCTAATGTTCGATTTCGATATAAAGCGAATTTGCATGCGATGGGGGCTTGTTGGTGGCTCGAAACGCATGAATCTTGCGAAATTACGTGAAACTAAGGCTTTTGATCTCATATTACGAGCTGGAACTCCTACAGCAGAAGCAAAACGCTAATGTTCGATTTCGAAATAAAGCGACTTTGCATTCGATGGGAGCTTGTTTGGCAGCTCGAATCGCACGAATCTTGCGTATTTACGTAAAACTAAGGCTATTTGATCTAATATTACGAGCTGGAACACCTACAGCCGAAGCAAAACTCTAATGTTCGATTTCGATATAAAGCGACTTTGCATTCGATGGCGGCTGGTTTGGCAGCTCGAACTGCATGAATCTTGCGTATTTGCATAAAACTAAGGCTTTTTCATCTCATATTACGAGCTGGATCACCTACAGCCAAAGCAAAAGGCTAATGTTTGATTTCGATATAAAGCGAATTTGCATTCGATAGGAGCTTGTTTGGCAGCTAGAAATGCAAAAATCTTGCGTATTTACCTAAAACTAAGGCTTTTTGATCTCATATTACGAGCTGGAACACCTACAGCAGAAGCAAAACGCTAATGTTCGATTTCGAAATAAAGCGACTTTGCATTCGATGGGAGCTTGTTTGGCGGCTCGAATCGCATAAATCTCGCGTATTTACGTACAACTAAGGCTTTTCTATCTCTTATTACGAGCCGGAACGCCTGGAGCCAACCCAAAACGCAAGTGTTCGATTTCGATATAAAGCGACTTTGCATTCGATGGGGGCTTGTCTTGCACCTCGAATCGCATGAATCTTGCGTATTCACGTAAAAGTAAGGCTTTTTGATCTAATGTTACGAGCTGGAACACCTACAGCCAAAGCAAAAGGCTAATGTTCGATTTCGAAATAAAGCGACTTTGCATTCGATGGGGGCTCGTTTGGTGGCTCGAAACGCATGAATCTTGCGTAACTACATAAAACTAAGGCGTTTTGATCTAATATTACGAGCTGGAACACCTACAGCCGAAGCAAAATGCTAATGTTCAATTTCGATATAAAGCGACTTTGCATTCGATGGGGGCTTGTTTGGCGGCTCGAAACGCATGAATCTTGCTTATTTACGTAAAACTAATGCTTTTTGATCTCATATTACGAGCTGGAACACCTACAGCCGAAGCAAAACGCTAATGTTCGATTTCGAAATAAAGCGACTTTGCATTCGATGGGAGCTTGTTTGGCAGCTCGAAACGCACGAATCTTGCGTATTTACGTAAAACTAAGGCTATTTGATCTAATATTACGAGCTGGATCACCTACAGCCAGAGCAAAACGCTAATGTTCGATTTCGAAAGAAAGCGACTTTGCATTCGATGGGGGCTTGTTTGGTGGCTCGAAACGCATGAATCTTGCGTAATTACGTAAAACTAAGGCTTTTTGATCTAATATTACGAGCTGGATCACCTACAGCCAGAGCGAAGCGCTAATGTTCGATTTCGATATAAAGCGAATTTGCATGCGATGGGGGCTTGTTGGTGGCTCGAAACGCATGAATCTTGCGAAATTACGTGAAACTAAGGCTTTTGATCTCATATTACGAGCTGGAACTCCTACAGCAGAAGCAAAACGCTAATGTTCGATTTCGAAATAAAGCGACTTTGCATTCGATGGGAGCTTGTTTGGCAGCTCGAATCGCACGAATCTTGCGTATTTACGTAAAACTAAGGCTATTTGATCTAATATTACGAGCTGGATCACCTACAGCCAAAGCAAAAGGCTAATGTTTGATTTCGATATAAAGCGAATTTGCATTCGATAGGAGCTTGTTTGGCAGCTAGAAATGCAAAAATCTTGCGTATTTACCTAAAACTAAGGCTTTTTGATCTCATATTACGAGCTGGAACACCTACAGCAGAAGCAAAACGCTAATGTTCGATTTCGAAATAAAGCGACTTTGCATTCGATGGGAGCTTGTTTGGCGGCTCGAATCGCATAAATCTCGCGTATTTACGTACAACTAAGGCTTTTCTATCTCTTATTACGAGCCGGAACGCCTGGAGCCAACCCAAAACGCAAGTGTTCGATTTCGATATAAAGCGACTTTGCATTCGATGGGGGCTTGTCTTGCACCTCGAATCGCATGAATCTTGCGTATTCACGTAAAAGTAAGGCTTTTTGATCTAATGTTACGAGCTGGAACACCTACAGCCAAAGCAAAAGGCTAATGTTCGATTTCGAAATAAAGCGACTTTGCATTCGATGGGGGCTCGTTTGGTGGCTCGAAACGCATGAATCTTGCGTAACTACATAAAACTAAGGCGTTTTGATCTAATATTACGAGCTGGAACACCTACAGCCGAAGCAAAATGCTAATGTTCAATTTCGATATAAAGCGACTTTGCATTCGATGGGGGCTTGTTTGGCGGCTCGAAACGCATGAATCTTGCTTATTTACGTAAAACTAATGCTTTTTGATCTCATATTACGAGCTGGAACACCTACAGCCGAAGCAAAACGCTAATGTTCGATTTCGAAATAAAGCGACTTTGCATTCGATGGGAGCTTGTTTGGCAGCTCGAAACGCACGAATCTTGCGTATTTACGTAAAACTAAGGCTATTTGATCTAATATTACGAGCTGGATCACCTACAGCCAGAGCAAAACGCTAATGTTCGATTTCGAAAGAAAGCGACTTTGCATTCGATGGGGGCTTGTTTGGTGGCTCGAAACGCATGAATCTTGCGTAATTACGTAAAACTAAGGCTTTTTGATCTAATATTACGAGCTGGATCACCTACAGCCAGAGCGAAGCGCTAATGTTCGATTTCGATATAAAGCGAATTTGCATGCGATGGGGGCTTGTTGGCGGCTCGAAACGCATAAATCTCGCGTATTTACGTACAACTAAGGCTTTTCTATTTCATATTACGAGCTGGAATACCTACAACCGATGCAAAACGCTAATGTTCGATTTCGATATAAAGTGAATTTGCATTCGATGGGGGCTTGTCTGGCACCTCGAATCGCATGAATCTTGCGTAATTACGTAAAACTAAGGATTTTTGATCTCATATTACGAGCTGGAACTCCTACAGCAGAAGCAAAACGCTAATGTTCGATTTCGAAATAAAGCGACTTTGCATTCGATGGGAGCTTGTTTGGCAGCTCGAATCGCATGAATCTTGCGTATTCACGTAAAAGTAAGGCTTTTTGATCTAATGTTACGAGCTGGAACACCTACAGCCAAAGCAAAAGGCTAATGTTCGATTTCGAAATAAAGCGACTTTGCATTCGATGGGGGCTCGTTTGGTGGCTCGAAACGCATGAATCTTGCGTAACTACATAAAACTAAGGCGTTTTGATCTAATATTACGAGCTGGAACACCTACAGCCGAAGCAAAATGCTAATGTTCAATTTCGATATAAAGCGACTTTGCATTCGATGGGGGCTTGTTTGGCGGCTCGAAACGCATGAATCTTGCTTATTTACGTAAAACTAATGCTTTTTGATCTCATATTACGAGCTGGAACACCTACAGCCGAAGCAAAACGCTAATGTTCGATTTCGAAATAAAGCGACTTTGCATTCGATGGGAGCTTGTTTGGCAGCTCGAAACGCACGAATCTTGCGTATTTACGTAAAACTAAGGCTATTTGATCTAATATTACGAGCTGGATCACCTACAGCCAGAGCAAAACGCTAATGTTCGATTTCGAAAGAAAGCGACTTTGCATTCGATGGGGGCTTGTTTGGTGGCTCGAAACGCATGAATCTTGCGTAATTACGTGAAACTAAGGCTTTTTGATCTAATATTACGAGCTGGATCACCTACAGCCAGAGCGAAGCGCTAATGTTCGATTTCGATATAAAGCGAATTTGCATGCGATGGGGGCTTGTTGGCGGCTCGAAACGCATAAATCTCGCGTATTTACGTACAACTAAGGCTTTTCTATTTCGTATTACGAGCGGGAATACCTACAACCGATGCAAAACGCTAATGTTCGATTTCGATATAAAGTGAATTTGCATTCGATGGGGGCTTGTCTGGCACCTCGAATCGCATGAATCTTGCGTAATTACGTAAAACTAAGGATTTTTGATCTCATATTACGAGCTGGAACTCCTACAGCAGAAGCAAAAGGCTAATGTTCGATTTCGATATAAAGCGACTTTGAATTCGATGGGAGCTTGTTTGGCGGCTCGAAACGCATAAATCTTGCGTATTTACGTAAAACTAAGGCTTTTTGATCTAATATTACGAGCTGGATCACCTACAGCCAGAGCGAAGCGCTAATGTTCGATTTCGATATAAAGCGACTTTGCATTCGATGGCGGCTGGTTTGGCGGCTCGAAACGCATGAATCTTGCGTATTTGCATAAAACTAAGGCTTTTTCATCTCATATTACGAGCTGGATCACCTACAGCCAAAGCAAAAGGCTAATGTTTGATTTCGATATAAAGCGAATTTGCATTCGATGGGGGCTTGTTTGGTGGCTCAAAACGCATGAATCTTGCGTAATTACGTAAAACTAAGGATTTTTGATCTCATATTACGCTGGATCACCTACAGCCAGAGCGAAGCGCTTGTGTTCGATTTCGATATAAAGCGAATTTGCATTCGATGAGGGCTTGTTTGGCAGCTCGAAACGCATGAATCTTGCGTATGAATATAAAACTAAGGCTTTTTCAACTCATGTTACGAGCTGGAACACCTACAGCTGAAGCAAAACGCTAATGTTCGATTTCGATATAAAGCGACTTTGCATTCGATGGGAGCTTGTTTGGCGGCTCGAAACGCATGAATCTTGCTTATGAATATAAAACTAAGGCTTTTTCAACTCATATTACGAGCTGGAACACCTACAGCTGAAGCAAAACGCTAATGTTCGATTTCGAAATAAAGCGACTTTGCATTCGATGGGAGCTTGTTTGGCGGCTCGAAACGCATAAATCTCGCGTATTTACGTACAACTAAGGCTTTTCTATCTCTTATTACGAACCGGAACGCCTGGAGCCAACGCAAAACGCAAGTGTTCAATTTCGATATAAAGCGACTTTGCATTCGATGGGGGCTTGTTTGGCGGCTCGAAACGCATGAATCTTGCTTATTTACGTAAAACTAATGCTTTTTGATCTCATATTACGAGCTGGAACACCTACAGCCGAAGCAAAACGCTAATGTTCGATTTCGAAATAAAGCGACTTTGCATTCGATGGGAGCTTGTTTGGCAGCTCGAAACGCACGAATCTTGCGTATTTACGTAAAACTAAGGCTATTTGATCTAATATTACGAGCTGGATCACCTACAGCCAGAGCAAAACGCTAATGTTCGATTTCGAAAGAAAGCGACTTTGCATTCGATGGGGGCTTGTTTGGTGGCTCGAAACGCATGAATCTTGCGTAATTACGTAAAACTAAGGATTTTTGATCTCATATTACGAGCTGGAACTCCTACAGCAGAAGCAAAACGCTAATGTTCGATTTCGAAATAAAGCGACTTTGCATTCGATGGGAGCTTGTTTGGCAGCTCGAATCGCATGAATCTTGCGTATTCACGTAAAAGTAAGGCTTTTTGATCTAATGTTACGAGCTGGAACACCTACAGCCAAAGCAAAAGGCTAATGTTCGATTTCGAAATAAAGCGACTTTGCATTCGATGGGGGCTCGTTTGGTGGCTCGAAACGCATGAATCTTGCGTAACTACATAAAACTAAGGCGTTTTGATCTAATATTACGAGCTGGAACACCTACAGCCGAAGCAAAATGCTAATGTTCAATTTCGATATAAAGCGACTTTGCATTCGATGGGGGCTTGTTTGGCGGCTCGAAACGCATGAATCTTGCTTATTTACGTAAAACTAATGCTTTTTGATCTCATATTACGAGCTGGAACACCTACAGCCGAAGCAAAACGCTAATGTTCGATTTCGAAATAAAGCGACTTTGCATTCGATGGGAGCTTGTTTGGCGGCTCGAAACGCATAAATCTCGCGTATTTACGTACAACTAAGGCTTTTCTATCTCTTATTACGAACCGGAACGCCTGGAGCCAACGCAAAACGCAAGTGTTCAATTTCGATATAAAGCGACTTTGCATTCGATGGGGGCTTGTTTGGCGGCTCGAAACGCATGAATCTTGCTTATTTACGTAAAACTAATGCTTTTTGATCTCATATTACGAGCTGGAACACCTACAGCCGAAGCAAAACGCTAATGTTCGATTTCGAAATAAAGCGACTTTGCATTCGATGGGAGCTTGTTTGGCAGCTCGAAACGCACGAATCTTGCGTATTTACGTAAAACTAAGGCTATTTGATCTAATATTACGAGCTGGATCACCTACAGCCAGAGCAAAACGCTAATGTTCGATTTCGAAAGAAAGCGACTTTGCATTCGATGGGGGCTTGTTTGGTGGCTCGAAACGCATGAATCTTGCGTAATTACGTAAAACTAAGGATTTTTGATCTCATATTACGAGCTGGAACTCCTACAGCAGAAGCAAAACGCTAATGTTCGATTTCGAAATAAAGCGACTTTGCATTCGATGGGAGCTTGTTTGGCAGCTCGAATCGCATGAATCTTGCGTATTCACGTAAAAGTAAGGCTTTTTGATCTAATGTTACGAGCTGGAACACCTACAGCCAAAGCAAAAGGCTAATGTTCGATTTCGAAATAAAGCGACTTTGCATTCGATGGGGGCTCGTTTGGTGGCTCGAAACGCATGAATCTTGCGTAACTACATAAAACTAAGGCGTTTTGATCTAATATTACGAGCTGGAACACCTACAGCCGAAGCAAAATGCTAATGTTCAATTTCGATATAAAGCGACTTTGCATTCGATGGGGGCTTGTTTGGCGGCTCGAAACGCATGAATCTTGCTTATTTACGTAAAACTAATGCTTTTTGATCTCATATTACGAGCTGGAACACCTACAGCCGAAGCAAAACGCTAATGTTCGATTTCGAAATAAAGCGACTTTGCATTCGATGGGGGCTTGTTTGGTGGCTCGAAACGCATGAATCTTGCGTAATTACGTAAAACTAAGGCTTTTTGATCTAATATTACGAGCTGGATCACCTACAGCCAGAGCGAAGCGCTAATGTTCGATTTCGATATAAAGCGAATTTGCATGCGATGGGGGCTTGTTGGCGGCTCGAAACGCATAAATCTCGCGTATTTACGTACAACTAAGGCTTTTCTATTTCGTATTACGAGCTGGAATACCTACAACCGATGCAAAACGCTAATGTTCGATTTCGATATAAAGTGAATTTGCATTCGATGGGGGCTTGTCTGGCACCTCGAATCGCATGAATCTTGCGTAATTACGTAAAACTAAGGATTTTTGATCTCATATTACGAGCTGGAACTCCTACAGCAGAAGCAAAAGGCTAATGTTCGATTTCGATATAAAGCGACTTTGAATTCGATGGGAGCTTGTTTGGCGGCTCGAAACGCATAAATCTTGCGTATTTACGTAAAACTAAGGCTTTTTGATCTAATATTACGAGCTGGATCACCTACAGCCAGAGCGAAGCGCTAATGTTCGACTTCGATATAAAGCGACTTTGCATTCGATGGCGGCTGGTTTGGCGGCTCGAAACGCATGAATCTTGCGTATTTGCATAAAACTAAGGCTTTTTCATCTCATATTACGAGCTGGATCACCTACAGCCAAAGCAAAAGGCTAATGTTTGATTTCGATATAAAGCGAATTTGCATTCGATGGGGGCTTGTTTGGTGGCTCAAAACGCATGAATCTTGCGTAATTACGTAAAACTAAGGATTTTTGATCTCATATTACGCTGGATCACCTACAGCCAGAGCGAAGCGCTTGTGTTCGATTTCGATATAAAGCGAATTTGCATTCGATGAGGGCTTGTTTGGCAGCTCGAAACGCATGAATCTTGCGTATGAATATAAAACTAAGGCTTTTTCAACTCATGTTACGAGCTGGAACACCTACAGCTGAAGCAAAACGCTAATGTTCGATTTCGATATAAAGCGACTTTGCATTCGATGGGAGCTTGTTTGGCGGCTCGAAACGCATGAATCTTGCTTATGAATATAAAACTAAGGCTTTTTCAACTCATATTACGAGCTGGAACACCTACAGCTGAAGCAAAACGCTAATGTTCGATTTCGAAATAAAGCGACTTTGCATTCGATGGGAGCTTGTTTGGCGGCTCGAAACGCATAAATCTCGCGTTTTTTCGTAAAACTAAGGCTTTTCTATTTCATATTACGAGCTGGAATACCTACAGCCAAAGCAAAACACTAATGTTCGATTTCGATATGAAGCGAAATTGCATTCGATGGGGGCTTGTTTGGCGGCTCGAAACGCATGAATCTTGCGTAACTACATAAAACTAAGGCGTTTTGATCTAATATTACGAGCTGGAACACCTACAGCCGATCAAAACGCTAATGTTCGATTTCGATATAAAGCGAATTTGCATTCGATGGGCTCTTGTCTGGCTGTTCGAAACGCATGAACCTTGCGTATCTACGTAAAACTAAGGCTTTTTGATCTCATATTACGAGCTGGAACTCCTACAGCAGAAGCAAAACGCTAATGTTCGATTTCGAAATAAAGCGACTTTGCATTCGATGGTAGCTTGTTTGGCGGCTCGAATCGCACGAATCTTCCGTATTTACGTAAAACTAAGGCTTTTTGATCTAATATTACGAGCTGGATCACCAACAGCCAGAGCGAAGCGCTAATGTTCGATTTCGATATAAAGCGAATGTGCATGCGATGGAGGCTTGTTTGGCAGCTTGAAACGCATGAATCTTGCGTAATTACGTAAAACTAAGGCTTTTTAATCTCATATTACGAGCTGGAACTCCTACAGCAGAAGCAAAACGCTAACGTTGGATTTCGATATAAAGCGACTTTGCATTCGATGGGGGCTTGTTTGGCGGCTCTAAACGCATGAATCTTGCGTATTTGCATAAAACTAAGGCTTTTTGATCTAATATTACGAGCTGGATCACCTACAGCCAGAGCGAAGGGCTAATGTTCGATTTCGATATAAAACGAATTTGCATTCGATGAGGGCTTGTTTGGCAGATTGAAACGAATGAATCTTGCGCAGCTACGTAAAACTAAGGCTTTTTAATCTCATATTACGAGCTGGAATAACTACAGCGGAAGCAAAACGCTAATGTTCGATTTCGATATAAAGCGACTTTGCATTCGATGGGAGCTTGTTTGGCGGCTCGAAACGCATAAATCTCGCGTTTTTTCGTAAAACTAAGGCTTTTCTATTTCATATTACGAGCTGGAATACCTACAGCCAAAGCAAAACACTAATGTTCGATTTCGATATAAAGCGAATTTGCATTCGATGGGGGCTCGTTTGGTGGCTCGAAACGCATGAATCTTGCGTAACTACATAAAACTAAGGCGTTTTGATCTAATATTACGAGCTGGAACACCTACAGCCGATCAAAACGCTAATGTTCGATTTCGATATAAAGCGAATTTGCATTCGATGGGCTCTTGTTTGGCTGTTCGAAACGCATGAATCTTGCGTATCTACGTAAAACTAAGGCTTTTTGATCTCATATTACGAGCTGGAACACCTACAGCAAAAGCAAAACGCTAATGTTCGATTTCGAAATAAAGCGACTTTGCATTCGATGGGGGCTTGTTTGGTGGCTCGAAACGCATGAATCTTGCGTAATTACGTAAAACTAAGGCTTTTTGATCTAATATTACGAGCTGGATCATCTACAGCCAGAGCGAAGCGCTAATGTTCGATTTCGATATAAAGCGAATTTGCATGCGATGGGGGCTTGTTGGCGGCTCGAAACGCATAAATCTCGCGTATTTACGTACAACTAAGGCTTTTCTATTTCATATTACGAGCTGGAATACCTACAACCGATGCAAAACGCTAATGTTCGATTTCGATATAAAGCGAATTTGCATTCGATGGGGGCTTGTCTGGTACCTCGAATCGCATGAATCTTGCGTAATTACGTAAAACTAAGGATTTTTGATCTCATATTACGAGCTGGAACTCCTACAGCAGAAGCAAAACGCTAATGTTCGATTTCGATATAAAGCGAATTTGCATTCGATGGGGGCTCGTTTGGTGGCTCGAAACGCATGAATCTTGCGTAACTACATAAAACTAAGGCGTTTTGATCTAATATTACGAGCTGGAACACCTACAGCCAGAGCGAAGCGCTAATGTTCGATTTCGATATAAAGCGAATTTGCATGCGATGGGGGCTTGTTGGTGGCTCGAAACGCATGAATCTTGCGAAATTACGTGAAACTAAGGCTTTTGATCTCATATTACGAGCTGGAACTCCTACAGCAGAAGCAAAACGCTAATGTTCGATTTCGAAATAAAGCGACTTTGCATTCGATGGGAGCTTGTTTGGCAGCTCGAATCGCACGAATCTTGCGTATTTACGTAAAACTAAGGCTATTTGATCTAATATTACGAGCTGGAACACCTACAGCCGAAGCAAAACTCTAATGTTCGATTTCGATATAAAGCGACTTTGCATTCGATGGCGGCTGGTTTGGCAGCTCGAAATGCATGAATCTTGCGTATTTGCATAAAACTAAGGCTTTTTCATCTCATATTACGAGCTGGATCACCTACAGCCAAAGCAAAAGGCTAATGTTTGATTTCGATATAAAGCGAATTTGCATTCGATAGGAGCTTGTTTGGCAGCTAGAAATGCAAAAATCTTGCGTATTTACCTAAAACTAAGGCTTTTTGATCTCATATTACGAGCTGGAACACCTACAGCAGAAGCAAAACGCTAATGTTCGATTTCGAAATAAAGCGACTTTGCATTCGATGGGAGCTTGTTTGGCGGCTCGAATCGCATAAATCTCGCGTATTTACGTACAACTAAGGCTTTTCTATCTCTTATTACGAGCCGGAACGCCTGGAGCCAACCCAAAACGCAAGTGTTCGATTTCGATATAAAGCGACTTTGCATTCGATGGGGGCTTGTCTTGCACCTCGAATCGCATGAATCTTGCGTATTCACGTAAAAGTGAGGCTTTTTGATCTAATGTTACGAGCTGGAACACCTACAGCCAAAGCAAAAGGCTAATGTTCGATTTCGAAATAAAGCGACTTTGCATTCGATGGGGGCTCGTTTGGTGGCTCGAAACGCATGAATCTTGCGTAACTACATAAAACTAAGGCGTTTTGATCTAATATTACGAGCTGGAACACCTACAGCCGAAGCAAAATGCTAATGTTCAATTTCGATATAAAGCGACTTTGCATTCGATGGGGGCTTGTTTGGCGGCTCGAAACGCATGAATCTTGCTTATTTACGTAAAACTAATGCTTTTTGATCTCATATTACGAGCTGGAACACCTACAGCCGAAGCAAAACGCTAATGTTCGATTTCGAAATAAAGCGACTTTGCATTCGATGGGAGCTTGTTTGGCGGCTCGAAACGCATGAATCTTGCTTATGAATATAAAACTAAGGCTTTTTCAACTCATATTACGAGCTGGAACACCTACAGCTGAAGCAAAACGCTAATGTTCGATTTCGAAATAAAGCGACTTTGCATTCGATGGGAGCTTGTTTGGCGGCTCGAAACGCATAAATCTCGCGTATTTACGTACAACTAAGGCTTTTCTATCTCTTATTACGAACCGGAACGCCTGGAGCCAACGCAAAACGCAAGTGTTCGATTTCGATATAAAGCGAATTTGCATTCGATGGGGGCTTGTTTGGTGGCTCGAAACGCATGAATCTTACGTAATTACGTAAAACTAAGGCTTTTTAATCCCATATTACGAGCTGGAACTCCTACAGCTAAAGCAAAACGCTAATGTTCGATTTCGATATAAAGCGACTTTGCATTCGATGGGGGCTTGTTTGGCGGCTTGAAACGCATGAATCTTGCGTAATTACGTAAAACTAAGGCTTTTTGATCTCATTTTACGAGCTAGAACTCCTACAGCAGAAGCAAAACGCGAATGTTCGATTTCGATATAAAGCGAATTTGCATTCGATGGGGGCTTGTTTGGTGGCTCGAAACGCATGAATCTTGCGTAATTACGTAAAACTAAGGCTTTTTGATCTCATATTACGAGCTGGAACTCCTACAGCAGAAGCAAAACGCTAATGTTCGATTTCGAAATAAAGCGACTTTGCATTCGATGGGGGCTCGTTTGGTGGCTCGAAACGCATGAATCTTGCGTAACTACATAAAACTAAGGCGTTTTGATCTAATATTACGAGCTGGAACACCTACAGCCGAAGCAAAATGCTAATGTTCAATTTCGATATAAAGCGACTTTGCATTCGATGGGGGCTTGTTTGGCGGCTCGAAACGCATGAATCTTGCGTATTTACGTAAAACTAAGGCTTTTTGATCTCATATTACGAGCTGGAACACCTACAGCCGAAGCAAAACGCTAATGTTCGATTTCGAAATAAAGCGACTTTGCATTCGATGGGAGCTTGTTTGGCAGCTCGAATCGCACGAATCTTGCGTATTTACGTAAAACTAAGGCTATTTGATCTAATATTACGAGCTGGAACACCTACAGCCGAAGCAACACTCTAATGTTCGATTTCGATATAAAGCGAATTTGCGTTCCATGGGGGCTTGTTTGGCGTCTCGAAACGCATGAATCTTGCGTATTTGCATAAAACTAAGGCTTTTTCATCTCATATTACGAGCTGGATCCCCTACAGCCAGAGCGAAGCGCTTATGTTCGATTTCGATATAAAGCGAATTTGCATTCGATGAGGGCTTGTTTGGCAGCTCGAAACGCATGAATCCTGCGTATTTACATAAAACTAAGGATTTTTGGTCTCATAATACGAGCTGGAACACCTACAGCAGAAGCAAAACGCTAATGTTCGATTTCGATATAAAACGAATTTGCATTCGATGGGGGCTTGTTTGGCGGCTCGAAACGCATGAATCTTGCGTATTTACGTAAAACTAAGGCTTTTTGATCTCATAACACGAGCTGGAAGACCTACAGCTAAAGCAAACGCTAATGTTCGATTTCGATATAAAGCGACTTTGCATTCGATGGGAGCTTCTTTGGCGGCTCGAAACGCATAAATCTCGCGTTTTTTCGTAAAACTAAGGCTTTTCTATTTCATATTACGAGCTGGAATACCTACAGCCAAAGCAAAACACTAATGTTCGATTTCGATATGAAGCGAAATTGCATTCGATGGGGGCTCGTTTGGTGGCTCGAAACGCATGAATCTTGCGTAACTACATAAAACTAAGGCGTTTTGATCTAATATTACGAGCTGGAACACCTACAGCCGATCAAAACGCTAATGTTCGATTTCGATATAAAGCGAATTTGCATTCGATGGGCTCTTGTCTGGCTGTTCGAAACGCATGAACCTTGCGTATCTACGTAAAACTAAGGCTTTTTGATCTCATATTACGAGCTGGAACTCCTACAGCAGAAGCAAAACGCTAATGTTCGATTTCGAAATAAAGCGACTTTGCATTCGATGGGAGCTTGTTTGGCAGCTCGAATCGCACGAATCTTGCGTATTTACGTAAAACTAAGGCTATTTGATCTAATATTACGAGCTGGATCATCTACAGCCAGAGCGAAGCGCTAATGTTCGATTTCGATATAAAGCGAATTTGCATGCGATGGGGGCTTGTTGGCGGCTCGAAACGCATAAATCTCGCGTATTTACGTACAACTAAGGCTTTTCTATTTCATATTACGAGCTGGAATACCTACAACCGATGCAAAACGCTAATGTTCGATTTCGATATAAAGCGAATTTGCATTCGATGGGGGCTTGTCTGGTACCTCGAATCGCATGAATCTTGCGTAATTACGTAAAACTAAGGATTTTTGATCTCATATTACGAGCTGGAACTCCTACAGCAGAAGCAAAACGCTAATGTTCGATTTCGATATAAAGCGACTTTGAATTCGATGGGAGCTTGTTTGGCGGCTCGAAACGCATAAATCTTGCGTATTTACGTAAAACTAAGGCTTTTTGATCTAATATTACGAGCTGGATCACCTACAGCCAGAGCGAAGCGCTAATGTTCGATTTCGATATAAAGCGAATTTGCATGCGATGGGGGCTTGTTGGTGGCTCGAAACGCATGAATCTTGCGAAATTACGTGAAACTAAGGCTTTTGATCTCATATTACGAGCTGGAACTCCTACAGCAGAAGCAAAACGCTAATGTTCGATTTCGAAATAAAGCGACTTTGCATTCGATGGGAGCTTGTTTGGCAGCTCGAATCGCACGAATCTTGCGTATTTACGTAAAACTAAGGCTATTTGATCTAATATTACGAGCTGGAACACCTACAGCCGAAGCAAAACTCTAATGTTCGATTTCGATATAAAGCGACTTTGCATTCGATGGCGGCTGGTTTGGCAGCTCGAACTGCATGAATCTTGCGTATTTGCATAAAACTAAGGCTTTTTCATCTCATATTACGAGCTGGATCACCTACAGCCAAAGCAAAAGGCTAATGTTTGATTTCGATATAAAGCGAATTTGCATTCGATAGGAGCTTGTTTGGCAGCTAGAAATGCAAAAATCTTGCGTATTTACCTAAAACTAAGGCTTTTTGATCTCATATTACGAGCTGGAACACCTACAGCAGAAGCAAAACGCTAATGTTCGATTTCGAAATAAAGCGACTTTGCATTCGATGGGAGCTTGTTTGGCGGCTCGAATCGCATAAATCTCGCGTATTTACGTACAACTAAGGCTTTTCTATCTCTTATTACGAGCCGGAACGCCTGGAGCCAACCCAAAACGCAAGTGTTCGATTTCGATATAAAGCGACTTTGCATTCGATGGGGGCTTGTCTTGCACCTCGAATCGCATGAATCTTGCGTATTCACGTAAAAGTAAGGCTTTTTGATCTAATGTTACGAGCTGGAACACCTACAGCCAAAGCAAAAGGCTAATGTTCGATTTCGAAATAAAGCGACTTTGCATTCGATGGGGGCTCGTTTGGTGGCTCGAAACGCATGAATCTTGCGTAACTACATAAAACTAAGGCGTTTTGATCTAATATTACGAGCTGGAACACCTACAGCCGAAGCAAAATGCTAATGTTCAATTTCGATATAAAGCGACTTTGCATTCGATGGGGGCTTGTTTGGCGGCTCGAAACGCATGAATCTTGCTTATTTACGTAAAACTAATGCTTTTTGATCTCATATTACGAGCTGGAACACCTACAGCCGAAGCAAAACGCTAATGTTCGATTTCGAAATAAAGCGACTTTGCATTCGATGGGAGCTTGTTTGGCAGCTCGAAACGCACGAATCTTGCGTATTTACGTAAAACTAAGGCTATTTGATCTAATATTACGAGCTGGATCACCTACAGCCAGAGCAAAACGCTAATGTTCGATTTCGAAAGAAAGCGACTTTGCATTCGATGGGGGCTTGTTTGGTGGCTCGAAACGCATGAATCTTGCGTAATTACGTAAAACTAAGGCTTTTTGATCTAATATTACGAGCTGGATCACCTACAGCCAGAGCGAAGCGCTAATGTTCGATTTCGATATAAAGCGAATTTGCATGCGATGGGGGCTTGTTGGCGGCTCGAAACGCATAAATCTCGCGTATTTACGTACAACTAAGGCTTTTCTATTTCATATTACGAGCTGGAATACCTACAACCGATGCAAAACGCTAATGTTCGATTTCGATATAAAGTGAATTTGCATTCGATGGGGGCTTGTCTGGCACCTCGAATCGCATGAATCTTGCGTAATTACGTAAAACTAAGGATTTTTGATCTCATATTACGAGCTGGAACTCCTACAGCAGAAGCAAAACGCTAATGTTCGATTTCGAAATAAAGCGACTTTGCATTCGATGGGAGCTTGTTTGGCAGCTCGAATCGCATGAATCTTGCGTATTCACGTAAAAGTAAGGCTTTTTGATCTAATGTTACGAGCTGGAACACCTACAGCCAAAGCAAAAGGCTAATGTTCGATTTCGAAATAAAGCGACTTTGCATTCGATGGGGGCTCGTTTGGTGGCTCGAAACGCATGAATCTTGCGTAACTACATAAAACTAAGGCGTTTTGATCTAATATTACGAGCTGGAACACCTACAGCCGAAGCAAAATGCTAATGTTCAATTTCGATATAAAGCGACTTTGCATTCGATGGGGGCTTGTTTGGCGGCTCGAAACGCATGAATCTTGCTTATTTACGTAAAACTAATGCTTTTTGATCTCATATTACGAGCTGGAACACCTACAGCCGAAGCAAAACGCTAATGTTCGATTTCGAAATAAAGCGACTTTGCATTCGATGGGAGCTTGTTTGGCAGCTCGAAACGCACGAATCTTGCGTATTTACGTAAAACTAAGGCTATTTGATCTAATATTACGAGCTGGATCACCTACAGCCAGAGCAAAACGCTAATGTTCGATTTCGAAAGAAAGCGACTTTGCATTCGATGGGGGCTTGTTTGGTGGCTCGAAACGCATGAATCTTGCGTAATTACGTAAAACTAAGGCTTTTTGATCTAATATTACGAGCTGGATCACCTACAGCCAGAGCGAAGCGCTAATGTTCGATTTCGATATAAAGCGAATTTGCATGCGATGGGGGCTTGTTGGCGGCTCGAAACGCATAAATCTCGCGTATTTACGTACAACTAAGGCTTTTCTATTTCATATTACGAGCTGGAATACCTACAACCGATGCAAAACGCTAATGTTCGATTTCGATATAAAGTGAATTTGCATTCGATGGGGGCTTGTCTGGCACCTCGAATCGCATGAATCTTGCGTAATTACGTAAAACTAAGGATTTTTGATCTCATATTACGAGCTGGAACTCCTACAGCAGAAGCAAAACGCTAATGTTCGATTTCGAAATAAAGCGACTTTGCATTCGATGGGAGCTTGTTTGGCAGCTCGAATCGCATGAATCTTGCGTATTCACGTAAAAGTAAGGCTTTTTGATCTAATGTTACGAGCTGGAACACCTACAGCCAAAGCAAAAGGCTAATGTTCGATTTCGAAATAAAGCGACTTTGCATTCGATGGGGGCTCGTTTGGTGGCTCGAAACGCATGAATCTTGCGTAACTACATAAAACTAAGGCGTTTTGATCTAATATTACGAGCTGGAACACCTACAGCCGAAGCAAAATGCTAATGTTCAATTTCGATATAAAGCGACTTTGCATTCGATGGGGGCTTGTTTGGCGGCTCGAAACGCATGAATCTTGCTTATTTACGTAAAACTAATGCTTTTTGATCTCATATTACGAGCTGGAACACCTACAGCCGAAGCAAAACGCTAATGTTCGATTTCGAAATAAAGCGACTTTGCATTCGATGGGAGCTTGTTTGGCAGCTCGAAACGCACGAATCTTGCGTATTTACGTAAAACTAAGGCTATTTGATCTAATATTACGAGCTGGATCACCTACAGCCAGAGCAAAACGCTAATGTTCGATTTCGAAAGAAAGCGACTTTGCATTCGATGGGGGCTTGTTTGGTGGCTCGAAACGCATGAATCTTGCGTAATTACGTGAAACTAAGGCTTTTTGATCTAATATTACGAGCTGGATCACCTACAGCCAGAGCGAAGCGCTAATGTTCGATTTCGATATAAAGCGAATTTGCATGCGATGGGGGCTTGTTGGCGGCTCGAAACGCATAAATCTCGCGTATTTACGTACAACTAAGGCTTTTCTATTTCGTATTACGAGCGGGAATACCTACAACCGATGCAAAACGCTAATGTTCGATTTCGATATAAAGTGAATTTGCATTCGATGGGGGCTTGTCTGGCACCTCGAATCGCATGAATCTTGCGTAATTACGTAAAACTAAGGATTTTTGATCTCATATTACGAGCTGGAACTCCTACAGCAGAAGCAAAAGGCTAATGTTCGATTTCGATATAAAGCGACTTTGAATTCGATGGGAGCTTGTTTGGCGGCTCGAAACGCATGAATCTTGCGTAATTACGTAAAACTAAGGATTTTTGATCTCATATTACGAGCTGGAACTCCTACAGCAGAAGCAAAACGCTAATGTTCGATTTCGAAATAAAGCGACTTTGCATTCGATGGGAGCTTGTTTGGCAGCTCGAATCGCATGAATCTTGCGTATTCACGTAAAGGTAAGGCTTTTTGATCTAATGTTACGAGCTGGAACACCTACAGCCAAAGCAAAAGGCTAATGTTCGATTTCGAAATAAAGCGACTTTGCATTCGATGGGGGCTCGTTTGGTGGCTCGAAACGCATGAATCTTGCGTAACTACATAAAACTAAGGCGTTTTGATCTAATATTACGAGCTGGAACACCTACAGCCGAAGCAAAATGCTAATGTTCAATTTCGATATAAAGCGACTTTGCATTCGATGGGGGCTTGTTTGGCGGCTCGAAACGCATGAATCTTGCTTATTTACGTAAAACTAATGCTTTTTGATCTCATATTACGAGCTGGAACACCTACAGCCGAAGCAAAACGCTAATGTTCGATTTCGAAATAAAGCGACTTTGCATTCGATGGGAGCTTGTTTGGCGGCTCGAAACGCATAAATCTCGCGTATTTACGTACAACTAAGGCTTTTCTATCTCTTATTACGAACCGGAACGCCTGGAGCCAACGCAAAACGCAAGTGTTCAATTTCGATATAAAGCGACTTTGCATTCGATGGGGGCTTGTTTGGCGGCTCGAAACGCATGAATCTTGCTTATTTACGTAAAACTAATGCTTTTTGATCTCATATTACGAGCTGGAACACCTACAGCCGAAGCAAAACGCTAATGTTCGATTTCGAAATAAAGCGACTTTGCATTCGATGGGAGCTTGTTTGGCAGCTCGAAACGCACGAATCTTGCGTATTTACGTAAAACTAAGGCTATTTGATCTAATATTACGAGCTGGATCACCTACAGCCAGAGCAAAACGCTAATGTTCGATTTCGAAAGAAAGCGACTTTGCATTCGATGGGGGCTTGTTTGGTGGCTCGAAACGCATGAATCTTGCGTAATTACGTAAAACTAAGGATTTTTGATCTCATATTACGAGCTGGAACTCCTACAGCAGAAGCAAAACGCTAATGTTCGATTTCGAAATAAAGCGACTTTGCATTCGATGGGAGCTTGTTTGGCAGCTCGAATCGCATGAATCTTGCGTATTCACGTAAAAGTAAGGCTTTTTGATCTAATGTTACGAGCTGGAACACCTACAGCCAAAGCAAAAGGCTAATGTTCGATTTCGAAATAAAGCGACTTTGCATTCGATGGGGGCTCGTTTGGTGGCTCGAAACGCATGAATCTTGCGTAACTACATAAAACTAAGGCGTTTTGATCTAATATTACGAGCTGGAACACCTACAGCCGAAGCAAAATGCTAATGTTCAATTTCGATATAAAGCGACTTTGCATTCGATGGGGGCTTGTTTGGCGGCTCGAAACGCATGAATCTTGCTTATTTACGTAAAACTAATGCTTTTTGATCTCATATTACGAGCTGGAACACCTACAGCCGAAGCAAAACGCTAATGTTCGATTTCGAAATAAAGCGACTTTGCATTCGATGGGGGCTTGTTTGGTGGCTCGAAACGCATGAATCTTGCGTAATTACGTAAAACTAAGGCTTTTTGATCTAATATTACGAGCTGGATCACCTACAGCCAGAGCGAAGCGCTAATGTTCGATTTCGATATAAAGCGAATTTGCATGCGATGGGGGCTTGTTGGCGGCTCGAAACGCATAAATCTCGCGTATTTACGTACAACTAAGGCTTTTCTATTTCGTATTACGAGCTGGAATACCTACAACCGATGCAAAACGCTAATGTTCGATTTCGATATAAAGTGAATTTGCATTCGATGGGGGCTTGTCTGGCACCTCGAATCGCATGAATCTTGCGTAATTACGTAAAACTAAGGATTTTTGATCTCATATTACGAGCTGGAACTCCTACAGCAGAAGCAAAAGGCTAATGTTCGATTTCGATATAAAGCGACTTTGAATTCGATGGGAGCTTGTTTGGCGGCTCGAAACGCATAAATCTTGCGTATTTACGTAAAACTAAGGCTTTTTGATCTAATATTACGAGCTGGATCACCTACAGCCAGAGCGAAGCGCTAATGTTCGATTTCGATATAAAGCGACTTTGCATTCGATGGCGGCTGGTTTGGCGGCTCGAAACGCATGAATCTTGCGTATTTGCATAAAACTAAGGCTTTTTCATCTCATATTACGAGCTGGATCACCTACAGCCAAAGCAAAAGGCTAATGTTTGATTTCGATATAAAGCGAATTTGCATTCGATGGGGGCTTGTTTGGTGGCTCAAAACGCATGAATCTTGCGTAATTACGTAAAACTAAGGATTTTTGATCTCATATTACGCTGGATCACCTACAGCCAGAGCGAAGCGCTTGTGTTCGATTTCGATATAAAGCGAATTTGCATTCGATGAGGGCTTGTTTGGCAGCTCGAAACGCATGAATCTTGCGTATGAATATAAAACTAAGGCTTTTTCAACTCATGTTACGAGCTGGAACACCTACAGCTGAAGCAAAACGCTAATGTTCGATTTCGATATAAAGCGACTTTGCATTCGATGGGAGCTTGTTTGGCGGCTCGAAACGCATGAATCTTGCTTATGAATATAAAACTAAGGCTTTTTCAACTCATATTACGAGCTGGAACACCTACAGCTGAAGCAAAACGCTAATGTTCGATTTCGAAATAAAGCGACTTTGCATTCGATGGGAGCTTGTTTGGCGGCTCGAAACGCATAAATCTCGCGTATTTACGTACAACTAAGGCTTTTCTATCTCTTATTACGAACCGGAACGCCTGGAGCCAACGCAAAACGCAAGTGTTCGATTTCGATATAAAGCGAATTTGCATTCGATGGGGGCTTGTTTGGTGGCTCGAAACGCATGAATCTTGCGTAATTACGTAAAACTAAGGCTTTTTAATCCCATATTACGAGCTGGAACTCCTACAGCTAAAGCAAAACGCTAATGTTCGATTTCGATATAAAGCGACTTTGCATTCGATGGGGGCTTGTTTGGCGGCTTGAAACGCATGAATCTTGCGTAATTACGTAAAACTAAGGCTTTTTGATCTCATATTACGAGCTGGAACTCCTACAGCAGAAGCAAAACGCTAATGTTCGATTTCGAAATAAAGCGAATTTGCGTTCCATGGGGGCTTGTTTGGCGGCTCGAAACGCATGAATCTTGCGTATTTGCATAAAACTAAGGCTTTTTCATCTCATATTACGAGCTGGAACACCTACAGCCGAAGCAAAATGCTAATGTTCAATTTCGATATAAAGCGACTTTGCATTCGATGGGGGCTTGTTTGGCGGCTCGAAACGCATGAATCTTGCTTATTTACGTAAAACTGATGCTTTTTGATCTCATATTACGAGCTGGAACACCTACAGCCGAAGCAAAACGCTAATGTTCGATTTCGAAATAAAGCGACTTTGCATTCGATGGGAGCTTGTTTGGCGGCTCGAAACGCATGAATCTTGCTTATGAATATAAAACTAAGGCTTTTTCAACTCATATTACGAGCTGGAACACCTACAGCTGAAGCAAAACGCTAATGTTCGATTTCGAAATAAAGCGACTTTGCATTCGATGGGAGCTTGTTTGGCGGCTCGAAACGCATAAATCTCGCGTATTTACGTACAACTAAGGCTTTTCTATCTCTTATTACGAACCGGAACGCCTGGAGCCAACGCAAAACGCAAGTGTTCGATTTCGATATAAAGCGAATTTGCATTCGATGGGGGCTTGTTTGGTGGCTCGAAACGCATGAATCTTGCGTAATTACGTAAAACTAAGGCTTTTTAATCCCATATTACGAGCTGGAACTCCTACAGCTAAAGCAAAACGCTAATGTTCGATTTCGATATAAAGCGACTTTGCATTCGATGGGGGCTTGTTTGGCGGCTTGAAACGCATGAATCTTGCGTAATTACGTAAAACTAAGGCTTTTTGATCTCATTTTACGAGCTAGAACTCCTACAGCAGAAGCAAAACGCGAATGTTCGATTTCGATATAAAGCGAATTTGCATTCGATGGGGGCTTGTTTGGTGGCTCGAAACGCATGAATCTTGCGTAATTACGTAAAACTAAGGCTTTTTGATCTCATATTACGAGCTGGAACTCCTACAGCAGAAGCAAAACGCTAATGTTCGATTTCGAAATAAAGCGACTTTGCATTCGATGGGGGCTCGTTTGGTGGCTCGAAACGCATGAATCTTGCGTAACTACATAAAACTAAGGCGTTTTGATCTAATATTACGAGCAGGAACACCTACAGCCGAAGCAAAACGCTAATGTTCGATTTCGAAATAAAGCGACTTTGCATTCGATGGGGGCTCGTTTGGTGGCTCGAAACGCATGAATCTTGCGTAACTACATAAAACTAAGGCGTTTTGATCTAATATTACGAGCAGGAACACCTACAGCCGAAGCAAAATGCTAATGTTCAATTTCGATATAAAGCGAATTTGCATTCGATGGGGGCTTGTTTGGCGGCTCGAAACGCATGAATCTTGCTTATTTACGTAAAACTAATGCTTTTTCATCTCATATTACGAGCTGGAACACCTACAGCCGAAGCAAAATGCTAATGTTCAATTTCGATATAAAGCGACTTTGCATTCGATGGGAGCTTGTTTGGCGGCTCGAAACGCATGAATCTTGCTTATTTACGTAAAACTAATGCTTTTTGATCTCATATTACGAGCTGGAACACCTACAGCCGAAGCAAAACGCTAATGTTCGATTTCGAAATAAAGCGACTTTGCATTCGATGGGAGCTTGTTTGGCGGCTCGAAACGCATGAATCTTGCTTATGAATATAAAACTAAGGCTTTTTCAACTCATATTACGAGCTGGAACACCTACAGCTGAAGCAAAACGCTAATGTTCGATTTCGAAATAAAGCGACTTTGCATTCGATGGGAGCTTGTTTGGCGGCTCGAAACGCATAAATCTCGCGTATTTACGTACAACTAAGGCTTTTCTATCTCTTATTACGAACCGGAACGCCTGGAGCCAACGCAAAACGCAAGTGTTCGATTTCGATATAAAGCGAATTTGCATTCGATGGGGGCTTGTTTGGTGGCTCGAAACGCATGAATCTTGCGTAATTACGTAAAACTAAGGCTTTTTAATCCCATATTACGAGCTGGAACTCCTACAGCTAAAGCAAAACGCTAATGTTCGATTTCGATATAAAGCGACTTTGCATTCGATGGGGGCTTGTTTGGCGGCTTGAAACGCATGAATCTTGCGTAATTACGTAAAACTAAGGCTTTTTGATCTCATTTTACGAGCTAGAACTCCTACAGCAGAAGCAAAACGCGAATGTTCGATTTCGATATAAAGCGAATTTGCATTCGATGGGGGCTTGTTTGGTGGCTCGAAACGCATGAATCTTGCGTAATTACGTAAAACTAAGGCTTTTTGATCTCATATTACGAGCTGGAACTCCTACAGCAGAAGCAAAACGCTAATGTTCGATTTCGAAATAAAGCGACTTTGCATTCGATGGGGGCTCGAAACGCATGAATCTTGCGTAACTACATAAAACTAAGGCGTTTTGATCTAATATTACGAGCAGGAACACCTACAGCCGAAGCAAAATGCTAATGTTCGATTTCGATATAAAGCGAATTTGCATTCGATGGGGGCTTGTTTGGCGGCTCGAAACGCCTGAATCTTGCGTATTTGCATAAAACTAAGGCTTTTTGATCTCATAACACGAGCTGAAAGACCTACAGCTAAAGCAAAACGCTAATGTTCGATTTCGATATAAAGCGACTTTGCATTCGATGGGGGCTTGTTTGGCGGCTCGAAACGCATAAATCTTGCGTATTTACGTAAAACTAAGGCTTTTTGATCTAATATTACGAGCTGGATCACCTACAGCCAGAGCGAAGCGCTAATGTTCGATTTCGATATAAAGCGACTTTGAATTCGATGGGAGCTTGTTTGGCGGCTCGAAACGCATAAATCTTGCGTATTTACGTAAAACTAAGGCTTTTTGTTCTAATATTACGAGCTGGATCACCTACAGCCAGAGCGAAGCGCTAATGTTCGATTTCGATATAAAGCGAATTTGCATGCGATGGGGGCTTGTTCGTGGCTCGAAACGCATGAATCTTGCGAAATTACGTGAAACTAAGGCTTTTGATCTCATATTACGAGCTGGAACTCCTACAGCAGAAGCAAAACGCTAATGTTCGATTTCGAAATAAAGCGACTTTGCATTCGATGGGAGCTTGTTTGGCAGCTAGAAATGCAAAAATCTTGCGTATTTGCATAAAACTAAGGCTTTTTCATCTAATATTACGAGCTGGAACACCTACAGCCGAAGCAAAACTCTAATGTTCGATTTCGATATAAAGCGAATTTGCATTCGATAGGAGCTTGTTTGGCAGCTAGAAATGCAAAAATCTTGCGTATTTACCTAAAACTAAGGCTTTTTGATCTCATATTACGAGCTGGAACACCTACAGCAGAAGCAAAACGCTAATGTTCGATTTCGAAATAAAGCGACTTTGCATTCGATGGGAGCTTGTTTGGCGGCTCGAAACGCATAAATCTCGCGTATTTACGTACAACTAAGGCTTTTCTATCTCTTATTACGAGCCGGAACGCCTGGAGCCAACGCAAAACGCAAGTGTTCGATTTCGATATAAAGCGAATTTGCATTCGATGGGGGCTTGTCTGGCACCTCGAATCGCATGAATCTTGCGTATTCACGTAAAAGTAAGGCTTTTTGATCTAATGTTACGAGCTGGAACACCTACAGCAAAAGCAAAACGCTAATGTTCGATTTCGATATAAAGCGACTTTGCGTTCGATGGGGGCTTGTTTGGCGGCTTGAAACGCATGAATCTTGCGTAATTACGTAAAACTAAGGCTTTTTGATCTCATTTTACGAGCTAGAACTCCTACAGCAGAAGCAAAACGCGAATGTTCGATTTCGATATAAAGCGAATTTGCATTCGATGGGGGCTTGTTTGGTGGCTCGAAACGCATGAATCTTGCGTAATTACGTAAAACTAAGGCTTTTTGATCTCATATTACGAGCTGGAACTCCTACAGCAGAAGCAAAACGCTAATGTTCGATTTCGAAATAAAGCGACTTTGCATTCGATGGGGGCTCGTTTGGTGGCTCGAAACGCATGAATCTTGCGTAACTACATAAAACTAAGGCGTTTTGATCTAATATTACGAGCAGGAACACCTACAGCCGAAGCAAAATGCTAATGTTCGATTTCGATATAAAGCGAATTTGCATTCGATGGGGGCTTGTTTGGCGGCTCGAAACGCCTGAATCTTGCGTATTTGCATAAAACTAAGGCTTTTTGATCTCATAACACGAGCTGAAAGACCTACAGCTAAAGCAAAACGCTAATGTTCGATTTCGATATAAAGCGACTTTGCATTCGATGGGGGCTTGTTTGGCGGCTCGAAACGCATAAATCTTGCGTATTTACGTAAAACTAAGGCTTTTTGATCTAATATTACGAGCTGGATCACCTACAGCCAGAGCGAAGCGCTAATGTTCGATTTCGATATAAAGCGACTTTGAATTCGATGGGAGCTTGTTTGGCGGCTCGAAACGCATAAATCTTGCGTATTTACGTAAAACTAAGGCTTTTTGTTCTAATATTACGAGCTGGATCACCTACAGCCAGAGCGAAGCGCTAATGTTCGATTTCGATATAAAGCGAATTTGCATGCGATGGGGGCTTGTTCGTGGCTCGAAACGCATGAATCTTGCGAAATTACGTGAAACTAAGGCTTTTGATCTCATATTACGAGCTGGAACTCCTACAGCAGAAGCAAAACGCTAATGTTCGATTTCGAAATAAAGCGACTTTGCATTCGATGGGAGCTTGTTTGGCAGCTAGAAATGCAAAAATCTTGCGTATTTGCATAAAACTAAGGCTTTTTCATCTAATATTACGAGCTGGAACACCTACAGCCGAAGCAAAACTCTAATGTTCGATTTCGATATAAAGCGAATTTGCATTCGATAGGAGCTTGTTTGGCAGCTAGAAATGCAAAAATCTTGCGTATTTACCTAAAACTAAGGCTTTTTGATCTCATATTACGAGCTGGAACACCTACAGCAGAAGCAAAACGCTAATGTTCGATTTCGAAATAAAGCGACTTTGCATTCGATGGGAGCTTGTTTGGCGGCTCGAAACGCATAAATCTCGCGTATTTACGTACAACTAAGGCTTTTCTATCTCTTATTACGAGCCGGAACGCCTGGAGCCAACGCAAAACGCAAGTGTTCGATTTCGATATAAAGCGAATTTGCATTCGATGGGGGCTTGTCTGGCACCTCGAATCGCATGAATCTTGCGTATTCACGTAAAAGTAAGGCTTTTTGATCTAATGTTACGAGCTGGAACACCGACAGCCAAAGCAAAAGGCTAATGTTTGATTTCGATATAAAGCGAATTTGCATTCGATGGGAGCTTGTTTGGCAGCTCGAAACGCAGGAATCTTGCGTCATTACGTGAAACTAAGGCTTTTGATCTCATATTACGAGTTGGAACAACTACAGCCGAAGCAAAACGCTAATGTTCGATTTCGAAATAAAGCGACTTTGCATTCGATGGGAGCTTGTTTGGCAGCTCGAATCGCACGAATCTTGCGTATTTACGTAAAACTAAGGCTTTTTGATCTAATATTACGAGCTGGATCACCTACAGCCAGAGCGAAGCGCTTATGTTCGATTTCGATATAAAGCGAATTTGCATTCGATGAGGGCTTGTTTGGCAGCTCGAAACGCATGAATCTTGCGTATTTACATAAAACTAAGGATTTTTGGTCTCATATTACGAGCTGGAACACCTACAGCAGAAGCAAAACGCTAATGTTCGATTTCGATATAAAGCGAATTTGCATTCGATGGGAGCTTGTTTGGCGGCTCGAAACGCATGAATCTTGCTTATGAATATAAAACTAAGGCTTTTTCAACTCATATTACGAGCTGGAACACCTACAGCTGAAGCAAAACGCTAATGTTCGATTTCGAAATAAAGCGACTTTGCATTCGATGGGAGCTTGTTTGGCGGCTCGAAACGCATAAATCTCGCGTATTTACGTACAACTAAGGCTTTTCTATCTCTTATTACGAACCGGAACGCCTGGAGCCAACGCAAAACGCAAGTGTTCGATTTCGATATAAAGCGAATTTGCATTCGATGGGGGCTTGTTTGGTGGCTCGAAACGCATGAATCTTGCGTAATTACGTAAAACTAAGGCTTTTTAATCCCATATTACGAGCTGGAACTCCTACAGCTAAAGCAAAACGCTAATGTTCGATTTCGATATAAAGCGACTTTGCATTCGATGGGGGCTTGTTTGGCGGCTTGAAACGCATGAATCTTGCGTAATTACGTAAAACTAAGGCTTTTTGATCTCATTTTACGAGCTAGAACTCCTACAGCAGAAGCAAAACGCGAATGTTCGATTTCGATATAAAGCGAATTTGCATTCGATGGGGGCTTGTTTGGTGGCTCGAAACGCATGAATCTTGCGTAATTACGTAAAACTAAGGCTTTTTGATCTCATATTACGAGCTGGAACTCCTACAGCAGAAGCAAAACGCTAATGTTCGATTTCGAAATAAAGCGACTTTGCATTCGATGGGGGCTCGTTTGGTGGCTCGAAACGCATGAATCTTGCGTAACTACATAAAACTAAGGCGTTTTGATCTAATATTACGAGCAGGAACACCTACAGCCGAAGCAAAATGCTAATGTTCGATTTCGATATAAAGCGAATTTGCATTCGATGGGGGCTTGTTTGGCGGCTCGAAACGCCTGAATCTTGCGTATTTGCATAAAACTAAGGCTTTTTGATCTCATAACACGAGCTGAAAGACCTACAGCTAAAGCAAAACGCTAATGTTCGATTTCGATATAAAGCGACTTTGCATTCGATGGGGGCTTGTTTGGCGGCTCGAAACGCATAAATCTTGCGTATTTACGTAAAACTAAGGCTTTTTGATCTAATATTACGAGCTGGATCACCTACAGCCAGAGCGAAGCGCTAATGTTCGATTTCGATATAAAGCGAATTTGCATGCGATGGGGGCTTGTTCGTGGCTCGAAACGCATGAATCTTGCGAAATTACGTGAAACTAAGGCTTTTGATCTCATATTACGAGCTGGAACTCCTACAGCAGAAGCAAAACGCTAATGTTCGATTTCGAAATAAAGCGACTTTGCATTCGATGGGAGCTTGTTTGGCAGCTCGAATCGCACGAATCTTGCGTATTTGCATAAAACTAAGGCTTTTTCATCTAATATTACGAGCTGGAACACCTACAGCCGAAGCAAAACTCTAATGTTCGATTTCGATATAAAGCGAATTTGCATTCGATAGGAGCTTGTTTGGCAGCTAGAAATGCAAAAATCTTGCGTATTTACCTAAAACTAAGGCTTTTTGATCTCATATTACGAGCTGGAACACCTACAGCAGAAGCAAAACGCTAATGTTCGATTTCGAAATAAAGCGACTTTGCATTCGATGGGAGCTTGTTTGGCGGCTCGAAACGCATAAATCTCGCGTATTTACGTACAACTAAGGCTTTTCTATCTCTTATTACGAGCCGGAACGCCTGGAGCCAACGCAAAACGCAAGTGTTCGATTTCGATATAAAGCGAATTTGCATTCGATGGGGGCTTGTCTGGCACCTCGAATCGCATGAATCTTGCGTATTCACGTAAAAGTAAGGCTTTTTGATCTAATGTTACGAGCTGGAACACCTACAGCAAAAGCAAAACGCTAATGTTCGATTTCGATATAAAGCGACTTTGCGTTCGATGGGGGCTTGTTTGGCGGCTTGAAACGCATGAATCTTGCGTAATTACGTAAAACTAAGGCTTTTTGATCTCATTTTACGAGCTAGAACTCCTACAGCAGAAGCAAAACGCGAATGTTCGATTTCGATATAAAGCGAATTTGCATTCGATGGGGGCTTGTTTGGTGGCTCGAAACGCATGAATCTTGCGTAATTACGTAAAACTAAGGCTTTTTGATCTCATATTACGAGCTGGAACTCCTACAGCAGAAGCAAAACGCTAATGTTCGATTTCGAAATAAAGCGACTTTGCATTCGATGGGGGCTCGTTTGGTGGCTCGAAACGCATGAATCTTGCGTAACTACATAAAACTAAGGCGTTTTGATCTAATATTACGAGCAGGAACACCTACAGCCGAAGCAAAATGCTAATGTTCGATTTCGATATAAAGCGAATTTGCATTCGATGGGGGCTTGTTTGGCGGCTCGAAACGCCTGAATCTTGCGTATTTGCATAAAACTAAGGCTTTTTGATCTCATAACACGAGCTGAAAGACCTACAGCTAAAGCAAAACGCTAATGTTCGATTTCGATATAAAGCGACTTTGCATTCGATGGGGGCTTGTTTGGCGGCTCGAAACGCATAAATCTTGCGTATTTACGTAAAACTAAGGCTTTTTGATCTAATATTACGAGCTGGATCACCTACAGCCAGAGCGAAGCGCTAATGTTCGATTTCGATATAAAGCGACTTTGAATTCGATGGGAGCTTGTTTGGCGGCTCGAAACGCATAAATCTTGCGTATTTACGTAAAACTAAGGCTTTTTGTTCTAATATTACGAGCTGGATCACCTACAGCCAGAGCGAAGCGCTAATGTTCGATTTCGATATAAAGCGAATTTGCATGCGATGGGGGCTTGTTCGTGGCTCGAAACGCATGAATCTTGCGAAATTACGTGAAACTAAGGCTTTTGATCTCATATTACGAGCTGGAACTCCTACAGCAGAAGCAAAACGCTAATGTTCGATTTCGAAATAAAGCGACTTTGCATTCGATGGGAGCTTGTTTGGCAGCTCGAATCGCACGAATCTTGCGTATTTGCATAAAACTAAGGCTTTTTCATCTAATATTACGAGCTGGAACACCTACAGCCGAAGCAAAACTCTAATGTTCGATTTCGATATAAAGCGAATTTGCATTCGATAGGAGCTTGTTTGGCAGCTAGAAATGCAAAAATCTTGCGTATTTACCTAAAACTAAGGCTTTTTGATCTCATATTACGAGCTGGAAAACCTACAGCAGAAGCAAAACGCTAATGTTCGATTTCGAAATAAAGCGACTTTGCATTCGATGGGAGCTTGTTTGGCGGCTCGAAACGCATAAATCTCGCGTATTTACGTACAACTAAGGCTTTTCTATCTCTTATTACGAGCCGGAACGCCTGGAGCCAACGCAAAACGCAAGTGTTCGATTTCGATATAAAGCGAATTTGCATTCGATGGGGGCTTGTCTGGCACCTCGAATCGCATGAATCTTGCGTATTCACGTAAAAGTAAGGCTTTTTGATCTAATGTTACGAGCTGGAACACCGACAGCCAAAGCAAAAGGCTAATGTTTGATTTCGATATAAAGCGAATTTGCATTCGATGGGAGCTTGTTTGGCAGCTCGAAACGCAGGAATCTTGCGTCATTACGTGAAACTAAGGCTTTTGATCTCATATTACGAGTTGGAACAACTACAGCCGAAGCAAAACGCTAATGTTCGATTTCGAAATAAAGCGACTTTGCATTCGATGGGAGCTTGTTTGGCAGCTCGAATCGCACGAATCTTGCGTATTTACGTAAAACTAAGGCTTTTTGATCTAATATTACGAGCTGGATCACCTACAGCCAGAGCGAAGCGCTTATGTTCGATTTCGATATAAAGCGAATTTGCATTCGATGAGGGCTTGTTTGGCAGCTCGAAACGCATGAATCTTGCGTATTTACATAAAACTAAGGATTTTTGGTCTCATATTACGAGCTGGAACACCTACAGCAGAAGCAAAACGCTAATGTTCGATTTCGATATAAAGCGAATTTGCATTCGATGGGAGCTTGTTTGGCGGCTCGAAACGCATGAATCTTGCTTATGAATATAAAACTAAGGCTTTTTCAACTCATATTACGAGCTGGAACACCTACAGCTGAAGCAAAACGCTAATGTTCGATTTCGAAATAAAGCGACTTTGCATTCGATGGGAGCTTGTTTGGCGGCTCGAAACGCATAAATCTCGCGTATTTACGTACAACTAAGGCTTTTCTATCTCTTATTACGAACCGGAACGCCTGGAGCCAACGCAAAACGCAAGTGTTCGATTTCGATATAAAGCGAATTTGCATTCGATGGGGGCTTGTTTGGTGGCTCGAAACGCATGAATCTTGCGTAATTACGTAAAACTAAGGCTTTTTAATCCCATATTACGAGCTGGAACTCCTACAGCTAAAGCAAAACGCTAATGTTCGATTTCGATATAAAGCGACTTTGCATTCGATGGGGGCTTGTTTGGCGGCTTGAAACGCATGAATCTTGCGTAATTACGTAAAACTAAGGCTTTTTGATCTCATATTACGAGTTGGAACAACTACAGCCGAAGCAAAACGCTAATGTTCGATTTCGAAATAAAGCGACTTTGCATTCGATGGGAGCTTGTTTGGCAGCTCGAATCGCACGAATCTTGCGTATTTACGTAAAACTAAGGCTTTTTGATCTAATATTACGAGCTGGATCACCTACAGCCAGAGCGAAGCGCTTATGTTCGATTTCGATATAAAGCGAATTTGCATTCGATGAGGGCTTGTTTGGCAGCTCGAAACGCATGAATCTTGCGTATTTACGTAAAACTAAGGCTTTTTGTTCTAATATTACGAGCTGGATCACCTACAGCCAGAGCGAAGCGCTAATGTTCGATTTCGATATAAAGCGAATTTGCATGCGATGGGGGCTTGTTCGTGGCTCGAAACGCATGAATCTTGCGAAATTACGTGAAACTAAGGCTTTTGATCTCATATTACGAGCTGGAACTCCTACAGCAGAAGCAAAACGCTAATGTTCGATTTCGAAATAAAGCGACTTTGCATTCGATGGGAGCTTGTTTGGCAGCTCGAATCGCACGAATCTTGCGTATTTGCATAAAACTAAGGCTTTTTCATCTAATATTACGAGCTGGAACACCTACAGCCGAAGCAAAACTCTAATGTTCGATTTCGATATAAAGCGAATTTGCATTCGATAGGAGCTTGTTTGGCAGCTAGAAATGCAAAAATCTTGCGTATTTACCTAAAACTAAGGCTTTTTGATCTCATATTACGAGCTGGAAAACCTACAGCAGAAGCAAAACGCTAATGTTCGATTTCGAAATAAAGCGACTTTGCATTCGATGGGAGCTTGATTGGCGGCTCGAAACGCATAAATCTCGCGTATTTACGTACAACTAAGGCTTTTCTATCTCTTATTACGAGCCGGAACGCCTGGAGCCAACGCAAAACGCAAGTGTTCGATTTCGATATAAAGCGAATTTGCATTCGATGGGGGCTTGTCTGGCACCTCGAATCGCATGAATCTTGCGTATTCACGTAAAAGTAAGGCTTTTTGATCTAATGTTACGAGCTGGAACACCGACAGCCAAAGCAAAAGGCTAATGTTTGATTTCGATATAAAGCGAATTTGCATTCGATGGGAGCTTGTTTGGCGGCTTGAAACGCATGAATCTTGCGTAATTACGTAAAACTAAGGCTTTTTGATCTCATTTTACGAGCTAGAACTCCTACAGCAGAAGCAAAACGCGAATGTTCGATTTCGATATAAAGCGAATTTGCATTCGATGGGGGCTTGTTTGGTGGCTCGAAACGCATGAATCTTGCGTAATTACGTAAAACTAAGGCTTTTTGATCTCATATTACGAGCTGGAACTCCTACAGCAGAAGCAAAACGCTAATGTTCGATTTCGAAATAAAGCGACTTTGCATTCGATGGGGGCTCGTTTGGTGGCTCGAAACGCATGAATCTTGCGTAACTACATAAAACTAAGGCGTTTTGATCTAATATTACGAGCAGGAACACCTACAGCCGAAGCAAAATGCTAATGTTCGATTTCGATATAAAGCGAATTTGCATTCGATGGGGGCTTGTTTGGCGGCTCGAAACGCCTGAATCTTGCGTATTTGCATAAAACTAAGGCTTTTTGATCTCATAACACGAGCTGAAAGACCTACAGCTAAAGCAAAACGCTAATGTTCGATTTCGATATAAAGCGACTTTGCATTCGATGGGGGCTTGTTTGGCGGCTCGAAACGCATAAATCTTGCGTATTTACGTAAAACTAAGGCTTTTTGATCTAATATTACGAGCTGGATCACCTACAGCCAGAGCGAAGCGCTAATGTTCGATTTCGATATAAAGCGAATTTGCATGCGATGGGGGCTTGTTCGTGGCTCGAAACGCATGAATCTTGCGAAATTACGTGAAACTAAGGCTTTTGATCTCATATTACGAGCTGGAACTCCTACAGCAGAAGCAAAACGCTAATGTTCGATTTCGAAATAAAGCGACTTTGCATTCGATGGGAGCTTGTTTGGCAGCTCGAATCGCACGAATCTTGCGTATTTGCATAAAACTAAGGCTTTTTCATCTAATATTACGAGCTGGAACACCTACAGCCGAAGCAAAACTCTAATGTTCGATTTCGATATAAAGCGAATTTGCATTCGATAGGAGCTTGTTTGGCAGCTAGAAATGCAAAAATCTTGCGTATTTACCTAAAACTAAGGCTTTTTGATCTCATATTACGAGCTGGAACACCTACAGCAGAAGCAAAACGCTAATGTTCGATTTCGAAATAAAGCGACTTTGCATTCGATGGGAGCTTGTTTGGCGGCTCGAAACGCATAAATCTCGCGTATTTACGTACAACTAAGGCTTTTCTATCTCTTATTACGAGCCGGAACGCCTGGAGCCAACGCAAAACGCAAGTGTTCGATTTCGATATAAAGCGAATTTGCATTCGATGGGGGCTTGTCTGGCACCTCGAATCGCATGAATCTTGCGTATTCACGTAAAAGTAAGGCTTTTTGATCTAATGTTACGAGCTGGAACACCTACAGCAAAAGCAAAACGCTAATGTTCGATTTCGATATAAAGCGACTTTGCGTTCGATGGGGGCTTGTTTGGCGGCTTGAAACGCATGAATCTTGCGTAATTACGTAAAACTAAGGCTTTTTGATCTCATTTTACGAGCTAGAACTCCTACAGCAGAAGCAAAACGCGAATGTTCGATTTCGATATAAAGCGAATTTGCATTCGATGGGGGCTTGTTTGGTGGCTCGAAACGCATGAATCTTGCGTAATTACGTAAAACTAAGGCTTTTTGATCTCATATTACGAGCTGGAACTCCTACAGCAGAAGCAAAACGCTAATGTTCGATTTCGAAATAAAGCGACTTTGCATTCGATGGGGGCTCGTTTGGTGGCTCGAAACGCATGAATCTTGCGTAACTACATAAAACTAAGGCGTTTTGATCTAATATTACGAGCAGGAACACCTACAGCCGAAGCAAAATGCTAATGTTCGATTTCGATATAAAGCGAATTTGCATTCGATGGGGGCTTGTTTGGCGGCTCGAAACGCCTGAATCTTGCGTATTTGCATAAAACTAAGGCTTTTTGATCTCATAACACGAGCTGAAAGACCTACAGCTAAAGCAAAACGCTAATGTTCGATTTCGATATAAAGCGACTTTGCATTCGATGGGGGCTTGTTTGGCGGCTCGAAACGCATAAATCTTGCGTATTTACGTAAAACTAAGGCTTTTTGATCTAATATTACGAGCTGGATCACCTACAGCCAGAGCGAAGCGCTAATGTTCGATTTCGATATAAAGCGACTTTGAATTCGATGGGAGCTTGTTTGGCGGCTCGAAACGCATAAATCTTGCGTATTTACGTAAAACTAAGGCTTTTTGTTCTAATATTACGAGCTGGATCACCTACAGCCAGAGCGAAGCGCTAATGTTCGATTTCGATATAAAGCGAATTTGCATGCGATGGGGGCTTGTTCGTGGCTCGAAACGCATGAATCTTGCGAAATTACGTGAAACTAAGGCTTTTGATCTCATATTACGAGCTGGAACTCCTACAGCAGAAGCAAAACGCTAATGTTCGATTTCGAAATAAAGCGACTTTGCATTCGATGGGAGCTTGTTTGGCAGCTCGAATCGCACGAATGTTGCGTATTTGCATAAAACTAAGGCTTTTTCATCTAATATTACGAGCTGGAACACCTACAGCCGAAGCAAAACTCTAATGTTCGATTTCGATATAAAGCGAATTTGCATTCGATAGGAGCTTGTTTGGCAGCTAGAAATGCAAAAATCTTGCGTATTTACCTAAAACTAAGGCTTTTTGATCTCATATTACGAGCTGGAACACCTACAGCAGAAGCAAAACGCTAATGTTCGATTTCGAAATAAAGCGACTTCGCATTCGATGGGAGCTTTTTTGGCGGCTCGAAACGCATAAATCTCGCGTATTTACGTACAACTAAGGCTTTTCTATCTCTTATTACGAGCCGGAACGCCTGGAGCCAACGCAAAACGCAAGTGTTCGATTTCGATATAAAGCGAATTTGCATTCGATGGGGGCTTGTCTGGCACCTCGAATCGCATGAATCTTGCGTATTCACGTAAAAGTAAGGCTTTTTGATCTAATGTTACGAGCTGGAACACCGACAGCCAAAGCAAAAGGCTAATGTTTGATTCCGATATAAAGCGAATTTGCATTCGATGGGAGCTTGTTTGGCAGCTCGAAACGCAGGAATCTTGCGTCATTACGTGAAACTAAGGCTTTTGATCTCATATTACGAGTTGGAACAACTACAGCCGAAGCAAAACGCTAATGTTCGATTTCGAAATAAAGCGACTTTGCATTCGATGGGAGCTTGTTTGGCAGCTCGAATCGCACGAATCTTGCGTATTTACGTAAAACTAAGGCTATTTGATCTAATATTACGAGCTGGAACACCTACAGCCGAAGCAAAACTCTAATGTTCGATTTCGATATAAAGCGACTTTGCATTCGATGGCGGCTGGTTTGGCGGCTCGAAACGCATGAATCTTGCGTATTTGCATAAAACTAAGGCTTTTTCATCTCATATTACGAGCTGGATCCCCTACAGCCAAAGCAAAACGCTAATGTTCTATTTCGATATAAAGCGACTTTGCATTCGATGGGGGCTTGTTTGGTGGCTCAAAACGCATGAATCTTGCGTAATTACGTAAAACTAAGGATTTTTGATCTCATATTACGCTGGATCACCTACAGCCAGAGCGAAGCGCTTGTGTTCGATTTCGATATAAAGCGAATTTGCATTCGATGAGGGCTTGTTTGGCAGATTGAAACGCATGAATCTTGCGTATCTACATAAAACTAAGGCTTTTTGATCTAATATTACGAGCTGGAATAACTACAGCGGAAGCAAAACGCTAATGTTCGATTTCGATATAAAGCGACTTTGCATTCGATGGGAGCTTGTTTGGCGGCTCGAAACGCATAAATCTCGCGTTTTTTCGTAAAACTAAGGCTTTTCTATTTCATATTACGAGCTGGAATACCTACAGCCAAAGCAAAACACTAATGTTCGATTTCGATATAAAGCGAATTTGCATTCGATGGGGGCTCGTTTGGTGGCTCGAAACGCATGAATCTTGCGTAACTACATAAAACTAAGGCGTTTTGATCTAATATTACGAGCTGGAACACCTACAGCCGATCAAAACGCTAATGTTCGATTTCGATATAAAGCGAATTTGCATTCGATGGGCTCTTGTTTGGCTGTTCGAAACGCATGAATCTTGCGTATCTACGTAAAACTAAGGCTTTTTGATCTCATATTACGAGCTGGAACACCTACAGCAAAAGCAAAACGCTAATGTTCGATTTCGAAATAAAGCGACTTTGCATTCGATGGGGGCTCGTTTGGTGGCTCGAAACGCATGAATCTTGCGTAACTACATAAAACTAAGGCGTTTTGATCTAATATTACGAGCTGGAACACCTACAGCCGAAGCAAAATGCTAATGTTCAATTTCGATATAAAGCGACTTTGCATTCGATGGGGGCTTGTTTGGCGGCTCGAAACGCATGAATCTTGCGTATTTGCATAAAACTAAGGCTTTTTCATCTCATATTACGAGCTGGATCCCCTACAGCCAGAGCGAAGCGCTTATGTTCGATTTCGATATAAAGCGAATTTGCATTCGATGAGGGCTTGTTTGGCAGCTCGAAACGCATGAGTCTTGCGTATTTACATAAAACTAAGGATTTTTGGTCTCATAATACGAGCTGGAACACCTACAGCAGAAGCAAAACGCTAATGTTCGATTTCGATATAAAACGAATTTGCATTCGATGGGGGCTTGTTTGGCGGCTCGAAACGCATGAATCTTGCGTATTTACGTAAAACTAAGGCTTTTTGATCTCATAACACGAGCTGGAAGACCTACAGCTAAAGCAAACGCTAATGTTCGATTTCGATATAAAGCGACTTTGCATTCGATGGGAGCTTCTTTGGCGGCTCGAAACGCATAAATCTCGCGTTTTTTTCGTAAAACTAAGGCTTTTCTATTTCATATTACGAGCTGGAATACCTACAGCCAAAGCAAAACACTAATGTTCGATTTCGATATGAAGCGAAATTGCATTCGATGGGGGCTTGTTTGGCGGCTCGAAACGCATGAATCTTGCGTAACTACATAAAACTAAGGCGTTTTGATCTAATATTACGAGCTGGAACACCTACAGCCGATCAAAACGCTAATGTTCGATTTCGATATAAAGCGAATTTGCATTCGATGGGCTCTTGTTTGGCTGTTCGAAACGCATGAATCTTGCGTATCTACGTAAAACTAAGGCTTTTTGATCTCATATTACGAGCTGGAACACCTACAGCAAAAGCAAAACGCTAATGTTCGATTTCGAAATAAAGCGACTTTGCATTCGATGGGGGCTCGTTTGGTGGCTCGAAACGCATGAATCTTGCGTAACTACATAAAACTAAGGCGTTTTGATCTAATATTACGAGCTGGAACACCTACAGCCGAAGCAAAATGCTAATGTTCAATTTCGATATAAAGCGACTTTGCATTCGATGGGGGCTTGTTTGGCGGCTCGAAACGCATGAATCTTGCGTATTTGCATAAAACTAAGGCTTTTTCATCTCATATTACGAGCTGGATCCCCTACAGCCAGAGCGAAGCGCTTATGTTCGATTTCGATATAAAGCGAATTTGCATTCGATGAGGGCTTGTTTGGCAGCTCGAAACGCATGAGTCTTGCGTATTTACATAAAACTAAGGATTTTTGGTCTCATAATACGAGCTGGAACACCTACAGCAGAAGCAAAACGCTAATGTTCGATTTCGATATAAAACGAATTTGCATTCGATGGGGGCTTGTTTGGCGGCTCGAAACGCATGAATCTTGCGTATTTACGTAAAACTAAGGCTTTTTGATCTCATAACACGAGCTGGAAGACCTACAGCTAAAGCAAACGCTAATGTTCGATTTCGATATAAAGCGACTTTGCATTCGATGGGAGCTTCTTTGGCGGCTCGAAACGCATAAATCTCGCGTTTTTTTCGTAAAACTAAGGCTTTTCTATTTCATATTACGAGCTGGAATACCTACAGCCAAAGCAAAACACTAATGTTCGATTTCGATATGAAGCGAAATTGCATTCGATGGGGGCTTGTTTGGCGGCTCGAAACGCATGAATCTTGCGTAACTACATAAAACTAAGGCGTTTTGATCTAATATTACGAGCTGGAACACCTACAGCCGATCAAAACGCTAATGTTCGATTTCGATATAAAGCGAATTTGCATTCGATGGGCTCTTGTCTGGCTGTTCGAAACGCACGAACCTTGCGTATCTACGTAAAACTAAGGCTTTTTGATCTCATATTACGAGCTGGAACTCCTACAGCAGAAGCAAAACGCTAATGTTCGATTTCGAAATAAAGCGACTTTGCATTCGATGGTAGCTTGTTTGGCGGCTCGAATCGCACGAATCTTCCGTATTTACGTAAAACTAAGGCTTTTTGATCTAATATTACGAGCTGGATCACCAACAGCCAGAGCGAAGCGCTAATGTTCGATTTCGATATAAAGCGAATGTGCATGCGATGGAGGCTTGTTTGGCAGCTTGAAACGCATGAATCTTGCGTAATTACGTAAAACTAAGGCTTTTTAATCTCATATTACGAGCTGGAACTCCTACAGCAGAAGCAAAACGCTAACGTTGGATTTCGATATAAAGCGACTTTGCATTCGATGGGGGCTTGTTTGGCGGCTCTAAACGCATGAATCTTGCGTATTTGCATAAAACTAAGGCTTTTTGATCTAATATTACGAGCTGGATCACCTACAGCCAGAGCGAAGGGCTAATGTTCGATTTCGATATAAAACGAATTTGCATTCGATGAGGGCTTGTTTGGCAGATTGAAACGAATGAATCTTGCGCAGCTACGTAAAACTAAGGCTTTTTAATCTCATATTACGAGCTGGAATAACTACAGCGGAAGCAAAACGCTAATGTTCGATTTCGATATAAAGCGACTTTGCATTCGATGGGAGCTTGTTTGGCGGCTCGAAACGCATAAATCTCGCGTTTTTTCGTAAAACTAAGGCTTTTCTATTTCATATTACGAGCTGGAATACCTACAGCCAAAGCAAAACACTAATGTTCGATTTCGATATAAAGCGAATTTGCATTCGATAGGAGCTTGTTTGGCAGCTAGAAATGCAAAAATCTTGCGTAACTACATAAAACTAAGGCGTTTTGATCTAATATTACGAGCTGGAACACCTACAGCCGATCAAAACGCTAATGTTCGATTTCGATATAAAGCGAATTTGCATTCGATGGGCTCTTGTTTGGCTGTTCGAAACGCATGAATCTTGCGTATCTACGTAAAACTAAGGCTTTTTGATCTCATATTACGAGCTGGAACACCTACAGCAAAAGCAAAAGGCTAATGTTTGATTTCGATATAAAGCGAATTTGCATTCGATAGGAGCTTGTTTGGCAGCTAGAAATGCAAAAATCTTGCGTATTTACCTAAAACTAAGGCTTTTTGATCTCATATTACGAGCTGGAACACCTACAGCAGAAGCAAAACGCTAATGTTCGATTTCGAAATAAAGCGACTTAGCATTCGATGGGAGCTTGTTTGGCGGCTCGAATCGCATAAATCTCGCGTATTTACGTACAACTAAGGCTTTTCTATCTCTTATTACGAGCCGGAACGCCTGGAGCCAACCCAAAACGCAAGTGTTCGATTTCGATATAAAGCGACTTTGCATTCGATGGGGGCTTGTCTTGCACCTCGAATCGCATGAATCTTGCGTATTCACGTAAAAGTAAGGCTTTTTGATCTAATGTTACGAGCTGGAACACCTACAGCCAAAGCAAAAGGCTAATGTTCGATTTCGAAATAAAGCGACTTTGCATTCGATGGGGGCTCGTTTGGTGGCTCGAAACGCATGAATCTTGCGTAACTACATAAAACTAAGGCGTTTTGATCTAATATTACGAGCTGGAACACCTACAGCCGAAGCAAAATGCTAATGTTCAATTTCGATATAAAGCGACTTTGCATTCGATGGGGGCTTGTTTGGCGGCTCGAAACGCATGAATCTTGCTTATTTACGTAAAACTAATGCTTTTTGATCTCATATTACGAGCTGGAACACCTACAGCCGAAGCAAAACGCTAATGTTCGATTTCGAAATAAAGCGACTTTGCATTCGATGGGAGCTTGTTTGGCAGCTCGAAACGCACGAATCTTGCGTATTTACGTAAAACTAAGGCTATTTGATCTAATATTACGAGCTGGATCACCTACAGCCAGAGCAAAACGCTAATGTTCGATTTCGAAAGAAAGCGACTTTGCATTCGATGGGGGCTTGTTTGGTGGCTCGAAACGCATGAATCTTGCGTAATTACGTAAAACTAAGGCTTTTTGATCTAATATTACGAGCTGGATCACCTACAGCCAGAGCGAAGCGCTAATGTTCGATTTCGATATAAAGCGAATTTGCATGCGATGGGGGCTTGTTGGCGGCTCGAAACGCATAAATCTCGCGTATTTACGTACAACTAAGGCTTTTCTATTTCATATTACGAGCTGGAATACCTACAACCGATGCAAAACGCTAATGTTCGATTTCGATATAAAGTGAATTTGCATTCGATGGGGGCTTGTCTGGCACCTCGAATCGCATGAATCTTGCGTAATTACGTAAAACTAAGGATTTTTGATCTCATATTACGAGCTGGAACTCCTACAGCAGAAGCAAAACGCTAATGTTCGATTTCGAAATAAAGCGACTTTGCATTCGATGGGAGCTTGTTTGGCAGCTCGAATCGCATGAATCTTGCGTATTCACGTAAAAGTAAGGCTTTTTGATCTAATGTTACGAGCTGGAACACCTACAGCCAAAGCAAAAGGCTAATGTTCGATTTCGAAATAAAGCGACTTTGCATTCGATGGGGGCTCGTTTGGTGGCTCGAAACGCATGAATCTTGCGTAACTACATAAAACTAAGGCGTTTTGATCTAATATTACGAGCTGGAACACCTACAGCCGAAGCAAAATGCTAATGTTCAATTTCGATATAAAGCGACTTTGCATTCGATGGGGGCTTGTTTGGCGGCTCGAAACGCATGAATCTTGCTTATTTACGTAAAACTAATGCTTTTTGATCTCATATTACGAGCTGGAACACCTACAGCCGAAGCAAAACGCTAATGTTCGATTTCGAAATAAAGCGACTTTGCATTCGATGGGAGCTTGTTTGGCAGCTCGAAACGCACGAATCTTGCGTATTTACGTAAAACTAAGGCTATTTGATCTAATATTACGAGCTGGATCACCTACAGCCAGAGCAAAACGCTAATGTTCGATTTCGAAAGAAAGCGACTTTGCATTCGATGGGGGCTTGTTTGGTGGCTCGAAACGCATGAATCTTGCGTAATTACGTAAAACTAAGGCTTTTTGATCTAATATTACGAGCTGGATCACCTACAGCCAGAGCGAAGCGCTAATGTTCGATTTCGATATAAAGCGAATTTGCATGCGATGGGGGCTTGTTGGCGGCTCGAAACGCATAAATCTCGCGTATTTACGTACAACTAAGGCTTTTCTATTTCGTATTACGAGCTGGAATACCTACAACCGATGCAAAACGCTAATGTTCGATTTCGATATAAAGTGAATTTGCATTCGATGGGGGCTTGTCTGGCACCTCGAATCGCATGAATCTTGCGTAATTACGTAAAACTAAGGATTTTTGATCTCCTATTACGAGCTGGAACTCCTACAGCAGAAGCAAAAGGCTAATGTTCGATTTCGATATAAAGCGACTTTGAATTCGATGGGAGCTTGTTTGGCGGCTCGAAACGCATAAATATTGCGTATTTACGTAAAACTAAGGCTTTTTGATCTAATATTACGAGCTGGATCACCTACAGCCAGAGCGAAGCGCTAATGTTCGATTTCGATATAAAGCGACTTTGCATTCGATGGCGGCTGGTTTGGCGGCTCGAAACGCATGAATCTTGCGTATTTGCATAAAACTAAGGCTTTTTCATCTCATATTACGAGCTGGATCACCTACAGCCAAAGCAAAAGGCTAATGTTTGATTTCGATATAAAGCGAATTTGCATTCGATGGGGGCTTGTTTGGTGGCTCAAAACGCATGAATCTTGCGTAATTACGTAAAACTAAGGATTTTTGATCTCATATTACGCTGGATCACCTACAGCCAGAGCGAAGCGCTTGTGTTCGATTTCGATATAAAGCGAATTTGCATTCGATGAGGGCTTGTTTGGCAGCTCGAAACGCATGAATCTTGCGTATGAATATAAAACTAAGGCTTTTTCAACTCATGTTACGAGCTGGAACACCTACAGCTGAAGCAAAACGCTAATGTTCGATTTCGATATAAAGCGACTTTGCATTCGATGGGAGCTTGTTTGGCGGCTCGAAACGCATGAATCTTGCTTATGAATATAAAACTAAGGCTTTTTCAACTCATATTACGAGCTGGAACACCTACAGCTGAAGCAAAACGCTAATGTTCGATTTCGAAATAAAGCGACTTTGCATTCGATGGGAGCTTGTTTGGCGGCTCGAAACGCATGAATCTTGCGTATGAATATAAAACTAAGGCTTTTTCAACTCATGTTACGAGCTGGAAGACCTACAGCTAAAGCAAACGCTAATGTTCGATTTCGATATAAAGCGACTTTGCATTCGATGGGAGCTTCTTTGGCGGCTCGAAACGCATAAATCTCGCGTTTTTTCGTAAAACTAAGGCTTTTCTATTTCATATTACGAGCTGGAATACCTACAGCCAAAGCAAAACACTAATGTTCGATTTCGATATGAAGCGAAATTGCATTCGATGGGGGCTTGTTTGGCGGCTCGAAACGCATGAATCTTGCGTAACTACATAAAACTAAGGCGTTTTGATCTAATATTACGAGCTGGAACACCTACAGCCGATCAAAACGCTAATGTTCGATTTCGATATAAAGCGAATTTGCATTCGATGGGCTCTTGTCTGGCTGTTCGAAACGCATGAACCTTGCGTATCTACGTAAAACTAAGGCTTTTTGATCTCATATTACGAGCTGGAACTCCTACAGCAGAAGCAAAACGCTAATGTTCGATTTCGATATAAAGCGACTTTGCATTCGATGGGAGCTTGTTTGGCGGCTCGAAACGCATAAATCTCGCGTTTTTTCGTAAAACTAAGGCTTTTCTATTTCATATTACGAGCTGGAATACCTACAGCCAAAGCAAAACACTAATGTTCGATTTCGATATAAAGCGAATTTGCATTCGATGGGGGCTCGTTTGGTGGCTCGAAACGCATGAATCTTGCGTAACTACATAAAACTAAGGCGTTTTGATCTAATATTACGAGCTGGAACACCTACAGCCGATCAAAACGCTAATGTTCGATTTCGATATAAAGCGAATTTGCATTCGATGGGCTCTTGTTTGGCTGTTCGAAACGCATAAATCTTGCGTATTTACGTAAAACTAAGGCTTTTTGATCTAATATTACGAGCTGGATCACCTACAGCCAGAGCGAAGCGCTAATGTTCGATTTCGATATAAAGCGAATTTGCATGCGATGGGGGCTTGTTCGTGGCTCGAAACGCATGAATCTTGCGAAATTACGTGAAACTAAGGCTTTTGATCTCATATTACGAGCTGGAACTCCTACAGCAGAAGCAAAACGCTAATGTTCGATTTCGAAATAAAGCGACTTTGCATTCGATGGGAGCTTGTTTGGCAGCTCGAATCGCACGAATCTTGCGTATTTGCATAAAACTAAGGCTTTTTCATCTAATATTACGAGCTGGAACACCTACAGCCGAAGCAAAACTCTAATGTTCGATTTCGATATAAAGCGAATTTGCATTCGATAGGAGCTTGTTTGGCAGCTAGAAATGCAAAAATCTTGCGTATTTACCTAAAACTAAGGCTTTTTGATCTCATATTACGAGCTGGAACACCTACAGCAGAAGCAAAACGCTAATGTTCGATTTCGAAATAAAGCGACTTTGCATTCGATGGGAGCTTGTTTGGCGGCTCGAAACGCATAAATCTCGCGTATTTACGTACAACTAAGGCTTTTCTATCTCTTATTACGAGCCGGAACGCCTGGAGCCAACGCAAAACGCAAGTGTTCGATTTCGATATAAAGCGAATTTGCATTCGATGGGGGCTTGTCTGGCACCTCGAATCGCATGAATCTTGCGTATTCACGTAAAAGTAAGGCTTTTTGATCTAATGTTACGAGCTGGAACACCTACAGCAAAAGCAAAACGCTAATGTTCGATTTCGATATAAAGCGACTTTGCGTTCGATGGGGGCTTGTTTGGCGGCTTGAAACGCATGAATCTTGCGTAATTACGTAAAACTAAGGCTTTTTGATCTCATTTTACGAGCTAGAACTCCTACAGCAGAAGCAAAACGCGAATGTTCGATTTCGATATAAAGCGAATTTGCATTCGATGGGGGCTTGTTTGGTGGCTCGAAACGCATGAATCTTGCGTAATTACGTAAAACTAAGGCTTTTTGATCTCATATTACGAGCTGGAACTCCTACAGCAGAAGCAAAACGCTAATGTTCGATTTCGAAATAAAGCGACTTTGCATTCGATGGGGGCTTGTTTGGTGGCTCGAAACGCATGAATCTTGCGTAATTACGTAAAACTAAGGCTTTTTGATCTCATATTACGAGCAGGAACACCTACAGCCGAAGCAAAATGCTAATGTTCGATTTCGATATAAAGCGAATTTGCATTCGATGGGGGCTTGTTTGGCGGCTCGAAACGCCTGAATCTTGCGTATTTGCATAAAACTAAGGCTTTTTGATCTCATAACACGAGCTGAAAGACCTACAGCTAAAGCAAAACGCTAATGTTCGATTTCGATATAAAGCGACTTTGCATTCGATGGGGGCTTGTTTGGCGGCTCGAAACGCATAAATCTTGCGTATTTACGTAAAACTAAGGCTTTTTGATCTAATATTACGAGCTGGATCACCTACAGCCAGAGCGAAGCGCTAATGTTCGATTTCGATATAAAGCGACTTTGAATTCGATGGGAGCTTGTTTGGCGGCTCGAAACGCATAAATCTTGCGTATTTACGTAAAACTAAGGCTTTTTGTTCTAATATTACGAGCTGGATCACCTACAGCCAGAGCGAAGCGCTAATGTTCGATTTCGATATAAAGCGATTTTGCATGCGATGGGGGCTTGTTCGTGGCTCGAAACGCATGAATCTTGCGAAATTACGTGAAACTAAGGCTTTTGATCTCATATTACGAGCTGGAACTCCTACAGCAGAAGCAAAACGCTAATGTTCGATTTCGAAATAAAGCGACTTTGCATTCGATGGGAGCTTGTTTGGCAGCTCGAATCGCACGAATCTTGCGTATTTGCATAAAACTAAGGCTTTTTCATCTAATATTACGAGCTGGAACACCTACAGCCGAAGCAAAACTCTAATGTTCGATTTCGATATAAAGCGAATTTGCATTCGATAGGAGCTTGTTTGGCAGCTAGAAATGCAAAAATCTTGCGTATTTACCTAAAACTAAGGCTTTTTGATCTCATATTACGAGCTGGAACACCTACAGCAGAAGCAAAACGCTAATGTTCGATTTCGAAATAAAGCGACTTCGCATTCGATGGGAGCTTTTTTGGCGGCTCGAAACGCATAAATCTCGCGTATTTACGTACAACTAAGGCTTTTCTATCTCTTATTACGAGCCGGAACGCCTGGAGCCAACGCAAAACGCAAGTGTTCGATTTCGATATAAAGCGAATTTGCATTCGATGGGGGCTTGTCTGGCACCTCGAATCGCATGAATCTTGCGTATTCACGTAAAAGTAAGGCTTTTTGATCTAATGTTACGAGCTGGAACACCGACAGCCAAAGCAAAAGGCTAATGTTTGATTCCGATATAAAGCGAATTTGCATTCGATGGGAGCTTGTTTGGCAGCTCGAAACGCAGGAATCTTGCGTCATTACGTGAAACTAAGGCTTTTGATCTCATATTACGAGTTGGAACAACTACAGCCGAAGCAAAACGCTAATGTTCGATTTCGAAATAAAGCGACTTTGCATTCGATGGGAGCTTGTTTGGCAGCTCGAATCGCACGAATCTTGCGTATTTACGTAAAACTAAGGCTATTTGATCTAATATTACGAGCTGGAACACCTACAGCCGAAGCAAAACTCTAATGTTCGATTTCGATATAAAGCGACTTTGCATTCGATGGCGGCTGGTTTGGCGGCTCGAAACGCATGAATCTTGCGTATTTGCATAAAACTAAGGCTTTTTCATCTCATATTACGAGCTGGATCCCCTACAGCCAAAGCAAAACGCTAATGTTCTATTTCGATATAAAGCGACTTTGCATTCGATGGGGGCTTGTTTGGTGGCTCAAAACGCATGAATCTTGCGTAATTACGTAAAACTAAGGATTTTTGATCTCATATTACGCTGGATCACCTACAGCCAGAGCGAAGCGCTTGTGTTCGATTTCGATATAAAGCGAATTTGCATTCGATGAGGGCTTGTTTGGCAGATTGAAACGCATGAATCTTGCGTATCTACATAAAACTAAGGCTTTTTGATCTAATATTACGAGCTGGAATAACTACAGCGGAAGCAAAACGCTAATGTTCGATTTCGATATAAAGCGACTTTGCATTCGATGGGAGCTTGTTTGGCGGCTCGAAACGCATAAATCTCGCGTTTTTTCGTAAAACTAAGGCTTTTCTATTTCATATTACGAGCTGGAATACCTACAGCCAAAGCAAAACACTAATGTTCGATTTCGATATAAAGCGAATTTGCATTCGATGGGGGCTCGTTTGGTGGCTCGAAACGCATGAATCTTGCGTAACTACATAAAACTAAGGCGTTTTGATCTAATATTACGAGCTGGAACACCTACAGCCGATCAAAACGCTAATGTTCGATTTCGATATAAAGCGAATTTGCATTCGATGGGCTCTTGTTTGGCTGTTCGAAACGCATGAATCTTGCGTATCTACGTAAAACTAAGGCTTTTTGATCTCATATTACGAGCTGGAACACCTACAGCAAAAGCAAAACGCTAATGTTCGATTTCGAAATAAAGCGACTTTGCATTCGATGGGGGCTCGTTTGGTGGCTCGAAACGCATGAATCTTGCGTAACTACATAAAACTAAGGCGTTTTGATCTAATATTACGAGCTGGAACACCTACAGCCGAAGCAAAATGCTAATGTTCAATTTCGATATAAAGCGACTTTGCATTCGATGGGGGCTTGTTTGGCGGCTCGAAACGCATGAATCTTGCGTATTTGCATAAAACTAAGGCTTTTTCATCTCATATTACGAGCTGGATCCCCTACAGCCAGAGCGAAGCGCTTATGTTCGATTTCGATATAAAGCGAATTTGCATTCGATGAGGGCTTGTTTGGCAGCTCGAAACGCATGAGTCTTGCGTATTTACATAAAACTAAGGATTTTTGGTCTCATAATACGAGCTGGAACACCTACAGCAGAAGCAAAACGCTAATGTTCGATTTCGATATAAAACGAATTTGCATTCGATGGGGGCTTGTTTGGCGGCTCGAAACGCATGAATCTTGCGTATTTACGTAAAACTAAGGCTTTTTGATCTCATAACACGAGCTGGAAGACCTACAGCTAAAGCAAACGCTAATGTTCGATTTCGATATAAAGCGACTTTGCATTCGATGGGAGCTTCTTTGGCGGCTCGAAACGCATAAATCTCGCGTTTTTTTCGTAAAACTAAGGCTTTTCTATTTCATATTACGAGCTGGAATACCTACAGCCAAAGCAAAACACTAATGTTCGATTTCGATATGAAGCGAAATTGCATTCGATGGGGGCTTGTTTGGCGGCTCGAAACGCATGAATCTTGCGTAACTACATAAAACTAAGGCGTTTTGATCTAATATTACGAGCTGGAACACCTACAGCCGATCAAAACGCTAATGTTCGATTTCGATATAAAGCGAATTTGCATTCGATGGGCTCTTGTCTGGCTGTTCGAAACGCACGAACCTTGCGTATCTACGTAAAACTAAGGCTTTTTGATCTCATATTACGAGCTGGAACTCCTACAGCAGAAGCAAAACGCTAATGTTCGATTTCGAAATAAAGCGACTTTGCATTCGATGGTAGCTTGTTTGGCGGCTCGAATCGCACGAATCTTCCGTATTTACGTAAAACTAAGGCTTTTTGATCTAATATTACGAGCTGGATCACCAACAGCCAGAGCGAAGCGCTAATGTTCGATTTCGATATAAAGCGAATGTGCATGCGATGGAGGCTTGTTTGGCAGCTTGAAACGCATGAATCTTGCGTAATTACGTAAAACTAAGGCTTTTTAATCTCATATTACGAGCTGGAACTCCTACAGCAGAAGCAAAACGCTAACGTTGGATTTCGATATAAAGCGACTTTGCATTCGATGGGGGCTTGTTTGGCGGCTCTAAACGCATGAATCTTGCGTATTTGCATAAAACTAAGGCTTTTTGATCTAATATTACGAGCTGGATCACCTACAGCCAGAGCGAAGGGCTAATGTTCGATTTCGATATAAAACGAATTTGCATTCGATGAGGGCTTGTTTGGCAGATTGAAACGAATGAATCTTGCGCAGCTACGTAAAACTAAGGCTTTTTAATCTCATATTACGAGCTGGAATAACTACAGCGGAAGCAAAACGCTAATGTTCGATTTCGATATAAAGCGACTTTGCATTCGATGGGAGCTTGTTTGGCGGCTCGAAACGCATAAATCTCGCGTTTTTTCGTAAAACTAAGGCTTTTCTATTTCATATTACGAGCTGGAATACCTACAGCCAAAGCAAAACACTAATGTTCGATTTCGATATAAAGCGAATTTGCATTCGATAGGAGCTTGTTTGGCAGCTAGAAATGCAAAAATCTTGCGTAACTACATAAAACTAAGGCGTTTTGATCTAATATTACGAGCTGGAACACCTACAGCCGATCAAAACGCTAATGTTCGATTTCGATATAAAGCGAATTTGCATTCGATGGGCTCTTGTTTGGCTGTTCGAAACGCATGAATCTTGCGTATCTACGTAAAACTAAGGCTTTTTGATCTCATATTACGAGCTGGAACACCTACAGCAAAAGCAAAAGGCTAATGTTTGATTTCGATATAAAGCGAATTTGCATTCGATAGGAGCTTGTTTGGCAGCTAGAAATGCAAAAATCTTGCGTATTTACCTAAAACTAAGGCTTTTTGATCTCATATTACGAGCTGGAACACCTACAGCAGAAGCAAAACGCTAATGTTCGATTTCGAAATAAAGCGACTTAGCATTCGATGGGAGCTTGTTTGGCGGCTCGAATCGCATAAATCTCGCGTATTTACGTACAACTAAGGCTTTTCTATCTCTTATTACGAGCCGGAACGCCTGGAGCCAACCCAAAACGCAAGTGTTCGATTTCGATATAAAGCGACTTTGCATTCGATGGGGGCTTGTCTTGCACCTCGAATCGCATGAATCTTGCGTATTCACGTAAAAGTAAGGCTTTTTGATCTAATGTTACGAGCTGGAACACCTACAGCCAAAGCAAAAGGCTAATGTTCGATTTCGAAATAAAGCGACTTTGCATTCGATGGGGGCTCGTTTGGTGGCTCGAAACGCATGAATCTTGCGTAACTACATAAAACTAAGGCGTTTTGATCTAATATTACGAGCTGGAACACCTACAGCCGAAGCAAAATGCTAATGTTCAATTTCGATATAAAGCGACTTTGCATTCGATGGGGGCTTGTTTGGCGGCTCGAAACGCATGAATCTTGCTTATTTACGTAAAACTAAGGCGTTTTGATCTAATATTACGAGCTGGAACACCTACAGCCGAAGCAAAATGCTAATGTTCAATTTCGATATAAAGCGACTTTGCATTCGATGGGGGCTTGTTTGGCGGCTCGAAACGCATGAATCTTGCTTATTTACGTAAAACTAATGCTTTTTGATCTCATATTACGAGCTGGAACACCTACAGCCGAAGCAAAACGCTAATGTTCGATTTCGAAATAAAGCGACTTTGCATTCGATGGGAGCTTGTTTGGCAGCTCGAAACGCACGAATCTTGCGTATTTACGTAAAACTAAGGCTATTTGATCTAATATTACGAGCTGGATCACCTACAGCCAGAGCAAAACGCTAATGTTCGATTTCGAAAGAAAGCGACTTTGCATTCGATGGGGGCTTGTTTGGTGGCTCGAAACGCATGAATCTTGCGTAATTACGTAAAACTAAGGCTTTTTGATCTAATATTACGAGCTGGATCACCTACAGCCAGAGCGAAGCGCTAATGTTCGATTTCGATATAAAGCGAATTTGCATGCGATGGGGGCTTGTTGGCGGCTCGAAACGCATAAATCTCGCGTATTTACGTACAACTAAGGCTTTTCTATTTCATATTACGAGCTGGAATACCTACAACCGATGCAAAACGCTAATGTTCGATTTCGATATAAAGTGAATTTGCATTCGATGGGGGCTTGTCTGGCACCTCGAATCGCATGAATCTTGCGTAATTACGTAAAACTAAGGATTTTTGATCTCATATTACGAGCTGGAACTCCTACAGCAGAAGCAAAACGCTAATGTTCGATTTCGAAATAAAGCGACTTTGCATTCGATGGGAGCTTGTTTGGCAGCTCGAATCGCATGAATCTTGCGTATTCACGTAAAAGTAAGGCTTTTTGATCTAATGTTACGAGCTGGAACACCTACAGCCAAAGCAAAAGGCTAATGTTCGATTTCGAAATAAAGCGACTTTGCATTCGATGGGGGCTCGTTTGGTGGCTCGAAACGCATGAATCTTGCGTAACTACATAAAACTAAGGCGTTTTGATCTAATATTACGAGCTGGAACACCTACAGCCGAAGCAAAATGCTAATGTTCAATTTCGATATAAAGCGACTTTGCATTCGATGGGGGCTTGTTTGGCGGCTCGAAACGCATGAATCTTGCTTATTTACGTAAAACTAATGCTTTTTGATCTCATATTACGAGCTGGAACACCTACAGCCGAAGCAAAACGCTAATGTTCGATTTCGAAATAAAGCGACTTTGCATTCGATGGGAGCTTGTTTGGCAGCTCGAAACGCACGAATCTTGCGTATTTACGTAAAACTAAGGCTATTTGATCTAATATTACGAGCTGGATCACCTACAGCCAGAGCAAAACGCTAATGTTCGATTTCGAAAGAAAGCGACTTTGCATTCGATGGGGGCTTGTTTGGTGGCTCGAAACGCATGAATCTTGCGTAATTACGTAAAACTAAGGCTTTTTGATCTAATATTACGAGCTGGATCACCTACAGCCAGAGCGAAGCGCTAATGTTCGATTTCGATATAAAGCGAATTTGCATGCGATGGGGGCTTGTTGGCGGCTCGAAACGCATAAATCTCGCGTATTTACGTACAACTAAGGCTTTTCTATTTCGTATTACGAGCTGGAATACCTACAACCGATGCAAAACGCTAATGTTCGATTTCGATATAAAGTGAATTTGCATTCGATGGGGGCTTGTCTGGCACCTCGAATCGCATGAATCTTGCGTAATTACGTAAAACTAAGGATTTTTGATCTCATATTACGAGCTGGAACTCCTACAGCAGAAGCAAAAGGCTAATGTTCGATTTCGATATAAAGCGACTTTGAATTCGATGGGAGCTTGTTTGGCGGCTCGAAACGCATAAATCTTGCGTATTTACGTAAAACTAAGGCTTTTTGATCTAATATTACGAGCTGGATCACCTACAGCCAGAGCGAAGCGCTAATGTTCGATTTCGATATAAAGCGACTTTGCATTCGATGGCGGCTGGTTTGGCGGCTCGAAACGCATGAATCTTGCGTATTTGCATAAAACTAAGGCTTTTTCATCTCATATTACGAGCTGGATCACCTACAGCCAAAGCAAAAGGCTAATGTTTGATTTCGATATAAAGCGAATTTGCATTCGATGGGGGCTTGTTTGGTGGCTCAAAACGCATGAATCTTGCGTAATTACGTAAAACTAAGGATTTTTGATCTCATATTACGCTGGATCACCTACAGCCAGAGCGAAGCGCTTGTGTTCGATTTCGATATAAAGCGAATTTGCATTCGATGAGGGCTTGTTTGGCAGCTCGAAACGCATGAATCTTGCGTATGAATATAAAACTAAGGCTTTTTCAACTCATGTTACGAGCTGGAACACCTACAGCTGAAGCAAAACGCTAATGTTCGATTTCGATATAAAGCGACTTTGCATTCGATGGGAGCTTGTTTGGCGGCTCGAAACGCATGAATCTTGCTTATGAATATAAAACTAAGGCTTTTTCAACTCATATTACGAGCTGGAACACCTACAGCTGAAGCAAAACGCTAATGTTCGATTTCGAAATAAAGCGACTTTGCATTCGATGGGAGCTTGTTTGGCGGCTCGAAACGCATGAATCTTGCGTATGAATATAAAACTAAGGCTTTTTCAACTCATGTTACGAGCTGGAAGACCTACAGCTAAAGCAAACGCTAATGTTCGATTTCGATATAAAGCGACTTTGCATTCGATGGGAGCTTCTTTGGCGGCTCGAAACGCATAAATCTCGCGTTTTTTCGTAAAACTAAGGCTTTTCTATTTCATATTACGAGCTGGAATACCTACAGCCAAAGCAAAACACTAATGTTCGATTTCGATATGAAGCGAAATTGCATTCGATGGGGGCTTGTTTGGCGGCTCGAAACGCATGAATCTTGCGTAACTACATAAAACTAAGGCGTTTTGATCTAATATTACGAGCTGGAACACCTACAGCCGATCAAAACGCTAATGTTCGATTTCGATATAAAGCGAATTTGCATTCGATGGGCTCTTGTCTGGCTGTTCGAAACGCATGAACCTTGCGTATCTACGTAAAACTAAGGCTTTTTGATCTCATATTACGAGCTGGAACTCCTACAGCAGAAGCAAAACGCTAATGTTCGATTTCGATATAAAGCGACTTTGCATTCGATGGGAGCTTGTTTGGCGGCTCGAAACGCATAAATCTCGCGTTTTTTCGTAAAACTAAGGCTTTTCTATTTCATATTACGAGCTGGAATACCTACAGCCAAAGCAAAACACTAATGTTCGATTTCGATATAAAGCGAATTTGCATTCGATGGGGGCTCGTTTGGTGGCTCGAAACGCATGAATCTTGCGTAACTACATAAAACTAAGGCGTTTTGATCTAATATTACGAGCTGGAACACCTACAGCCGATCAAAACGCTAATGTTCGATTTCGATATAAAGCGAATTTGCATTCGATGGGCTCTTGTTTGGCTGTTCGAAACGCATAAATCTTGCGTATTTACGTAAAACTAAGGCTTTTTGATCTAATATTACGAGCTGGATCACCTACAGCCAGAGCGAAGCGCTAATGTTCGATTTCGATATAAAGCGAATTTGCATGCGATGGGGGCTTGTTCGTGGCTCGAAACGCATGAATCTTGCGAAATTACGTGAAACTAAGGCTTTTGATCTCATATTACGAGCTGGAACTCCTACAGCAGAAGCAAAACGCTAATGTTCGATTTCGAAATAAAGCGACTTTGCATTCGATGGGAGCTTGTTTGGCAGCTCGAATCGCACGAATCTTGCGTATTTGCATAAAACTAAGGCTTTTTCATCTAATATTACGAGCTGGAACACCTACAGCCGAAGCAAAACTCTAATGTTCGATTTCGATATAAAGCGAATTTGCATTCGATAGGAGCTTGTTTGGCAGCTAGAAATGCAAAAATCTTGCGTATTTACCTAAAACTAAGGCTTTTTGATCTCATATTACGAGCTGGAACACCTACAGCAGAAGCAAAACGCTAATGTTCGATTTCGAAATAAAGCGACTTTGCATTCGATGGGAGCTTGTTTGGCGGCTCGAAACGCATAAATCTCGCGTATTTACGTACAACTAAGGCTTTTCTATCTCTTATTACGAGCCGGAACGCCTGGAGCCAACGCAAAACGCAAGTGTTCGATTTCGATATAAAGCGAATTTGCATTCGATGGGGGCTTGTCTGGCACCTCGAATCGCATGAATCTTGCGTATTCACGTAAAAGTAAGGCTTTTTGATCTAATGTTACGAGCTGGAACACCTACAGCAAAAGCAAAACGCTAATGTTCGATTTCGATATAAAGCGACTTTGCGTTCGATGGGGGCTTGTTTGGCGGCTTGAAACGCATGAATCTTGCGTAATTACGTAAAACTAAGGCTTTTTGATCTCATTTTACGAGCTAGAACTCCTACAGCAGAAGCAAAACGCGAATGTTCGATTTCGATATAAAGCGAATTTGCATTCGATGGGGGCTTGTTTGGTGGCTCGAAACGCATGAATCTTGCGTAATTACGTAAAACTAAGGCTTTTTGATCTCATATTACGAGCTGGAACTCCTACAGCAGAAGCAAAACGCTAATGTTCGATTTCGAAATAAAGCGACTTTGCATTCGATGGGGGCTTGTTTGGTGGCTCGAAACGCATGAATCTTGCGTAATTACGTAAAACTAAGGCTTTTTGATCTCATATTACGAGCAGGAACACCTACAGCCGAAGCAAAATGCTAATGTTCGATTTCGATATAAAGCGAATTTGCATTCGATGGGGGCTTGTTTGGCGGCTCGAAACGCCTGAATCTTGCGTATTTGCATAAAACTAAGGCTTTTTGATCTCATAACACGAGCTGAAAGACCTACAGCTAAAGCAAAACGCTAATGTTCGATTTCGATATAAAGCGACTTTGCATTCGATGGGGGCTTGTTTGGCGGCTCGAAACGCATAAATCTTGCGTATTTACGTAAAACTAAGGCTTTTTGATCTAATATTACGAGCTGGATCACCTACAGCCAGAGCGAAGCGCTAATGTTCGATTTCGATATAAAGCGACTTTGAATTCGATGGGAGCTTGTTTGGCGGCTCGAAACGCATAAATCTTGCGTATTTACGTAAAACTAAGGCTTTTTGTTCTAATATTACGAGCTGGATCACCTACAGCCAGAGCGAAGCGCTAATGTTCGATTTCGATATAAAGCGAATTTGCATGCGATGGGGGCTTGTTCGTGGCTCGAAACGCATGAATCTTGCGAAATTACGTGAAACTAAGGCTTTTGATCTCATATTACGAGCTGGAACTCCTACAGCAGAAGCAAAACGCTAATGTTCGATTTCGAAATAAAGCGACTTTGCATTCGATGGGAGCTTGTTTGGCAGCTCGAATCGCACGAATCTTGCGTATTTGCATAAAACTAAGGCTTTTTCATCTAATATTACGAGCTGGAACACCTACAGCCGAAGCAAAACTCTAATGTTCGATTTCGATATAAAGCGAATTTGCATTCGATAGGAGCTTGTTTGGCAGCTAGAAATGCAAAAATCTTGCGTATTTACCTAAAACTAAGGCGTTTTGATCTAATATTACGAGCTGGAACACCTACAGCCGATCAAAACGCTAATGTTCGATTTCGATATAAAGCGAATTTGCATTCGATGGGAGCTTTTTTGGCGGCTCGAAACGCATGAATCTTGCGTATTTACGTACAACTAAGGCTTTTCTATCTCTTATTACGAGCTGGAACACCTACAGCAAAAGCAAAACGCTAATGTTCGATTTCGAAATAAAGCGACTTTGCATTCGATGGGGGCTCGTTTGGTGGCTCGAAACGCATGAATCTTGCGTAACTACATAAAACTAAGGCGTTTTGATCTAATATTACGAGCTGGAACACCTACAGCCGAAGCAAAATGCTAATGTTCAATTTCGATATAAAGCGACTTTGCATTCGATGGGGGCTTGTTTGGCGGCTCGAAACGCATGAATCTTGCGTATTTGCATAAAACTAAGGCTTTTTCATCTCATATTACGAGCTGGATCCCCTACAGCCAGAGCGAAGCGCTTATGTTCGATTTCGATATAAAGCGAATTTGCATTCGATGAGGGCTTGTTTGGCAGCTCGAAACGCATGAGTCTTGCGTATTTACATAAAACTAAGGATTTTTGGTCTCATAATACGAGCTGGAACACCTACAGCAGAAGCAAAACGCTAATGTTCGATTTCGATATAAAACGAATTTGCATTCGATGGGGGCTTGTTTGGCGGCTCGAAACGCATGAATCTTGCGTATTTACGTAAAACTAAGGCTTTTTGATCTCATAACACGAGCTGGAAGACCTACAGCTAAAGCAAACGCTAATGTTCGATTTCGATATAAAGCGACTTTGCATTCGATGGGAGCTTCTTTGGCGGCTCGAAACGCATAAATCTCGCGTTTTTTTCGTAAAACTAAGGCTTTTCTATTTCATATTACGAGCTGGAATACCTACAGCCAAAGCAAAACACTAATGTTCGATTTCGATATGAAGCGAAATTGCATTCGATGGGGGCTTGTTTGGCGGCTCGAAACGCATGAATCTTGCGTAACTACATAAAACTAAGGCGTTTTGATCTAATATTACGAGCTGGAACACCTACAGCCGATCAAAACGCTAATGTTCGATTTCGATATAAAGCGAATTTGCATTCGATGGGCTCTTGTCTGGCTGTTCGAAACGCACGAACCTTGCGTATCTACGTAAAACTAAGGCTTTTTGATCTCATATTACGAGCTGGAACTCCTACAGCAGAAGCAAAACGCTAATGTTCGATTTCGAAATAAAGCGACTTTGCATTCGATGGTAGCTTGTTTGGCGGCTCGAATCGCACGAATCTTCCGTATTTACGTAAAACTAAGGCTTTTTGATCTAATATTACGAGCTGGATCACCAACAGCCAGAGCGAAGCGCTAATGTTCGATTTCGATATAAAGCGAATGTGCATGCGATGGAGGCTTGTTTGGCAGCTTGAAACGCATGAATCTTGCGTAATTACGTAAAACTAAGGCTTTTTAATCTCATATTACGAGCTGGAACTCCTACAGCAGAAGCAAAACGCTAACGTTGGATTTCGATATAAAGCGACTTTGCATTCGATGGGGGCTTGTTTGGCGGCTCTAAACGCATGAATCTTGCGTATTTGCATAAAACTAAGGCTTTTTGATCTAATATTACGAGCTGGATCACCTACAGCCAGAGCGAAGGGCTAATGTTCGATTTCGATATAAAACGAATTTGCATTCGATGAGGGCTTGTTTGGCAGATTGAAACGAATGAATCTTGCGCAGCTACGTAAAACTAAGGCTTTTTAATCTCATATTACGAGCTGGAATAACTACAGCGGAAGCAAAACGCTAATGTTCGATTTCGATATAAAGCGACTTTGCATTCGATGGGAGCTTGTTTGGCGGCTCGAAACGCATAAATCTCGCGTTTTTTCGTAAAACTAAGGCTTTTCTATTTCATATTACGAGCTGGAATACCTACAGCCAAAGCAAAACACTAATGTTCGATTTCGATATAAAGCGAATTTGCATTCGATAGGAGCTTGTTTGGCAGCTAGAAATGCAAAAATCTTGCGTAACTACATAAAACTAAGGCGTTTTGATCTAATATTACGAGCTGGAACACCTACAGCCGATCAAAACGCTAATGTTCGATTTCGATATAAAGCGAATTTGCATTCGATGGGCTCTTGTTTGGCTGTTCGAAACGCATGAATCTTGCGTATCTACGTAAAACTAAGGCTTTTTGATCTCATATTACGAGCTGGAACACCTACAGCAAAAGCAAAAGGCTAATGTTTGATTTCGATATAAAGCGAATTTGCATTCGATAGGAGCTTGTTTGGCAGCTAGAAATGCAAAAATCTTGCGTATTTACCTAAAACTAAGGCTTTTTGATCTCATATTACGAGCTGGAACACCTACAGCAGAAGCAAAACGCTAATGTTCGATTTCGAAATAAAGCGACTTAGCATTCGATGGGAGCTTGTTTGGCGGCTCGAATCGCATAAATCTCGCGTATTTACGTACAACTAAGGCTTTTCTATCTCTTATTACGAGCCGGAACGCCTGGAGCCAACCCAAAACGCAAGTGTTCGATTTCGATATAAAGCGACTTTGCATTCGATGGGGGCTTGTCTTGCACCTCGAATCGCATGAATCTTGCGTATTCACGTAAAAGTAAGGCTTTTTGATCTAATGTTACGAGCTGGAACACCTACAGCCAAAGCAAAAGGCTAATGTTCGATTTCGAAATAAAGCGACTTTGCATTCGATGGGGGCTCGTTTGGTGGCTCGAAACGCATGAATCTTGCGTAACTACATAAAACTAAGGCGTTTTGATCTAATATTACGAGCTGGAACACCTACAGCCGAAGCAAAATGCTAATGTTCAATTTCGATATAAAGCGACTTTGCATTCGATGGGGGCTTGTTTGGCGGCTCGAAACGCATGAATCTTGCTTATTTACGTAAAACTAAGGCGTTTTGATCTAATATTACGAGCTGGAACACCTACAGCCGAAGCAAAATGCTAATGTTCAATTTCGATATAAAGCGACTTTGCATTCGATGGGGGCTTGTTTGGCGGCTCGAAACGCATGAATCTTGCTTATTTACGTAAAACTAATGCTTTTTGATCTCATATTACGAGCTGGAACACCTACAGCCGAAGCAAAACGCTAATGTTCGATTTCGAAATAAAGCGACTTTGCATTCGATGGGAGCTTGTTTGGCAGCTCGAAACGCACGAATCTTGCGTATTTACGTAAAACTAAGGCTATTTGATCTAATATTACGAGCTGGATCACCTACAGCCAGAGCAAAACGCTAATGTTCGATTTCGAAAGAAAGCGACTTTGCATTCGATGGGGGCTTGTTTGGTGGCTCGAAACGCATGAATCTTGCGTAATTACGTAAAACTAAGGCTTTTTGATCTAATATTACGAGCTGGATCACCTACAGCCAGAGCGAAGCGCTAATGTTCGATTTCGATATAAAGCGAATTTGCATGCGATGGGGGCTTGTTGGCGGCTCGAAACGCATAAATCTCGCGTATTTACGTACAACTAAGGCTTTTCTATTTCATATTACGAGCTGGAATACCTACAACCGATGCAAAACGCTAATGTTCGATTTCGATATAAAGTGAATTTGCATTCGATGGGGGCTTGTCTGGCACCTCGAATCGCATGAATCTTGCGTAATTACGTAAAACTAAGGATTTTTGATCTCATATTACGAGCTGGAACTCCTACAGCAGAAGCAAAACGCTAATGTTCGATTTCGAAATAAAGCGACTTTGCATTCGATGGGAGCTTGTTTGGCAGCTCGAATCGCATGAATCTTGCGTATTCACGTAAAAGTAAGGCTTTTTGATCTAATGTTACGAGCTGGAACACCTACAGCCAAAGCAAAAGGCTAATGTTCGATTTCGAAATAAAGCGACTTTGCATTCGATGGGGGCTCGTTTGGTGGCTCGAAACGCATGAATCTTGCGTAACTACATAAAACTAAGGCGTTTTGATCTAATATTACGAGCTGGAACACCTACAGCCGAAGCAAAATGCTAATGTTCAATTTCGATATAAAGCGACTTTGCATTCGATGGGGGCTTGTTTGGCGGCTCGAAACGCATGAATCTTGCTTATTTACGTAAAACTAATGCTTTTTGATCTCATATTACGAGCTGGAACACCTACAGCCGAAGCAAAACGCTAATGTTCGATTTCGAAATAAAGCGACTTTGCATTCGATGGGAGCTTGTTTGGCAGCTCGAAACGCACGAATCTTGCGTATTTACGTAAAACTAAGGCTATTTGATCTAATATTACGAGCTGGATCACCTACAGCCAGAGCAAAACGCTAATGTTCGATTTCGAAAGAAAGCGACTTTGCATTCGATGGGGGCTTGTTTGGTGGCTCGAAACGCATGAATCTTGCGTAATTACGTAAAACTAAGGCTTTTTGATCTAATATTACGAGCTGGATCACCTACAGCCAGAGCGAAGCGCTAATGTTCGATTTCGATATAAAGCGAATTTGCATGCGATGGGGGCTTGTTGGCGGCTCGAAACGCATAAATCTCGCGTATTTACGTACAACTAAGGCTTTTCTATTTCGTATTACGAGCTGGAATACCTACAACCGATGCAAAACGCTAATGTTCGATTTCGATATAAAGTGAATTTGCATTCGATGGGGGCTTGTCTGGCACCTCGAATCGCATGAATCTTGCGTAATTACGTAAAACTAAGGATTTTTGATCTCATATTACGAGCTGGAACTCCTACAGCAGAAGCAAAAGGCTAATGTTCGATTTCGATATAAAGCGACTTTGAATTCGATGGGAGCTTGTTTGGCGGCTCGAAACGCATAAATCTTGCGTATTTACGTAAAACTAAGGCTTTTTGATCTAATATTACGAGCTGGATCACCTACAGCCAGAGCGAAGCGCTAATGTTCGATTTCGATATAAAGCGACTTTGCATTCGATGGCGGCTGGTTTGGCGGCTCGAAACGCATGAATCTTGCGTATTTGCATAAAACTAAGGCTTTTTCATCTCATATTACGAGCTGGATCACCTACAGCCAAAGCAAAAGGCTAATGTTTGATTTCGATATAAAGCGAATTTGCATTCGATGGGGGCTTGTTTGGTGGCTCAAAACGCATGAATCTTGCGTAATTACGTAAAACTAAGGATTTTTGATCTCATATTACGCTGGATCACCTACAGCCAGAGCGAAGCGCTTGTGTTCGATTTCGATATAAAGCGAATTTGCATTCGATGAGGGCTTGTTTGGCAGCTCGAAACGCATGAATCTTGCGTATGAATATAAAACTAAGGCTTTTTCAACTCATGTTACGAGCTGGAACACCTACAGCTGAAGCAAAACGCTAATGTTCGATTTCGATATAAAGCGACTTTGCATTCGATGGGAGCTTGTTTGGCGGCTCGAAACGCATGAATCTTGCTTATGAATATAAAACTAAGGCTTTTTCAACTCATATTACGAGCTGGAACACCTACAGCTGAAGCAAAACGCTAATGTTCGATTTCGAAATAAAGCGACTTTGCATTCGATGGGAGCTTGTTTGGCGGCTCGAAACGCATGAATCTTGCGTATGAATATAAAACTAAGGCTTTTTCAACTCATGTTACGAGCTGGAAGACCTACAGCTAAAGCAAACGCTAATGTTCGATTTCGATATAAAGCGACTTTGCATTCGATGGGAGCTTCTTTGGCGGCTCGAAACGCATAAATCTCGCGTTTTTTCGTAAAACTAAGGCTTTTCTATTTCATATTACGAGCTGGAATACCTACAGCCAAAGCAAAACACTAATGTTCGATTTCGATATGAAGCGAAATTGCATTCGATGGGGGCTTGTTTGGCGGCTCGAAACGCATGAATCTTGCGTAACTACATAAAACTAAGGCGTTTTGATCTAATATTACGAGCTGGAACACCTACAGCCGATCAAAACGCTAATGTTCGATTTCGATATAAAGCGAATTTGCATTCGATGGGCTCTTGTCTGGCTGTTCGAAACGCATGAACCTTGCGTATCTACGTAAAACTAAGGCTTTTTGATCTCATATTACGAGCTGGAACTCCTACAGCAGAAGCAAAACGCTAATGTTCGATTTCGATATAAAGCGACTTTGCATTCGATGGGAGCTTGTTTGGCGGCTCGAAACGCATAAATCTCGCGTTTTTTCGTAAAACTAAGGCTTTTCTATTTCATATTACGAGCTGGAATACCTACAGCCAAAGCAAAACACTAATGTTCGATTTCGATATAAAGCGAATTTGCATTCGATGGGGGCTCGTTTGGTGGCTCGAAACGCATGAATCTTGCGTAACTACATAAAACTAAGGCGTTTTGATCTAATATTACGAGCTGGAACACCTACAGCCGATCAAAACGCTAATGTTCGATTTCGATATAAAGCGAATTTGCATTCGATGGGCTCTTGTTTGGCTGTTCGAAACGCATAAATCTTGCGTATTTACGTAAAACTAAGGCTTTTTGATCTAATATTACGAGCTGGATCACCTACAGCCAGAGCGAAGCGCTAATGTTCGATTTCGATATAAAGCGAATTTGCATGCGATGGGGGCTTGTTCGTGGCTCGAAACGCATGAATCTTGCGAAATTACGTGAAACTAAGGCTTTTGATCTCATATTACGAGCTGGAACTCCTACAGCAGAAGCAAAACGCTAATGTTCGATTTCGAAATAAAGCGACTTTGCATTCGATGGGAGCTTGTTTGGCAGCTCGAATCGCACGAATCTTGCGTATTTGCATAAAACTAAGGCTTTTTCATCTAATATTACGAGCTGGAACACCTACAGCCGAAGCAAAACTCTAATGTTCGATTTCGATATAAAGCGAATTTGCATTCGATAGGAGCTTGTTTGGCAGCTAGAAATGCAAAAATCTTGCGTATTTACCTAAAACTAAGGCTTTTTGATCTCATATTACGAGCTGGAACACCTACAGCAGAAGCAAAACGCTAATGTTCGATTTCGAAATAAAGCGACTTTGCATTCGATGGGAGCTTGTTTGGCGGCTCGAAACGCATAAATCTCGCGTATTTACGTACAACTAAGGCTTTTCTATCTCTTATTACGAGCCGGAACGCCTGGAGCCAACGCAAAACGCAAGTGTTCGATTTCGATATAAAGCGAATTTGCATTCGATGGGGGCTTGTCTGGCACCTCGAATCGCATGAATCTTGCGTATTCACGTAAAAGTAAGGCTTTTTGATCTAATGTTACGAGCTGGAACACCTACAGCAAAAGCAAAACGCTAATGTTCGATTTCGATATAAAGCGACTTTGCGTTCGATGGGGGCTTGTTTGGCGGCTTGAAACGCATGAATCTTGCGTAATTACGTAAAACTAAGGCTTTTTGATCTCATTTTACGAGCTAGAACTCCTACAGCAGAAGCAAAACGCGAATGTTCGATTTCGATATAAAGCGAATTTGCATTCGATGGGGGCTTGTTTGGTGGCTCGAAACGCATGAATCTTGCGTAATTACGTAAAACTAAGGCTTTTTGATCTCATATTACGAGCTGGAACTCCTACAGCAGAAGCAAAACGCTAATGTTCGATTTCGAAATAAAGCGACTTTGCATTCGATGGGGGCTCGTTTGGTGGCTCGAAACGCATGAATCTTGCGTAACTACATAAAACTAAGGCGTTTTGATCTAATATTACGAGCAGGAACACCTACAGCCGAAGCAAAATGCTAATGTTCGATTTCGATATAAAGCGAATTTGCATTCGATGGGGGCTTGTTTGGCGGCTCGAAACGCCTGAATCTTGCGTATTTGCATAAAACTAAGGCTTTTTGATCTCATAACACGAGCTGAAAGACCTACAGCTAAAGCAAAACGCTAATGTTCGATTTCGATATAAAGCGACTTTGCATTCGATGGGGGCTTGTTTGGCGGCTCGAAACGCATAAATCTTGCGTATTTACGTAAAACTAAGGCTTTTTGATCTAATATTACGAGCTGGATCACCTACAGCCAGAGCGAAGCGCTAATGTTCGATTTCGATATAAAGCGACTTTGAATTCGATGGGAGCTTGTTTGGCGGCTCGAAACGCATAAATCTTGCGTATTTACGTAAAACTAAGGCTTTTTGTTCTAATATTACGAGCTGGATCACCTACAGCCAGAGCGAAGCGCTAATGTTCGATTTCGATATAAAGCGAATTTGCATGCGATGGGGGCTTGTTCGTGGCTCGAAACGCATGAATCTTGCGAAATTACGTGAAACTAAGGCTTTTGATCTCATATTACGAGCTGGAACTCCTACAGCAGAAGCAAAACGCTAATGTTCGATTTCGAAATAAAGCGACTTTGCATTCGATGGGAGCTTGTTTGGCGGCTCGAAACGCATAAATCTCGCGTATTTACGTACAACTAAGGCTTTTCTATCTCTTATTACGAGCCGGAACGCCTGGAGCCAACGCAAAACGCAAGTGTTCGATTTCGATATAAAGCGAATTTGCATTCGATGGGGGCTTGTCTGGCACCTCGAATCGCATGAATCTTGCGTATTCACGTAAAAGTAAGGCTTTTTGATCTAATGTTACGAGCTGGAACACCGACAGCCAAAGCAAAAGGCTAATGTTTGATTTCGATATAAAGCGAATTTGCATTCGATGGGAGCTTGTTTGGCAGCTCGAAACGCAGGAATCTTGCGTCATTACGTGAAACTAAGGCTTTTGATCTCATATTACGAGTTGGAACAACTACAGCCGAAGCAAAACGCTAATGTTCGATTTCGAAATAAAGCGACTTTGCATTCGATGGGAGCTTGTTTGGCAGCTCGAATCGCACGAATCTTGCGTATTTACGTAAAACTAAGGCTTTTTGATCTAATATTACGAGCTGGATCACCTACAGCCAGAGCGAAGCGCTTATGTTCGATTTCGATATAAAGCGAATTTGCATTCGATGAGGGCTTGTTTGGCAGCTCGAAACGCATGAATCTTGCGTATTTACATAAAACTAAGGATTTTTGGTCTCATATTACGAGCTGGAACACCTACAGCAGAAGCAAAACGCTAATGTTCGATTTCGATATAAAGCGAATTTGCATTCGATGGGAGCTTGTTTGGCGGCTCGAAACGCATGAATCTTGCTTATGAATATAAAACTAAGGCTTTTTCAACTCATATTACGAGCTGGAACACCTACAGCTGAAGCAAAACGCTAATGTTCGATTTCGAAATAAAGCGACTTTGCATTCGATGGGAGCTTGTTTGGCGGCTCGAAACGCATAAATCTCGCGTATTTACGTACAACTAAGGCTTTTCTATCTCTTATTACGAACCGGAACGCCTGGAGCCAACGCAAAACGCAAGTGTTCGATTTCGATATAAAGCGAATTTGCATTCGATGGGGGCTTGTTTGGTGGCTCGAAACGCATGAATCTTGCGTAATTACGTAAAACTAAGGCTTTTTAATCCCATATTACGAGCTGGAACTCCTACAGCTAAAGCAAAACGCTAATGTTCGATTTCGATATAAAGCGACTTTGCATTCGATGGGGGCTTGTTTGGCGGCTTGAAACGCATGAATCTTGCGTAATTACGTAAAACTAAGGCTTTTTGATCTCATATTACGAGTTGGAACAACTACAGCCGAAGCAAAACGCTAATGTTCGATTTCGAAATAAAGCGACTTTGCATTCGATGGGAGCTTGTTTGGCAGCTCGAATCGCACGAATCTTGCGTATTTACGTAAAACTAAGGCTTTTTGATCTAATATTACGAGCTGGATCACCTACAGCCAGAGCGAAGCGCTTATGTTCGATTTCGATATAAAGCGAATTTGCATTCGATGAGGGCTTGTTTGGCAGCTCGAAACGCATGAATCTTGCGTATTTACGTAAAACTAAGGCTTTTTGTTCTAATATTACGAGCTGGATCACCTACAGCCAGAGCGAAGCGCTAATGTTCGATTTCGATATAAAGCGAATTTGCATGCGATGGGGGCTTGTTCGTGGCTCGAAACGCATGAATCTTGCGAAATTACGTGAAACTAAGGCTTTTGATCTCATATTACGAGCTGGAACTCCTACAGCAGAAGCAAAACGCTAATGTTCGATTTCGAAATAAAGCGACTTTGCATTCGATGGGAGCTTGTTTGGCAGCTCGAATCGCACGAATCTTGCGTATTTGCATAAAACTAAGGCTTTTTCATCTAATATTACGAGCTGGAACACCTACAGCCGAAGCAAAACTCTAATGTTCGATTTCGATATAAAGCGACTTTGCATTCGATGGGAGCTTGTTTGGCGGCTCGAAACGCATAAATCTCGCGTATTTACGTACAACTAAGGCTTTTCTATCTCTTATTACGAGCCGGAACGCCTGGAGCCAACGCAAAACGCAAGTGTTCGATTTCGATATAAAGCGAATTTGCATTCGATGGGGGCTTGTCTGGCACCTCGAATCGCATGAATCTTGCGTATTCACGTAAAAGTAAGGCTTTTTGATCTAATGTTACGAGCTGGAACACCGACAGCCAAAGCAAAAGGCTAATGTTTGATTTCGATATAAAGCGAATTTGCATTCGATGGGAGCTTGTTTGGCGGCTTGAAACGCATGAATCTTGCGTAATTACGTAAAACTAAGGCTTTTTGATCTCATTTTACGAGCTAGAACTCCTACAGCAGAAGCAAAACGCGAATGTTCGATTTCGATATAAAGCGAATTTGCATTCGATGGGGGCTTGTTTGGTGGCTCGAAACGCATGAATCTTGCGTAATTACGTAAAACTAAGGCTTTTTGATCTCATATTACGAGCTGGAACTCCTACAGCAGAAGCAAAACGCTAATGTTCGATTTCGAAATAAAGCGACTTTGCATTCGATGGGGGCTCGTTTGGTGGCTCGAAACGCATGAATCTTGCGTAACTACATAAAACTAAGGCGTTTTGATCTAATATTACGAGCAGGAACACCTACAGCCGAAGCAAAATGCTAATGTTCGATTTCGATATAAAGCGAATTTGCATTCGATGGGGGCTTGTTTGGCGGCTCGAAACGCCTGAATCTTGCGTATTTGCATAAAACTAAGGCTTTTTGATCTCATAACACGAGCTGAAAGACCTACAGCTAAAGCAAAACGCTAATGTTCGATTTCGATATAAAGCGACTTTGCATTCGATGGGGGCTTGTTTGGCGGCTCGAAACGCATAAATCTTGCGTATTTACGTAAAACTAAGGCTTTTTGATCTAATATTACGAGCTGGATCACCTACAGCCAGAGCGAAGCGCTAATGTTCGATTTCGATATAAAGCGAATTTGCATGCGATGGGGGCTTGTTCGTGGCTCGAAACGCATGAATCTTGCGAAATTACGTGAAACTAAGGCTTTTGATCTCATATTACGAGCTGGAACTCCTACAGCAGAAGCAAAACGCTAATGTTCGATTTCGAAATAAAGCGACTTTGCATTCGATGGGAGCTTGTTTGGCAGCTCGAATCGCACGAATCTTGCGTATTTGCATAAAACTAAGGCTTTTTCATCTAATATTACGAGCTGGAACACCTACAGCCGAAGCAAAACTCTAATGTTCGATTTCGATATAAAGCGAATTTGCATTCGATAGGAGCTTGTTTGGCAGCTAGAAATGCAAAAATCTTGCGTATTTACCTAAAACTAAGGCTTTTTGATCTCATATTACGAGCTGGAACACCTACAGCAGAAGCAAAACGCTAATGTTCGATTTCGAAATAAAGCGACTTTGCATTCGATGGGAGCTTGTTTGGCGGCTCGAAACGCATAAATCTCGCGTATTTACGTACAACTAAGGCTTTTCTATCTCTTATTACGAGCCGGAACGCCTGGAGCCAACGCAAAACGCAAGTGTTCGATTTCGATATAAAGCGAATTTGCATTCGATGGGGGCTTGTCTGGCACCTCGAATCGCATGAATCTTGCGTATTCACGTAAAAGTAAGGCTTTTTGATCTAATGTTACGAGCTGGAACACCTACAGCAAAAGCAAAACGCTAATGTTCGATTTCGATATAAAGCGACTTTGCGTTCGATGGGGGCTTGTTTGGCGGCTTGAAACGCATGAATCTTGCGTAATTACGTAAAACTAAGGCTTTTTGATCTCATTTTACGAGCTAGAACTCCTACAGCAGAAGCAAAACGCGAATGTTCGATTTCGATATAAAGCGAATTTGCATTCGATGGGGGCTTGTTTGGTGGCTCGAAACGCATGAATCTTGCGTAATTACGTAAAACTAAGGCTTTTTGATCTCATATTACGAGCTGGAACTCCTACAGCAGAAGCAAAACGCTAATGTTCGATTTCGAAATAAAGCGACTTTGCATTCGATGGGGGCTCGTTTGGTGGCTCGAAACGCATGAATCTTGCGTAACTACATAAAACTAAGGCGTTTTGATCTAATATTACGAGCAGGAACACCTACAGCCGAAGCAAAATGCTAATGTTCGATTTCGATATAAAGCGAATTTGCATTCGATGGGGGCTTGTTTGGCGGCTCGAAACGCCTGAATCTTGCGTATTTGCATAAAACTAAGGCTTTTTGATCTCATAACACGAGCTGAAAGACCTACAGCTAAAGCAAAACGCTAATGTTCGATTTCGATATAAAGCGACTTTGCATTCGATGGGGGCTTGTTTGGCGGCTCGAAACGCATAAATCTTGCGTATTTACGTAAAACTAAGGCTTTTTGATCTAATATTACGAGCTGGATCACCTACAGCCAGAGCGAAGCGCTAATGTTCGATTTCGATATAAAGCGACTTTGAATTCGATGGGAGCTTGTTTGGCGGCTCGAAACGCATAAATCTTGCGTATTTACGTAAAACTAAGGCTTTTTGTTCTAATATTACGAGCTGGATCACCTACAGCCAGAGCGAAGCGCTAATGTTCGATTTCGATATAAAGCGAATTTGCATGCGATGGGGGCTTGTTCGTGGCTCGAAACGCATGAATCTTGCGAAATTACGTGAAACTAAGGCTTTTGATCTCATATTACGAGCTGGAACTCCTACAGCAGAAGCAAAACGCTAATGTTCGATTTCGAAATAAAGCGACTTTGCATTCGATGGGAGCTTGTTTGGCAGCTCGAATCGCACGAATGTTGCGTATTTGCATAAAACTAAGGCTTTTTCATCTAATATTACGAGCTGGAACACCTACAGCCGAAGCAAAACTCTAATGTTCGATTTCGATATAAAGCGAATTTGCATTCGATAGGAGCTTGTTTGGCAGCTAGAAATGCAAAAATCTTGCGTATTTACCTAAAACTAAGGCTTTTTGATCTCATATTACGAGCTGGAACACCTACAGCAGAAGCAAAACGCTAATGTTCGATTTCGAAATAAAGCGACTTCGCATTCGATGGGAGCTTTTTTGGCGGCTCGAAACGCATAAATCTCGCGTATTTACGTACAACTAAGGCTTTTCTATCTCTTATTACGAGCCGGAACGCCTGGAGCCAACGCAAAACGCAAGTGTTCGATTTCGATATAAAGCGAATTTGCATTCGATGGGGGCTTGTCTGGCACCTCGAATCGCATGAATCTTGCGTATTCACGTAAAAGTAAGGCTTTTTGATCTAATGTTACGAGCTGGAACACCGACAGCCAAAGCAAAAGGCTAATGTTTGATTCCGATATAAAGCGAATTTGCATTCGATGGGAGCTTGTTTGGCAGCTCGAAACGCAGGAATCTTGCGTCATTACGTGAAACTAAGGCTTTTGATCTCATATTACGAGTTGGAACAACTACAGCCGAAGCAAAACGCTAATGTTCGATTTCGAAATAAAGCGACTTTGCATTCGATGGGAGCTTGTTTGGCAGCTCGAATCGCACGAATCTTGCGTATTTACGTAAAACTAAGGCTATTTGATCTAATATTACGAGCTGGAACACCTACAGCCGAAGCAAAACTCTAATGTTCGATTTCGATATAAAGCGACTTTGCATTCGATGGCGGCTGGTTTGGCGGCTCGAAACGCATGAATCTTGCGTATTTGCATAAAACTAAGGCTTTTTTATCTCATATTACGAGCTGGATCCCCTACAGCCAAAGCAAAACGCTAATGTTCTATTTCGATATAAAGCGACTTTGCATTCGATGGGGGCTTGTTTGGTGGCTCAAAACGCATGAATCTTGCGTAATTACGTAAAACTAAGGATTTTTGATCTCATATTACGCTGGATCACCTACAGCCAGAGCGAAGCGCTTGTGTTCGATTTCGATATAAAGCGAATTTGCATTCGATGAGGGCTTGTTTGGCAGATTGAAACGCATGAATCTTGCGTATCTACATAAAACTAAGGCTTTTTGATCTAATATTACGAGCTGGAATAACTACAGCGGAAGCAAAACGCTAATGTTCGATTTCGATATAAAGCGACTTTGCATTCGATGGGAGCTTCTTTGGCGGCTCGAAACGCATAAATCTCGCGTTTTTTTCGTAAAACTAAGGCTTTTCTATTTCATATTACGAGCTGGAATACCTACAGCCAAAGCAAAACACTAATGTTCGATTTCGATATGAAGCGAAATTGCATTCGATGGGGGCTTGTTTGGCGGCTCGAAACGCATGAATCTTGCGTAACTACATAAAACTAAGGCGTTTTGATCTAATATTACGAGCTGGAACACCTACAGCCGATCAAAACGCTAATGTTCGATTTCGATATAAAGCGAATTTGCATTCGATGGGCTCTTGTCTGGCTGTTCGAAACGCACGAACCTTGCGTATCTACGTAAAACTAAGGCTTTTTGATCTCATATTACGAGCTGGAACTCCTACAGCAGAAGCAAAACGCTAATGTTCGATTTCGAAATAAAGCGACTTTGCATTCGATGGTAGCTTGTTTGGCGGCTCGAATCGCACGAATCTTCCGTATTTACGTAAAACTAAGGCTTTTTGATCTAATATTACGAGCTGGATCACCAACAGCCAGAGCGAAGCGCTAATGTTCGATTTCGATATAAAGCGAATGTGCATGCGATGGAGGCTTGTTTGGCAGCTTGAAACGCATGAATCTTGCGTAATTACGTAAAACTAAGGCTTTTTAATCTCATATTACGAGCTGGAACTCCTACAGCAGAAGCAAAACGCTAACGTTGGATTTCGATATAAAGCGACTTTGCATTCGATGGGGGCTTGTTTGGCGGCTCTAAACGCATGAATCTTGCGTATTTGCATAAAACTAAGGCTATTTGATCTAATATTACGAGCTGGATCACCTACAGCCAGAGCAAAACGCTAATGTTCGATTTCGAAAGAAAGCGACTTTGCATTCGATGGGGGCTTGTTTGGTGGCTCGAAACGCATGAATCTTGCGTAATTACGTAAAACTAAGGCTTTTTGATCTAATATTACGAGCTGGATCACCTACAGCCAGAGCGAAGCGCTAATGTTCGATTTCGATATAAAGCGAATTTGCATGCGATGGGGGCTTGTTGGCGGCTCGAAACGCATAAATCTCGCGTATTTACGTACAACTAAGGCTTTTCTATTTCATATTACGAGCTGGAATACCTACAACCGATGCAAAACGCTAATGTTCGATTTCGATATAAAGTGAATTTGCATTCGATGGGGGCTTGTCTGGCACCTCGAATCGCATGAATCTTGCGTAATTACGTAAAACTAAGGATTTTTGATCTCATATTACGAGCTGGAACTCCTACAGCAGAAGCAAAACGCTAATGTTCGATTTCGAAATAAAGCGACTTTGCATTCGATGGGAGCTTGTTTGGCAGCTCGAATCGCATGAATCTTGCGTATTCACGTAAAAGTAAGGCTTTTTGATCTAATGTTACGAGCTGGAACACCTACAGCCAAAGCAAAAGGCTAATGTTCGATTTCGAAATAAAGCGACTTTGCATTCGATGGGGGCTCGTTTGGTGGCTCGAAACGCATGAATCTTGCGTAACTACATAAAACTAAGGCGTTTTGATCTAATATTACGAGCTGGAACACCTACAGCCGAAGCAAAATGCTAATGTTCAATTTCGATATAAAGCGACTTTGCATTCGATGGGGGCTTGTTTGGCGGCTCGAAACGCGTGAATCTTGCTTATTTACGTAAAACTAATGCTTTTTGATCTCATATTACGAGCTGGAACACCTACAGCCGAAGCAAAACGCTAATGTTCGATTTCGAAATAAAGCGACTTTGCATTCGATGGGAGCTTGTTTGGCAGCTCGAAACGCACGAATCTTGCGTATTTACGTAAAACTAAGGCTATTTGATCTAATATTACGAGCTGGATCACCTACAGCCAGAGCAAAACGCTAATGTTCGATTTCGAAAGAAAGCGACTTTGCATTCGATGGGGGCTTGTTTGGTGGCTCGAAACGCATGAATCTTGCGTAATTACGTAAAACTAAGGCTTTTTGATCTAATATTACGAGCTGGATCACCTACAGCCAGAGCGAAGCGCTAATGTTCGATTTCGATATAAAGCGAATTTGCATGCGATGGGGGCTTGTTGGCGGCTCGAAACGCATAAATCTCGCGTATTTACGTACAACTAAGGCTTTTCTATTTCGTATTACGAGCTGGAATACCTACAACCGATGCAAAACGCTAATGTTCGATTTCGATATAAAGTGAATTTGCATTCGATGGGGGCTTGTCTGGCACCTCGAATCGCATGAATCTTGCGTAATTACGTAAAACTAAGGATTTTTGATCTCATATTACGAGCTGGAACTCCTACAGCAGAAGCAAAAGGCTAATGTTCGATTTCGATATAAAGCGACTTTGAATTCGATGGGAGCTTGTTTGGCGGCTCGAAACGCATAAATCTTGCGTATTTACGTAAAACTAAGGCTTTTTGATCTAATATTACGAGCTGGATCACCTACAGCCAGAGCGAAGCGCTAATGTTCGATTTCGATATAAAGCGACTTTGCATTCGATGGCGGCTGGTTTGGCGGCTCGAAACGCATGAATCTTGCGTATTTGCATAAAACTAAGGCTTTTTCATCTCATATTACGAGCTGGATCACCTACAGCCAAAGCAAAAGGCTAATGTTTGATTTCGATATAAAGCGAATTTGCATTCGATGGGGGCTTGTTTGGTGGCTCAAAACGCATGAATCTTGCGTAATTACGTAAAACTAAGGATTTTTGATCTCATATTACGCTGGATCACCTACAGCCAGAGCGAAGCGCTTGTGTTCGATTTCGATATAAAGCGAATTTGCATTCGATGAGGGCTTGTTTGGCAGCTCGAAACGCATGAATCTTGCGTATGAATATAAAACTAAGGCTTTTTCAACTCATGTTACGAGCTGGAACACCTACAGCTGAAGCAAAACGCTAATGTTCGATTTCGATATAAAGCGACTTTGCATTCGATGGGAGCTTGTTTGGCGGCTCGAAACGCATGAATCTTGCTTATGAATATAAAACTAAGGCTTTTTCAACTCATATTACGAGCTGGAACACCTACAGCTGAAGCAAAACGCTAATGTTCGATTTCGAAATAAAGCGACTTTGCATTCGATGGGAGCTTGTTTGGCGGCTCGAAACGCATAAATCTCGCGTATTTACGTACAACTAAGGCTTTTCTATCTCTTATTACGAACCGGAACGCCTGGAGCCAACGCAAAACGCAAGTGTTCAATTTCGATATAAAGCGACTTTGCATTCGATGGGGGCTTGTTTGGCGGCTCGAAACGCATGAATCTTGCTTATTTACGTAAAACTAATGCTTTTTGATCTCATATTACGAGCTGGAACACCTACAGCCGAAGCAAAACGCTAATGTTCGATTTCGAAATAAAGCGACTTTGCATTCGATGGGAGCTTGTTTGGCAGCTCGAAACGCACGAATCTTGCGTATTTACGTAAAACTAAGGATATTTGATCTAATATTACGAGCTGGATCACCTACAGCCAGAGCAAAACGCTAATGTTCGATTTCGAAAGAAAGCGACTTTGCATTCGATGGGGGCTTGTTTGGTGGCTCGAAACGCATGAATCTTGCGTAATTACGTAAAACTAAGGATTTTTGATCTCATATTACGAGCTGGAACTCCTACAGCAGAAGCAAAACGCTAATGTTCGATTTCGAAATAAAGCGACTTTGCATTCGATGGGAGCTTGTTTGGCAGCTCGAATCGCATGAATCTTGCGTATTCACGTAAAAGTAAGGCTTTTTGATCTAATGTTACGAGCTGGAACACCTACAGCCAAAGCAAAAGGCTAATGTTCGATTTCGAAATAAAGCGACTTTGCATTCGATGGGGGCTCGTTTGGTGGCTCGAAACGCATGAATCTTGCGTAACTACATAAAACTAAGGCTTTTTGATCTAATATTACGAGCTGGATCACCTACAGCCAGAGCGAAGCGCTAATGTTCGATTTCGATATAAAGCGAATTTGCATGCGATGGGGGCTTGTTGGCGGCTCGAAACGCATAAATCTCGCGTATTTACGTACAACTAAGGCTTTTCTATTTCGTATTACGAGCTGGAATACCTACAACCGATGCAAAACGCTAATGTTCGATTTCGATATAAAGTGAATTTGCATTCGATGGGGGCTTGTCTGGCACCTCGAATCGCATGAATCTTGCGTAATTACGTAAAACTAAGGATTTTTGATCTCATATTACGAGCTGGAACTCCTACAGCAGAAGCAAAAGGCTAATGTTCGATTTCGATATAAAGCGACTTTGAATTCGATGGGAGCTTGTTTGGCGGCTCGAAACGCATAAATCTTGCGTATTTACGTAAAACTAAGGCTTTTTGATCTAATATTACGAGCTGGATCACCTACAGCCAGAGCGAAGCGCTAATGTTCGATTTCGATATAAAGCGACTTTGCATTCGATGGCGGCTGGTTTGGCGGCTCGAAACGCATGAATCTTGCGTATTTGCATAAAACTAAGGCTTTTTCATCTCATATTACGAGCTGGATCACCTACAGCCAAAGCAAAAGGCTAATGTTTGATTTCGATATAAAGCGAATTTGCATTCGATGGGGGCTTGTTTGGTGGCTCAAAACGCATGAATCTTGCGTAATTACGTAAAACTAAGGATTTTTGATCTCATATTACGCTGGATCACCTACAGCCAGAGCGAAGCGCTTGTGTTCGATTTCGATATAAAGCGAATTTGCATTCGATGAGGGCTTGTTTGGCAGCTCGAAACGCATGAATCTTGCGTATGAATATAAAACTAAGGCTTTTTCAACTCATGTTACGAGCTGGAACACCTACAGCTGAAGCAAAACGCTAATGTTCGATTTCGATATAAAGCGACTTTGCATTCGATGGGAGCTTGTTTGGCGGCTCGAAACGCATGAATCTTGCTTATGAATATAAAACTAAGGCTTTTTCAACTCATATTACGAGCTGGAACACCTACAGCTGAAGCAAAACGCTAATGTTCGATTTCGAAATAAAGCGACTTTGCATTCGATGGGAGCTTGTTTGGCGGCTCGAAACGCATAAATCTCGCGTATTTACGTACAACTAAGGCTTTTCTATCTCTTATTACGAACCGGAACGCCTGGAGCCAACGCAAAACGCAAGTGTTCGATTTCGATATAAAGCGAATTTGCATTCGATGGGGGCTTGTTTGGTGGCTCGAAATGCATGAATCTTGCGTAATTACGTAAAACTAAGGCTTTTTAATCCCATATTACGAGCTGGAACTCCTACAGCTAAAGCAAAACGCTAATGTTCGATTTCGATATAAAGCGACTTTGCATTCGATGGGGGCTTGTTTGGCGGCTTGAAACGCATGAATCTTGCGTAATTACGTAAAACTAAGGCTTTTTGATCTCATATTACGAGCTGGAACTCCTACAGCAGAAGCAAAACGCTAATGTTCGATTTCGAAATAAAGCGACTTTGCATTCGATGGGGGCTTGTTTGGCGGCTCGAAACGCATGAATCTTGCGTATTTACGTAAAACTAAGGCTTTTTGATCTCATATTACGAGCTGGAACACCTACAGCCGAAGCAAATCGCTAATGTTCGATTTCGAAATAAAGCGACTTTGCATTCGATGGGAGCTTGTTTGGCAGCTCGAATCGCACGAATCTTGCGTATTTACGTAAAACTAAGGCTATTTGATCTAATATTACGAGCTGGAACATCTACAGCCGAAGCAACACTCTAATGTTCGATTTCGATATAAAGCGAATTTGCGTTCCATGGGGGCTTGTTTGGCGGCTCGAAACGCATGAATCTTGCGTATTTGCATAAAACTAAGGCTTTTTCATCTCATATTACGAGCTGGATCCCCTACAGCCAGAGCGAAGCGCTTATGTTCGATTTCGATATAAAGCGAATTTGCATTCGATGAGGGCTTGTTTGGCAGCTCGAAACGCATGAATCTTGCGTATTTACATAAAACTAAGGATTTTTGGTCTCATAATACGAGCTGGAACACCTACAGCAGAAGCAAAACGCTAATGTTCGATTTCGATATAAAACGAATTTGCATTCGATGGGGGCTTGTTTGGCGGCTCGAAACGCATGAATCTTGCGTATTTACGTAAAACTAAGGCTTTTTGATCTCATAACACGAGCTGGAAGACCTACAGCTAAAGCAAACGCTAATGTTCGATTTCGATATAAAGCGACTTTGCATTCGATGGGAGCTTCTTTGGCGGCTCGAAACGCATAAATCTCGCGTTTTTTCGTAAAACTAAGGCTTTTCTATTTCATATTACGAGCTGGAATACCTACAGCCAAAGCAAAACACTAATGTTCGATTTCGATATGAAGCGAAATTGCATTCGATGGGGGCTTGTTTGGCGGCTCGAAACGCATGAATCTTGCGTAACTACATAAAACTAAGGCGTTTTGATCTAATATTACGAGCTGGAACACCTACAGCCGATCAAAACGCTAATGTTCGATTTCGATATAAAGCGAATTTGCATTCGATGGGCTCTTGTCTGGCTGTTCGAAACGCATGAATCTTGCGTATTTACGTAAAACTAAGGCTTTTTGATCTCATATTACGAGCTGGAACACCTACAGCCGAAGCAAATCGCTAATGTTCGATTTCGAAATAAAGCGACTTTGCATTCGATGGGAGCTTGTTTGGCAGCTCGAATCGCACGAATCTTGCGTATTTACGTAAAACTAAGGCTATTTGATCTAATATTACGAGCTGGAACATCTACAGCCGAAGCAACACTCTAATGTTCGATTTCGATATAAAGCGAATTTGCGTTCCATGGGGGCTTGTTTGGCGGCTCGAAACGCATGAATCTTGCGTATTTGCATAAAACTAAGGCTTTTTCATCTCATATTACGAGCTGGATCCCCTACAGCCAGAGCGAAGCGCTTATGTTCGATTTCGATATAAAGCGAATTTGCATTCGATGAGGGCTTGTTTGGCAGCTCGAAACGCATGAATCTTGCGTATTTACATAAAACTAAGGATTTTTGGTCTCATAATACGAGCTGGAACACCTACAGCAGAAGCAAAACGCTAATGTTCGATTTCGATATAAAACGAATTTGCATTCGATGGGGGCTTGTTTGGCGGCTCGAAACGCATGAATCTTGCGTATTTACGTAAAACTAAGGCTTTTTGATCTCATAACACGAGCTGGAAGACCTACAGCTAAAGCAAACGCTAATGTTCGATTTCGATATAAAGCGACTTTGCATTCGATGGGAGCTTCTTTGGCGGCTCGAAACGCATAAATCTCGCGTTTTTTCGTAAAACTAAGGCTTTTCTATTTCATATTACGAGCTGGAATACCTACAGCCAAAGCAAAACACTAATGTTCGATTTCGATATGAAGCGAAATTGCATTCGATGGGGGCTTGTTTGGCGGCTCGAAACGCATGAATCTTGCGTAACTACATAAAACTAAGGCGTTTTGATCTAATATTACGAGCTGGAACACCTACAGCCGATCAAAACGCTAATGTTCGATTTCGATATAAAGCGAATTTGCATTCGATGGGCTCTTGTCTGGCTGTTCGAAACGCATGAACCTTGCGTATCTACGTAAAACTAAGGCTTTTTGATCTAATATTACGAGCTGGATCACCTACAGCCAGAGCGAAGCGCTAATGTTCGATTTCGATATAAAGCGACTTTGCATTCGATGGGGGCTTGTTTGGCGGCTCGAAACGCATGAATCTTGCTTATTTACGTAAAACTAATGCTTTTTGATCTCATATTACGAGCTGGAACACCTACAGCCGAAGCAAAACGCTAATGTTCGATTTCGAAATAAAGCGACTTTGCATTCGATGGGAGCTTGTTTGGCGGCTCGAAACGCATGAATCTTGCTTATGAATATAAAACTAAGGCTTTTTCAACTCATATTACGAGCTGGAACACCTACAGCTGAAGCAAAACGCTAATGTTCGATTTCGAAATAAAGCGAATTTGCATTCGATGGGAGCTTGTTTGGCGGCTCGAAACGCATAAATCTCGCGTATTTACGTACAACTAAGGCTTTTCTATCTCTTATTACGAACCGGAACGCCTGGAGCCAACGCAAAACGCAAGTGTTCGATTTCGATATAAAGCGAATTTGCATTCGATGGGGGCTTGTTTGGTGGCTCGAAACGCATGAATCTTGCGTAATTACGTAAAACTAAGGCTTTTTAATCCCATATTACGAGCTGGAACTCCTACAGCTAAAGCAAAACGCTAATGTTCGATTTCGATATAAAGCGACTTTGCATTCGATGGGGGCTTGTTTGGCGGCTTGAAACGCATGAATCTTGCGTAATTACGTAAAACTAAGGCTTTTTGATCTCATTTTACGAGCTAGAACTCCTACAGCAGAAGCAAAACGCGAATGTTCGATTTCGATATAAAGCGAATTTGCATTCGATGGGGGCTTGTTTGGTGGCTCGAAACGCATGAATCTTGCGTAATTACGTAAAACTAAGGCTTTTTGATCTCATATTACGAGCTGGAACTCCTACAGCAGAAGCAAAACGCTAATGTTCGATTTCGAAATAAAGCGACTTTGCATTCGATGGGGGCTCGTTTGGTGGCTCGAAACGCATGAATCTTGCGTAACTACATAAAACTAAGGCGTTTTGATCTAATATTACGAGCAGGAAAACCTACAGCCGAAGCAAAACGCTAATGTTCGATTTCGAAATAAAGCGACTTTGCATTCGATGGGGGCTCGTTTGGTGGCTCGAAACGCATGAATCTTGCGTAACTACATAAAACTAAGGCGTTTTGATCTAATATTACGAGCAGGAACACCTACAGCCGAAGCAAAATGCTAATGTTCGATTTCGATATAAAGCGAATTTGCATTCGATGGGGGCTTGTTTGGCGGCTCGAAACGCCTGAATCTTGCGTATTTGCATAAAACTAAGGCTTTTTGATCTCATAACACGAGCTGAAAGACCTACAGCTAAAGCAAAACGCTAATGTTCGATTTCGATATAAAGCGACTTTGCATTCGATGGGGGCTTGTTTGGCGGCTCGAAACGCATAAATCTTGCGTATTTACGTAAAACTAAGGCTTTTTGATCTAATATTACGAGCTGGATCACCTACAGCCAGAGCGAAGCGCTAATGTTCGATTTCGATATAAAGCGAATTTGCATGCGATGGGGGCTTGTTCGTGGCTCGAAACGCATGAATCTTGCGAAATTACGTGAAACTAAGGCTTTTGATCTCATATTACGAGCTGGAACTCCTACAGCAGAAGCAAAACGCTAATGTTCGATTTCGAAATAAAGCGACTTTGCATTCGATGGGAGCTTGTTTGGCAGCTCGAATCGCACGAATCTTGCGTATTTGCATAAATCTAAGGCTTTTTCATCTAATATTACGAGCTGGAACACCTACAGCCGAAGCAAAACTCTAATGTTCGATTTCGATATAAAGCGAATTTGCATTCGATAGGAGCTTGTTTGGCAGCTAGAAATGCAAAAATCTTGCGTATTTACCTAAAACTAAGGCTTTTTGATCTCATATTACGAGCTGGAACACCTACAGCAGAAGCAAAACGCTAATGTTCGATTTCGAAATAAAGCGACTTTGCATTCGATGGGAGCTTGTTTGGCGGCTCGAAACGCATAAATCTCGCGTATTTACGTACAACTAAGGCTTTTCTATCTCTTATTACGAGCCGGAACGCCTGGAGCCAACGCAAAACGCAAGTGTTCGATTTCGATATAAAGCGAATTTGCATTCGATGGGGGCTTGTCTGGCACCTCGAATCGCATGAATCTTGCGTATTCACGTAAAAGTAAGGCTTTTTGATCTAATGTTACGAGCTGGAACACCTACAGCAAAAGCAAAACGCTAATGTTCGATTTCGATATAAAGCGACTTTGCGTTCGATGGGGGCTTGTTTGGCGGCTTGAAACGCATGAATCTTGCGTAATTACGTAAAACTAAGGCTTTTTGATCTCATTTTACGAGCTAGAACTCCTACAGCAGAAGCAAAACGCGAATGTTCGATTTCGATATAAAGCGAATTTGCATTCGATGGGGGCTTGTTTGGTGGCTCGAAACGCATGAATCTTGCGTAATTACGTAAAACTAAGGCTTTTTGATCTCATATTACGAGCTGGAACTCCTACAGCAGAAGCAAAACGCTAATGTTCGATTTCGAAATAAAGCGAATTTGCATTCGATGGGGGCTTGTTTGGCGGCTCGAAACGCCTGAATCTTGCGTATTTGCATAAAACTAAGGCTTTTTGATCTCATAACACGAGCTGAAAGACCTACAGCTAAAGCAAAACGCTAATGTTCGATTTCGATATAAAGCGACTTTGCATTCGATGGGGGCTTGTTTGGCGGCTCGAAACGCATAAATCTTGCGTATTTACGTAAAACTAAGGCTTTTTGATCTAATATTACGAGCTGGATCACCTACAGCCAGAGCGAAGCGCTAATGTTCGATTTCGATATAAAGCGACTTTGAATTCGATGGGAGCTTGTTTGGCGGCTCGAAACGCATAAATCTTGCGTATTTACGTAAAACTAAGGCTTTTTGTTCTAATATTACGAGCTGGATCACCTACAGCCAGAGCGAAGCGCTAATGTTCGATTTCGATATAAAGCGAATTTGCATGCGATGGGGGCTTGTTTGGCGGCTCGAAACGCATGAATCTTGCTTATTTACGTAAAACTAATGCTTTTTGATCTCATATTACGAGCTGGAACACCTACAGCCGAAGCAAAACGCTAATGTTCGATTTCGAAATAAAGCGACTTTGCATTCGATGGGAGCTTGTTTGGCGGCTCGAAACGCATGAATTGTTACGTCCTGGGTCGAATTCAGGACAGAAAGAGTGACGACGCTCACACACACATTTTTTTTTGAGACAATTAGTTACTAAGCATAATGGCAAAACAATATAACAATCCCATTTCACGTTATCATTTTATTGTTAATAATAATCAACAACAATTGATCTGAACAAATAATAATAAACATTTAACTAAATAAACATTAAACCAACGCGCAACAGTAATAAACTCCCATACGGGCTACGTACATCATTAAGCCGAAAACCGAGGAAATTCAACAAAATTTAAGACGCAATAAAAACATAACTGCGCGATTTTATCAAAATCTGAGCACGCTACCGGAAGCGGAAAATCCTCACGAGCAACTTAGGTGCCAATAAATTTTTCACCCTCCGGGGCGGATTTTCGCCACTGTTAGCGGTTTTCTAAAAAGGCGCGTGACCTTGGAAAATTTGAGAATTAATTCCCCAGCGCGAACAGAAAGCGCAAACCGGATCAAAATCATCATAAAAATTGAAAATGCGACTAACAATCAATTTAGAACAGATTATTAACAAGAACAAAATTATTAACAATAAATAGAATTGTTAATAAATAAATTCAAAACAGTTTTCTTTCTTTTTACGTAATGCCGGAGTGTCGTTAGGGAAGCGACACTCGTCGGCACAACAAGGGTAATAAATAAACATTACTAAAAATAAATAAACATTATTAACAATAAATAAAATCATTAACAAATAATTTCCAAATATTTTAATACACGCAACGCCGGAGTGTCGTGTAGACACGACACTCGACGGCAATAATAAATGAGTACCATTTAATAATAAACAAATAAAATTATTAACGAATAATGCCGGAAACATTTAATATGTGCGCATCGCCCGAATATCACCATGAAATCGATAATCTGATGGCGTTAAAATTATAATAATGGGATACCATTTTTTATTAAATATTAAAGTAACAATTATAAATAATTAATTATTATTCCAAACTAAGTACACGCACCATCCGAAAAATCGGGATGGGCGCATTTCTGATATCAATAAACAACAAATCATGTCTTTATTATTAAACAATAATAACAATTGTAACCGAATATTCATATGTAATAATATGAATACTTGCACTAGGGATTTGGGATAATTATGCATTATATTGATCATGTAATAGGCCTCGATAGCTAAATAATTAGCATTAATAATAAATAAGCCATAAGTTAATAATGTACCGGATGGCGAAGCGAGCGTGAGACCGGACGCAGCTCCGGCAAACAACTCCGAGAATCGTCATCGATAAGCGCTCTCCAAGAAGCGAGACCGTGGGATGCTGCATAGGCACGGCTACCGTGAGACCGGACGCAGCTCAGACAAACAACTCCGAGAATCGCCAGCGATAAGGGCTCTCTAAGAAGCGAGCCCGTGGGACGGCTACCGTGAGACCGGACGCAGCTCCGACAGCGACTCCAAGAATCGCCAGCGATAAGGCGATCCCGAGAAGCCCTTCGCCGTTGGGACTCGAGCTCGTGGGATGCTGCGACAGCACAGCCACCGCGAGACCGGACGGGGCTCCGAGAATCGCCACCGATAAGGCGATCCCGAGAAGCCCTTCGCCGTTGGAACTTGGAGCCGTGGGATGCTGCATCAGCATAGGGCTCCACGGAGGCGGCTGCCCCACCATCGGACGGCGCGATTCCACGAAGCCGCACCGCTATCCGCTGCACTGCTGTGGGACAAAGGAGTCCCCCACTCAGGGAACAGCACGGGCACAAAGCGGCTGCCCCGCCATCACCTACCAGGGAGCCGCAAGACAACGGCGGCCCCCCCCCCCACTCGGAGGACAGCACGGATGCTGCAAGCGGCGGCCCCCACTCAGAGGACAGCACGGATGCTGCGAGCGGCAGCCCCCACTCAGAGGACAGCACGGCTACGGGCGGCTGCCCCACCTTCATACATTGCGCTGCCGCGAGACAACGGCAGCCCCCACTTCACGGGACAGCACGGCTACAGCGAGTGGCTGCTCCCACCACCAGCACTCATCAGGGTGCCGCGAGACAACGGCGGCCCCCACTCAAGGGACAGCACGGCTACGGGCGGCTGCCCCACCATAACCATCGCGCTGTCGCGAGCGCATGCCCCACCATAGAGCGGCACACTGGGAGCGACGCGCCATTGGCCAGAGCAGCGGAGCGAATCCGCGAGGGCCTCCCACCGCCACCAACTACGGGACTCGGGAGACTCGCGGGCCCAGAGCGCTCCGACGGATCTTCAGTTCAGACTCGGCGCTTCAACTATTCACATCTCCGCGGGTCTAGCTCCGTGCTACGACATATTGTACGCGCACGTTAATAAAATATCAGTTCTTCTACGACTCTCATCACCGGCGGTCAACTCAAAGAGTACTCTCGAGGAGACTCTCGCGAACCACGGTATTTCTTTTGTTAACAAGTAACAAGTGTCAATTGTATTTCTTCAGTAATAATCATAATTCGCGTTGTTACCTGGCTGCGACCAGGCGGTATTTCACCGTTGTAATTTATCATCCGCGAAACATTTATTACAACTATTATAAATATCAATATAATTATTCATCGTCTTCAAACAAATCGAATAAATCGAACTAATAATCCATACGCAACTCCGTGATAATTATAACGTGTTACAAATTGTTCTCGACAAACCGTACGAATTTTCTACGACTAATAAACATTTAAACCGACATTCGTCACCCGTCACAACCGTCCTCATCGACGACTTTTTCCTACCAAGCATGTAAGTAACGAGACAAAGGAGCATTATATCTGGGACCAGTTCACACATTTTGAACCCATAAAACATCTTCCCAATAAAGCCCAACCTCTACTACCGCTTGCTAAGTAGGATTAATTAAATTAATTAGAAACGAATCCTTTAATACCAGTCACGTCATAAGCCGCGACTGATAACATCGGATTCGCGTAGTTAGAATTGAATCTAAAAACCAGTCACGACGTAAGTCGAGTCTGATAAATAATAGATTCAAGTAGTTGCGTACTCTTAACTAGAAGTAGTTAGAAGTGAATCTAAAAATCAGTCACGGTGCAAATCGTGTCTGATACACAATAGATTCAAGTAATTCCGTAGCAGTAACTAGAATCTAATTAGAAATGAATCTGAAAACCAATCACGACACAGATCGAGACTGATAACCAACTGATTCATGTAACTAGTTAAGTTAGAGATAATTAACTAGGATTACCCCAAAATCAGGTCATATGTAAATCGAACAGAATCGAGTTCGATAAAAATTTGAACTGATATTAGTATATGTTACTATATAAAATAGATAAGCTATTGCAAACCCTTTCCTGGCACCTCCCTACCTCCATCATAATGGGACGAATCTTGTGTGAATTGATCGCCATTTATAAGGTTCATAATGGATCGTAGTGCGTCACATCAAAATTTGGGTCACGACGGGGTAAAAATAGTTCAGTTCGGGCTAATCAGATCACCGAAACCCGAGTTATTAAAACCACGACAATTAAATTGGTGACATCAGACAGTTCACGCACCGTCCCGAGTTCGATCTCCCCCAGGAAGGCGAACCGACCAGTCATCACCTCCGTGCGCCTATTGAGGCATCACCGAGTCTTTATAAATCGATCAAAACCACCCGTCGTAATATCCGACGATCAGGCCGACAGCAGGGCTCAACCTGCCAACGAACGGATCTAGGAAGACGGCAACATTTCCGACGCTTCTACGGTGCTCTACGAGGACACCATAACTCCGCCGTCTTCTCCAGAGTTCATCCTTGGCGCCTAGCATTTCCAACCCGCTACGCCCCAGCAGCTCATCACCTGCCAAGAAAACAATCAAAATCAAGGTACGTACCAAAAGGAAAAACCTCACAATACTCATCCAGTACTGCTCCGATCCCTAACCGGCGCATTCCGGTTTAAACACGGAGCATCCTCATATGACCAGCTATCAGTCGCTCGAATGTTAAATCTGGATTTTTGTAAAAAGGAAAGGAAAAATCAATTAAAATCAACCCGCGACGTAACAGGTTATATATTTTCTGGTGACAGCGGTGGGATCTGTTACTGGATGTGTATAATGTATAGTTAACCAAAATCAGTGAAAATCTTGTTAAAATTAGCGTAAAATCAGTGAAAAACCGCGTAAAACCAGTGTATAATTATAGTAAAATCAGTGTCAAAACGTAAAATCGTTATTGAGTCAGGTACAAAATCGCGTTAGAACGACGCGAAATAATTGCAAAATTGTTGAAAACTAGTGTAAAATCAAAATAGATTCAGTGTAAATTCGTTTCGTACTGGTGCCTAAAAATCAGTATATAATCACGCGAATCCAGTATAAAAACGCGTAAAATCAGTGTAGAATCATTGCTAATAATTGAAAACCGCGCAAAATCATTTTTAAATAATTGCAAATCAGTGTAGAATCATTGCAAAATCATCTTGAAATCAGTGTAAAATTAGTATACTTTTTGTGAAAATCGGTAAATTTATAGAAACGTCTGTCGGTATAGACATATCATTTTGACAGGACAATGTCATTTTGAAATATTTATTCGCAACAAAATCACGCGCGACACTCCGAGTAAAATCTTCCAATCAGTCTTTCAAGTGTCGTTAAATTATTCATATTTAGAGCAATCAATCATAAATAAATAAATATCAAAATGCAGGGCCTCAATAAAGAGGAAATCCGTCAATTATACGGGCAATTAATAGCGGTAAAGCAGAAGCTGCAGGAAATAGAAGTAAATCTAGCTACCCGCGAACTTAAGTTACAAAGTCAAAATATTTTTAATCAAAGTGAGCCTAATCTCGTGTTAGCCTATTCAAACGCGGTCAAAATCGAAACAGAAATCGAAAAAGATCGCGGTAATATCAGAAAAACGCGCTTTGAAAACACAAATTCGTCACTGACTTGCGTCAAAACGATCGCGGCCCGCGATTCCCCATCGTGTAATTATTGTAACAAAAGGGGTCATATATCAGATAATTGTTGGTCGAGATTCCCTGAAAAACGACCTCAACGCGTAAAAAATAAAATTAGTCCGGAAAAACCTTACGAAACACAATACAAATCGCAATCAATCATGGATAAAAATCGGAACGGTAAACCTTATCTATCGTGCGATTATTGCGCCAAATTAGGACACGTAGTCGCACAATGTTTCAAAAAACGAAACGCCGAAAAACGCAACGCGGGAAACGCGAATCCCCGCTCGGAAAACCCTGCCGCGAACCGAGTGGAAAAAGCTTCAGAGCGCCCGGTACGCACAGTGCACATCGCGAGTGAAATAGTCCCCTCAAATTAAAGATAAAATCGATTTTCTCGTTGAGTCCGGTTCCAATCCAAATCTCGTAAAAATAAATGTTCATGTCCGGGAGTCTAAATAAACGGAAGCGAAATATTAAAGCTCAGAGGTACATCGGAAATACCCGTATTTACAATGGGCTCAACATCAATTAATATCAACGGAACGGAATCCGAATTTCGTGAGGTCAAAACGAATTCCCTATCGAATAGGACGCTATTCTCGGTTCGGAATTCCACGCGGAAAAATCGGCTGATAATCGACTGGAATAAAGAGTACGTTCGGTGGAAAAATAAATCAGTTCCGCTTAAAAATCGCGAAGCAGTAGTGATACCAAAAAGCTCTCGAGCATTTTTTTTTTATGTCAGGGTAAAGAATCCCGAAATATAAGAGGGTTATATCCCCCGTTTAGATGCCGGAAACAGAGTTTACTTAGATAACACGTCCGCATCGAATAAAATTGGCGTAGCGTGTCTGATGGCGATAAATACCAACGGGTAGGACGTAGAGCCCGCTGTTCCGGCAGTGGCCTTAGAGGCTTCTGAGCTCTACGATCCCAGTTCGGGGTATATTTCGCAAGATTGCTGCAAATCCGATGAAATACTTAGCGTACAGGATCCGGATTGTCGCAAAATCATTCAGCAGACGCACGACCACCTTGTTTTGCGGGTCAAGAGCAAACGCGTAAAACAAATCAAAGTCTTATTACGACTCAAGGATTTACAAAAGCCGAAGAGCGAGTAAGGGTCAATCAACTAATGGAAAAGAACGGCCGATCTCTTCCATATTCCGGGACAAATTTTTGGATCACGCAAACGCGAACAAACGTAAAAATTTCCACGACTGACGACCAACCAGTCTTTACCCGCCAATATCTGTTGGCTTATACTCACAGGGGTGAGATTGAGGATTGAGGTTGACTCGATAAAAATCGAGGGAAAAATCATAGAACCCTCCCATTTTCCATACAGCTCGCCGCTTTGGATCGGGCCCAAACGGGCCGATTCACAGGGGAGGCCCAGATGGAAAATCTTAATAGATTACAGAAATAAAAAAAAAAAAAAAAAAAAAAAAATCGGAGACGCCGACCCACTTCCAAACATAATCGAAATTTTGACCAATTGGGTAGTGCGAAATAATTTTCTGTTTCCAATTTAGCAAGTGGATTTCATAAAAATCCGTACGCATCCCTCAGATGCTCATAAAACTGCGTTCACATGTCATTAGGGCCCTATCAATTCGTTTACGTTCCATTTGGGCAGTATCAGTTCATTCGCATGCTATTTGGGCACTATTAATTCAATCACATGCCATTTGGGCAATATTAATTCAATCACATGCCATTTGGGTAAAATTAATTCAATCACATGCCATTTGGGCACTATTAATTCTATCGTATGCCGTTTAGGCTCAAAAACGCTCCGGCAACTTTCCAAATACGGGGTAAAGAGTATTTAGTATACCTCGACGATGTAGTTACATACACTAGCTCACTTAGGGAGCACGAAATAAAATTAAAATATACAACCGATGCTTCGAATGTTCACAAGGTGGCACTCTTAGCCCGGGAAAAATCGAGCGACAAGCCAATATCGTACGCATCACGAACACTGTCAAAAGCCGAAATGAGCCACTCCACCATCGAAAAGGCGTTATTAGCAATCATTTATTGCATAGGGCATTTCAGACCCTACATTTACGGCCGAGAATTCACTCTCGCGACCGATCAGAACCCATTAATATGGCTCCATTCAGTAAAAGACGCCTTCGAATAGATTGGTTCATTAGCGCTTAAAACTCGCGAGTTATAAATATAAAATTATATACAAACCAGGTAGAGTAAATAGTAGAATCGACGCTTTGTCGCGAAATCCGCCGAAAATAAAAAAAAAACAGCAAACGAAAAATCAGTATTGGCAGTCATGCCTATATTATAGTTCAGAGCAAATAGAGACCAGATTAGTGACCAATTATTAAAACTCAAAAATTGAGTTATTTATTACTCTGTTCCAGTATAATTAAAAATGTCAGTGTAACTTTTGAAAACAAACAGGCTAAATATAAAAAAAAATGTGGACTATATAATACATCGCAAACTTAAAATACAACATTGAATAACACTTACTCGGCAAACACGAGTAATCATTCGAACATTCAATTTCTACGTAAAAATAATAAAATGTGCGCGAGTGTATAAATCGACTAAAACAAATATTACAGCAACAAATCGTCGGTGGCCAAACACAAAGCAATTCTGACAAATTTCAGTGGTCATATGGACGCTATGAGAACATTAGACTCTCCACAAAGTGCATCGAAGTGAAATAAATTTTATTTGAGAACATTCAGTAAAACGCTCGCTCCATAAAATTTCGAAATACAAAATTAGTACAACTGCGGTTAACTGCATCGGTTATATGGACTCTACGAGAACATTTACGTCGCCACAAAGTGCATCTTTATAGAATAAATCCATTTGGAAATATTTATTAAAACGCTCGCGTCATAAAAATCATAATACCAAATTATTACAATTGCGGTTAACTGCATCGATAATATGGACGGACATGTTAAACGGAACCTCTGAACTACTGTCGAACATGTCACATGGAATCTCTGAGTTGACAGATGGACACGTCCGCGAGAACCTCTGAATCGTCACATAAACCATCGATGAGTGATCGCGAAAGTGCATACAGTCAATTAGTTCGCAGGAAATCAAGGCGAATAACTTTTCTGAACAATTATATAAAAATGTGCGCGAGTGTTAGAACGTTTGAATAATACAAAATTAAATCGAACAATTTTTGCCTGGCGAGGCTATAATACGTAAACTAAATAAAATTAAATCAAATAATTTTGCCTGACGAGGCGATAATACATAATAAAAAATAATGAAACAATTTTTGCCTGGCGAGGCTATAATACGTAAACTAAATAAAATTAAATCAAATAATTTTGCCTGACGAGGCGATAATACGTAATAAAAAATAATGAAACAATTTTTGCCTGGCGAGGCTATAATACGTAAACTAAATAAAATTAAATCAAATAATTTTGCCTGACGAGGCGATAATACATAATAAAAAATAATGAAACAATTTTTGCCTGGCGAGGCTATAATACGTAAACTAAATAAAATTAAATCAAATAATTTTGCCTGACGAGGCGATAATACGTAATAAAAAATAATGAAACAATTTTTGCCTGGCGAGGCTATAATACGTAAACTAAATAAAATTAAATCAAATAATTTTGCCTGACGAGGCGATAATACATAATAAAAAATAATGAAACAATTTTCGCCTGGCGAGGCTATAATACGTAAACTAAATAAAATTAAATCAAATAATTTTGCCTGACGAGGCTATAATACGTAAACTAAATAAAATTCAATGAAATAATTTCGCCTGACGAGGCTATAATACGTGAACAAAACTAAATTAACAATTCCATAACTCACTCGACTAAATTTGAATGCGAGTGGTGTAACTTCAAACGAGCAAGTTGAAATATTTGGACATTATTAAAAAATATTCGATCGGTAAAACTTCGCAATACAAAATCGTACCAAACGCGATTTACGTAATCGGATGTATGAACGGACACGTTACACGGAACCTCTGAACCACTGTCGAACATGTCAATCGTAAACCTCTGAGTTGACAGATGGACACGTACGCGGGAACCTCTGAGCCGTTACATAGATCATCGATAAGTGATCGCAACGGTTTACGGTTAATTAATCCAGAGACATTTAATGCGCATAATTTTTCTGGACAACTGAATAAAATGTGTGCGAGTGTTAAACCATCGAATACTAAAATACAATGTAATCGAACAATTTTGCCTCGCGAGGCTAATATACGTAATCAAAATTAAATCGAATAATTTCTCTTGACGAGGCTATAGTACATAAACAAAGTCAAATTGAACAGTTCCCTAATTCACTCGACAAAATCATAAATACGAGTGTACCTTCAACAAGCAAGTTACAAACATTTGAACATTTTTGATAAAATATTTAATTCCGTAAGGCTAAAAAAATTACACCAAACGTGATTTACGTAATCGGATGTATGGACGGACACGTTTGCACGGAACCTCTGAGCCACTGTCGAATATGTCAATTGAAGACCTCTGAGTCGACAAGCGGACACGTCTTGCGAACCTCTGAGACGCTACCACTTCATCACGAAATCACTCAGGCTGAATAACGTCCGATCAACAAATAATCGGATCGTAAACAACGGACACACGCAGTCGTGTCTTTCATCATTATCACCATTCATCAAAACAACTTGACGGCGAGGGATGCCGCAAGATTTTCAACAGCGTGGAATGGGTAGAATTAATTAGCTACCCCAACTTGACGGCGAGGGAAGACACAAGATTTCCAACGCCGATACCACGGCTCGACCCAGCACTCATCCGACGCCTTCACGCTGGTCCTACGCAGAGCCTCGGCACTGCTTCGGACTTAAGGGGGGAAGTGTTACGTCCTGGGTCGAATTCAGGACAGAAAGAGTGACGACGCTCACACACACATTTTTTTTTGAGACAATTAGTTACTAAGCATAATGGCAAAACAATATAACAATCCCATTTCACGTTATCATTTTATTGTTAATAATAATCAACAACAATTGATCTGAACAAATAATAATAAACATTTAACTAAATAAACATTAAACCAACGCGCAACAGTAATAAACTCCCATACGGGCTACGTACATCATTAAGCCGAAAACCGAGGAAATTCAACAAAATTTAAGACGCAATAAAAACATAACTGCGCGATTTTATCAAAATCTGAGCACGCTACCGGAAGCGGAAAATCCTCACGAGCAACTTAGGTGCCAATAAATTTTTCACCCTCCGGGGCGGATTTTCGCCACTGTTAGCGGTTTTCTAAAAAGGCGCGTGACCTTGGAAAATTTGAGAATTAATTCCCCAGCGCGAACAGAAAGCGCAAACCGGATCAAAATCATCATAAAAATTGAAAATGCGACTAACAATCAATTTAGAACAGATTATTAACAAGAACAAAATTATTAACAATAAATAGAATTGTTAATAAATAAATTCAAAACAGTTTTCTTTCTTTTTACGTAATGCCGGAGTGTCGTTAGGGAAGCGACACTCGTCGGCACAACAAGGGTAATAAATAAACATTACTAAAAATAAATAAACATTATTAACAATAAATAAAATCATTAACAAATAATTTCCAAATATTTTAATACACGCAACGCCGGAGTGTCGTGTAGACACGACACTCGACGGCAATAATAAATGAGTACCATTTAATAATAAACAAATAAAATTATTAACGAATAATGCCGGAAACATTTAATATGTGCGCATCGCCCGAATATCACCATGAAATCGATAATCTGATGGCGTTAAAATTATAATAATGGGATACCATTTTTTATTAAATATTAAAGTAACAATTATAAATAATTAATTATTATTCCAAACTAAGTACACGCACCATCCGAAAAATCGGGATGGGCGCATTTCTGATATCAATAAACAACAAATCATGTCTTTATTATTAAACAATAATAACAATTGTAACCGAATATTCATATGTAATAATATGAATACTTGCACTAGGGATTTGGGATAATTATGCATTATATTGATCATGTAATAGGCCTCGATAGCTAAATAATTAGCATTAATAATAAATAAGCCATAAGTTAATAATGTACCGGATGGCGAAGCGAGCGTGAGACCGGACGCAGCTCCGGCAAACAACTCCGAGAATCGTCATCGATAAGCGCTCTCCAAGAAGCGAGACCGTGGGATGCTGCATAGGCACGGCTACCGTGAGACCGGACGCAGCTCAGACAAACAACTCCGAGAATCGCCAGCGATAAGGGCTCTCTAAGAAGCGAGCCCGTGGGACGGCTACCGTGAGACCGGACGCAGCTCCGACAGCGACTCCAAGAATCGCCAGCGATAAGGCGATCCCGAGAAGCCCTTCGCCGTTGGGACTCGAGCTCGTGGGATGCTGCGACAGCACAGCCACCGCGAGACCGGACGGGGCTCCGAGAATCGCCACCGATAAGGCGATCCCGAGAAGCCCTTCGCCGTTGGGACTCGAGCTCGTGGGATGCTGCGCCAGCACAGCCACCGCGAGACCGGACGCGGCTCCGAGAATCGCCACCGATAAGGCGATCCCAAGAAACTCTTCGCCGTTGGAACTTGGAGCCGTGGGATGCTGCATCAGCATAGGGCTCCACGGAGGCGGCTGCCCCACCATCGGACGGCGCGATTCCACGAAGCCGCACCGCTATCCGCTGCACTGCTGTGGGACAAAGGAGTCCCCCACTCAGGGAACAGCACGGGCACAAAGCGGCTGCCCCGCCATCACCTACCAGGGAGCCGCAAGACAACGGCGGCCCCCCCCCCCACTCGGAGGACAGCACGGATGCTGCAAGCGGCGGCCCCCACTCAGAGGACAGCACGGATGCTGCGAGCGGCAGCCCCCACTCAGAGGACAGCACGGCTACGGGCGGCTGCCCCACCTTCATACATTGCGCTGCCGCGAGACAACGGCAGCCCCCACTTCACGGGACAGCACGGCTACAGCGAGTGGCTGCTCCCACCACCAGCACTCATCAGGGTGCCGCGAGACAACGGCGGCCCCCACTCAAGGGACAGCACGGCTACGGGCGGCTGCCCCACCATAACCATCGCGCTGTCGCGAGCGCATGCCCCACCATAGAGCGGCACACTGGGAGCGACGCGCCATTGGCCAGAGCAGCGGAGCGAATCCGCGAGGGCCTCCCACCGCCACCAACTACGGGACTCGGGAGACTCGCGGGCCCAGAGCGCTCCGACGGATCTTCAGTTCAGACTCGGCGCTTCAACTATTCACATCTCCGCGGGTCTAGCTCCGTGCTACGACATATTGTACGCGCACGTTAATAAAATATCAGTTCTTCTACGACTCTCATCACCGGCGGTCAACTCAAAGAGTACTCTCGAGGAGACTCTCGCGAACCACGGTATTTCTTTTGTTAACAAGTAACAAGTGTCAATTGTATTTCTTCAGTAATAATCATAATTCGCGTTGTTACCTGGCTGCGACCAGGCGGTATTTCACCGTTGTAATTTATCATCCGCGAAACATTTATTACAACTATTATAAATATCAATATAATTATTCATCGTCTTCAAACAAATCGAATAAATCGAACTAATAATCCATACGCAACTCCGTGATAATTATAACGTGTTACAAATTGTTCTCGACAAACCGTACGAATTTTCTACGACTAATAAACATTTAAACCGACATTCGTCACCCGTCACAACCGTCCTCATCGACGACTTTTTCCTACCAAGCATGTAAGTAACGAGACAAAGGAGCATTATATCTGGGACCAGTTCACACATTTTGAACCCATAAAACATCTTCCCAATAAAGCCCAACCTCTACTACCGCTTGCTAAGTAGGATTAATTAAATTAATTAGAAACGAATCCTTTAATACCAGTCACGTCATAAGCCGCGACTGATAACATCGGATTCGCGTAGTTAGAATTGAATCTAAAAACCAGTCACGACGTAAGTCGAGTCTGATAAATAATAGATTCAAGTAGTTGCGTACTCTTAACTAGAAGTAGTTAGAAGTGAATCTAAAAATCAGTCACGGTGCAAATCGTGTCTGATACACAATAGATTCAAGTAATTCCGTAGCAGTAACTAGAATCTAATTAGAAATGAATCTGAAAACCAGTCACGACACAGATCGAGACTGATAACCAACTGATTCATGTAACTAGTTAAGTTAGAGATAATTAACTAGGATTACCCCAAAATCAGGTCATATGTAAATCGAACAGAATCGAGTTCGATAAAAATTTGAACTGATATTAGTATATGTTACTATATAAAATAGATAAGCTATTGCAAACCCTTTCCTGGCACCTCCCTACCTCCATCATAATGGGACGAATCTTGTGTGAATTGATCGCCATTTATAAGGTTCATAATGGATCGTAGTGCGTCACATCAAAATTTGGGTCACGACGGGGTAAAAATAGTTCAGTTCGGGCTAATCAGATCACCGAAACCCGAGTTATTAAAACCACGACAATTAAATTGGTGACATCAGACAGTTCACGCACCGTCCCGAGTTCGATCTCCCCCAGGAAGGCGAACCGACCAGTCATCACCTCCGTGCGCCTATTGAGGCATCACCGAGTCTTTATAAATCGATCAAAACCACCCGTCGTAATATCCGACGATCAGGCCGACAGCAGGGCTCAACCTGCCAACGAACGGATCTAGGAAGACGGCAACATTTCCGACGCTTCTACGGTGCTCTACGAGGACACCATAACTCCGCCGTCTTCTCCAGAGTTCATCCTTGGCGCCTAGCATTTCCAACCCGCTACGCCCCAGCAGCTCATCACCTGCCAAGAAAACAATCAAAATCAAGGTACGTACCAAAAGGAAAAACCTCACAATACTCATCCAGTACTGCTCCGATCCCTAACCGGCGCATTCCGGTTTAAACACGGAGCATCCTCATATGACCAGCTATCAGTCGCTCGAATGTTAAATCTGGATTTTTGTAAAAAGGAAAGGAAAAATCAATTAAAATCAACCCGCGACGTAACAGAATCTTGCTTATGAATATAAAACTAAGGCTTTTTCAACTCATATTACGAGCTGGAACACCTACAGCTGAAGCAAAACGCTAATGTTCGATTTCGAAATAAAGCGACTTTGCATTCGATGGGAGCTTGTTTGGCGGCTCGAAACGCATAAATCTCGCGTATTTACGTACAACTAAGGCTTTTCTATCTCTTATTACGAACCGGAACGCCTGGAGCCAACGCAAAACGCAAGTGTTCGATTTCGATATAAAGCGAATTTGCATTCGATGGGGGCTTGTTTGGTGGCTCGAAACGCATGAATCTTGCGTAATTACGTAAAACTAAGGCTTTTTAATCCCATATTACGAGCTGGAACTCCTACAGCTAAAGCAAAACGCTAATGTTCGATTTCGATATAAAGCGACTTTGCATTCGATGGGGGCTTGTTTGGCGGCTTGAAACGCATGAATCTTGCGTAATTACGTAAAACTAAGGCTTTTTGATCTCATTTTACGAGCTAGAACTCCTACAGCAGAAGCAAAACGCGAATGTTCGATTTCGATATAAAGCGAATTTGCATTCGATGGGGGCTTGTTTGGTGGCTCGAAACGCATGAATCTTGCGTAATTACGTAAAACTAAGGCTTTTTGATCTCATATTACGAGCTGGAACTCCTACAGCAGAAGCAAAACGCTAATGTTCGATTTCGAAATAAAGCGACTTTGCATTCGATGGGGGCTCGTTTGGTGGCTCGAAACGCATGAATCTTGCTTATGAATATAAAACTAAGGCTTTTTCAACTCATATTACGAGCTGGAACACCTACAGCTGAAGCAAAACGCTAATGTTCGATTTCGAAATAAAGCGAATTTGCATTCGATGGGAGCTTGTTTGGCGGCTCGAAACGCATAAATCTCGCGTATTTACGTACAACTAAGGCTTTTCTATCTCTTATTACGAACCGGAACGCCTGGAGCCAACGCAAAACGCAAGTGTTCGATTTCGATATAAAGCGAATTTGCATTCGATGGGGGCTTGTTTGGTGGCTCGAAACGCATGAATCTTGCGTAATTACGTAAAACTAAGGCTTTTTAATCCCATATTACGAGCTGGAACTCCTACAGCTAAAGCAAAACGCTAATGTTCGATTTCGATATAAAGCGACTTTGCATTCGATGGGGGCTTGTTTGGCGGCTTGAAACGCATGAATCTTGCGTAATTACGTAAAACTAAGGCTTTTTGATCTCATTTTACGAGCTAGAACTCCTACAGCAGAAGCAAAACGCGAATGTTCGATTTCGATATAAAGCGAATTTGCATTCGATGGGGGCTTGTTTGGTGGCTCGAAACGCATGAATCTTGCGTAATTACGTAAAACTAAGGCTTTTTGATCTCATATTACGAGCTGGAACTCCTACAGCAGAAGCAAAACGCTAATGTTCGATTTCGAAATAAAGCGACTTTGCATTCGATGGGGGCTCGTTTGGTGGCTCGAAACGCATGAATCTTGCGTAACTACATAAAACTAAGGCGTTTTGATCTAATATTACGAGCAGGAACACCTACAGCCGAAGCAAAACGCTAATGTTCGATTTCGAAATAAAGCGACTTTGCATTCGATGGGGGCTCGTTTGGTGGCTCGAAACGCATGAATCTTGCGTAACTACATAAAACTAAGGCGTTTTGATCTAATATTACGAGCAGGAACACCTACAGCCGAAGCAAAATGCTAATGTTCGATTTCGATATAAAGCGAATTTGCATTCGATGGGGGCTTGTTTGGCGGCTCGAAACGCCTGAATCTTGCGTATTTGCATAAAACTAAGGCTTTTTGATCTCATAACACGAGCTGAAAGACCTACAGCTAAAGCAAAACGCTAATGTTCGATTTCGATATAAAGCGACTTTGCATTCGATGGGGGCTTGTTTGGCGGCTCGAAACGCATAAATCTTGCGTATTTACGTAAAACTAAGGCTTTTTGATCTAATATTACGAGCTGGATCACCTACAGCCAGAGCGAAGCGCTAATGTTCGATTTCGATATAAAGCGAATTTGCATGCGATGGGGGCTTGTTCGTGGCTCGAAACGCATGAATCTTGCGAAATTACGTGAAACTAAGGCTTTTGATCTCATATTACGAGCTGGAACTCCTACAGCAGAAGCAAAACGCTAATGTTCGATTTCGAAATAAAGCGACTTTGCATTCGATGGGAGCTTGTTTGGCAGCTCGAATCGCACGAATCTTGCGTATTTGCATAAATCTAAGGCTTTTTCATCTAATATTACGAGCTGGAACACCTACAGCCGAAGCAAAACTCTAATGTTCGATTTCGATATAAAGCGAATTTGCATTCGATAGGAGCTTGTTTGGCAGCTAGAAATGCAAAAATCTTGCGTATTTACCTAAAACTAAGGCTTTTTGATCTCATATTACGAGCTGGAACACCTACAGCAGAAGCAAAACGCTAATGTTCGATTTCGAAATAAAGCGACTTTGCATTCGATGGGGGCTCGTTTGGTGGCTCGAAACGCATGAATCTTGCGTAACTACATAAAACTAAGGCGTTTTGATCTAATATTACGAGCAGGAACACCTACAGCCGAAGCAAAATGCTAATGTTCGATTTCGATATAAAGCGAATTTGCATTCGATGGGGGCTTGTTTGGCGGCTCGAAACGCCTGAATCTTGCGTATTTGCATAAAACTAAGGCTTTTTGATCTCATAACACGAGCTGAAAGACCTACAGCTAAAGCAAAACGCTAATGTTCGATTTCGATATAAAGCGACTTTGCATTCGATGGGGGCTTGTTTGGCGGCTCGAAACGCATAAATCTTGCGTATTTACGTAAAACTAAGGCTTTTTGATCTAATATTACGAGCTGGATCACCTACAGCCAGAGCGAAGCGCTAATGTTCGATTTCGATATAAAGCGACTTTGAATTCGATGGGAGCTTGTTTGGCGGCTCGAAACGCATAAATCTTGCGTATTTACGTAAAACTAAGGCTTTTTGTTCTAATATTACGAGCTGGATCACCTACAGCCAGAGCGAAGCGCTAATGTTCGATTTCGATATAAAGCGAATTTGCATGCGATGGGGGCTTGTTTGGCGGCTCGAAACGCATGAATCTTGCTTATTTACGTAAAACTAATGCTTTTTGATCTCATATTACGAGCTGGAACACCTACAGCCGAAGCAAAACGCTAATGTTCGATTTCGAAATAAAGCGACTTTGCATTCGATGGGAGCTTGTTTGGCGGCTCGAAACGCATGAATCTTGCTTATGAATATAAAACTAAGGCTTTTTCAACTCATATTACGAGCTGGAACACCTACAGCTGAAGCAAAACGCTAATGTTCGATTTCGAAATAAAGCGACTTTGCATTCGATGGGAGCTTGTTTGGCGGCTCGAAACGCATAAATCTCGCGTATTTACGTACAACTAAGGCTTTTCTATCTCTTATTACGAACCGGAACGCCTGGAGCCAACGCAAAACGCAAGTGTTCGATTTCGATATAAAGCGAATTTGCATTCGATGGGGGCTTGTTTGGTGGCTCGAAACGCATGAATCTTGCGTAATTACGTAAAACTAAGGCTTTTTAATCCCATATTACGAGCTGGAACTCCTACAGCTAAAGCAAAACGCTAATGTTCGATTTCGATATAAAGCGACTTTGCATTCGATGGGGGCTTGTTTGGCGGCTTGAAACGCATGAATCTTGCGTAATTACGTAAAACTAAGGCTTTTTGATCTCATTTTACGAGCTAGAACTCCTACAGCAGAAGCAAAACGCGAATGTTCGATTTCGATATAAAGCGAATTTGCATTCGATGGGGGCTTGTTTGGTGGCTCGAAACGCATGAATCTTGCGTAATTACGTAAAACTAAGGCTTTTTGATCTCATATTACGAGCTGGAACTCCTACAGCAGAAGCAAAACGCTAATGTTCGATTTCGAAATAAAGCGACTTTGCATTCGATGGGGGCTCGTTTGGTGGCTCGAAACGCATGAATCTTGCGTAACTACATAAAACTAAGGCGTTTTGATCTAATATTACGAGCAGGAACACCTACAGCCGAAGCAAAACGCTAATGTTCGATTTCGAAATAAAGCGACTTTGCATTCGATGGGGGCTCGTTTGGTGGCTCGAAACGCATGAATCTTGCGTAACTACATAAAACTAAGGCGTTTTGATCTAATATTACGAGCAGGAACACCTACAGCCGAAGCAAAATGCTAATGTTCGATTTCGATATAAAGCGAATTTGCATTCGATGGGGGCTTGTTTGGCGGCTCGAAACGCCTGAATCTTGCGTATTTGCATAAAACTAAGGCTTTTTGATCTCATAACACGAGCTGAAAGACCTACAGCTAAAGCAAAACGCTAATGTTCGATTTCGATATAAAGCGACTTTGCATTCGATGGGGGCTTGTTTGGCGGCTCGAAACGCATAAATCTTGCGTATTTACGTAAAACTAAGGCTTTTTGATCTAATATTACGAGCTGGATCACCTACAGCCAGAGCGAAGCGCTAATGTTCGATTTCGATATAAAGCGAATTTGCATGCGATGGGGGCTTGTTCGTGGCTCGAAACGCATGAATCTTGCGAAATTACGTGAAACTAAGGCTTTTGATCTCATATTACGAGCTGGAACTCCTACAGCAGAAGCAAAACGCTAATGTTCGATTTCGAAATAAAGCGACTTTGCATTCGATGGGAGCTTGTTTGGCAGCTCGAATCGCACGAATCTTGCGTATTTGCATAAATCTAAGGCTTTTTCATCTAATATTACGAGCTGGAACACCTACAGCAGAAGCAAAACGCTAATGTTCGATTTCGATATAAAGCGAATTTGCATTCGATAGGAGCTTGTTTGGCAGCTAGAAATGCAAAAATCTTGCGTATTTACCTAAAACTAAGGCTTTTTGATCTCATATTACGAGCTGGAACACCTACAGCAGAAGCAAAACGCTAATGTTCGATTTCGAAATAAAGCGACTTTGCATTCGATGGGAGCTTGTTTGGCGGCTCGAAACGCATAAATCTCGCGTATTTACGTACAACTAAGGCTTTTCTATCTCTTATTACGAGCCGGAACGCCTGGAGCCAACGCAAAACGCAAGTGTTCGATTTCGATATAAAGCGAATTTGCATTCGATGGGGGCTTGTCTGGCACCTCGAATCGCATGAATCTTGCGTATTCACGTAAAAGTAAGGCTTTTTGATCTAATGTTACGAGCTGGAACACCTACAGCAAAAGCAAAACGCTAATGTTCGATTTCGATATAAAGCGACTTTGCGTTCGATGGGGGCTTGTTTGGCGGCTTGAAACGCATGAATCTTGCGTAATTACGTAAAACTAAGGCTTTTTGATCTCATTTTACGAGCTAGAACTCCTACAGCAGAAGCAAAACGCGAATGTTCGATTTCGATATAAAGCGAATTTGCATTCGATGGGGGCTTGTTTGGTGGCTCGAAACGCATGAATCTTGCGTAATTACGTAAAACTAAGGCTTTTTGATCTCATATTACGAGCTGGAACTCCTACAGCAGAAGCAAAACGCTAATGTTCGATTTCGAAATAAAGCGACTTTGCATTCGATGGGGGCTCGTTTGGTGGCTCGAAACGCATGAATCTTGCGTAACTACATAAAACTAAGGCGTTTTGATCTAATATTACGAGCAGGAACACCTACAGCCGAAGCAAAATGCTAATGTTCGATTTCGATATAAAGCGAATTTGCATTCGATGGGGGCTTGTTTGGCGGCTCGAAACGCCTGAATCTTGCGTATTTGCATAAAACTAAGGCTTTTTGATCTCATAACACGAGCTGAAAGACCTACAGCTAAAGCAAAACGCTAATGTTCGATTTCGATATAAAGCGACTTTGCATTCGATGGGGGCTTGTTTGGCGGCTCGAAACGCATAAATCTTGCGTATTTACGTAAAACTAAGGCTTTTTGATCTAATATTACGAGCTGGATCACCTACAGCCAGAGCGAAGCGCTAATGTTCGATTTCGATATAAAGCGACTTTGAATTCGATGGGAGCTTGTTTGGCGGCTCGAAACGCATAAATCTTGCGTATTTACGTAAAACTAAGGCTTTTTGTTCTAATATTACGAGCTGGATCACCTACAGCCAGAGCGAAGCGCTAATGTTCGATTTCGATATAAAGCGAATTTGCATGCGATGGGGGCTTGTTCGTGGCTCGAAACGCATGAATCTTGCGAAATTACGTGAAACTAAGGCTTTTGATCTCATATTACGAGCTGGAACTCCTACAGCAGAAGCAAAACGCTAATGTTCGATTTCGAAATAAAGCGACTTTGCATTCGATGGGAGCTTGTTTGGCAGCTCGAATCGCACGAATCTTGCGTATTTGCATAAAACTAAGGCTTTTTCATCTAATATTACGAGCTGGAACACCTACAGCCGAAGCAAAACTCTAATGTTCGATTTCGATATAAAGCGAATTTGCATTCGATAGGAGCTTGTTTGGCAGCTAGAAATGCAAAAATCTTGCGTATTTACCTAAAACTAAGGCTTTTTGATCTCATATTACGAGCTGGAAAACCTACAGCAGAAGCAAAACGCTAATGTTCGATTTCGAAATAAAGCGACTTTGCATTCGATGGGAGCTTGTTTGGCGGCTCGAAACGCATAAATCTCGCGTATTTACGTACAACTAAGGCTTTTCTATCTCTTATTACGAGCCGGAACGCCTGGAGCCAACGCAAAACGCAAGTGTTCGATTTCGATATAAAGCGAATTTGCATTCGATGGGGGCTTGTCTGGCACCTCGAATCGCATGAATCTTGCGTATTCACGTAAAAGTAAGGCTTTTTGATCTAATGTTACGAGCTGGAACACCGACAGCCAAAGCAAAAGGCTAATGTTTGATTTCGATATAAAGCGAATTTGCATTCGATGGGAGCTTGTTTGGCAGCTCGAAACGCAGGAATCTTGCGTCATTACGTGAAACTAAGGCTTTTGATCTCATATTACGAGTTGGAACAACTACAGCCGAAGCAAAACGCTAATGTTCGATTTCGAAATAAAGCGACTTTGCATTCGATGGGAGCTTGTTTGGCAGCTCGAATCGCACGAATCTTGCGTATTTACGTAAAACTAAGGCTTTTTGATCTAATATTACGAGCTGGATCACCTACAGCCAGAGCGAAGCGCTTATGTTCGATTTCGATATAAAGCGAATTTGCATTCGATGAGGGCTTGTTTGGCAGCTCGAAACGCATGAATCTTGCGTATTTACATAAAACTAAGGATTTTTGGTCTCATATTACGAGCTGGAACACCTACAGCAGAAGCAAAACGCTAATGTTCGATTTCGATATAAAGCGCATTTGCATTCGATGGGAGCTTGTTTGGCGGCTCGAAACGCATGAATCTTGCTTATGAATATAAAACTAAGGCTTTTTCAACTCATATTACGAGCTGGAACACCTACAGCTGAAGCAAAACGCTAATGTTCGATTTCGAAATAAAGCGACTTTGCATTCGATGGGAGCTTGTTTGGCGGCTCGAAACGCATAAATCTCGCGTATTTACGTACAACTAAGGCTTTTCTATCTCTTATTACGAACCGGAACGCCTGGAGCCAACGCAAAACGCAAGTGTTCGATTTCGATATAAAGCGAATTTGCATTCGATGGGGGCTTGTTTGGTGGCTCGAAACGCATGAATCTTGCGTAATTACGTAAAACTAAGGCTTTTTAATCCCATATTACGAGCTGGAACTCCTACAGCTAAAGCAAAACGCTAATGTTCGATTTCGATATAAAGCGACTTTGCATTCGATGGGGGCTTGTTTGGCGGCTTGAAACGCATGAATCTTGCGTAATTACGTAAAACTAAGGCTTTTTGATCTCATTTTACGAGCTAGAACTCCTACAGCAGAAGCAAAACGCGAATGTTCGATTTCGATATAAAGCGAATTTGCATTCGATGGGGGCTTGTTTGGTGGCTCGAAACGCATGAATCTTGCGTAATTACGTAAAACTAAGGCTTTTTGATCTCATATTACGAGCTGGAACTCCTACAGCAGAAGCAAAACGCTAATGTTCGATTTCGAAATAAAGCGACTTTGCATTCGATGGGGGCTCGTTTGGTGGCTCGAAACGCATGAATCTTGCGTAACTACATAAAACTAAGGCGTTTTGATCTAATATTACGAGCAGGAACACCTACAGCCGAAGCAAAATGCTAATGTTCGATTTCGATATAAAGCGAATTTGCATTCGATGGGGGCTTGTTTGGCGGCTCGAAACGCCTTAATCTTGCGTATTTGCATAAAACTAAGGCTTTTTGATCTCATAACACGAGCTGAAAGACCTACAGCTAAAGCAAAACGCTAATGTTCGATTTCGATATAAAGCGACTTTGCATTCGATGGGGGCTTGTTTGGCGGCTCGAAACGCATAAATCTTGCGTATTTACGTAAAACTAAGGCTTTTTGATCTAATATTACGAGCTGGATCACCTACAGCCAGAGCGAAGCGCTAATGTTCGATTTCGATATAAAGCGAATTTGCATGCGATGGGGGCTTGTTCGTGGCTCGAAACGCATGAATCTTGCGAAATTACGTGAAACTAAGGCTTTTGATCTCATATTACGAGCTGGAACTCCTACAGCAGAAGCAAAACGCTAATGTTCGATTTCGAAATAAAGCGACTTTGCATTCGATGGGAGCTTGTTTGGCAGCTCGAATCGCACGAATCTTGCGTATTTGCATAAAACTAAGGCTTTTTCATCTAATATTACGAGCTGGAACACCTACAGCCGAAGCAAAACTCTAATGTTCGATTTCGATATAAAGCGAATTTGCATTCGATAGGAGCTTGTTTGGCAGCTAGAAATGCAAAAATCTTGCGTATTTACCTAAAACTAAGGCTTTTTGATCTCATATTACGAGCTGGAACACCTACAGCAGAAGCAAAACGCTAATGTTCGATTTCGAAATAAAGCGACTTTGCATTCGATGGGAGCTTGTTTGGCGGCTCGAAACGCATAAATCTCGCGTATTTACGTACAACTAAGGCTTTTCTATCTCTTATTACGAGCCGGAACGCCTGGAGCCAACGCAAAACGCAAGTGTTCGATTTCGATATAAAGCGAATTTGCATTCGATGGGGGCTTGTCTGGCACCTCGAATCGCATGAATCTTGCGTATTCACGTAAAAGTAAGGCTTTTTGATCTAATGTTACGAGCTGGAACACCTACAGCAAAAGCAAAACGCTAATGTTCGATTTCGATATAAAGCGACTTTGCGTTCGATGGGGGCTTGTTTGGCGGCTTGAAACGCATGAATCTTGCGTAATTACGTAAAACTAAGGCTTTTTGATCTCATTTTACGAGCTGGAACTCCTACAGCAGAAGCAAAACGCTAATGTTCGATTTCGAAATAAAGCGACTTTGCATTCGATGGGGGCTCGTTTGGTGGCTCGAAACGCATGAATCTTGCGTAACTACATAAAACTAAGGCGTTTTGATCTAATATTACGAGCAGGAACACCTACAGCCGAAGCAAAATGCTAATGTTCGATTTCGATATAAAGCGAATTTGCATTCGATGGGGGCTTGTTTGGCGGCTCGAAACGCCTGAATCTTGCGTATTTGCATAAAACTAAGGCTTTTTGATCTCATAACACGAGCTGAAAGACCTACAGCTAAAGCAAAACGCTAATGTTCGATTTCGATATAAAGCGACTTTGCATTCGATGGGGGCTTGTTTGGCGGCTCGAAACGCATAAATCTTGCGTATTTACGTAAAACTAAGGCTTTTTGTTCTAATATTACGAGCTGGATCACCTACAGCCAGAGCGAAGCGCTAATGTTCGATTTCGATATAAAGCGAATTTGCATGCGATGGGGGCTTGTTCGTGGCTCGAAACGCATGAATCTTGCGAAATTACGTGAAACTAAGGCTTTTGATCTCATATTACGAGCTGGAACTCCTACAGCAGAAGCAAAACGCTAATGTTCGATTTCGAAATAAAGCGACTTTGCATTCGATGGGAGCTTGTTTGGCAGCTCGAATCGCACGAATGTTGCGTATTTGCATAAAACTAAGGCTTTTTCATCTAATATTACGAGCTGGAACACCTACAGCCGAAGCAAAACTCTAATGTTCGATTTCGATATAAAGCGAATTTGCATTCGATAGGAGCTTGTTTGGCAGCTAGAAATGCAAAAATCTTGCGTATTTACCTAAAACTAAGGCTTTTTGATCTCATATTACGAGCTGGAACACCTACAGCAGAAGCAAAACGCTAATGTTCGATTTCGAAATAAAGCGACTTTGCATTCGATGGGAGCTTGTTTGGCGGCTCGAAACGCATAAATCTCGCGTATTTACGTACAACTAAGGCTTTTCTATCTCTTATTACGAGCCGGAACGCCTGGAGCCAACGCAAAACGCAAGTGTTCGATTTCGATATAAAGCGAATTTGCATTCGATGGGGGCTTGTCTGGCACCTCGAATCGCATGAATCTTGCGTATTCACGTAAAAGTAAGGCTTTTTGATCTAATGTTACGAGCTGGAACACCGACAGCCAAAGCAAAAGGCTAATGTTTGATTTCGATATAAAGCGAATTTGCATTCGATGGGAGCTTGTTTGGCAGCTCGAAACGCAGGAATCTTGCGTCATTACGTGAAACTAAGGCTTTTGATCTCATATTACGAGTTGGAACAACTACAGCCGAAGCAAAACGCTAATGTTCGATTTCGAAATAAAGCGACTTTGCATTCGATGGGAGCTTGTTTGGCAGCTCGAATCGCACGAATCTTGCGTATTTACGTAAAACTAAGGCTATTTGATCTAATATTACGAGCTGGAACACCTACAGCCGAAGCAAAACTCTAATGTTCGATTTCGATATAAAGCGACTTTGCATTCGATGGCGGCTGGTTTGGCGGCTCGAAACGCATGAATCTTGCGTATTTGCATAAAACTAAGGCTTTTTCATCTCATATTACGAGCTGGATCCCCTACAGCCAAAGCAAAACGCTAATGTTCTATTTCGATATAAAGCGACTTTGCATTCGATGGGGGCTTGTTTGGTGGCTCAAAACGCATGAATCTTGCGTAATTACGTAAAACTAAGGATTTTTGATCTCATATTACGCTGGATCACCTACAGCCAGAGCGAAGCGCTTGTGTTCGATTTCGATATAAAGCGAATTTGCATTCGATGAGGGCTTGTTTGGCAGATTGAAACGCATGAATCTTGCGTATCTACATAAAACTAAGGCTTTTTGATCTAATATTACGAGCTGGAATAACTACAGCGGAAGCAAAACGCTAATGTTCGATTTCGATATAAAGCGACTTTGCATTCGATGGGAGCTTGTTTGGCGGCTCGAAACGCATAAATCTCGCGTTTTTTCGTAAAACTAAGGCTTTTCTATTTCATATTACGAGCTGGAATACCTACAGCCAAAGCAAAACACTAATGTTCGATTTCGATATAAAGCGAATTTGCATTCGATGGGGGCTCGTTTGGTGGCTCGAAACGCATGAATCTTGCGTAACTACATAAAACTAAGGCGTTTTGATCTAATATTACGAGCTGGAACACCGACAGCCAAAGCAAAAGGCTAATGTTTGATTTCGATATAAAGCGAATTTGCATTCGATGGGAGCTTGTTTGGCAGCTCGAAACGCAGGAATCTTGCGTCATTACGTGAAACTAAGGCTTTTGATCTCATATTACGAGTTGGAACAACTACAGCCGAAGCAAAACGCTAATGTTCGATTTCGAAATAAAGCGACTTTGCATTCGATGGGAGCTTGTTTGGCAGCTCGAATCGCACGAATCTTGCGTATTTACGTAAAACTAAGGCTATTTGATCTAATATTACGAGCTGGAACACCTACAGCCGAAGCAAAACTCTAATGTTCGATTTCGATATAAAGCGACTTTGCATTCGATGGCGGCTGGTTTGGCGGCTCGAAACGCATGAATCTTGCGTATTTGCATAAAACTAAGGCTTTTTCATCTCATATTACGAGCTGGATCCCCTACAGCCAAAGCAAAACGCTAATGTTCTATTTCGATATAAAGCGACTTTGCATTCGATGGGGGCTTGTTTGGTGGCTCAAAACGCATGAATCTTGCGTAATTACGTAAAACTAAGGATTTTTGATCTCATATTACGCTGGATCACCTACAGCCAGAGCGAAGCGCTTGTGTTCGATTTCGATATAAAGCGAATTTGCATTCGATGAGGGCTTGTTTGGCAGATTGAAACGCATGAATCTTGCGTATCTACATAAAACTAAGGCTTTTTGATCTAATATTACGAGCTGGAATAACTACAGCGGAAGCAAAACGCTAATGTTCGATTTCGATATAAAGCGACTTTGCATTCGATGGGAGCTTGTTTGGCGGCTCGAAACGCATAAATCTCGCGTTTTTTCGTAAAACTAAGGCTTTTCTATTTCATATTACGAGCTGGAATACCTACAGCCAAAGCAAAACACTAATGTTCGATTTCGATATAAAGCGAATTTGCATTCGATGGGGGCTCGTTTGGTGGCTCGAAACGCATGAATCTTGCGTAACTACATAAAACTAAGGCGTTTTGATCTAATATTACGAGCTGGAACACCTACAGCCGATCAAAACGCTAATGTTCGATTTCGATATAAAGCGAATTTGCATTCGATGGGCTCTTGTTTGGCTGTTCGAAACGCATGAATCTTGCGTATCTACGTAAAACTAAGGCTTTTTGATCTCATATTACGAGCTGGAACACCTACAGCAAAAGCAAAACGCTAATGTTCGATTTCGAAATAAAGCGACTTTGCATTCGATGGGGGCTCGTTTGGTGGCTCGAAACGCATGAATCTTGCGTAACTACATAAAACTAAGGCGTTTTGATCTAATATTACGAGCTGGAACACCTACAGCCGAAGCAAAATGCTAATGTTCAATTTCGATATAAAGCGACTTTGCATTCGATGGGGGCTTGTTTGGCGGCTCGAAACGCATGAATCTTGCGTATTTGCATAAAACTAAGGCTTTTTCATCTCATATTACGAGCTGGATCCCCTACAGCCAGAGCGAAGCGCTTATGTTCGATTTCGATATAAAGCGAATTTGCATTCGATGAGGGCTTGTTTGGCAGCTCGAAACGCATGAATCTTGCGTATTTACATAAAACTAAGGATTTTTGGTCTCATAATACGAGCTGGAACACCTACAGCAGAAGCAAAACGCTAATGTTCGATTTCGATATAAAACGAATTTGCATTCGATGGGGGCTTGTTTGGCGGCTCGAAACGCATGAATCTTGCGTATTTACGTAAAACTAAGGCTTTTTGATCTCATAACACGAGCTGGAAGACCTACAGCTAAAGCAAACGCTAATGTTCGATTTCGATATAAAGCGACTTTGCATTCGATGGGAGCTTCTTTGGCGGCTCGAAACGCATAAATCTCGCGTTTTTTCGTAAAACTAAGGCTTTTCTATTTCATATTACGAGCTGGAATACCTACAGCCAAAGCAAAACACTAATGTTCGATTTCGATATGAAGCGAAATTGCATTCGATGGGGGCTTGTTTGGCGGCTCGAAACGCATGAATCTTGCGTAACTACATAAAACTAAGGCGTTTTGATCTAATATTACGAGCTGGAACACCTACAGCCGATCAAAACGCTAATGTTCGATTTCGATATAAAGCGAATTTGCATTCGATGGGCTCTTGTCTGGCTGTTCGAAACGCACGAACCTTGCGTATCTACGTAAAACTAAGGCTTTTTGATCTCATATTACGAGCTGGAACTCCTACAGCAGAAGCAAAACGCTAATGTTCGATTTCGAAATAAAGCGACTTTGCATTCGATGGTAGCTTGTTTGGCGGCTCGAATCGCGCGAATCTTCCGTATTTACGTAAAACTAAGGCTTTTTGATCTAATATTACGAGCTGGATCACCAACAGCCAGAGCGAAGCGCTAATGTTCGATTTCGATATAAAGCGAATGTGCATGCGATGGAGGCTTGTTTGGCAGCTTGAAACGCATGAATCTTGCGTAATTACGTAAAACTAAGGCTTTTTAATCTCATATTACGAGCTGGAACTCCTACAGCAGAAGCAAAACGCTAACGTTGGATTTCGATATAAAGCGACTTTGCATTCGATGGGGGCTTGTTTGGCGGCTCTAAACGCATGAATCTTGCGTATTTGCATAAAACTAAGGCTTTTTGATCTAATATTACGAGCTGGATCACCTACAGCCAGAGCGAAGGGCTAATGTTCGATTTCGATATAAAACGAATTTGCATTCGATGAGGGCTTGTTTGGCAGATTGAAACGAATGAATCTTGCGCAGCTACGTAAAACTAAGGCTTTTTAATCTCATATTACGAGCTGGAATAACTACAGCGGAAGCAAAACGCTAATGTTCGATTTCGATATAAAGCGACTTTGCATTCGATGGGAGCTTGTTTGGCGGCTCGAAACGCATAAATCTCGCGTTTTTTCGTAAAACTAAGGCTTTTCTATTTCATATTACGAGCTGGAATACCTACAGCCAAAGCAAAACACTAATGTTCGATTTCGATATAAAGCGAATTTGCATTCGATGGGGGCTCGTTTGGTGGCTCGAAACGCATGAATCTTGCGTAACTACATAAAACTAAGGCGTTTTGATCTAATATTACGAGCTGGAACACCTACAGCCGATCAAAACGCTAATGTTCGATTTCGATATAAAGCGAATTTGCATTCGATGGGCTCTTGTTTGGCTGTTCGAAACGCATGAATCTTGCGTATCTACGTAAAACTAAGGCTTTTTGATCTCATATTACGAGCTGGAACACCTACAGCAAAAGCAAAACGCTAATGTTCGATTTCGAAATAAAGCGACTTTGCATTCGATGGGGGCTTGTTTGGTGGCTCGAAACGCATGAATCTTGCGTAATTACGTAAAACTAAGGCTTTTTGATCTAATATTACGAGCTGGATCATCTACAGCCAGAGCGAAGCGCTAATGTTCGATTTCGATATAAAGCGAATTTGCATGCGATGGGGGCTTGTTGGCGGCTCGAAACGCATAAATCTCGCGTATTTACGTACAACTAAGGCTTTTCTATTTCATATTACGAGCTGGAATACCTACAACCGATGCAAAACGCTAATGTTCGATTTCGATATAAAGCGAATTTGCATTCGATGGGGGCTTGTCTGGTACCTCGAATCGCATGAATCTTGCGTAATTACGTAAAACTAAGGATTTTTGATCTCATATTACGAGCTGGAACTCCTACAGCAGAAGCAAAACGCTAATGTTCGATTTCGATATAAAGCGACTTTGAATTCGATGGGAGCTTGTTTGGCGGCTCGAAACGCATAAATCTTGCGTATTTACGTAAAACTAAGGCTTTTTGATCTAATATTACGAGCTGGATCACCTACAGCCAGAGCGAAGCGCTAATGTTCGATTTCGATATAAAGCGAATTTGCATGCGATGGGGGCTTGTTGGTGGCTCGAAACGCATGAATCTTGCGAAATTACGTGAAACTAAGGCTTTTGATCTCATATTACGAGCTGGAACTCCTACAGCAGAAGCAAAACGCTAATGTTCGATTTCGAAATAAAGCGACTTTGCATTCGATGGGGGCTCGTTTGGTGGCTCGAAACGCATGAATCTTGCGTAACTACATAAAACTAAGGCGTTTTGATCTAATATTACGAGCAGGAACACCTACAGCCGAAGCAAAATGCTAATGTTCGATTTCGATATAAAGCGAATTTGCATTCGATGGGGGCTTGTTTGGCGGCTCGAAACGCCTGAATCTTGCGTATTTGCATAAAACTAAGGCTTTTTGATCTCATAACACGAGCTGAAAGACCTACAGCTAAAGCAAAACGCTAATGTTCGATTTCGATATAAAGCGACTTTGCATTCGATGGGGGCTTGTTTGGCGGCTCGAAACGCATAAATCTTGCGTATTTACGTAAAACTAAGGCTTTTTGATCTAATATTACGAGCTGGATCACCTACAGCCAGAGCGAAGCGCTAATGTTCGATTTCGATATAAAGCGAATTTGCATGCGATGGGGGCTTGTTCGTGGCTCGAAACGCATGAATCTTGCGAAATTACGTGAAACTAAGGCTTTTGATCTCATATTACGAGCTGGAACTCCTACAGCAGAAGCAAAACGCTAATGTTCGATTTCGAAATAAAGCGACTTTGCATTCGATGGGAGCTTGTTTGGCAGCTCGAATCGCACGAATCTTGCGTATTTGCATAAAACTAAGGCTTTTTCATCTAATATTACGAGCTGGAACACCTACAGCCGAAGCAAAACTCTAATGTTCGATTTCGATATAAAGCGAATTTGCATTCGATAGGAGCTTGTTTGGCAGCTAGAAATGCAAAAATCTTGCGTATTTACCTAAAACTAAGGCTTTTTGATCTCATATTACGAGCTGGAACACCTACAGCAGAAGCAAAACGCTAATGTTCGATTTCGAAATAAAGCGACTTTGCATTCGATGGGAGCTTGTTTGGCGGCTCGAAACGCATAAATTTCGCGTATTTACGTACAACTAAGGCTTTTCTATCTCTTATTACGAGCCGGAACGCCTGGAGCCAACGCAAAACGCAAGTGTTCGATTTCGATATAAAGCGAATTTGCATTCGATGGGGGCTTGTCTGGCACCTCGAATCGCATGAATCTTGCGTATTCACGTAAAAGTAAGGCTTTTTGATCTAATGTTACGAGCTGGAACACCTACAGCAAAAGCAAAACGCTAATGTTCGATTTCGATATAAAGCGACTTTGCGTTCGATGGGGGCTTGTTTGGCGGCTTGAAACGCATGAATCTTGCGTAATTACGTAAAACTAAGGCTTTTTGATCTCATTTTACGAGCTAGAACTCCTACAGCAGAAGCAAAACGCGAATGTTCGATTTCGATATAAAGCGAATTTGCATTCGATGGGGGCTTGTTTGGTGGCTCGAAACGCATGAATCTTGCGTAATTACGTAAAACTAAGGCTTTTTGATCTCATATTACGAGCTGGAACTCCTACAGCAGAAGCAAAACGCTAATGTTCGATTTCGAAATAAAGCGACTTTGCATTCGATGGGGGCTCGTTTGGTGGCTCGAAACGCATGAATCTTGCGTAACTACATAAAACTAAGGCGTTTTGATCTAATATTACGAGCAGGAACACCTACAGCCGAAGCAAAATGCTAATGTTCGATTTCGATATAAAGCGAATTTGCATTCGATGGGGGCTTGTTTGGCGGCTCGAAACGCCTGAATCTTGCGTATTTGCATAAAACTAAGGCTTTTTGATCTCATAACACGAGCTGAAAGACCTACAGCTAAAGCAAAACGCTAATGTTCGATTTCGATATAAAGCGACTTTGCATTCGATGGGGGCTTGTTTGGCGGCTCGAAACGCATAAATCTTGCGTATTTACGTAAAACTAAGGCTTTTTGATCTAATATTACGAGCTGGATCACCTACAGCCAGAGCGAAGCGCTAATGTTCGATTTCGATATAAAGCGACTTTGAATTCGATGGGAGCTTGTTTGGCGGCTCGAAACGCATAAATCTTGCGTATTTTGTTACGTCGCGGGTTGATTTTAATTGATTTTTCCTTTCCTTTTTACAAAAATCCAGATTTAACATTCGAGCGACTGGTAGCTGGTTATATGAGGATGCTCCGTGTTTAAACCGGAATGCGCCGGTTAGGGATCGGAGCAGTACTGGATGAGTATTGTGAGGTTTTTCCTTTTGGTACGTACCTTGATTTTGATTGTTTTCTTGGCAGGTGATGAGCTGCTGGGGCGTAGCGGGTTGGAAATGCTAGGCGCCAAGGATGAACTCTGGAGAAGACGGCGGAGTTATGGTGTCTTCGTAGAGCACGGTAGAAGCGTCGGAAATGTTGCCGTCTTCCTCGATCCGTTCGTTGGCAGGTTGAGCCCTGCTGTCGGCCTGATCGTCGGATTTTACGACGGGTGGTTTTGATCGATTTATAAAGACTCGGTGATGCCTCAATAGGCGCACGGAGGTGATGACTGGTCGGTTCGCTTTCCTGGGCGAGATCGAACTCGGAATGGTGCGTGAACTGTCTGATGTCACCAATTTAATTGTCGTGGTTTTAATAACTCGGGTTTCGGTGATCTGTTTAGCCCGAACTGAACTATTTTTACCCCGTCGTGACCCAAATTTTGACGCATCTACGATCCATTATGAACCTTATAAATGGCGATCAATTCACACAAGATTCGTCCCATTATGATGGAGGTCGGGAGGTGCCAGGAAAGGGTTTGCGATAGCTTATCTATTTTATATAGTAACGTATACTAATATCAGTTCAAATTTTTATCGAACTCGATTCTGTTCGATTTACATATGATCTGATTTTGGGGTAATCCTAGTTAATTATCTCTGACTTAACTAGTTACATGAATCAGTTGGTTATCAGTCTCGATCTGTGTCGTGACTGGTTTTCAGATTCATTTCTAATTAGATTCTAGTTACTGCTACGGAATTACTTGAATCTATTGTGTATCAGACGCGATTTGCACCGTGACTGATTTTTAGATTCACTTCTAACTACTTCTAGTTAAGAGTACGCAACTACTTGAATCTATTATTTATCAGACTCGACTTACGTCGTGACTGGTTTTTAGATTCAATTCTAACTACGCGAATCCGATGTTATCAGTCGCGGCTTATGACGTGACTGGTATTAAAGGATTCGTTTCTAATTAATTTAATTAATCCTACTTAGCAAGCGGTAGTAGAGGTTGGGCTTTATTGGGAAGATGTTTTTATGGGCAAAAGAAATGTGTGAACTGATCCCAGATATAATGCTCCTCTGTATCGTTACTTACGCGCTTGGTAGGAAAAGTCGTCGATGAGGACGGTTGTGACGGGTGACGAATGTCGGTTTATATGTTTATTAGTCGTAGAAAATTCGTACGGTTTGTCGAGAACGATTTGTAATACGTTATAATTATCACGGAGTTGCGTATAGATTATTAGTTAGATTTATTCGATTTGTTTGAAGACGATGAATAATTATATTGATATTTATAATAGATGTAATAAATGTTTCGCGGATGATAAATTACAACGGTGAAATACCGCCTGGTCGCAGCCAGGTAACAACGCGAATTATGATTATTACTGAAGAAATACAATTGACACTTGTTACTTGTTAACAAAAGAAATACCGTGGTTCGCGAGAGTCTCCTCGAGAGTACTCTTTGAGTTGACCGCCGGTGATGAGAGTCGTAGAAGAACTGATATTTTATTAACGTGCGCGTACAATATGTCGTAGCACGGAGCTAGACCCGCGGAGATGTGAATAGTTGAAGCGCCGAGTCTGAACTGAAGATCCGTCGGAGCGCTCTGGACCCGCGAGTCTCCCGAGTCCCGTAGTTGGTGGCGGTGGGAGGCCCTCGCGGATTCGCTCCGCTGCTCTGGCCAATGGCGCGTCGCTCCCAGTGTGCCGCTCTGTGGTGGGGCATGCGCTCGCGACAGCGCGATTGTCATGGTGGGGCAGCCGCCCGTAGCCGTGCTGTCCCTTGAGTGGGGGCCGCAGTTGTCTCGCGGCACCCTGATGAGTGCTGGTGGTGGGAGCAGCCGCTCGCTGTAGCCGTGCTGTCCCGTGAAGTGGGGGCTGCCGTTGTCTCGCGGCAGCGCAATGTATGAAGGTGGGGCAGCCGCCCGTAGCCGTGCTGTCCTCTGAGTGGGGGCTGCCGCTCGCAGCATCCGTGCTGTTCTCTGAGTGGGGGCCGCCGTTGTCTTGCGGCTCCCTGGTAGGTGATGGCGGGGGCAGCCGCTTTGTGCCCGTGCTGTTCCCTGAGTGGGGACTCCTTTGTCCCACAGCAGTGCAGCGGATAGCGGTGCGGCTTCGTGGAATCGCGCCGTCCGATGGTGGGGCAGCCGCCTCCGTGGAGCCCTATGCTGATGCAGCATCCCACGGCTCCAAGTTCCAACGGCGAAGAGTTTCTTGGGATCGCCTTATCGGTGGCGATTCTCGGAGCCGCGTCCGGTCTCGCGGTGGCTGTGCTGTCGCAGCATCCCACGAGCTCGAGTCCCAACGGCGAAGAGCTTCTCGGGATCGCCTTATCGCTGGCGATTCTCGGAGCCGCGTCCGGTCTCGCGGTGGCTGTGCTGTCGCAGCATCCCACGGTCTCGCTTCTTGGAGAGCACTTATCGATGACGATTCTCGGAGTTGTTTGTCGGACGGCCGTCCGCTCTCATGGTAGCCAGGCCGATGCAGCATCCCACGGTCTCGCTTCTTGGAGAGCGCTTATCGATGACGATTCTCGGAGTTGTTTGTCGGAGCTGCGTCCGGTCTCACGCTCGCTTCGCCATCCGATACATTATTAATTTATGGCTTATTTATTATTAATGCTAATTATTTAGCTATCGAGGCCTATTACATGATCAATATAATGCATAATTATCCCAAATCCCTAGTGCAAGTATTCGTATTATTACATATGAATATTCGGTTACAATTGTTATTATTGTTTAATAATAAAGACATGATTTGTTGTTTATTGATATCAGAAATGCGCCCATCCCGATTTTTCGGATGGTGCGTGTACTTAGTTTGGAATAATAATTAATTATTTATAATTGTTACTTTAACATTTAATAAAAAATGGTATCCCATTATTATAATTTTAACGCCATCAGATTATCGATTTCATGGTGATATTCGGGCGATGCGCACATATTAAATGTTTCCGGCATTATCCGTTAATAATTTTATTTGTTTATTATTAAATGGTACTCATTTATTATTGCCGTCGAGTGTCGTGTCTACACGACACTCCGGCGTTGCGTGTATTAAAATATTTGGAAATTATTTGTTGATGATTTTATTTATTGTTAATAATGTTTATTTATTTTTAGTAATGTTTATTTATTACCCTTTTTGTGCCGACGAGTGTCGCTTCCCTAACGACACTCCGGCATTACGTGAAAAGAAAGAAAACTGTTTTGAATTTATTTATTAACAATTCTATTTATTGTTAATAATGTTTATCTGTTTTAAATTGATTGTCAGTCGCATTTTCAATTTTTATGATGATTTTGATCCGGTTCGCGCTTTCTGTTCGCGCTGGGGAATTAATTCTCAAATTTTCCAAGGTCACGCGCCTTTTTAGAAAACCGCTAACAGTGGCGAAAATACGCCCCGGAGGGTGAAAAATTTATTGGCACCTAAGTTGCTCGTGAGGATTTTCCGCTTCCGGTAGCGTGCTCAGATTTTGATAAAATCGCGCAGTTATGTTTTTATTGCAACTTAAAGATTCCTGAATTTACTCGGATTTCGACTTGGTTAAGTATATAGGCCGCATCGGTCTTTGTTACCGTTATATATATCGTTTTTATGTTTTATTTGGTTTATAGTTCATTATTAGTTGTTAAAGCGATTGTTGTTTATTATTATTAACCATAATATTATAACGTGAGGCGATTAAACTATATTGTTTTCAGCGTTACGAATACTAACTGATTGACTCAAAAAAAAAATTAATGTGAGTGTCGGTTACTCTTTCTGTCCTAAATTCGACCCAGGACGTAACACTTCCCCCCTTAAGTCCGAAGCAGTGCCGAGGCTCTGCGTAGGACCAGCGTGAAGGCGTCGGATGAGTGCTGGGTCGAGCCGTGGTATCGGTGTTGGAAATCTTGTGTCTTCCCTCGCCGTCAAGTTGGGGTAGCTAATCAATTCTACCCGTTCCACGCTGTTGAAAATCTTGCGGCATCCCTCGCCGTCAAGTTGTTTTGATGAATGGTGATAATGATGAAAGACACGACTGCGTGTGTCCGTTGTTTACGATCCGATTATTTGTTGATCGGACGTTATTGATTATTCAGCCTGAGTGATTTCGTGATGAAGTGGTAGCGTCTCAGAGGTTCGCGAGACGTGTCCGCTTGTCGACTCAGCGGTCTTCAATTGACATATTCGACAGTGGCTCAGAGGTTCCGTGCAAACGTGTCCGTCCATACATCCGATTACGTAAATCACGTTTGGTGTAATTTAGTTTTATGGAATTAAATATTTTATCAAAAATGTTTAAATGTTTGTAACTTGCTTGTTGAAGGTACACTCGTATTTTTAATTTTGTCGAGTGAATTAGGGAATTATTCAATTTGACTTTGTTTATGTACTATAGCCTCGTCAAGAGAAATTATTCGATTTAATTTTGATTGCGTATATTAGCCTCGCCAGGCAAAATTGTTCGATTACATTGTATTTTAGTATTCGATGTTTTAACACTCGCACACATTTTATTCAGTTGTCCAGAAAAATTATGCGCATTAATTGTCTCTGGATTAATTAACCGTAAACCGTTGCAACCACTTATCGATGATCTATGTAACGGCTCAGAGGTTCCCGCGTACGTGTCCATCTGTCAACTCAGAGGTTTACGATTGACATGTTCGACAGTGGTTCAGAGGTTCCGTGTAACGTGTCCGTTCATATGTCCGATTACGTAAATCGCGTTTGGTACGATTTTGTATTGCGAAGTTTTACCGATCGAATATTTTTTTAATAATGTCCAAATATTTCAACTTGCTCGTTTGAAGTTACACCACTCGCATTCAAATTTAGTCGAGTGACTTATGGAATTGTTAATTTAGTTTTGTTCACGTATTATAGCCTCGTCAGGCGAAATTATTTGGTTTAATTTTATTTAGTTTACGTATTATAGCCTCGCCAGGCAAAAATTGTTTCATTGTTTTTTACTACGTATTATCGCCTCGTCAGGCAAAATTATTTGATTTAATTTTATTTAGTTTACGTATTATAGCCTCGCCAGGCAAAAATTGTTTCATTATTTTTTATTACGTATTATCGCCTCCTCAGGCAAAATTATTTGATTTAATTTTATTTAGTTTACGTATTATAGCCTCGCCAGGCAAAATTGTTCGATTTAATTTTGTATTATTCAAACGTTCTAACACTCGCGCACATTTTTATATAATTGTTCAGAAAAGTTATTCGCCTTGATTTCCTGCGAACTAATTAACTGTAAGCACTTTCGCGATCACTCATCGATGGTTTATGTGACGATTCAGAGGTTCTCGCGGACGTGTCCATCTGTCAACTCAGAGATTCCATGTGACATGTTCGACAGTAGTTCAGAGGTTCCGTTTAACATGTCCGTCCATATTATCGATGCAGTTAACCGCAATTGTAATAATTTGGTATTATGATTTTTATGACGCGAGCGTTTTAATAGATATTTCCAAATGGATTTATTCTATAAAGATGCACTTTGTGGCGACGTAAATGTTCTCGTATAGTCCATATAACCGATGCAGTCAACCGCAGTTGTACTAATTTTGTATTTCGAAATTTTATGGAGCGAACGTTTTACTGAATGTTCTCAAATGAATTTATTTCACTTCGATGCACTTTGTGGAGAGTCTAATGTTCTCATAGCGTCCATATGACCACTGAAATTTGTCAGAATTGCTTTGTGTTTGGCCACCGACGATTTGTTGCTGTAATATTTGTTTTAGTCGATTTATACACTCGCGCACATTTTATTATTTTTACGTAGAAATTGAATGTTCGAATGATTACTCGTGTTTGCCGAGTAAGTGTTATTCAATGTTGTATTTTAAGTTTGCGATGTATTATATAGTCCACATTTTTTTTATATTTAGCCTGTTTGTTTTCAAAAGTTACACTGACATTTTTAATTATACTGGAACAGAGTAATAAATAACTCAATTTTTGAGTTTTAATAATTGGTCACTAATCTGGTCTCTATTTGCTCTGAACTATAATATAGGCATGACTGCCAATACTGATTTTTCGTTTGCTGTTTTTTTTTTATTTTAGGCGGACTTCGCGACAAAACGTTGATTCTACTATTTACTCTACCTGGTTTGTATATAATTTTATATTTATAACTCGCGAGTTTTAAGCGCTAATGAACCAATCTATTCGAAGGCGTCTTTTACTGAATGGAGCCATATTAATGGCTTCTGATCGGTCGCGAGAGTGAATTCTCGGCCGTAAATGTAGGGTCTGAAATGCCCTATGCAATAAATGATTGCTAATAACGCCTTTTCGATGGTGGAGTGGCTCATTTCGGCTTTTGACAGCGTTCGTGATGCGTACGATATTGGCTTGTCGCTCGATTTTTCCCGGGCTAAGAGTGCCACCTTGTGAACATTCGAAGCATCGGTTGTATATTTTAATTTTATTTCGTGCTCCCTAAGTGAGCTAGTGTATGTAACTACATCGTCGAGGTATACTAAATACTCTTTACCCCGTATTTGGAAAGTTGCCGGAGCGTTTTTGAGCCTAAACGGCATACGATAGAATTAATAGTGCCCAAATGGCATGTGATTGAATTAATTTTACCCAAATGGCATGTGATTGAATTAATATTGCCCAAATGGCATGTGATTGAATTAATAGTGCCCGAATAGCATGCGAATGAACTGATACTGCCCAAATGGAACGTAAACGAATTGATAGGGCCCTAATGACATGTGACCGCAGTTTTATGAGCATCTGAGGGATGCGTACGGATTTTTATGAAATCCACTTGCTAAATTGGAAACAGAAAATTATTTCGCACTACGCAATTGGTCAAAATTTCGATAATGTTTGGAAGTGGGTGGGCGTTTCCGATTTTTTTTTTTTTTTTTTTTTTTTTTTTTTTTTTTTTTTTATTTCTGTAATCTATTAAGATTTTCCATCTGGGCCTCCCCTGTGAATCGGCCCGTTTGGGCCCGATCCAAAGCGGCGAGCTGTATGGAAAATGGGAGGGTTCTATGATTTTTCCCTCGATTTCTATCGAGTCAACATGTTCCTCAATCTCACCCCTGTGAGTATAAGCCAACAGATATTGGCGGGTAAAGACTGGTTGGTCGTCAGTCGTGGAAATTTTTACGTTTGTTCGCGTTTGCGTGATCCAAAAATTTGTCCCGGAATATGGAAGAGATCGGCCGTTCTTTTCCATTAGTTGATTGACCCTTACTCGCTCTTCGGCTTTTGTAAACCCTTGAGTCGTAATAAGACTTTGATTTGTTTTACGCGTTTGCTCTTGACCCGAAAAACAAGGTGGTCGTGCGTCTGCTGAATGATTTTGCGACAATCCGGATCCTGTACGCTAAGTATTTCACCGGATTTGCAGCAATCTTGCGAAATATACCCCGAACTGGGATCGTAGAGCTCAGAAGCCTCTAAGGCCACTGCCGGAACAGCGGGCTCTACGTCCTACCCGTTGGTATTTATCGCCATCAGACACGCTACGCCAATTTTATTCGATGCGGACGTGTTTCCTAAGTAAACTCCGTTTCCGGCATCTAAACGGGGGATATAACCCTCTTATATTTCGGGATTCTTTACCCTGACATAAATAATAAAAAAAAAATGCTCGAGAGCTTTTTGGTATCACTACTGCTTCGCGATTTTTAAGCGGAACTGATTTATTTTTCCACCGAACGTACTCTTTATTCCAGTCGATTATCATCCGATTTTTCCGCGTGGAATTCCGAACCGAGAATAGCGTCCTATTCGATAGGGAATTCGTTTTGACCACACGAAATTCAAATTCCGTTCCGTTGATATTAATTGATGTTGAACCCATTGTAAATACGGGTTTTTCCGATGTACCTCTGAGCTTTAATATTTCGCTTCCGTTTATTTAGACGTCCGGACATGAACATTTATTTTTACGAGATTTGGATTGGAACCGGACTCGACGAGAAAATCGATTTTATTTTTAATTTGAGGGGACTATTTCACTCGCGATGTGCACTGTGCGTACCGGGCGCTCTGAAGCTTTGTCCACTCGGTTCGCGACAGGGTTTTCCGAGCGGGGATTCGCGTTTCCCGCGTTGCGTTTTTCGGCGTTTCGTTTTTTGAAACATTGTGCGACTACGTTTCCTAATTTGGCGCAATAATCGCACGATAGATAAGGTTTACCGTTCCGATTTTTATCCATGATTGATTGCGATTTGTATTGTGTTTCGTAAGGTTTTTCCGGACTAATTTTATTTTTTACGCGTTGAGGTCGTTTTTCAGGGAATCTCGACCAACAATTATCTGATATATGACCCCTTTTGTTACAATAATTACACGAGGGGGAATCCCGGGCCGCGATCGTTTTGACGCAAGTCAGTGACGAATTAGTGTTTTCAAAGCGCGTTTTTCTGATATTACCGCGATCTTTTTCGATTTCTGTTTCGATTTTGACCGCGTTTGAATAGGCTAACACGAGATTAGGCTCACTTTGATTAAAAATATTTTGACTTTGTAACTTAAGTTCGCGGGTAGCTAGATTTACTTCTATTTCCTGCAGCTTCTGCTTTACCGCTATTAATTGCCCGTATAATTGACGGATTTCCTCTTTATTGAGGCCCTGCATTTTGATATTTATTTATTTATGATTGATTGCTCTAAATATGAATAATTTAACGACACTTGAAAGACTGATTGGAAGATTTTACTCGGAGTGTCGCGCGTGATTTTGTTGCGAATAAATATTTCAAAATGACATTGTCCTGTCAAAATGATATGTCTATACCGACAGACGTTTCTATAAATTTACCGATTTTCACAAAAAGTATACTAATTTTACACTGATTTCAAGATGATTTTGCAATGATTCTACACTGATTTGCAATTATTTAAAAATGATTTTGCGCGGTTTTCAATTATTAGCAATGATTCTACACTGATTTTACGCGTTTTTATACTGGATTCGCGTGATTATATACTGATTTTTAGGCACCAGTACGAAACGAATTTACACTGAATCTATTTTGATTTTACACTAGTTTTCAACAATTTTGCAATTATTTCGCGTCGTTCTAACGCGATTTTGTACCTGACTCAATAACGATTTTACGTTTTGACACTGATTTTACTATAATTATACACTGGTTTTACGCGGTTTTTCACTGATTTTACGCTAATTTTAACAAGATTTTCACTGATTTTGGTTAACTATACATTATACACATCCAGTAACAGATCCCACCGCTGTCACCAGAAAATATATAACCTGTTACGTCGCGGGTTGATTTTAATTGATTTTTCCTTTCCTTTTTACAAAAATCCAGATTTAACATTCGAGCGACTGGTAGCTGGTTATATGAGGATGCTCCGTGTTTAAACCGGAATGCGCCGGTTAGGGATCGGAGCAGTACTGGATGAGTATTGTGAGGTTTTTCCTTTTGGTACGTACCTTGATTTTGATTGTTTTCTTGGCAGGTGATGAGCTGCTGGGGCGTAGCGGGTTGGAAATGCTAGGCGCCAAGGATGAACTCTGGAGAAGACGGCGGAGTTATGGTGTCTTCGTAGAGCACGGTAGAAGCGTCGGAAATGTTGCCGTCTTCCTCGATCCGTTCGTTGGCAGGTTGAGCCCTGCTGTCGGCCTGATCGTCGGATTTTACGACGGGTGGTTTTGATCGATTTATAAAGACTCGGTGATGCCTCAATAGGCGCACGGAGGTGATGACTGGTCGGTTCGCTTTCCTGGGCGAGATCGAACTCGGAATGGTGCGTGAACTGTCTGATGTCACCAATTTAATTGTCGTGGTTTTAATAACTCGGGTTTCGGTGATCTGTTTAGCCCGAACTGAACTATTTTTACCCCGTCGTGACCCAAATTTTGACGCATCTACGATCCATTATGAACCTTATAAATGGCGATCAATTCACACAAGATTCGTCCCATTATGATGGAGGTCGGGAGGTGCCAGGAAAGGGTTTGCGATAGCTTATCTATTTTATATAGTAACGTATACTAATATCAGTTCAAATTTTTATCGAACTCGATTCTGTTCGATTTACATATGATCTGATTTTGGGGTAATCCTAGTTAATTATCTCTGACTTAACTAGTTACATGAATCAGTTGGTTATCAGTCTCGATCTGTGTCGTGACTGGTTTTCAGATTCATTTCTAATTAGATTCTAGTTACTGCTACGGAATTACTTGAATCTATTGTGTATCAGACGCGATTTGCACCGTGACTGATTTTTAGATTCACTTCTAACTACTTCTAGTTAAGAGTACGCAACTACTTGAATCTATTATTTATCAGACTCGACTTACGTCGTGACTGGTTTTTAGATTCAATTCTAACTACGCGAATCCGATGTTATCAGTCGCGGCTTATGACGTGACTGGTATTAAAGGATTCGTTTCTAATTAATTTAATTAATCCTACTTAGCAAGCGGTAGTAGAGGTTGGGCTTTATTGGGAAGATGTTTTTATGGGCAAAAGAAATGTGTGAACTGATCCCAGATATAATGCTCCTCTGTATCGTTACTTACGCGCTTGGTAGGAAAAGTCGTCGATGAGGACGGTTGTGACGGGTGACGAATGTCGGTTTATATGTTTATTAGTCGTAGAAAATTCGTACGGTTTGTCGAGAACGATTTGTAATACGTTATAATTATCACGGAGTTGCGTATAGATTATTAGTTAGATTTATTCGATTTGTTTGAAGACGATGAATAATTATATTGATATTTATAATAGATGTAATAAATGTTTCGCGGATGATAAATTACAACGGTGAAATACCGCCTGGTCGCAGCCAGGTAACAACGCGAATTATGATTATTACTGAAGAAATACAATTGACACTTGTTACTTGTTAACAAAAGAAATACCGTGGTTCGCGAGAGTCTCCTCGAGAGTACTCTTTGAGTTGACCGCCGGTGATGAGAGTCGTAGAAGAACTGATATTTTATTAACGTGCGCGTACAATATGTCGTAGCACGGAGCTAGACCCGCGGAGATGTGAATAGTTGAAGCGCCGAGTCTGAACTGAAGATCCGTCGGAGCGCTCTGGACCCGCGAGTCTCCCGAGTCCCGTAGTTGGTGGCGGTGGGAGGCCCTCGCGGATTCGCTCCGCTGCTCTGGCCAATGGCGCGTCGCTCCCAGTGTGCCGCTCTGTGGTGGGGCATGCGCTCGCGACAGCGCGATTGTCATGGTGGGGCAGCCGCCCGTAGCCGTGCTGTCCCTTGAGTGGGGGCCGCAGTTGTCTCGCGGCACCCTGATGAGTGCTGGTGGTGGGAGCAGCCGCTCGCTGTAGCCGTGCTGTCCCGTGAAGTGGGGGCTGCCGTTGTCTCGCGGCAGCGCAATGTATGAAGGTGGGGCAGCCGCCCGTAGCCGTGCTGTCCTCTGAGTGGGGGCTGCCGCTCGCAGCATCCGTGCTGTTCTCTGAGTGGGGGCCGCCGTTGTCTTGCGGCTCCCTGGTAGGTGATGGCGGGGGCAGCCGCTTTGTGCCCGTGCTGTTCCCTGAGTGGGGACTCCTTTGTCCCACAGCAGTGCAGCGGATAGCGGTGCGGCTTCGTGGAATCGCGCCGTCCGATGGTGGGGCAGCCGCCTCCGTGGAGCCCTATGCTGATGCAGCATCCCACGGCTCCAAGTTCCAACGGCGAAGAGTTTCTTGGGATCGCCTTATCGGTGGCGATTCTCGGAGCCGCGTCCGGTCTCGCGGTGGCTGTGCTGTCGCAGCATCCCACGAGCTCGAGTCCCAACGGCGAAGAGCTTCTCGGGATCGCCTTATCGCTGGCGATTCTCGGAGCCGCGTCCGGTCTCGCGGTGGCTGTGCTGTCGCAGCATCCCACGGTCTCGCTTCTTGGAGAGCACTTATCGATGACGATTCTCGGAGTTGTTTGTCGGACGGCCGTCCGCTCTCATGGTAGCCAGGCCGATGCAGCATCCCACGGTCTCGCTTCTTGGAGAGCGCTTATCGATGACGATTCTCGGAGTTGTTTGTCGGAGCTGCGTCCGGTCTCACGCTCGCTTCGCCATCCGATACATTATTAATTTATGGCTTATTTATTATTAATGCTAATTATTTAGCTATCGAGGCCTATTACATGATCAATATAATGCATAATTATCCCAAATCCCTAGTGCAAGTATTCGTATTATTACATATGAATATTCGGTTACAATTGTTATTATTGTTTAATAATAAAGACATGATTTGTTGTTTATTGATATCAGAAATGCGCCCATCCCGATTTTTCGGATGGTGCGTGTACTTAGTTTGGAATAATAATTAATTATTTATAATTGTTACTTTAACATTTAATAAAAAATGGTATCCCATTATTATAATTTTAACGCCATCAGATTATCGATTTCATGGTGATATTCGGGCGATGCGCACATATTAAATGTTTCCGGCATTATCCGTTAATAATTTTATTTGTTTATTATTAAATGGTACTCATTTATTATTGCCGTCGAGTGTCGTGTCTACACGACACTCCGGCGTTGCGTGTATTAAAATATTTGGAAATTATTTGTTGATGATTTTATTTATTGTTAATAATGTTTATTTATTTTTAGTAATGTTTATTTATTACCCTTTTTGTGCCGACGAGTGTCGCTTCCCTAACGACACTCCGGCATTACGTGAAAAGAAAGAAAACTGTTTTGAATTTATTTATTAACAATTCTATTTATTGTTAATAATGTTTATCTGTTTTAAATTGATTGTCAGTCGCATTTTCAATTTTTATGATGATTTTGATCCGGTTCGCGCTTTCTGTTCGCGCTGGGGAATTAATTCTCAAATTTTCCAAGGTCACGCGCCTTTTTAGAAAACCGCTAACAGTGGCGAAAATACGCCCCGGAGGGTGAAAAATTTATTGGCACCTAAGTTGCTCGTGAGGATTTTCCGCTTCCGGTAGCGTGCTCAGATTTTGATAAAATCGCGCAGTTATGTTTTTATTGCAACTTAAAGATTCCTGAATTTACTCGGATTTCGACTTGGTTAAGTATATAGGCCGCATCGGTCTTTGTTACCGTTATATATATCGTTTTTATGTTTTATTTGGTTTATAGTTCATTATTAGTTGTTAAAGCGATTGTTGTTTATTATTATTAACCATAATATTATAACGTGAGGCGATTAAACTATATTGTTTTCAGCGTTACGAATACTAACTGATTGACTCAAAAAAAAAATTAATGTGAGTGTCGGTTACTCTTTCTGTCCTAAATTCGACCCAGGACGTAACAATTTACGTAAAACTAAGGCTTTTTGTTCTAATATTACGAGCTGGATCACCTACAGCCAGAGCGAAGCGCTAATGTTCGATTTCGATATAAAGCGAATTTGCATGCGATGGGGGCTTGTTCGTGGCTCGAAACGCATGAATCTTGCGAAATTACGTGAAACTAAGGCTTTTGATCTCATATTACGAGCTGGAACTCCTACAGCAGAAGCAAAACGCTAATGTTCGATTTCGAAATAAAGCGACTTTGCATTCGATGGGAGCTTGTTTGGCAGCTCGAATCGCACGAATCTTGCGTATTTGCATAAAACTAAGGCTTTTTCATCTAATATTACGAGCTGGAACACCTACAGCCGAAGCAAAACTCTAATGTTCGATTTCGATATAAAGCGAATTTGCATTCGATAGGAGCTTGTTTGGCAGCTAGAAATGCAAAAATCTTGCGTATTTACCTAAAACTAAGGCTTTTTGATCTCATATTACGAGCTGGAAAACCTACAGCAGAAGCAAAACGCTAATGTTCGATTTCGAAATAAAGCGACTTTGCATTCGATGGGAGCTTGTTTGGCGGCTCGAAACGCATAAATCTCGCGTATTTACGTACAACTAAGGCTTTTCTATCTCTTATTACGAGCCGGAACGCCTGGAGCCAACGCAAAACGCAAGTGTTCGATTTCGATATAAAGCGAATTTGCATTCGATGGGGGCTTGTCTGGCACCTCGAATCGCATGAATCTTGCGTATTCACGTAAAAGTAAGGCTTTTTGATCTAATGTTACGAGCTGGAACACCGACAGCCAAAGCAAAAGGCTAATGTTTGATTTCGATATAAAGCGAATTTGCATTCGATGGGAGCTTGTTTGGCAGCTCGAAACGCAGGAATCTTGCGTCATTACGTGAAACTAAGGCTTTTGATCTCATATTACGAGTTGGAACAACTACAGCCGAAGCAAAACGCTAATGTTCGATTTCGAAATAAAGCGACTTTGCATTCGATGGGAGCTTGTTTGGCAGCTCGAATCGCACGAATCTTGCGTATTTACGTAAAACTAAGGCTTTTTGATCTAATATTACGAGCTGGATCACCTACAGCCAGAGCGAAGCGCTTATGTTCGATTTCGATATAAAGCGAATTTGCATTCGATGAGGGCTTGTTTGGCAGCTCGAAACGCATGAATCTTGCGTATTTACATAAAACTAAGGATTTTTGGTCTCATATTACGAGCTGGAACACCTACAGCAGAAGCAAAACGCTAATGTTCGATTTCGATATAAAGCGAATTTGCATTCGATGGGAGCTTGTTTGGCGGCTCGAAACGCATGAATCTTGCTTATGAATATAAAACTAAGGCTTTTTCAACTCATATTACGAGCTGGAACACCTACAGCTGAAGCAAAACGCTAATGTTCGATTTCGAAATAAAGCGACTTTGCATTCGATGGGAGCTTGTTTGGCGGCTCGAAACGCATAAATCTCGCGTATTTACGTACAACTAAGGCTTTTCTATCTCTTATTACGAACCGGAACGCCTGGAGCCAACGCAAAACGCAAGTGTTCGATTTCGATATAAAGCGAATTTGCATTCGATGGGGGCTTGTTTGGTGGCTCGAAACGCATGAATCTTGCGTAATTACGTAAAACTAAGGCTTTTTAATCCCATATTACGAGCTGGAACTCCTACAGCTAAAGCAAAACGCTAATGTTCGATTTCGATATAAAGCGACTTTGCATTCGATGGGGGCTTGTTTGGCGGCTTGAAACGCATGAATCTTGCGTAATTACGTAAAACTAAGGCTTTTTGATCTCATTTTACGAGCTAGAACTCCTACAGCAGAAGCAAAACGCGAATGTTCGATTTCGATATAAAGCGAATTTGCATTCGATGGGGGCTTGTTTGGTGGCTCGAAACGCATGAATCTTGCGTAATTACGTAAAACTAAGGCTTTTTAATCCCATATTACGAGCTGGAACTCCTACAGCTAAAGCAAAACGCTAATGTTCGATTTCGATATAAAGCGACTTTGCATTCGATGGGGGCTTGTTTGGCGGCTTGAAACGCATGAATCTTGCGTAATTACGTAAAACTAAGGCTTTTTGATCTCATTTTACGAGCTGGATCACCTACAGCCAGAGCGAAGCGCTAATGTTCGATTTCGATATAAAGCGACTTTGAATTCGATGGGAGCTTGTTTGGCGGCTCGAAACGCATAAATCTTGCGTATTTACGTAAAACTAAGGCTTTTTGTTCTAATATTACGAGCTGGATCACCTACAGCCAGAGCGAAGCGCTAATGTTCGATTTCGATATAAAGCGAATTTGCATGCGATGGGGGCTTGTTCGTGGCTCGAAACGCATGAATCTTGCGAAATTACGTGAAACTAAGGCTTTTGATCTCATATTACGAGCTGGAACTCCTACAGCAGAAGCAAAACGCTAATGTTCGATTTCGAAATAAAGCGACTTTGCATTCGATGGGAGCTTGTTTGGCAGCTCGAATCGCACGAATCTTGCGTATTTGCATAAAACTAAGGCTTTTTCATCTAATATTACGAGCTGGAACACCTACAGCCGAAGCAAAACTCTAATGTTCGATTTCGATATAAAGCGAATTTGCATTCGATAGGAGCTTGTTTGGCAGCTAGAAATGCAAAAATCTTGCGTATTTACCTAAAACTAAGGCTTTTTGATCTCATATTACGAGCTGGAAAACCTACAGCAGAAGCAAAACGCTAATGTTCGATTTCGAAATAAAGCGACTTTGCATTCGATGGGAGCTTGTTTGGCGGCTCGAAACGCATAAATCTCGCGTATTTACGTACAACTAAGGCTTTTCTATCTCTTATTACGAGCCGGAACGCCTGGAGCCAACGCAAAACGCAAGTGTTCGATTTCGATATAAAGCGAATTTGCATTCGATGGGGGCTTGTCTGGCACCTCGAATCGCATGAATCTTGCGTATTCACGTAAAAGTAAGGCTTTTTGATCTAATGTTACGAGCTGGAACACCGACAGCCAAAGCAAAAGGCTAATGTTTGATTTCGATATAAAGCGAATTTGCATTCGATGGGAGCTTGTTTGGCAGCTCGAAACGCAGGAATCTTGCGTCATTACGTGAAACTAAGGCTTTTGATCTCATATTACGAGTTGGAACAACTACAGCCGAAGCAAAACGCTAATGTTCGATTTCGAAATAAAGCGACTTTGCATTCGATGGGAGCTTGTTTGGCAGCTCGAATCGCACGAATCTTGCGTATTTACGTAAAACTAAGGCTTTTTGATCTAATATTACGAGCTGGATCACCTACAGCCAGAGCGAAGCGCTTATGTTCGATTTCGATATAAAGCGAATTTGCATTCGATGAGGGCTTGTTTGGCAGCTCGAAACGCATGAATCTTGCGTATTTACATAAAACTAAGGATTTTTGGTCTCATATTACGAGCTGGAACACCTACAGCAGAAGCAAAACGCTAATGTTCGATTTCGATATAAAGCGAATTTGCATTCGATGGGAGCTTGTTTGGCGGCTCGAAACGCATGAATCTTGCTTATGAATATAAAACTAAGGCTTTTTCAACTCATATTACGAGCTGGAACACCTACAGCTGAAGCAAAACGCTAATGTTCGATTTCGAAATAAAGCGACTTTGCATTCGATGGGAGCTTGTTTGGCGGCTCGAAACGCATAAATCTCGCGTATTTACGTACAACTAAGGCTTTTCTATCTCTTATTACGAACCGGAACGCCTGGAGCCAACGCAAAACGCAAGTGTTCGATTTCGATATAAAGCGAATTTGCATTCGATGGGGGCTTGTTTGGTGGCTCGAAACGCATGAATCTTGCGTAATTACGTAAAACTAAGGCTTTTTAATCCCATATTACGAGCTGGAACTCCTACAGCTAAAGCAAAACGCTAATGTTCGATTTCGATATAAAGCGACTTTGCATTCGATGGGGGCTTGTTTGGCGGCTTGAAACGCATGAATCTTGCGTAATTACGTAAAACTAAGGCTTTTTGATCTCATTTTACGAGCTAGAACTCCTACAGCAGAAGCAAAACGCGAATGTTCGATTTCGATATAAAGCGAATTTGCATTCGATGGGGGCTTGTTTGGTGGCTCGAAACGCATGAATCTTGCGTAATTACGTAAAACTAAGGCTTTTTAATCCCATATTACGAGCTGGAACTCCTACAGCTAAAGCAAAACGCTAATGTTCGATTTCGATATAAAGCGACTTTGCATTCGATGGGGGCTTGTTTGGCGGCTTGAAACGCATGAATCTTGCGTAATTACGTAAAACTAAGGCTTTTTGATCTCATTTTACGAGCTAGAACTCCTACAGCAGAAGCAAAACGCGAATGTTCGATTTCGATATAAAGCGAATTTGCATTCGATGGGGGCTTGTTTGGTGGCTCGAAACGCATGAATCTTGCGTAATTACGTAAAACTAAGGCTTTTTGATCTCATATTACGAGCTGGAACTCCTACAGCAGAAGCAAAACGCTAATGTTCGATTTCGAAATAAAGCGACTTTGCATTCGATGGGGGCTCGTTTGGTGGCTCGAAACGCATGAATCTTGCGTAACTACATAAAACTAAGGCGTTTTGATCTAATATTACGAGCAGGAACACCTACAGCCGAAGCAAAATGCTAATGTTCGATTTCGATATAAAGCGAATTTGCATTCGATGGGGGCTTGTTTGGCGGCTCGAAACGCCTTAATCTTGCGTATTTGCATAAAACTAAGGCTTTTTGATCTCATAACACGAGCTGAAAGACCTACAGCTAAAGCAAAACGCTAATGTTCGATTTCGATATAAAGCGACTTTGCATTCGATGGGGGCTTGTTTGGCGGCTCGAAACGCATAAATCTTGCGTATTTACGTAAAACTAAGGCTTTTTGATCTAATATTACGAGCTGGATCACCTACAGCCAGAGCGAAGCGCTAATGTTCGATTTCGATATAAAGCGAATTTGCATGCGATGGGGGCTTGTTCGTGGCTCGAAACGCATGAATCTTGCGAAATTACGTGAAACTAAGGCTTTTGATCTCATATTACGAGCTGGAACTCCTACAGCAGAAGCAAAACGCTAATGTTCGATTTCGAAATAAAGCGACTTTGCATTCGATGGGAGCTTGTTTGGCAGCTCGAATCGCACGAATCTTGCGTATTTGCATAAAACTAAGGCTTTTTCATCTAATATTACGAGCTGGAACACCTACAGCCGAAGCAAAACTCTAATGTTCGATTTCGATATAAAGCGAATTTGCATTCGATAGGAGCTTGTTTGGCAGCTAGAAATGCAAAAATCTTGCGTATTTACCTAAAACTAAGGCTTTTTGATCTCATATTACGAGCTGGAAAACCTACAGCAGAAGCAAAACGCTAATGTTCGATTTCGAAATAAAGCGACTTTGCATTCGATGGGAGCTTGTTTGGCGGCTCGAAACGCATAAATCTCGCGTATTTACGTACAACTAAGGCTTTTCTATCTCTTATTACGAGCCGGAACGCCTGGAGCCAACGCAAAACGCAAGTGTTCGATTTCGATATAAAGCGAATTTGCATTCGATGGGGGCTTGTCTGGCACCTCGAATCGCATGAATCTTGCGTATTCACGTAAAAGTAAGGCTTTTTGATCTAATGTTACGAGCTGGAACACCGACAGCCAAAGCAAAAGGCTAATGTTTGATTTCGATATAAAGCGAATTTGCATTCGATGGGAGCTTGTTTGGCAGCTCGAAACGCAGGAATCTTGCGTCATTACGTGAAACTAAGGCTTTTGATCTCATATTACGAGTTGGAACAACTACAGCCGAAGCAAAACGCTAATGTTCGATTTCGAAATAAAGCGACTTTGCATTCGATGGGAGCTTGTTTGGCAGCTCGAATCGCACGAATCTTGCGTATTTACGTAAAACTAAGGCTTTTTGATCTAATATTACGAGCTGGATCACCTACAGCCAGAGCGAAGCGCTTATGTTCGATTTCGATATAAAGCGAATTTGCATTCGATGAGGGCTTGTTTGGCAGCTCGAAACGCATGAATCTTGCGTATTTACATAAAACTAAGGATTTTTGGTCTCATATTACGAGCTGGAACACCTACAGCAGAAGCAAAACGCTAATGTTCGATTTCGATATAAAGCGAATTTGCATTCGATGGGAGCTTGTTTGGCGGCTCGAAACGCATGAATCTTGCTTATGAATATAAAACTAAGGCTTTTTCAACTCATATTACGAGCTGGAACACCTACAGCTGAAGCAAAACGCTAATGTTCGATTTCGAAATAAAGCGACTTTGCATTCGATGGGAGCTTGTTTGGCGGCTCGAAACGCATAAATCTCGCGTATTTACGTACAACTAAGGCTTTTCTATCTCTTATTACGAACCGGAACGCCTGGAGCCAACGCAAAACGCAAGTGTTCGATTTCGATATAAAGCGAATTTGCATTCGATGGGGGCTTGTTTGGTGGCTCGAAACGCATGAATCTTGCGTAATTACGTAAAACTAAGGCTTTTTAATCCCATATTACGAGCTGGAACTCCTACAGCTAAAGCAAAACGCTAATGTTCGATTTCGATATAAAGCGACTTTGCATTCGATGGGGGCTTGTTTGGCGGCTTGAAACGCATGAATCTTGCGTAATTACGTAAAACTAAGGCTTTTTGATCTCATTTTACGAGCTAGAACTCCTACAGCAGAAGCAAAACGCGAATGTTCGATTTCGATATAAAGCGAATTTGCATTCGATGGGGGCTTGTTTGGTGGCTCGAAACGCATGAATCTTGCGTAATTACGTAAAACTAAGGCTTTTTAATCCCATATTACGAGCTGGAACTCCTACAGCTAAAGCAAAACGCTAATGTTCGATTTCGATATAAAGCGACTTTGCATTCGATGGGGGCTTGTTTGGCGGCTTGAAACGCATGAATCTTGCGTAATTACGTAAAACTAAGGCTTTTTGATCTCATTTTACGAGCTAGAACTCCTACAGCAGAAGCAAAACGCGAATGTTCGATTTCGATATAAAGCGAATTTGCATTCGATGGGGGCTTGTTTGGTGGCTCGAAACGCATGAATCTTGCGTAATTACGTAAAACTAAGGCTTTTTGATCTCATATTACGAGCTGGAACTCCTACAGCAGAAGCAAAACGCTAATGTTCGATTTCGAAATAAAGCGACTTTGCATTCGATGGGGGCTCGTTTGGTGGCTCGAAACGCATGAATCTTGCGTAACTACATAAAACTAAGGCGTTTTGATCTAATATTACGAGCAGGAACACCTACAGCCGAAGCAAAATGCTAATGTTCGATTTCGATATAAAGCGAATTTGCATTCGATGGGGGCTTGTTTGGCGGCTCGAAACGCCTTAATCTTGCGTATTTGCATAAAACTAAGGCTTTTTGATCTCATAACACGAGCTGAAAGACCTACAGCTAAAGCAAAACGCTAATGTTCGATTTCGATATAAAGCGACTTTGCATTCGATGGGGGCTTGTTTGGCGGCTCGAAACGCATAAATCTTGCGTATTTACGTAAAACTAAGGCTTTTTGATCTAATATTACGAGCTGGATCACCTACAGCCAGAGCGAAGCGCTAATGTTCGATTTCGATATAAAGCGAATTTGCATGCGATGGGGGCTTGTTCGTGGCTCGAAACGCATGAATCTTGCGAAATTACGTGAAACTAAGGCTTTTGATCTCATATTACGAGCTGGAACTCCTACAGCAGAAGCAAAACGCTAATGTTCGATTTCGAAATAAAGCGACTTTGCATTCGATGGGAGCTTGTTTGGCAGCTCGAATCGCACGAATCTTGCGTATTTGCATAAAACTAAGGCTTTTTCATCTAATATTACGAGCTGGAACACCTACAGCCGAAGCAAAACTCTAATGTTCGATTTCGATATAAAGCGAATTTGCATTCGATAGGAGCTTGTTTGGCAGCTAGAAATGCAAAAATCTTGCGTATTTACCTAAAACTAAGGCTTTTTGATCTCATATTACGAGCTGGAACACCTACAGCAGAAGCAAAACGCTAATGTTCGATTTCGAAATAAAGCGACTTTGCATTCGATGGGAGCTTGTTTGGCGGCTCGAAACGCATAAATCTCGCGTATTTACGTACAACTAAGGCTTTTCTATCTCTTATTACGAGCCGGAACGCCTGGAGCCAACGCAAAACGCAAGTGTTCGATTTCGATATAAAGCGAATTTGCATTCGATGGGGGCTTGTCTGGCACCTCGAATCGCATGAATCTTGCGTATTCACGTAAAAGTAAGGCTTTTTGATCTAATGTTACGAGCTGGAACACCTACAGCAAAAGCAAAACGCTAATGTTCGATTTCGATATAAAGCGACTTTGCGTTCGATGGGGGCTTGTTTGGCGGCTTGAAACGCATGAATCTTGCGTAATTACGTAAAACTAAGGCTTTTTGATCTCATTTTACGAGCTAGAACTCCTACAGCAGAAGCAAAACGCGAATGTTCGATTTCGATATAAAGCGAATTTGCATTCGATGGGGGCTTGTTTGGTGGCTCGAAACGCATGAATCTTGCGTAATTACGTAAAACTAAGGCTTTTTGATCTCATATTACGAGCTGGAACTCCTACAGCAGAAGCAAAACGCTAATGTTCGATTTCGAAATAAAGCGACTTTGCATTCGATGGGGGCTCGTTTGGTGGCTCGAAACGCATGAATCTTGCGTAACTACATAAAACTAAGGCGTTTTGATCTAATATTACGAGCAGGAACACCTACAGCCGAAGCAAAATGCTAATGTTCGATTTCGATATAAAGCGAATTTGCATTCGATGGGGGCTTGTTTGGCGGCTCGAAACGCCTGAATCTTGCGTATTTGCATAAAACTAAGGCTTTTTGATCTCATAACACGAGCTGAAAGACCTACAGCTAAAGCAAAACGCTAATGTTCGATTTCGATATAAAGCGACTTTGCATTCGATGGGGGCTTGTTTGGCGGCTCGAAACGCATAAATCTTGCGTATTTACGTAAAACTAAGGCTTTTTGTTCTAATATTACGAGCTGGATCACCTACAGCCAGAGCGAAGCGCTAATGTTCGATTTCGATATAAAGCGAATTTGCATGCGATGGGGGCTTGTTCGTGGCTCGAAACGCATGAATCTTGCGAAATTACGTGAAACTAAGGCTTTTGATCTCATATTACGAGCTGGAACTCCTACAGCAGAAGCAAAACGCTAATGTTCGATTTCGAAATAAAGCGACTTTGCATTCGATGGTAGCTTGTTTGGCGGCTCGAATCGCACGAATCTTCCGTATTTACGTAAAACTAAGGCTTTTTGATCTAATATTACGAGCTGGATCACCAACAGCCAGAGCGAAGCGCTAATGTTCGATTTCGATATAAAGCGAATGTGCATGCGATGGAGGCTTGTTTGGCAGCTTGAAACGCATGAATCTTGCGTAATTACGTAAAACTAAGGCTTTTTAATCTCATATTACGAGCTGGAACTCCTACAGCAGAAGCAAAACGCTAACGTTGGATTTCGATATAAAGCGACTTTGCATTCGATGGGGGCTTGTTTGGCGGCTCTAAACGCATGAATCTTGCGTATTTGCATAAAACTAAGGCTTTTTGATCTAATATTACGAGCTGGATCACCTACAGCCAGAGCGAAGGGCTAATGTTCGATTTCGATATAAAACGAATTTGCATTCGATGAGGGCTTGTTTGGCAGATTGAAACGAATGAATCTTGCGCAGCTACGTAAAACTAAGGCTTTTTAATCTCATATTACGAGCTGGAATAACTACAGCGGAAGCAAAACGCTAATGTTCGATTTCGATATAAAGCGACTTTGCATTCGATGGGAGCTTGTTTGGCGGCTCGAAACGCATAAATCTCGCGTTTTTTCGTAAAACTAAGGCTTTTCTATTTCATATTACGAGCTGGAATACCTACAGCCAAAGCAAAACACTAATGTTCGATTTCGATATAAAGCGAATTTGCATTCGATGGGGGCTCGTTTGGTGGCTCGAAACGCATGAATCTTGCGTAACTACATAAAACTAAGGCGTTTTGATCTAATATTACGAGCTGGAACACCTACAGCCGATCAAAACGCTAATGTTCGATTTCGATATAAAGCGAATTTGCATTCGATGGGCTCTTGTTTGGCTGTTCGAAACGCATGAATCTTGCGTATCTACGTAAAACTAAGGCTTTTTGATCTCATATTACGAGCTGGAACACCTACAGCAAAAGCAAAACGCTAATGTTCGATTTCGAAATAAAGCGACTTTGCATTCGATGGGGGCTTGTTTGGTGGCTCGAAACGCATGAATCTTGCGTAATTACGTAAAACTAAGGCTTTTTGATCTAATATTACGAGCTGGATCATCTACAGCCAGAGCGAAGCGCTAATGTTCGATTTCGATATAAAGCGAATTTGCATGCGATGGGGGCTTGTTGGCGGCTCGAAACGCATAAATCTCGCGTATTTACGTACAACTAAGGCTTTTCTATTTCATATTACGAGCTGGAATACCTACAACCGATGCAAAACGCTAATGTTCGATTTCGATATAAAGCGAATTTGCATTCGATGGGGGCTTGTCTGGTACCTCGAATCGCATGAATCTTGCGTAATTACGTAAAACTAAGGATTTTTGATCTCATATTACGAGCTGGAACTCCTACAGCAGAAGCAAAACGCTAATGTTCGATTTCGATATAAAGCGACTTTGAATTCGATGGGAGCTTGTTTGGCGGCTCGAAACGCATAAATCTTGCGTATTTACGTAAAACTAAGGCTTTTTGATCTAATATTACGAGCTGGATCACCTACAGCCAGAGCGAAGCGCTAATGTTCGATTTCGATATAAAGCGAATTTGCATGCGATGGGGGCTTGTTGGTGGCTCGAAACGCATGAATCTTGCGAAATTACGTGAAACTAAGGCTTTTGATCTCATATTACGAGCTGGAACTCCTACAGCAGAAGCAAAACGCTAATGTTCGATTTCGAAATAAAGCGACTTTGCATTCGATGGGAGCTTGTTTGGCAGCTCGAATCGCACGAATCTTGCGTATTTACGTAAATCTAAGGCTATTTGATCTAATATTACGAGCTGGAACACCTACAGCCGAAGCAAAACTCTAATGTTCGATTTCGATATAAAGCGACTTTGCATTCGATGGCGGCTGGTTTGGCAGCTCGAAATGCATGAATCTTGCGTATTTGCATAAAACTAAGGCTTTTTCATCTCATATTACGAGCTGGATCACCTACAGCCAAAGCAAAAGGCTAATGTTTGATTTCGATATAAAGCGAATTTGCATTCGATAGGAGCTTGTTTGGCAGCTAGAAATGCAAAGATCTTGCGTATTTACCTAAAACTAAGGCTTTTTGATCTCATATTACGAGCTGGAACACCTACAGCAGAAGCAAATCGCTAATGTTCGATTTCGAAATAAAGCGACTTTGCATTCGATGGGAGCTTGTTTGGCGGCTCGAATCGCATAAATCTCGCGTATTTACGTACAACTAAGGCTTTTCTATCTCTTATTACGAGCCGGAACGCCTGGAGCCAACCCAAAACGCAAGTGTTCGATTTCGATATAAAGCGACTTTGCATTCGATGGGGGCTTGTCTTGCACCTCGAATCGCATGAATCTTGCGTATTCACGTAAAAGTAAGGCTTTTTGATCTAATGTTACGAGCTGGAACACCTACAGCCAAAGCAAAAGGCTAATGTTCGATTTCGAAATAAAGCGACTTTGCATTCGATGGGGGCTCGTTTGGTGGCTCGAAACGCATGAATCTTGCGTAACTACATAAAACTAAGGCGTTTTGATCTAATATTACGAGCTGGAACACCTACAGCCGAAGCAAAATGCTAATGTTCAATTTCGATATAAAGCGACTTTGCATTCGATGGGGGCTTGTTTGGCGGCTCGAAACGCATGAATCTTGCTTATTTACGTAAAACTAATGCTTTTTGATCTCATATTACGAGCTGGAACACCTACAGCCGAAGCAAAACGCTAATGTTCGATTTCGAAATAAAGCGACTTTGCATTCGATGGGAGCTTGTTTGGCAGCTCGAAACGCACGAATCTTGCGTATTTACGTAAAACTAAGGCTATTTGATCTAATATTACGAGCTGGATCACCTACAGCCAGAGCAAAACGCTAATGTTCGATTTCGAAAGAAAGCGACTTTGCATTCGATGGGGGCTTGTTTGGTGGCTCGAAACGCATGAATCTTGCGTAATTACGTAAAACTAAGGCTTTTTGATCTAATATTACGAGCTGGATCACCTACAGCCAGAGCGAAGCGCTAATGTTCGATTTCGATATAAAGCGAATTTGCATGCGATGGGGGCTTGTTGGCGGCTCGAAACGCATAAATCTCGCGTATTTACGTACAACTAAGGCTTTTCTATTTCATATTACGAGCTGGAATACCTACAACCGATGCAAAACGCTAATGTTCGATTTCGATATAAAGTGAATTTGCATTCGATGGGGGCTTGTCTGGCACCTCGAATCGCATGAATCTTGCGTAATTACGTAAAACTAAGGATTTTTGATCTCATATTACGAGCTGGAACTCCTACAGCAGAAGCAAAACGCTAATGTTCGATTTCGAAATAAAGCGACTTTGCATTCGATGGGAGCTTGTTTGGCAGCTCGAATCGCATGAATCTTGCGTATTCACGTAAAAGTAAGGCTTTTTGATCTAATGTTACGAGCTGGAACACCTACAGCCAAAGCAAAAGGCTAATGTTCGATTTCGAAATAAAGCGACTTTGCATTCGATGGGGGCTCGTTTGGTGGCTCGAAACGCATGAATCTTGCGTAACTACATAAAACTAAGGCGTTTTGATCTAATATTACGAGCTGGAACACCTACAGCCGAAGCAAAATGCTAATGTTCAATTTCGATATAAAGCGACTTTGCATTCGATGGGGGCTTGTTTGGCGGCTCGAAACGCATGAATCTTGCTTATTTACGTAAAACTAATGCTTTTTGATCTCATATTACGAGCTGGAACACCTACAGCCGAAGCAAAACGCTAATGTTCGATTTCGAAATAAAGCGACTTTGCATTCGATGGGAGCTTGTTTGGCAGCTCGAAACGCACGAATCTTGCGTAATTACGTAAAACTAAGGCTTTTTGATCTAATATTACGAGCTGGATCACCTACAGCCAGAGCGAAGCGCTAATGTTCGATTTCGATATAAAGCGAATTTGCATGCGATGGGGGCTTGTTGGCGGCTCGAAACGCATAAATCTCGCGTATTTACGTACAACTAAGGCTTTTCTATTTCATATTACGAGCTGGAATACCTACAACCGATGCAAAACGCTAATGTTCGATTTCGATATAAAGTGAATTTGCATTCGATGGGGGCTTGTCTGGCACCTCGAATCGCATGAATCTTGCGTAATTACGTAAAACTAAGGATTTTTGATCTCATATTACGAGCTGGAACTCCTACAGCAGAAGCAAAACGCTAATGTTCGATTTCGAAATAAAGCGACTTTGCATTCGATGGGAGCTTGTTTGGCAGCTCGAATCGCATGAATCTTGCGTATTCACGTAAAAGTAAGGCTTTTTGATCTAATGTTACGAGCTGGAACACCTACAGCCAAAGCAAAAGGCTAATGTTCGATTTCGAAATAAAGCGACTTTGCATTCGATGGGGGCTCGTTTGGTGTCTCGAAACGCATGAATCTTGCGTAACTACATAAAACTAAGGCGTTTTGATCTAATATTACGAGCTGGAACACCTACAGCCGAAGCAAAATGCTAATGTTCAATTTCGATATAAAGCGACTTTGCATTCGATGGGGGCTTGTTTGGCGGCTCGAAACGCATGAATCTTGCTTATTTACGTAAAACTAATGCTTTTTGATCTCATATTACGAGCTGGAACACCTACAGCCGAAGCAAAACGCTAATGTTCGATTTCGAAATAAAGCGACTTTGCATTCGATGGGAGCTTGTTTGGCAGCTCGAAACGCACGAATCTTGCGTATTTACGTAAAACTAAGGCTATTTGATCTAATATTACGAGCTGGATCACCTACAGCCAGAGCAAAACGCTAATGTTCGATTTCGAAAGAAAGCGACTTTGCATTCGATGGGGGCTTGTTTGGTGGCTCGAATCGCATGAATCTTGCGTAATTACGTAAAACTAAGGATTTTTGATCTCATATTACGAGCTGGAACTCCTACAGCAGAAGCAAAAGGCTAATGTTCGATTTCGATATAAAGCGACTTTGAATTCGATGGGAGCTTGTTTGGCGGCTCGAAACGCATAAATCTTGCGTATTTACGTAAAACTAAGGCTTTTTGATCTAATATTACGAGCTGGATCACCTACAGCCAGAGCGAAGCGCTAATGTTCGATTTCGATATAAAGCGACTTTGCATTCGATGGCGGCTGGTTTGGCGGCTCGAAACGCATGAATCTTGCGTATTTGCATAAAACTAAGGCTTTTTCATCTCATATTACGAGCTGGATCACCTACAGCCAAAGCAAAAGGCTAATGTTTGATTTCGATATAAAGCGAATTTGCATTCGATGGGGGCTTGTTTGGTGGCTCAAAACGCATGAATCTTGCGTAATTACGTAAAACTAAGGATTTTTGATCTCATATTACGCTGGATCACCTACAGCCAGAGCGAAGCGCTTGTGTTCGATTTCGATATAAAGCGAATTTGCATTCGATGAGGGCTTGTTTGGCAGCTCGAAACGCATGAATCTTGCGTATGAATATAAAACTAAGGCTTTTTCAACTCATGTTACGAGCTGGAACACCTACAGCTGAAGCAAAACGCTAATGTTCGATTTCGATATAAAGCGACTTTGCATTCGATGGGAGCTTGTTTGGCGGCTCGAAACGCATGAATCTTGCTTATGAATATAAAACTAAGGCTTTTTCAACTCATATTACGAGCTGGAACACCTACAGCTGAAGCAAAACGCTAATGTTCGATTTCGAAATAAAGCGACTTTGCATTCGATGGGAGCTTGTTTGGCGGCTCGAAACGCATAAATCTCGCGTATTGTTACGTCGCGGGTTGATTTTAATTGATTTTTCCTTTCCTTTTTACAGGAATCCAGATTTAACATTCGAGCGACTGGTAGCTGGTTATATGAGGATGCTCCGTGATTTAAACCGGAATGCGCCGGTTAGGGATCGGAGCAGTACTGGATGAGTATTATGAGGATTTTATTGTTACGTACCTTGATTCTTGATGTTTTGATTGGCAGGTGATGAGCTATTGGGCGTAGCGGGTTGGAAACGCTAGATGCCAAGTATCAATTCTGGGGAAGACGCAGGCGATGGCCTGTCCTCGTTGATGACCGTGGAGGCGTCTGAAGTGTCGCCGTCCTCAGTAGCTGCCACAGGATGTGCCGGAAGACCCCGAATTTGCGTTTTCACGGGTCGGTTGCCGAGAGGATCGTCGCGGATTATGAAGATTTTATGGTTGATTAAGATGACGTCGGATACGATGTTCGGTAGATTTTTCGTAGCGATTCTGTTCTCGACAGGAATGAAAGGTTCACCAGCGACGTCCACTATATTGTTCTGAGGTTCTGTGCCCGACGTGGGCACGATGGAAATCGGAAGAACCTGGTCTTTCACCTGGTGAACTCTCCGACGTGAATTTACGTTTGGTATAGCAAGAACTTGGCCTCCACACGATTGGACTTTCCGTTTGACGGGTCTATGGTCCATTAAATATAATGAGATACGACCAGTTCACATTTGTTGCTTTTCATTTTGGAGGGTTAGGAAAGGGTTTAACCTTAACTTATTTATGCTATGGTCCTTATCTAAAAGCTTGCAATCTCATTTATATCAGAATCGCTCCGCGACGAGACTGATTTTATAAGATTCAATGGTTTTTAAGCGTAACACTTATCTATTTTCCTTATCTAAAAGCTTGCAATCTCATTTATATCAGAATCGCTCTGTGACGATACTGATTTTTATAAGATTCAATGGTTTTTAAGCGTAACACTTATCTATTTTCCTTATCTAAAACCTTAATTAATCGGTATTGAGGTGATAATGGAATAAAGAGTATGGCGGTTATGGCAACAAATGTGAAATACTCGCTTTTGTGAAGTTATGTCCAGTGCTGTGGTTTGCCTTATTCTTACTTACGTGGTAATTTCTTGTTGAATTGAAGCGCGGTGCCTCTGCCCGATCGTCGATTATCGTTTATTGTCGAGAAACGGGTTGTACGGATTATTATATTTATTTCTTTTATTTATTCGGATTGATAGGATTCAAAAAGGGATATTTTATGTTTATTTGAGTATGAAAACTATTCGCAAAGATATATTATTTCGGTGAAATACCGCCTGGTCGCAGCCAGGTATTTATCGCGCTATTAATAGTTGAGTAATTATTATTTCGGATCCCTAAGGTCCGATAGAAACAAAGACTGAATTATTACGGAAAATATTCGCCACGTCGCGAGTGTCTCACTTTGACAAAGAGCAATTATTCGAATGATATACCGGGATCGCGAGAGTCTCCTCGAGGGATCTCTATGAGTTGACCGCCGGTGATGAGAGTCGTAGAAGAACTGATTGTTTAACATTTAACTATAATTGACAATTTATGGATATAATTAATTAGAATACGATATTACCCGCGAGAAATATTTTATATCGGCCGAAATAACCGCCTGGTCACAGCCAGGTATCTATCGCGTTTTTAACCGTAAAACTAATTATTATTTTAGATCGCTAAGATCGTTTGACAAAAGACTACATTGTTATAATAATACAATAGATCACCGCGTCGCGAGTGTCTCCACAGGACACTTGGTATTAGGGACCGTCCGCGGTGAGAGTCGACAGAGAACTGAAGATCCGTGGTCCTCGCTTCCGATCCGCGAGTCTCCCGGCTCCGTGGTTGCTGGCGTGGGAGGCCCTCGCGGATTCGCTCCGCTGCTCTGACCAATGGTGTGTGCTGCCCTGTGGTGGGGCAGCAGCGCGCTGCGGCCGCGATGTCCCTTGAAGTGGGAGCCGCTATTCGCGGTACTCGTGGCGTCGCTTGAAGTGGGGGCCGTAGCTCGCGGTACCCGTGCTGTCGCTTGAGTGGGGGCTGCCTGCTAGCTGCAGCCGTGGTATCCCGTGTATAGGGGGCACTCGCTCGCTGTGCCTATGCTGTTCCTTGAGTGGGGGCTGCCGTTGTCTCGCGGCAGCGTGATGGTTAAGGTGGGGCAGCCGCTTGCGGTCTCGCTGTAGCCGTGCTGTCCCTTGAGTGGGGGCTGCCGTTCCTGGTAGCCGTGCTGTCCCTTGAGTGGGGGCTGCCGTTCCTGGTAGCCGTGCTGTCCCAAGTGGGGGCCGCCTTAGTCTCACGGCAGCATGATGGATGATGGTGGGGGCAGCCGCCTGCTGTAGCCGCGCTGTCCCTCGAGTGGGGGGGCCGCTGTTCATGGTAACCATGCTGTATGATAGTGGGGGCAGCCGCTCGTTGTAGCCGCGCTGTTCCATGAGTGGGGGCCGTCTTTGTCTCACGGCAGAGAGCTTCTCGGGACTCCCTTATCTGCGGCGATTCTCGGAGCCGTTATCGGGGCTACGTCCGGTCTCACGGTTGCCGCGCCGTTGACGGTGGTCCTCCTTTGTCCCATGGTAGCCGGGCGAACGCAGCATCCCACGAGCTCGTTTCTCAGAGAGCCCTTATCGATGATGATTCCTGGAGTTGATGTCGGGGCCGCGTCCGGTCTCACGGCAGTCGTGCCGTCGACGGTGGTCCTCCTTTGTGACATGTAGCCGGGCAAATGCAGCATCCCACGAGCTCGTTTCTTAGAGAGCCCTTATCGATGGCGATTCTTGGAGTTGATGTCGGAGTTGCGTCCGGTCACACGCTCGCTTCGCTATCCGATACATTATTAATTTATGGATTATTTATTATTAATGGCTAGTTGTTACTATGTTGAATTTAGTAAATGGCTAGCCCAGTGTAATTATTTAATGATAGTTATTACTAGTTAGCAATCATTAGCACTAGCTAGCAACATTGTTACCAAGACAAAATAATTAAGACGTCACTCGTCGTTTACATTGTTAGCATCACGCCTAAATCGACCATACAATATTTGTTTATTATTATAACAGTATGCCGCGCCGCTGAGCATCGTTTCGACGGCGGCTCGCTTTTGAATATTTGTGAACAATTAATTTTGTAACTGCTAACTAACGTTGTCAAGAATGGTATTCATTTGTGTAATTTTCAGCGCTGCTGAGTATCGTTCTAATAGCGATGCTCAGTGCTGCATGTTTGGAATTAATTTCGAATATGAAATATTGTTATTATTATTAAGTGCCACCGAATATCGTCCACTTCTTGATATCTCGGTCTTGCGTCGCTTTATTGGTAATTTATTGTTAATAATGAAAATACATATGGATTATTTATCATATGGCGCTATGGAATATCGTGTTTATACCGATATTTCAACGTTTCCCGTGTTTCAAAACCTAATGAAATTATTTATTAATCATTTTATTTATTGTTATTAATGTTTATTTATTACTGTTTTGACCCGTCGAGTGTCGCATTTCTAACGACACTCCGGGTTTGCGCGCAAGAAGTAAAAATGTTTTGAATTTGTTTATTAACAATTGAATTTATTATTAATAATGTTTATTTACTGTAAATTGATTGGTTATCGCGTTCTTAATTCTCATGACGATTTTGAATCGATTCGCGTTTCCCGTTCGCGCTAGGGAATTAATTTTCGTATCTTTCAAGGTCATGCGCCTTTTCCAAAAACCGTTAACAGTGGGCAATATACGCGTCGAAAAACGTTTTCTGTCTTAACACCTCAAATGACCATAAGGGTTTTCTGCTTCTAATAGCGTGCTCGGATTTTGTTGAAACCTCGTGGTTTGGTTTTTTTGCACCTTAAAGTTTTACTAAATTACCCACGGGTTTTGCCTGTGGCGGTATATACCCCGCATCGGCGTTTATTACCGTTATATATCGTTTTAAGTTTTACTTGATTTATACTTTATTATTTGTTTAAGGCGATTGTTGTTAATTATTATTAACAATAATATGATATCGTGGAATTATGGTGGATATTGTTTACGGAATAATGCGTAACAACTAATTGTCCCAAAAAAAAAAATTTTGTGTGAGTGTCGGTTACTCTTTCTGTCCTAAATTCGACCCAGGACGTAACAGTATTTACGTACAACTAAGGCTTTTCTATCTCTTATTACGAACCGGAACGCCTGGAGCCAACGCAAAACGCAAGTGTTCGATTTCGATATAAAGCGAATTTGCATTCGATGGGGGCTTGTTTGGTGGCTCGAAACGCATGAATCTTGCGTAATTACGTAAAACTAAGGCTTTTTAATCCCATATTACGAGCTGGAACTCCTACAGCTAAAGCAAAACGCTAATGTTCGATTTCGATATAAAGCGACTTTGCATTCGATGGGGGCTTGTTTGGCGGCTTGAAACGCATGAATCTTGCGTAATTACGTAAAACTAAGGCTTTTTGATCTCATATTACGAGCTGGATCCCCTACAGCCAAAGCAAAACGCTAATGTTCGATTTCGATATAAAGCGACTTTGCATTCGATAGGAGCTTCTTTGGCGACTCGAATCGCATGAATCTTGCGTATTTACGTAAAACTAAGACTTTTTGATCTAATATTACGAGCTGGATCACCTACAGCCAGAGCAAAGCGCTAATGTTCGATTTCGATATAAAGCGAATTTGCATTCAATTGGGGCTTGATTGGCGGCTCGAAACGCATGAATCTTGCTTATGAATATAAAACTAAGGCTTTTTCAACTCATATTACGAGCTGGAACACCTACAGCTGAAGCAAAACGCTAATGTTCGATTTCGATATAAAGCGACTTTGCATTCGATGGCGGCTGGTTTGGCGGCTCGAAACGCATGAATCTTGCGTATTTGCATAGAACTAAGGCTTTTTCATCTCATCTTACGAGCTGGATCACCTACAGCCAAAGCAAAACGCTAATGTTCGATTTCGATATAAAGCGACTTTGCATTCGATAGGAGCTTCTTTGGCGACTCGAATCGCATGAATCTTGCGTATTTACGTAAAACTAAGACTTTTTGATCTAATATTACGAGCTGGATCACCTACAGCCAGAGCAAAGCGCTAATGTTCGATTTCGATATAAAGCGAATTTGCATTCAATTGGGGCTTGTTTGGCGGCTCGAAACGCATGAATCTTGCGTATTTGCATAAAACTAAGGCTTTTTGATCTCATAACACGAGCTGGAAGAACTATAGCTAAAGCAAAACGCTAATGTTCGATTTCGATATAATCGACTTTGCATTCGATGGGGGCTTGTTTGGCGGCTCGAAACGCATGAATATTGCGTATTTGCATAAAACGAAGTCTATTTGATCCAATATTACGAGCTGGAACTCCTACAGCAGAAGCAAAACGCTAATGTACGATTTCGATATAAAGCGACTTTGCATTCGATGGGAGCTTGTTTGGCGGCTCGAAACGCATAAAGCTCGCGTATTTATGTAAAACTAAGGCTTTTCTATCTCTTATTACGAGCCGGAACGTCTGGAGCCAACGCAAAAAGCAAGTGTTCGATTTCGATATAAAGCGAATTTGCATTCGATGGGGGCTTGTTTGGTGGCTCGAAACGCATGAATCTTGCGAAAATACGTGAAACTAAGGCTTTTGATCTCATATTACGAGCTGGAACACCTACAGCAAAAGCAAAACGCTAATGTTCGATTTCGAAATAAAGCGACTTTGCATTCGATGGGGGCTCGTTTGGTGGCTCGAAACGCATGAATCTTGCGTAACTACATAAAACTAAGGCGTTTTGATCTAATATTACGAGCTGGAACACCTACAGCCGAAGCAAAATGCTAATGTTCAATTTCGATATAAAGCGACTTTGCATTCGATGGGGGCTTGTTTGGCGGCTCGAAACGCATGAATCTTGCGTATTTACGTAAAACTAAGGCTTTTTGATCTCATATTACGAGCTGGAACACCTACAGCCGAAGCAAAACGCTAATGTTCGATTTCGAAATAAAGCGACTTTGCATTCGATGGGAGCTTGTTTGGCAGCTCGAATCGCACGAATCTTGCGTATTTACGTAAAACTAAGGCTATTTGATCTAATATTACGAGCTGGAACACCTACAGCCGAAGCAACACTCTAATGTTCGATTTCGATATAAAGCGAATTTGCGTTCCATGGGGGCTTGTTTGGCGGCTCGAAACGCATGAATCTTGCGTATTTGCATAAAACTAAGGCTTTTTCATCTCATATTACGAGCTGGATCCCCTACAGCCAGAGCGAAGCGCTTATGTTCGATTTCGATATAAAGCGAATTTGCATTCGATGAGGGCTTGTTTGGCAGCTCGAAAAGCATGAATCTTGCGTATTTACATAAAACTAAGGATTTTTGGTCTCATAATACGAGCTGGAACACCTACAGCAGAAGCAAAACGCTAATGTTCGATTTCGATATAAAACGAATTTGCATTCGATGGGGGCTTGTTTGGCGGCTCGAAACGCATGAATCTTGCGTATTTACGTAAAACTAAGGCTTTTTGATCTCATAACACGAGCTGGAAGACCTACAGCTAAAGCAAACGCTAATGTTCGATTTCGATATAAAGCGACTTTGCATTCGATGGGAGCTTCTTTGGCGGCTCGAAACGCATAAATCTCGCGTTTTTTCGTAAAACTAAGGCTTTTCTATTTCATATTACGAGCTGGAATACCTACAGCCAAAGCAAAACACTAATGTTCGATTTCGATATGAAGCGAAATTGCATTCGATGGGGGCTCGTTTGGTGGCTCGAAACGCATGAATCTTGCGTAACTACATAAAACTAAGGCGTTTTGATCTAATATTACGAGCTGGAACACCTACAGCCGATCAAAACGCTAATGTTCGATTTCGATATAAAGCGAATTTGCATTCGATGGGCTCTTGTCTGGCTGTTCGAAACGCATGAACCTTGCGTATCTACGTAAAACTAAGGCTTTTTGATCTCATATTACGAGCTGGAACTCCTACAGCAGAAGCAAAACGCTAATGTTCGATTTCGAAATAAAGCGACTTTGCATTCGATGGGAGCTTGTTTGGCGGCTCGAATCGCACGAATCTTCCGTATTTACGTAAAACTAAGGCTTTTTGATCTAATATTACGAGCTGGATCACCAACAGCCAGAGCGAAGCGCTAATGTTCGATTTCGATATAAAGCGAATGTGCATGCGATGGAGGCTTGTTTGGCAGCTTGAAACGCATGAATCTTGCGTAATTACGTAAAACTAAGGCTTTTTAATCTCATATTACGAGCTGGAACTCCTACAGCAGAAGCAAAACGCTAACGTTCGATTTCGATATAAAGCGACTTTGCATTCGATGGGGGCTTGTTTGGCGGCTCTAAACGCATGAATCTTGCGTATTTGCATAAAACTAAGGCTTTTTGATCTAATATTACGAGCTGGATCACCTACAGCCAGAGCGAAGGGCTAATGTTCGATTTCGATATAAAACGAATTTGCATTCGATGAGGGCTTGTTTGGCAGATTGAAACGCATGAATCTTGCGTAGCTACGTAAAACTAAGGCTTTTTAATCTCATATTACGAGCTGGAATAACTACAGCGGAAGCAAAACGCTAATGTTCGATTTCGATATAAAGCGACTTTGCATTCGATGGGAGCTTGTTTGGCGGCTCGAAACGCATAAATCTCGCGTTTTTTCGTAAAACTAAGGCTTTTCTATTTCATATTACGAGCTGGAATACCTACAGCCAAAGCAAAACACTAATGTTCGATTTCGATATAAAGCGAATTTGCATTCGATGGGGGCTCGTTTGGTGGCTCGAAACGCATGAATCTTGCGTAACTACATAAAACTAAGGCGTTTTGATCTAATATTACGAGCTGGAACACCTACAGCCGATCAAAACGCTAATGTTCGATTTCGATATAAAGCGAATTTGCATTCGATGGGCTCTTGTTTGGCTGTTCGAAACGCATGAATCTTGCGTATCTACGTAAAACTAAGGCTTTTTGATCTCATATTACGAGCTGGAACACCTACAGCAAAAGCAAAACGCTAATGTTCGATTTCGAAATAAAGCGACTTTGCATTCGATGGGGGCTCGTTTGGTGGCTCGAAACGCATGAATCTTGCGTAACTACATAAAACTAAGGCGTTTTGATCTAATATTACGAGCAGGAACACCTACAGCCGAAGCAAAATGCTAATGTTCGATTTCGATATAAAGCGAATTTGCATTCGATGGGGGCTTGTTTGGTGGCTCAAAACGCATGAATCTTGCGTAATTACGTAAAACTAAGGATTTTTGATCTCATATTACGCTGGATCACCTACAGCCAGAGCGAAGCGCTAATGTTCGATTTCGATATAAAGCGAATTTGCATTCGATGAGGGCTTGTTTGGCAGCTCGAAACGCATGAATCTTGCGTATTTACATAAAACTAAGGATTTTTGGTCTCATAATACGAGCTGGAACACCTACAGCAGAAGCAAAACGCTAATGTTCGATTTCGATATAAAACGAATTTGCATTCGATGGGGGCTTGTTTGGCGGCTCGAAACGCATGAATCTTGCGTATTTACGTAAAACTAAGGCTTTTTGATCTCATAACACGAGCTGGAAGACCTACAGCTAAAGCAAACGCTAATGTTCGATTTCGATATAAAGCGACTTTGCATTCGATGGGAGCTTCTTTGGCGGCTCGAAACGCATAAATCTCGCGTTTTTTCGTAAAACTAAGGCTTTTCTATTTCATATTACGAGCTGGAATACCTACAGCCAAAGCAAAACACTAATGTTCGATTTCGATATGAAGCGAAATTGCATTCGATGGGGGCTCGTTTGGTGGCTCGAAACGCATGAATCTTGCGTAACTACATAAAACTAAGGCGTTTTGATCTAATATTACGAGCTGGAACACCTACAGCCGATCAAAACGCTAATGTTCGATTTCGATATAAAGCGAATTTGCATTCGATGGGCTCTTGTCTGGCTGTTCGAAACGCATGAACCTTGCGTATCTACGTAAAACTAAGGCTTTTTGATCTCATATTACGAGCTGGAACTCCTACAGCAGAAGCAAAACGCTAATGTTCGATTTCGATATAAAGCGAATTTGCATTCGATGGGCTCTTGTCTGGCTGTTCGAAACGCATGAACCTTGCGTATCTACGTAAAACTAAGGCTTTTTGATCTCATATTACGAGCTGGAACACCTACAGCAAAAGCAAAACGCTAATGTTCGATTTCGAAATAAAGCGACTTTGCATTCGATGGGAGCTTGTTTGGCGGCTCGAATCGCACGAATCTTCCGTATTTACGTAAAACTAAGGCTTTTTGATCTCATATTACGAACTGGAACTCCTACAGCAGAAGCAAAACGCTAATGTTTGTTTTCGAAATAAAGCGACTTTGCATTCGATGGGAGCTTGTTTGGCAGCTCGAATCGCACGAATCTTGCGTATTTACGTAAAACTAAGGCTTTTTGATCTAATATTACGAGCTGGATCACCTACAGCCAGAGCGAAGCGCTTATGTTCGATTTCGATATAAAGCGAATTTGCATTCGATGAGGGCTTGTTTGGCAGCTCGAAACGCATGAATCTTGCGTATTTACATAAAACTAAGGATTTTTGGTCTCATATTACGAGCTGGAACACCTACAGCTGAAGCAAAACGCTAATGTTCGATTTCGAAATAAAGCGACTTTGCATTCGATGGGAGCTTGTTTGGCGGCTCGAAACGCATAAATCTCGCGTATTTACGTACAACTAAGGCTTTTCTATCTCTTATTACGAACCGGAACGCCTGGAGCCAACGCAAAACGCAAGTGTTCGATTTCGATATAAAGCGAATTTGCATTCGATGGGGGCTTGTTTGGTGGCTCGAAACGCATGAATCTTGCGTAATTACGTAAAACTAAGGCTTTTTAATCCCATATTACGAGCTGGAACTCCTACAGCTAAAGCAAAACGCTAATGTTCGATTTCGATATAAAGCGAATTTGCATTCGATAGGAGCTTCTTTGGCGACTCGAATCGCATGAATCTTGCGTATTTACGTAAAACTAAGACTTTTTGATCTAATATTACGAGCTGGATCACCTACAGCCAGAGCAAAGCGCTAATGTTCGATTTCGATATAAAGCGAATTTGCATTCAATTGGGGCTTGTTTGGCGGCTCGAAACGCATGAATCTTGCGTATTTGCATAAAACTAAGGCTTTTTGATCTCATAACACGAGCTGGAAGAACTATAGCTAAAGCAAAACGCTAATGTTCGATTTCGATATAATCGACTTTGCATTCGATGGGGGCTTGTTTGGCGGCTCGAAACGCATGAATATTGCGTATTTGCATAAAACGAAGTCTATTTGATCCAATATTACGAGCTGGAACTCCTACAGCAGAAGCAAAACGCTAATGTACGATTTCGATATAAAGCGACTTTGCATTCGATGGGAGCTTGTTTGGCGGCTCGAAACGCATAAAGCTCGCGTATTTATGTAAAACTAAGGCTTTTCTATCTCTTATTACGAGCCGGAACGTCTGGAGCCAACGCAAAAAGCAAGTGTTCGATTTCGATATAAAGCGAATTTGCATTCGATGGGGGCTTGTTTGGTGGCTCGAAACGCATGAATCTTGCGAAAATACGTGAAACTAAGGCTTTTGATCTCATATTACGAGCTGGAACACCTACAGCAAAAGCAAAACGCTAATGTTCGATTTCGAAATAAAGCGACTTTGCATTCGATGGGGGCTCGTTTGGTGGCTCGAAACGCATGAATCTTGCGTAACTACATAAAACTAAGGCGTTTTGATCTAATATTACGAGCTGGAACACCTACAGCCGAAGCAAAATGCTAATGTTCAATTTCGATATAAAGCGACTTTGCATTCGATGGGGGCTTGTTTGGCGGCTCGAAACGCATGAATCTTGCGTATTTACGTAAAACTAAGGCTTTTTGATCTCATATTACGAGCTGGAACACCTACAGCCGAAGCAAAACGCTAATGTTCGATTTCGAAATAAAGCGACTTTGCATTCGATGGGAGCTTGTTTGGCAGCTCGAATCGCACGAATCTTGCGTATTTACGTAAAACTAAGGCTATTTGATCTAAAATTACGAGCTGGAACACCTACAGCCGAAGCAACACTCTAATGTTCGATTTCGATATAAAGCGAATTTGCGTTCCATGGGGGCTTGTTTGGCGGCTCGAAACGCATGAATCTTGCGTATTTGCATAAAACTAAGGCTTTTTCATCTCATATTACGAGCTGGATCCCCTACAGCCAGAGCGAAGCGCTTATGTTCGATTTCGATATAAAGCGAATTTGCATTCGATGAGGGCTTGTTTGGCAGCTCGAAAAGCATGAATCTTGCGTATTTACATAAAACTAAGGATTTTTGGTCTCATAATACGAGCTGGAACACCTACAGCAGAAGCAAAACGCTAATGTTCGATTTCGATATAAAACGAATTTGCATTCGATGGGGGCTTGTTTGGCGGCTCGAAACGCATGAATCTTGCGTATTTACGTAAAACTAAGGCTTTTTGATCTCATAACACGAGCTGGAAGACCTACAGCTAAAGCAAACGCTAATGTTCGATTTCGATATAAAGCGACTTTGCATTCGATGGGAGCTTCTTTGGCGGCTCGAAACGCATAAATCTCGCGTTTTTTCGTAAAACTAAGGCTTTTCTATTTCATATTACGAGCTGGAATACCTACAGCCAAAGCAAAACACTAATGTTCGATTTCGATATGAAGCGAAATTGCATTCGATGGGGGCTCGTTTGGTGGCTCGAAACGCATGAATCTTGCGTAACTACATAAAACTAAGGCGTTTTGATCTAATATTACGAGCTGGAACACCTACAGCCGATCAAAACGCTAATGTTCGATTTCGATATAAAGCGAATTTGCATTCGATGGGCTCTTGTCTGGCTGTTCGAAACGCATGAACCTTGCGTATCTACGTAAAACTAAGGCTTTTTGATCTCATATTACGAGCTGGAACTCCTACAGCAGAAGCAAAACGCTAATGTTCGATTTCGAAATAAAGCGACTTTGCATTCGATGGGAGCTTGTTTGGCGGCTCGAATCGCACGAATCTTCCGTATTTACGTAAAACTAAGGCTTTTTGATCTAATATTACGAGCTGGATCACCAACAGCCAGAGCGAAGCGCTAATGTTCGATTTCGATATAAAGCGAATGTGCATGCGATGGAGGCTTGTTTGGCAGCTTGAAACGCATGAATCTTGCGTAATTACGTAAAACTAAGGCTTTTTAATCTCATATTACGAGCTGGAACTCCTACAGCAGAAGCAAAACGCTAACGTTCGATTTCGATATAAAGCGACTTTGCATTCGATGGGGGCTTGTTTGGCGGCTCTAAACGCATGAATCTTGCGTATTTGCATAAAACTAAGGCTTTTTGATCTAATATTACGAGCTGGATCACCTACAGCCAGAGCGAAGGGCTAATGTTCGATTTCGATATAAAACGAATTTGCATTCGATGAGGGCTTGTTTGGCAGATTGAAACGCATGAATCTTGCGTAGCTACGTAAAACTAAGGCTTTTTAATCTCATATTACGAGCTGGAATAACTACAGCGGAAGCAAAACGCTAATGTTCGATTTCGATATAAAGCGACTTTGCATTCGATGGGAGCTTGTTTGGCGGCTCGAAACGCATAAATCTCGCGTTTTTTCGTAAAACTAAGGCTTTTCTATTTCATATTACGAGCTGGAATACCTACAGCCAAAGCAAAACACTAATGTTCGATTTCGATATAAAGCGAATTTGCATTCGATGGGGGCTCGTTTGGTGGCTCGAAACGCATGAATCTTGCGTAACTACATAAAACTAAGGCGTTTTGATCTAATATTACGAGCTGGAACACCTACAGCCGATCAAAACGCTAATGTTCGATTTCGATATAAAGCGAATTTGCATTCGATGGGCTCTTGTTTGGCTGTTCGAAACGCATGAATCTTGCGTATCTACGTAAAACTAAGGCTTTTTGATCTCATATTACGAGCTGGAACACCTACAGCAAAAGCAAAACGCTAATGTTCGATTTCGAAATAAAGCGACTTTGCATTCGATGGGGGCTCGTTTGGTGGCTCGAAACGCATGAATCTTGCGTAACTACATAAAACTAAGGCGTTTTGATCTAATATTACGAGCAGGAACACCTACAGCCGAAGCAAAATGCTAATGTTCGATTTCGATATAAAGCGAATTTGCATTCGATGTGGGCTTGTTTGGTGGCTCAAAACGCATGAATCTTGCGTAATTACGTAAAACTAAGGATTTTTGATCTCATATTACGCTGGATCACCTACAGCCAGAGCGAAGCGCTAATGTTCGATTTCGATATAAAGCGAATTTGCATTCGATGAGGGCTTGTTTGGCAGCTCGAAACGCATGAATCTTGCGTATTTACATAAAACTAAGGATTTTTGGTCTCATAATACGAGCTGGAACACCTACAGCAGAAGCAAAACGCTAATGTTCGATTTCGATATAAAACGAATTTGCATTCGATGGGGGCTTGTTTGGCGGCTCGAAACGCATGAATCTTGCGTATTTACGTAAAACTAAGGCTTTTTGATCTCATAACACGAGCTGGAAGACCTACAGCTAAAGCAAACGCTAATGTTCGATTTCGATATAAAGCGACTTTGCATTCGATGGGAGCTTCTTTGGCGGCTCGAAACGCATAAATCTCGCGTTTTTTCGTAAAACTAAGGCTTTTCTATTTCATATTACGAGCTGGAATACCTACAGCCAAAGCAAAACACTAATGTTCGATTTCGATATGAAGCGAAATTGCATTCGATGGGGGCTCGTTTGGTGGCTCGAAACGCATGAATCTTGCGTAACTACATAAAACTAAGGCGTTTTGATCTAATATTACGAGCTGGAACACCTACAGCCGATCAAAACGCAAATGTTCGATTTCGATATAAAGCGAATTTGCATTCGATGGGCTCTTGTCTGGCTGTTCGAAACGCATGAACCTTGCGTATCTACGTAAAACTAAGGCTTTTTGATCTCATATTACGAGCTGGAACTCCTACAGCAGAAGCAAAACGCTAATGTTCGATTTCGATATAAAGCGAATTTGCATTCGATGGGCTCTTGTCTGGCTGTTCGAAACGCATGAACCTTGCGTATCTACGTAAAACTAAGGCTTTTTGATCTCATATTACGAGCTGGAACACCTACAGCAAAAGCAAAACGCTAATGTTCGATTTCGAAATAAAGCGACTTTGCATTCGATGGGAGCTTGTTTGGCGGCTCGAATCGCACGAATCTTCCGTATTTACGTAAAACTAAGGCTTTTTGATCTCATATTACGAACTGGAACTCCTACAGCAGAAGCAAAACGCTAATGTTTGTTTTCGAAATAAAGCGACTTTGCATTCGATGGGAGCTTGTTTGGCAGCTCGAATCGCACGAATCTTGCGTATTTACGTAAAACTAAGGCTTTTTGATCTAATATTACGAGCTGGATCACCTACAGCCAGAGCGAAGCGCTTATGTTCGATTTCGATATAAAGCGAATTTGCATTCGATGAGGGCTTGTTTGGCAGCTCGAAACGCATGAATCTTGCGTATTTACATAAAACTAAGGATTTTTGGTCTCATATTACGAGCTGGAACACCTACAGCAGAAGCAAAACGCTAATGTTCGATTTCGATATAAAGCGAATTTGCATTCGATGGGAGCTTGTTTGGCGGCTCGAAACGCATGAATCTTGCTTATGAATATAAAACTAAGGCTTTTTCAACTCATATTACGAGCTGGAACACCTACAGCTGAAGCAAAACGCTAATGTTCGATTTCGAAATAAAGCGACTTTGCATTCGATGGGAGCTTGTTTGGCGGCTCGAAACGCATAAATCTCGCGTATTTACGTACAACTAAGGCTTTTCTATCTCTTATTACGAACCGGAACGCCTGGAGCCAACGCAAAACGCAAGTGTTCGATTTCGATATAAAGCGAATTTGCATTCGATGGGGGCTTGTTTGGTGGCTCGAAACGCATGAATCTTGCGTAATTACGTAAAACTAAGGCTTTTTAATCCCATATTACGAGCTGGAACTCCTACAGCTAAAGCAAAACGCTAATGTTCGATTTCGATATAAAGCGACTTTGCATTCGATGGGGGCTTGTTTGGCGGCTTGAAACGCATGAATCTTGCGTAATTACGTAAAACTAAGGCTTTTTGATCTCATTTTACGAGCTAGAACTCCTACAGCAGAAGCAAAACGCGAATGTTCGATTTCGATATAAAGCGAATTTGCATTCGATGGGGGCTTGTTTGGTGGCTCGAAACGCATGAATCTTGCGTATTTACGTACAACTAAGGCTTTTCTATCTCTTATTACGAACCGGAACGCCTGGAGCCAACGCAAAACGCAAGTGTTCGATTTCGATATAAAGCGAATTTGCATTCGATGGGGGCTTGTTTGGTGGCTCGAAACGCATGAATCTTGCGTAATTACGTAAAACTAAGGCTTTTTAATCCCATATTACGAGCTGGAACTCCTACAGCTAAAGCAAAACGCTAATGTTCGATTTCGAAATAAAGCGACTTTGCATTCGATGGGAGCTTGTTTGGCGGCTCGAAACGCATAAATCTCGCGTATTTACGTACAACTAAGGCTTTTCTATCTCTTATTACGAACCGGAACGCCTGGAGCCAACGCAAAACGCAAGTGTTCGATTTCGATATAAAGCGAATTTGCATTCGATGGGGGCTTGTTTGGTGGCTCGAAACGCATGAATCTTGCGTAATTACGTAAAACTAAGGCTTTTTAATCCCATATTACGAGCTGGAACTCCTACAGCTAAAGCAAAACGCTAATGTTCGATTTCGATATAAAGCGAATTTGCATGCGATGGGGGCTTGTTCGTGGCTCGAAACGCATGAATCTTGCGAAATTACGTGAAACTAAGGCTTTTGATCTCATATTACGAGCTGGAACTCCTACAGCAGAAGCAAAACGCTAATGTTCGATTTCGAAATAAAGCGACTTTGCATTCGATGGGAGCTTGTTTGGCAGCTCGAATCGCACGAATCTTGCGTATTTGCATAAAACTAAGGCTTTTTCATCTAATATTACGAGCTGGAACACCTACAGCCGAAGCAAAACTCTAATGTTCGATTTCGATATAAAGCGAATTTGCATTCGATAGGAGCTTGTTTGGCAGCTAGAAATGCAAAAATCTTGCGTATTTACCTAAAACTAAGGCTTTTTGATCTCATATTACGAGCTGGAACACCTACAGCAGAAGCAAAACGCTAATGTTCGATTCGAAATAAAGCGACTTTGCATTCGATGGGAGCTTGTTTGGCGGCTCGAAACGCATAAATCTCGCGTATTTACGTACAACTAAGGCTTTTCTATCTCTTATTACGAGCCGGAACGCCTGGAGCCAACGCAAAACGCAAGTGTTCGATTTCGATATAAAGCGAATTTGCATTCGATGGGGGCTTGTCTGGCACCTCGAATCGCATGAATCTTGCGTATTCACGTAAAAGTAAGGCTTTTTCATCTAATATTACGAGCTGGAACACCTACAGCCGAAGCAAAACTCTAATGTTCGATTTCGATATAAAGCGAATTTGCATTCGATAGGAGCTTGTTTGGCAGCTAGAAATGCAAAAATCTTGCGTATTTACCTAAAACTAAGGCTTTTTGATCTCATATTACGAGCTGGAACACCTACAGCAGAAGCAAAACGCTAATGTTCGATTTCGAAATAAAGCGACTTTGCATTCGATGGGAGCTTGTTTGGCGGCTCGAAACGCATAAATCTCGCGTATTTACGTACAACTAAGGCTTTTCTATCTCTTATTACGAGCCGGAACGCCTGGAGCCAACGCAAAACGCAAGTGTTCGATTTCGATATAAAGCGAATTTGCATTCGATGGGGGCTTGTCTGGCACCTCGAATCGCATGAATCTTGCGTATTCACGTAAAAGTAAGGCTTTTGATCTAATGTTACGAGCTGGAACACCTACAGCAAAAGCAAAACGCTAATGTTCGATTTCGATATAAAGCGACTTTGCGTTCGATGGGGGCTTGTTTGGCGGCTTCAACGCATGAATCTTGCGTAATTACGTAAAACTAAGGCTTTTTGATCTCATTTTACGAGCTAGAACTCCTACAGCAGAAGCAAAACGCGAATGTTCGATTTCGATATAAAGCGAATTTGCATTCGATGGGGGCTTGTTTGGTGGCTCGAAACGCATGAATCTTGCGTAATTACGTAAAACTAAGGCTTTTTGATCTCATATTACGAGCTGGAACTCCTACAGCAGAAGCAAAACGCTAATGTTCGATTTCGAAATAAAGCGACTTTGCATTCGATGGGGGCTCGTTTGGTGGCTCGAAACGCATGAATCTTGCGTAACTACATAAAACTAAGGCGTTTTTATCTAATATTACGAGCAGGAACACCTACAGCCGAAGCAAAATGCTAATGTTCGATTTCGATATAAAGCGAATTTGCATTCGATGGGGGCTTGTTTGGCGGCTCGAAACGCCTGAATCTTGCGTATTTGCATAAAACTAAGGCTTTTTGATCTCATAACACGAGCTGAAAGACCTACAGCTAAAGCAAAACGCTAATGTTCGATTTCGATATAAAGCGACTTTGCATTCGATGGGGGCTTGTTTGGCGGCTCGAAACGCATAAATCTTGCGTATTTACGTAAAACTAAGGCTTTTTGATCTAATATTACGAGCTGGATCACCTACAGCCAGAGCGAAGCGCTAATGTTCGATTTCGATATAAAGCGACTTTGAATTCGATGGGAGCTTGTTTGGCGGCTCGAAACGCATAAATCTTGCGTATTTACGTAAAACTAAGGCTTTTTGTTCTAATATTACGAGCTGGATCACCTACAGCCAGAGCGAAGCGCTAATGTTCGATTTCGATATAAAGCGAATTTGCATGCGATGGGGGCTTGTTCGTGGCTCGAAACGCATGAATCTTGCGAAATTACGTGAAACTAAGGCTTTTGATCTCATATTACGAGCTGGAACTCCTACAGCAGAAGCAAAACGCTAATGTTCGATTTCGAAATAAAGCGACTTTGCATTCGATGGGAGCTTGTTTGGCAGCTCGAATCGCACGAATCTTGCGTATTTGCATAAAACTAAGGCTTTTTCATCTAATATTACGAGCTGGAACACCTACAGCCGAAGCAAAACTCTAATGTTCGATTTCGATATAAAGCGAATTTGCATTCGATAGGAGCTTGTTTGGCAGCTAGAAATGCAAAAATCTTGCGTATTTACCTAAAACTAAGGCTTTTTGATCTCATATTACGAGCTGGAACACCTACAGCAGAAGCAAAACGCTAATGTTCGATTTCGAAATAAAGCGACTTTGCATTCGATGGGAGCTTGTTTGGCGGCTCGAAACGCATAAATCTCGCGTATTTACGTACAACTAAGGCTTTTCTATCTCTTATTACGAGCCGGAACGCCTGGAGCCAACGCAAAACGCAAGTGTTCGATTTCGATATAAAGCGAATTTGCATTCGATGGGGGCTTGTCTGGCACCTCGAATCGCATGAATCTTGCGTATTCACGTAAAAGTAAGGCTTTTTGATCTAATGTTACGAGCTGGATCCCCTACAGCCAAAGCAAAACGCTAATGTTCTATTTCGATATAAAGCGACTTTGCATTCGATGGGGGCTTGTTTGGTGGCTCAAAACGCATGAATCTTGCGTAATTACGTAAAACTAAGGATTTTTGATCTCATATTACGCTGGATCACCTACAGCCAGAGCGAAGCGCTTGTGTTCGATTTCGATATAAAGCGAATTTGCATTCGATGAGGGCTTGTTTGGCAGCTCGAAACGCATGAATCTTGCGTATCTACATAAAACTAAGGCTTTTTGATCTAATATTACGAGCTGGATCACCTACAGCCAGAGCGAAGGGCTAATGTTCGATTTCGATATAAAACGAATTTGCATTCGATGAGGGCTTGTTTGGCAGATTGAAACGCATGAATCTTGCGTAGCTACGTAAAACTAAGGCTTTTTAATCTCATATTACGAGCTGGAATAACTACAGCGGAAGCAAAACGCTAATGTTCGATTTCGATATAAAGCGACTTTGCATTCGATGGGAGCTTGTTTGGCGGCTCGAAACGCATAAATCTCGCGTTTTTTCGTAAAACTAAGGCTTTTCTATTTCATATTACGAGCTGGAATACCTACAGCCAAAGCAAAACACTAATGTTCGATTTCGAAATAAAGCGACTTTGCATTCGATGGGGGCTCGTTTGGTGGCTCGAAACGCATGAATCTTGCGTAACTACATAAAACTAAGGCGTTTTGATCTAATATTACGAGCTGGAACACCTACAGCCGAAGCAAAATGCTAATGCTCAATTTCGATATAAAGCGACTTTGCATTCGATGGGGGCTTGTTTGGCGGCTCGAAACGCATGAATCTTGCGTATTTACGTAAAACTAAGGCTTTTTGATCTCATATTACGAGCTGGAACACCTACAACCGAAGCAAAACGCTAATGTTCGATTTCGAAATAAAGCGACTTTGCATTCGATGGGAGCTTGTTTGGCAGCTCGAATCGCACGAATCTTGCGTATTTACGTAAAACTAAGGCTATTTGATCTAATATTACGAGCTGCAACACCTACAGCCGAAGCAACACTCTAATGTTCGATTTCGATATAAAGCGAATTTGCGTTCCATGGGGGCTTGTTTGGCGGCTCGAAACGCATGAATTTTGCGTATTTGCATAAAACTAAGGCTTTTTCATCTCATATTACGAGCTGGATCCCCTACAGCCAGAGCGAAGCGCTTATGTTCGATTTCGATATAAAGCGAATTTGCATTCGATGAGGGCTTGTTTGGCAGCTCGAAACGCATGAATCTTGCGTATTTACATAAAACTAAGGATTTTTGGTCTCATAATACGAGCTGGAACACCTACAGCAGAAGCAAAACGCTAATGTTCGATTTCGATATAAAACGAATTTGCATTCCATGGGGGCTTGTTTGGCGGCTCGAAACGCATGAATCTTGCGTATTTACGTAAAACTAAGGCTTTTTGATCTCATAGCACGAGCTGGAAGACCTACAGCTAAAGCAAACGCTAATGTTCGATTTCGATATAAAGCGACTTTGCATTCGATGGGAGCTTCTTTGGCGGCTCGAAACGCATAAATCTCGCGTTTTTTCGTAAAGCTAAGGCTTTTCTATTTCATATTACGAGCTGGAATACCTACAGCCAAAGCAAAACACTAATGTTCGATTTCGATATGAAGCGAAATTGCATTCGATGGGGGCTCGTTTGGTGGCTCGAAACGCATGAATCTTGCGTAACTACATAAAACTAAGGCGTTTTGATCTAATATTACGAGCTGGAACTCCTACAGCAGAAGCAAAACGCTAATGTTCGATTTCGAAATAAAGCGACTTTGCATTCGATGGGAGCTTGTTTGGCGGCTCGAATCGCACGAATCTTCCGTATTTACGTAAAACTAAGGCTTTTTGATCTAATATTACGAGCTGGATCACCAACAGCCAGAGCGAAGCGCTAATGTTCGATTTCGATATAAAGCGAATTTGCATTCGATGGGGGCTTGTCTGGCACCTCGAATCGCATGAATCTTGCGTATTCACGTAAAAGTAAGGCTTTTTGATCTAATGTTACGAGCTGGATCCCCTACAGCCAAAGCAAAACGCTAATGTTCTATTTCGATATAAAGCGACTTTGCATTCGATGGGGGCTTGTTTGGTGGCTCAAAACGCATGAATCTTGCGTAATTACGTAAAACTAAGGATTTTTGATCTCATATTACGCTGGATCACCTACAGCCAGAGCGAAGCGCTTGTGTTCGATTTCGATATAAAGCGAATTTGCATTCGATGAGGGCTTGTTTGGCAGCTCGAAACGCATGAATCTTGCGTATCTACATAAAACTAAGGCTTTTTGATCTAATATTACGAGCTGGATCACCTACAGCCAGAGCGAAGGGCTAATGTTCGATTTCGATATAAAACGAATTTGCATTCGATGAGGGCTTGTTTGGCAGATTGAAACGCATGAATCTTGCGTAGCTACGTAAAACTAAGGCTTTTTAATCTCATATTACGAGCTGGAATAACTACAGCGGAAGCAAAACGCTAATGTTCGATTTCGATATAAAGCGACTTTGCATTCGATGGGAGCTTGTTTGGCGGCTCGAAACGCATGAATCTTGCGTAATTACGTAAAACTAAGGCTTTTTAATCCCATATTACGAGCTGGAACTCCTACAGCTAAAGCAAAACGCTAATGTTCGATTTCGATATAAAGCGACTTTGCATTCGATGGGGGCTTGTTTGGCGGCTTGAAACGCATGAATCTTGCGTAATTACGTAAAACTAAGGCTTTTTGATCTCATATTACGAGCTAGAACTCCTACAGCAGAAGCAAAACGCGAATGTTCGATTTCGATATAAAGCGAATTTGCATTCGATGGGGGCTTGTTTGGTGGCTCGAAACGCATGAATCTTGCGTAATTACGTAAAACTAAGGCTTTTTGATCTCATATTACGAGCTGGAACTCCTACAGCAGAAGCAAAACGCTAATGTTCGATTTCGATATAAAACGAATTTGCATTCCATGGGGGCTTGTTTGGCGGCTCGAAACGCATGAATCTTGCGTATTTACGTAAAACTAAGGCTTTTTGATCTCATAGCACGAGCTGGAAGACCTACAGCTAAAGCAAACGCTAATGTTCGATTTCGATATAAAGCGACTTTGCATTCGATGGGAGCTTCTTTGGCGGCTCGAAACGCATAAATCTCGCGTTTTTTCGTAAAACTAAGGCTTTTCTATTTCATATTACGAGCTGGAATACCTACAGCCAAAGCAAAACACTAATGTTCGATTTCGATATAAAGCGAATTTGCATTCGATGGGGGCTTGTTTGGTGGCTCGAAACGCATGAACCTTGCGTATCTACGTAAAACTAAAGCTTTTTGATCTCATATTACGAGCTGGAACTCCTACAGCAGAAGCAAAACGCTAATGTTCGATTTCGAAATAAAGCGACTTTGCATTCGATGGGAGCTTGTTTGGCGGCTCGAATCGCACGAATCTTCCGTATTTACGTAAAACTAAGGCTTTTTGATCTAATATTACGAGCTGGATCACCAACAGCCAGAGCGAAGCGCTAATGTTCGATTTCGATATAAAGCGAATGTGCATGCGATGGAGGCTTGTTTGGCAGCTTGAAACGCATGAATCTTGCGTAATTACGTAAAACTAAGGCTTTTTGATCTCATATTACGAGCTGGAACACCTACAGCAAAAGCAAAACGCTAATGTTCGATTTCGAAATAAAGCGACTTTGCATTCGATGGGGGCTCGTTTGGTGGCTCGAAACGCATGAATCTTGCGTAACTACATAAAACTAAGGCGTTTTGATCTAATATTACGAGCAGGAACACTTACAGCCGAAGCAAAATGCTAATGTTCGATTTCGATATAAAGCGAATTTGCATTCGATGGGGGCTTGTTTGGTGGCTCGAAACGCATGAATCTTGCGTAATTACGTAAAACTAAGGCTTTTTGATCTCATATTACGAACTGGAACTCCTACAGCAGAAGCAAAACGCTAATGTTTGATTTCGAAATAAAGCGACTTTGCATTCGATGGGAGCTTGTTTGGCAGCTCGAATCGCACGAATCTTGCGTATTTACGTAAAACTAAGGCTTTTTGATCTAATATTACGAGCTGGATCACCTACAGCCAGAGCGAAGCGCTTATGTTCGATTTCGATATAAAGCGAATTTGCATTCGATGAGGGCTTGTTTGGCAGCTCGAAACGCATGAATCTTGCGTATTTACATAAAACTAAGGATTTTTGGTCTCATATTAGGAGCTGGAACACCTACAGCAGAAGCAAAACGCTAATGTTCGATTTCGATATAAAGCGAATTTGCATTTGATGAGGGCTTGTTTGGCAGCTCGAAACGCATGAATCTTGCATATTTACATAAAACGAAGTCTATTTGATCCAATATTACGAGCTGGAACACCTACAGCTGAAGCAAAACGCTAATGTTCGATTTCGAAATAAAGCGACTTTGCATTCGATGGGAGCTTGTTTGGCGGCTTGAAACGCATAAATCTCGCGTATTTACGTACAACTAAGGCTTTTCTATCTCTTATTACGAACCGGAACGCCTGGAGCCAACGCAAAACGCAAGTGTTCGATTTCGATATAAAGCGAATTTGCATTCGATGGGGGCTTGTTTGGTGGCTCGAAACGCATGAATCTTGCGTAATTACGTAAAACTAAGGCTTTTTAATCCCATATTACGAGCTGGAACTCCTACAGCTAAAGCAAAACGCTAATGTTCGATTTCGATATAAAGCGACTTTGCATTCGATGGGGGCTTGTTTGGCGGCTTGAAACGCATGAATCTTGCGTAATTACGTAAAACTAAGGCTTTTTGATCTCATATTACGAGCTAGAACTCCTACAGCAGAAGCAAAACGCGAATGTTCGATTTCGATATAAAGCGAATTTGCATTCGATGGGGGCTTGTTTGGTGGCTCGAAACGCATGAATCTTGCGTAATTACGTAAAACTAAGGCTTTTTGATCTCATATTACGAGCTGGAACTCCTACAGCAGAAGCAAAACGCTAATGTTCGATTTCGATATAAAGCGACTTTGCATTCGATGGGGGCTTGTTTGGCGGCTTGAAACGCATGAATCTTGCGTAATTACGTAAAACTAAGGCTTTTTGATCTCATATTACGAGCTAGAACTCCTACAGCAGAAGCAAAACGCGAATGTTCGATTTCGATATAAAGCGAATTTGCATTCGATGGGGGCTTGTTTGGTGGCTCGAAACGCATGAATCTTGCGTAATTACGTAAAACTAAGGCTTTTTGATCTCATATTACGAGCTGGAACTCCTACAGCAGAAGCAAAACGCTAATGTTCGATTTCGAAATAAAGCGACTTTGCATTCGATGGGAGCTTGTTTGGCAGCTCGAATCGCACGAATCTTGCGAATTTACGTAAAACTGAGGCTTTTTGATCTCATATTACGAGCTGAAATACCTACAACCGATGCAAAACGCTAATGTTCGATTTCGATATAAAGCGAATTTCCATTCGATATGGGCTTGTTTGGCAGCTCGAAATGCAAAAATCTTGCGTATTTACGTAAAACTAAGGCTTTTTGATCTCATATTACGAGCTGGAACACCTACAGCAAAAGCAAAACGCTAATGTTCGATTTCGAAATAAAGCGACTTTGCATTCGATGGGGGCTCGTTTGGTGGCTCGAAACGCATGAATCTTGCGTAACTACATAAAACTAAGGCGTTTTGATCTAATATTACGAGCAGGAACACCTACAGCCGAAGCAAAATGCTAATGTTCGATTTCGATATAAAGCGACTTTGCATTCGATGGGAGCTTGTTTGGCAGCTCGAATCGCACGAATCTTGCGTATTTACGTAAAACTAAGGCTTTTTGATCTAATATTACGAGCTGGATCACCTACAGTCAGAGCGAAGCGCTTATGTTCGATTTCGATATAAAGCGAATTTGCATTCGATGAGGGCTTGTTTGGCAGCTCGAAACGCATGAATCTTGCGTATTTACATAAAACTAAGGATTTTTGGTCTCATATTACGAGCTGGAACACCTACAGCAGAAGCAAAACGCTAATGTTCGATTTCGATATAAAGCGAATTTGCATTCGATGAGGGCTTGTTTGGCAGCTCGAAACGCATGAATCTTGCATATTTACATAAAACGAAGTCTATTTGATCCAATATTACGAGCTGGAACTCCTACAGCAGAAGCAAAACGCTAATGTTCGATTTCGATATAAAGCGACTTTGCATTCGATGGGAGCTTGTTTGGCGGCTCGAAACGCATAAAGCTCGCGTATTTATGTAAAAGTAAGGCTTTTCTATCTCTTATTACGAGCCGGAACGTCTGGAGCCAACGCAAAAAGCAAGTGTTCGATTTCGATATAAAGCGAATTTGCATTCGATGGGGGCTTGTTTGGCGGCTCGAAACGCCTGAATCTTGCGTATTTGCATAAAACTAAGGCTTTTTGATCTCATAACACGAGCTGAAAGACCTACAGCTAAAGCAAAACGCTAATGTTCGATTTCGATATAAAGCGACTTTGCATTCGATGGGGGCTTGTTTGGCGGCTCGAAACGCATAAATCTTGCGTATTTGCATAAAACTAAGGCTTTTTCATCTCATATTACGAGCTGGATCCCCTACAACCAAAGCAAAACGCTAATGTTCGATTTCGATATAAAGCGACTTTGCATTCGATGGGGGCTTGTTTGGTGGCTCAAAACGCATGAATCTTGCGTAATTACGTAAAACTAAGGATTTTTGATCTCATATTACGCTGGATCACCTACAGCCAGAGCGAAGCGCTAATGTTCGATTTCGATATAAAGCGACTTTGAATTCGATGGGAGCTTGTTTGGCGGCTCGAAACGCATAAATCTTGCGTATTTACGTAAAACTAAGGCTTTTTGATCTAATATTACGAGCTGGATCACCTACAGCCAGAGCGAAGCGCTAATGTTCGATTTCGATATAAAGCGAATTTGCATGCGATGGGGGCTTGTTTGGCAGATTGAAACGCATGAATCTTGCGTAGCTACGTAAAACTAAGGCTTTTTAATCTCATATTACGAGCTGGAATAACTACAGCGGAAGCAAAACGCTAATGTTCGATTTCGATATAAAGCGAATTTGCATTCGATGGGGGCTCGTTTGGTGGCTCGAAACGCATAAATCTTGCGTATTTACGTAAAACTAAGGCTTTTTGATCTAATATTACGAGCTGGATCACCTACAGCCAGAGCGAAGCGCTAATGTTCGATTTCGATATAAAGCGAATTTGCATGCGATGGGGGCTTGTTGGTGGCTCGAAACGCATGAATCTTGCGAAATTACGTGAAACTAAGGCTTTTGATCTCATATTACGAGCTGGAACTCCTACAGCAGAAGCAAAACGCTAATGTTCGATTTCGAAATAAAGCGACTTTGCATTCGATGGGAGCTTGTTTGGCAGCTCGAATCGCACGAATCTTGCGTATTTACGTAAAACTAAGGCTATTTGATCTAATATTACGAGCTGGAACACCTACAGCCGAAGCAAAACTCTAATGTTCGATTTCGATATAAAGCGAATTTGCATTCGATAGGAGCTTGTTTGGCAGCTAGAAATGCAAAAATCTTGCGTATTTACCTAAAACTAAGGCTTTTTGATCTCATATTACGAGCTGGAACACCTACAGCAGAAGCAAAACGCTAATGTTCGATTTCGAAATAAAGCGACTTTGCATTCGATGGGAGCTTGTTTGGCGGCTCGAATCGCATAAATCTCGCGTATTTACGTACAACTAAGGCTTTTCTATCTCTTATTACGAGCCGGAACGCCTGGAGCCAACCCAAAACGCAAGTGTTCGATTTCGATATAAAGCGACTTTGCATTCGATGGGGGCTTGTCTTGCACCTCGAATCGCATGAATCTTGCGTATTCACGTAAAAGTAAGGCTTTTTGATCTAATGTTACGAGCTGGAACACCTACAGCCAAAGCAAAAGGCTAATGTTCGATTTCGAAATAAAGCGACTTTGCATTCGATGGGGGCTCGTTTGGTGGCTCGAAACGCATGAATCTTGCGTAACTACATAAAACTAAGGCGTTTTGATCTAATATTACGAGCTGGAACACCTACAGCCGAAGCAAAATGCTAATGTTCAATTTCGATATAAAGCGACTTTGCATTCGATGGGGGCTTGTTTGGCGGCTCGAAACGCATGAATCTTGCTTATTTACGTAAAACTAATGCTTTTTGATCTCATATTACGAGCTGGAACACCTACAGCCGAAGCAAAACGCTAATGTTCGATTTCGAAATAAAGCGACTTTGCATTCGATGGGAGCTTGTTTGGCGGCTCGAAACGCATAAATCTCGCGTATTTACGTACAACTAAGGCTTTTCTATCTCTTATTACGAGCCGGAACGCCTGGAGCCAACGCAAAACGCAAGTGTTCGATTTCGATATAAAGCGAATTTGCATTCGATGGGGGCTTGTCTGGCACCTCGAATCGCATGAATCTTGCGTATTCACGTAAAAGTAAGGCTTTTTGATCTAATGTTACGAGCTGGATCCCCTACAGCCAAAGCAAAACGCTAATGTTCTATTTCGATATAAAGCGACTTTGCATTCGATGGGGGCTTGTTTGGTGGCTCAAAACGCATGAATCTTGCGTAATTACGTAAAACTAAGGATTTTTGATCTCATATTACGCTGGATCACCTACAGCCAGAGCGAAGCGCTTGTGTTCGATTTCGATATAAAGCGAATTTGCATTCGATGAGGGCTTGTTTGGCAGCTCGAAACGCATGAATCTTGCGTATCTACATAAAACTAAGGCTTTTTGATCTAATATTACGAGCTGGATCACCTACAGCCAGAGCGAAGGGCTAATGTTCGATTTCGATATAAAACGAATTTGCATTCGATGAGGGCTTGTTTGGCAGATTGAAACGCATGAATCTTGCGTAGCTACGTAAAACTAAGGCTTTTTAATCTCATATTACGAGCTGGAATAACTACAGCGGAAGCAAAACGCTAATGTTCGATTTCGATATAAAGCGACTTTGCATTCGATGGGAGCTTGTTTGGCGGCTCGAAACGCATAAATCTCGCGTTTTTTCGTAAAACTAAGGCTTTTTGATCTAATATTACGAGCTGGATCACCTACAGCCAGAGCGAAGCGCTAATGTTCGATTTCGATATAAAGCGAATTTGCATGCGATGGGGGCTTGTTGGTGGCTCGAAACGCATGAATCTTGCGAAATTACGTGAAACTAAGGCTTTTGATCTCATATTACGAGCTGGAACTCCTACAGCAGAAGCAAAACGCTAATGTTCGATTTCGAAATAAAGCGACTTTGCATTCGATGGGAGCTTGTTTGGCAGCTCGAATCGCACGAATCTTGCGTATTTACGTAAAACTAAGGCTATTTGATCTAATATTACGAGCTGGAACACCTACAGCCGAAGCAAAACTCTAATGTTCGATTTCGATATAAAGCGAATTTGCATTCGATAGGAGCTTGTTTGGCAGCTAGAAATGCAAAAATCTTGCGTATTTACCTAAAACTAAGGCTTTATGATCTCATATTACGAGCTGGAACACCTACAGCAGAAGCAAAACGCTAATGTTCGATTTCGAAATAAAGCGACTTTGCATTCGATGGGAGCTTGTTTGGCGGCTCGAAACGCATAAATCTCGCGTATTTACGTACAACTAAGGCTTTTCTATCTCTTATTACGAGCCGGAACGCCTGGAGCCAACGCAAAACGCAAGTGTTCGATTTCGATATAAAGCGAATTTGCATTCGATGGGGGCTTGTCTGGCACCTCGAATCGCATGAATCTTGCGTATTCACGTAAAAGTAAGGCTTTTTGATCTAATATTACGAGCTGGATCACCAACAGCCAGAGCGAAGCGCTAATGTTCGATTTCGATATAAAGCGAATGTGCATGCGATGGAGGCTTGTTTGGCAGCTTGAAACGCATGAATCTTGCGTAATTACGTAAAACTAAGGCTTTTTAATCTCATATTACGAGCTGGAACTCCTACAGCAGAAGCAAAACGCTAACGTTCGATTTCGATATAAAGCGACTTTGCATTCGATGGGGGCTTGTTTGGCGGCTCTAAACGCATGAATCTTGCGTATTTGCATAAAACTAAGGCTTTTTGATCTAATATTACGAGCTGGATCACCTACAGCCAGAGCGAAGGGCTAATGTTCGATTTCGATATAAAACGAATTTGCATTCGATGAGGGCTTGTTTGGCAGATTGAAACGCATGAATCTTGCGTAGCTACGTAAAACTAAGGCTTTTTAATCTCATATTACGAGCTGGAATAACTACAGCGGAAGCAAAACGCTAATGTTCGATTTCGATATAAAGCGACTTTGCATTCGATGGGAGCTTGTTTGGCGGCTCGAAACGCATAAATCTCGCGTTTTTTCGTAAAACTAAGGCTTTTCTATTTCATATTACGAGCTGGAATACCTACAGCCAAAGCAAAACACTAATGTTCGATTTCGATATAAAGCGAATTTGCATTCGATGGGGGCTCGTTTGGTGGCTCGAAACGCATGAATCTTGCGTAACTACATAAAACTAAGGCGTTTTGATCTAATATTACGAGCTGGAACACCTACAGCCGATCAAAACGCTAATGTTCGATTTCGATATAAAGCGAATTTGCATTCGATGGGCTCTTGTCTGGCTGTTCGAAACGCATGAACCTTGCGTATCTACGTAAAACTAAGGCTTTTTGATCTCATATTACGAGCTGGAACTCCTACAGCAGAAGCAAAACGCTAATGTTCGATTTCGAAATAAAGCGACTTTGCATTCGATGGGAGCTTGTTTGGCGGCTCGAATCGCACGAATCTTCCGTATTTCGGTAAAACTAAGGCTTTTTGATCTAATATTACGAGCTGGATCACCAACAGCCAGAGCGAAGCGCTAATGTTCGATTTCGATATAAAGCGAATGTGCATGCGATGGAGGCTTGTTTGGCAGCTTGAAACGCATGAATCTTGCGTAATTACGTAAAACTAAGGCTTTTTAATCTCATATTACGAGCTGGAACTCCTACAGCAGAAGCAAAACGCTAACGTTCGATTTCGATATAAAGCGACTTTGCATTCGATGGGGGCTTGTTTGGCGGCTCTAAACGCATGAATCTTGCGTATTTGCATAAAACTAAGGCTTTTTGATCTAATATTACGAGCTGGATCACCTACAGCCAGAGCGAAGGGCTAATGTTCGATTTCGATATAAAACGAATTTGCATTCGATGAGGGCTTGTTTGGCAGATTGAAACGCATGAATCTTGCGTAGCTACGTAAAACTAAGGCTTTTTAATCTCATATTACGAGCTGGAATAACTACAGCGGAAGCAAAACGCTAATGTTCGATTTCGATATAAAGCGACTTTGCATTCGATGGGAGCTTGTTTGGCGGCTCGAAACGCATAAATCTCGCGTTTTTCCGTAAAACTAAGGCTTTTCTATTTCATATTACGAGCTGGAATACCTACAGCCAAAGCAAAACACTAATGTTCGATTTCGATATAAAGCGAATTTGCATTCGATGGGCTCTTGTTTGGCTGTTCGAAACGCATGAATCTTGCGTATCTACGTAAAACTAAGGCTTTTTGATCTCATATTACGAGCTGGAACACCTACAGCAAAAGCAAAACGCTAATGTTCGATTTCGAAATAAAGCGACTTTGCATTCGATGGGGGCTCGTTTGGTGGCTCGAAACGCATGAATCTTGCGTAACTACATAAAACAAAGGCGTTTTGATCTAATATTACGAGCAGGAACACCTACAGCCGAAGCAAAATGCTAATGTTCGATTTCGATATAAAGCGAATTTGCATTCGATGGGGGCTTGTTTGGTGGCTCAAAACGCATGAATCTTGCGTAATTACGTAAAACTAAGGATTTTTGATCTCATATTACGCTGGATCACCTACAGCCAGAGCGAAGCGCTAATGTTCGATTTCGATATAAAGCGAATTTGCATTCGATGAGGGCTTGTTTGGCAGCTCGAAACGCATGAATCTTGCGTATTTACATAAAACTAAGGATTTTTGGTCTCATAATACGAGCTGGAACACCTACAGCAGAAGCAAAACGCTAATGTTCGATTTCGATATAAAACGAATTTGCATTCGATGGGGGCTTGTTTGGCGGCTCGAAACGCATGAATCTTGCGTATTTACGTAAAACTAAGGCTTTTTGATCTCATAACACGAGCTGGAAGACCTACAGCTAAAGCAAACGCTAATGTTCGATTTCGATATAAAGCGACTTTGCATTCGATGGGAGCTTCTTTGGCGGCTCGAAACGCATAAATCTCGCGTTTTTTCGTAAAACTAAGGCTTTTCTATTTCATATTACGAGCTGGAATACCTACAGCCAAAGCAAAACACTAATGTTCGATTTCGATATGAAGCGAAATTGCATTCGATGGGGGCTCGTTTGGTGGCTCGAAACGCATGAATCTTGCGTAACTACATAAAACTAAGGCGTTTTGATCTAATATTACGAGCTGGAACACCTACAGCCGATCAAAACGCTAATGTTCGATTTCGATATAAAGCGAATTTGCATTCGATGGGCTCTTGTCTGGCTGTTCGAAACGCATGAACCTTGCGTATCTACGTAAAACTAAGGCTTTTTGATCTCATATTACGAGCTGGAACTCCTACAGCAGAAGCAAAACGCTAATGTTCGATTTCGATATAAAGCGAATTTGCATTCGATGGGCTCTTGTCTGGCTGTTCGAAACGCATGAACCTTGCGTATCTACGTAAAACTAAGGCTTTTTGATCTCATATTACGAGCTGGAACACCTACAGCAGAAGCAAAACGCTAATGTTCGATTTCGATATAAAACGAATTTGCATTCGATGGGGGCTTGTTTGGCGGCTCGAAACGCATGAATCTTGCGTATTTACGTAAAACTAAGGCTTTTTGATCTCATAACACGAGCTGGAAGACCTACAGCTAAAGCAAACGCTAATGTTCGATTTCGATATAAAGCGACTTTGCATTCGATGGGAGCTTCTTTGGCGGCTCGAAACGCATAAATCTCGCGTTTTTTCGTAAAACTAAGGCTTTTCTATTTCATATTACGAGCTGGAATACCTACAGCCAAAGCAAAACACTAATGTTCGATTTCGATATGAAGCGAAATTGCATTCGATGGGGGCTCGTTTGGTGGCTCGAAACGCATGAATCTTGCGTAACTACATAAAACTAAGGCGTTTTGATCTAATATTACGAGCTGGAATAACTACAGCGGAAGCAAAACGCTAATGTTCGATTTCGATATAAAGCGACTTTGCATTCGATGGGAGCTTGTTTGGCGGCTCGAAACGCATAAATCTCGCGTTTTTTCGTAAAACTAAGGCTTTTCTATTTCATATTACGAGCTGGAATACCTACAGCCAAAGCAAAACACTAATGTTCGATTTCGATATAAAGCGAATTTGCATTCGATGGGGGCTCGTTTGGTGGCTCGAAACGCATGAATCTTGCGTAACTACATAAAACTAAGGCGTTTTGATCTAATATTACGAGCTGGAACACCTACAGCCGATCAAAACGCTAATGTTCGATTTCGATATAAAGCGAATTTGCATTCGATGGGCTCTTGTTTGGCTGTTCGAAACGCATGAATCTTGCGTATCTACGTAAAACTAAGGCTTTTTGATCTCATATTACGAGCTGGAACACCTACAGCAAAAGCAAAACGCTAATGTTCGATTTCGAAATAAAGCGACTTTGCATTCGATGGGAGCTTGTTTGGCGGCTCGAATCGCACGAATCTTCCGTATTTACGTAAAACTAAGGCTTTTTGATCTAATATTACGAGCTGGATCACCTACAGCAAAAGCAAAACGCTAATGTTCGATTTCGAAATAAAGCGACTTTGCATTCGATGGGGGCTCGTTTGGTGGCTCGAAACGCATGAATCTTGCGTAACTACATAAAACTAAGGCGTTTTGATCTAATATTACGAGCAGGAACACCTACAGCCGAAGCAAAATGCTAATGTTCGATTTCGATATAAAGCGAATTTGCATTCGATGGGGGCTTGTTTGGTGGCTCGAAACGCATGAATCTTGCGTAATTACGTAAAACTAAGGCTTTTTGATCTCATATTACGAACTGGAACTCCTACAGCAGAAGCAAAACGCTAATGTTTGTTTTCGAAATAAAGCGACTTTGCATTCGATGGGAGCTTGTTTGGCAGCTCGAATCGCACGAATCTTGCGTATTTACGTAAAACTAAGGCTTTTTGATCTAATATTACGAGCTGGATCACCTACAGCCAGAGCGAAGCGCTTATGTTCGATTTCGATATAAAGCGAATTTGCATTCGATGAGGGCTTGTTTGGCAGCTCGAAACGCATGAATCTTGCGTATTTACATAAAACTAAGGATTTTTGGTCTCATATTACGAGCTGGAACACCTACAGCAGAAGCAAAACGCTAATGTTCGATTTCGATATAAAGCGAATTTGCATTCGATGGGAGCTTGTTTGGCGGCTCGAAACGCATGAATCTTGCTTATGAATATAAAACTAAGGCTTTTTTAACTCATATTACGAGCTGGAACACCTACAGCTGAAGCAAAACGCTAATGTTCGATTTCGAAATAAAGCGACTTTGCATTCGATGGGAGCTTGTTTGGCGGCTCGAAACGCATAAATCTCGCGTATTTACGTACAACTAAGGCTTTTCTATCCCTTATTACGAACCGGAACGCCTGGAGCCAACGCAAAACGCAAGTGTTCGATTTCGATATAAAGCGAATTTGCATTCGATGGGGGCTTGTTTGGTGGCTCGAAACGCATGAATCTTGCGTAATTACGTAAAACTAAGGCTTTTTAATCCCATATTACGAGCTGGAACTCCTACAGCTAAAGCAAAACGCTAATGTTCGATTTCGATATAAAGCGACTTTGCATTCGATGGGGGCTTGTTTGGCGGCTTGAAACGCATGAATCTTGCGTAATTACGTAAAACTAAGGCTTTTTGATCTCATTTTACGAGCTAGAACTCCTACAGCAGAAGCAAAACGCGAATGTTCGATTTCGATATAAAGCGAATTTGCATTCGATGGGGGCTTGTTTGGTGGCTCGAAACGCATGAATCTTGCGTAATTACGTAAAACTAAGGCTTTTTGATCTCATATTACGAGCTGGAACTCCTACAGCAGAAGCAAAACGCTAATGTTCGATTTCGAAATAAAGCGACTTTGCATTCGATGGGGGCTCGTTTGGTGGCTCGAAACGCATGAATCTTGCGTAACTACATAAAACTAAGGCGTTTTGATCTAATATTACGAGCAGGAACACCTACAGCCGAAGCAAAATGCTAATGTTCGATTTCGATATAAAGCGAATTTGCATTCGATGGGGGCTTGTTTGGCGGCTCGAAACGCCTGAATCTTGCGTATTTGCATAAAACTAAGGCTTTTTGATCTCATAACACGAGCTGAAAGACCTACAGCTAAAGCAAAACGCTAATGTTCGATTTCGATATAAAGCGACTTTGCATTCGATGGGGGCTTGTTTGGCGGCTCGAAACGCATAAATCTTGCGTATTTACGTAAAACTAAGGCTTTTTGATCTAATATTACGAGCTGGATCACCTACAGCCAGAGCGAAGCGCTAATGTTCGATTTCGATATAAAGCGAATTTGCATGCGATGGGGGCTTGTTCGTGGCTCGAAACGCATGAATCTTGCGAAATTACGTGAAACTAAGGCTTTTGATCTCATATTACGAGCTGGAACTCCTACAGCAGAAGCAAAACGCTAATGTTCGATTTCGAAATAAAGCGACTTTGCATTCGATGGGAGCTTGTTTGGCAGCTCGAATCGCACGAATCTTGCGTATTTGCATAAAACTAAGGCTTTTTCATCTAATATTACGAGCTGGAACACCTACAGCCGAAGCAAAACTCTAATGTTCGATTTCGATATAAAGCGAATTTGCATTCGATAGGAGCTTGTTTGGCAGCTAGAAATGCAAAAATCTTGCGTATTTACCTAAAACTAAGGCTTTTTGATCTCATATTACGAGCTGGAACACCTACAGCAGAAGCAAAACGCTAATGTTCGATTTCGAAATAAAGCGACTTTGCATTCGATGGGAGCTTGTTTGGCGGCTCGAAACGCATAAATCTCGCGTATTTACGTACAACTAAGGCTTTTCTATCTCTTATTACGAGCCGGAACGCCTGGAGCCAACGCAAAACGCAAGTGTTCGATTTCGATATAAAGCGAATTTGCATTCGATGGGGGCTTGTCTGGCACCTCGAATCGCATGAATCTTGCGTATTCACGTAAAAGTAAGGCTTTTTGATCTAATGTTACGAGCTGGAACACCTACAGCAAAAGCAAAACGCTAATGTTCGATTTCGATATAAAGCGACTTTGCGTTCGATGGGGGCTTGTTTGGCGGCTTGAAACGCATGAATCTTGCGTAATTACGTAAAACTAAGGCTTTTTGATCTCATTTTACGAGCTAGAACTCCTACAGCAGAAGCAAAACGCGAATGTTCGATTTCGATATAAAGCGAATTTGCATTCGATGGGGGCTTGTTTGGTGGCTCGAAACGCATGAATCTTGCGTAATTACGTAAAACTAAGGCTTTTTGATCTCATATTACGAGCTGGAACTCCTACAGCAGAAGCAAAACGCTAATGTTCGATTTCGAAATAAAGCGACTTTGCATTCGATGGGGGCTCGTTTGGTGGCTCGAAACGCATGAATCTTGCGTAACTACATAAAACTAAGGCGTTTTGATCTAATATTACGAGCAGGAACACCTACAGCCGAAGCAAAATGCTAATGTTCGATTTCGATATAAAGCGAATTTGCATTCGATGGGGGCTTGTTTGGCGGCTCGAAACGCCTGAATCTTGCGTATTTGCATAAAACTAAGGCTTTTTGATCTCATAACACGAGCTGAAAGACCTACAGCTAAAGCAAAACGCTAATGTTCGATTTCGATATAAAGCGACTTTGCATTCGATGGGGGCTTGTTTGGCGGCTCGAAACGCATAAATCTTGCGTATTTACGTAAAACTAAGGCTTTTTGATCTAATATTACGAGCTGGATCACCTACAGCCAGAGCGAAGCGCTAATGTTCGATTTCGATATAAAGCGACTTTGAATTCGATGGGAGCTTGTTTGGCGGCTCGAAACGCATAAATCTTGCGTATTTACGTAAAACTAAGGCTTTTTGTTCTAATATTACGAGCTGGATCACCTACAGCCAGAGCGAAGCGCTAATGTTCGATTTCGATATAAAGCGAATTTGCATGCGATGGGGGCTTGTTCGTGGCTCGAAACGCATGAATCTTGCGAAATTACGTGAAACTAAGGCTTTTGATCTCATATTACGAGCTGGAACTCCTACAGCAGAAGCAAAACGCTAATGTTCGATTTCGAAATAAAGCGACTTTGCATTCGATGGGAGCTTGTTTGGCAGCTCGAATCGCACGAATCTTGCGTATTTGCATAAAACTAAGGCTTTTTCATCTAATATTACGAGCTGGAACACCTACAGCCGAAGCAAAACTCTAATGTTCGATTTCGATATAAAGCGAATTTGCATTCGATAGGAGCTTGTTTGGCAGCTAGAAATGCAAAAATCTTGCGTATTTACCTAAAACTAAGGCTTTTTGATCTCATATTACGAGCTGGAACACCTACAGCAGAAGCAAAACGCTAATGTTCGATTTCGAAATAAAGCGACTTTGCATTCGATGGGAGCTTGTTTGGCGGCTCGAAACGCATAAATCTCGCGTATTTACGTACAACTAAGGCTTTTCTATCTCTTATTACGAGCCGGAACGCCTGGAGCCAACGCAAAACGCAAGTGTTCGATTTCGATATAAAGCGAATTTGCATTCGATGGGGGCTTGTCTGGCACCTCGAATCGCATGAATCTTGCGTATTCACGTAAAAGTAAGGCTTTTTGATCTAATGTTACGAGCTGGAACACCGACAGCCAAAGCAAAAGGCTAATGTTTGATTTCGATATAAAGCGAATTTGCATTCGATGGGAGCTTGTTTGGCAGCTCGAAACGCAGGAATCTTGCGTCATTACGTGAAACTAAGGCTTTTGATCTCATATTACGAGTTGGAACAACTACAGCCGAAGCAAAACGCTAATGTTCGATTTCGAAATAAAGCGACTTTGCATTCGATGGGAGCTTGTTTGGCAGCTCGAATCGCACGAATCTTGCGTATTTACGTAAAACTAAGGCTATTTGATCTAATATTACGAGCTGGAACACCTACAGCCGAAGCAAAACTCTAATGTTCGATTTCGATATAAAGCGACTTTGCATTCGATGGCGGCTGGTTTGGCGGCTCGAAACGCATGAATCTTGCGTATTTGCATAAAACTAAGGCTTTTTCATCTCATATTACGAGCTGGATCCCCTACAGCCAAAGCAAAACGCTAATGTTCTATTTCGATATAAAGCGACTTTGCATTCGATGGGGGCTTGTTTGGTGGCTCAAAACGCATGAATCTTGCGTAATTACGTAAAACTAAGGATTTTTGATCTCATATTACGCTGGATCACCTACAGCCAGAGCGAAGCGCTTGTGTTCGATTTCGATATAAAGCGAATTTGCATTCGATGAGGGCTTGTTTGGCAGATTGAAACGCATGAATCTTGCGTATCTACATAAAACTAAGGCTTTTTGATCTAATATTACGAGCTGGAATAACTACAGCGGAAGCAAAACGCTAATGTTCGATTTCGATATAAAGCGAATTTGCATTCGATGGGGGCTCGTTTGGTGGCTCGAAACGCATGAATCTTGCGTAACTACATAAAACTAAGGCGTTTTGATCTAATATTACGAGCTGGAACACCTACAGCCGATCAAAACGCTAATGTTCGATTTCGATATAAAGCGAATTTGCATTCGATGGGCTCTTGTTTGGCTGTTCGAAACGCATGAATCTTGCGTATCTACGTAAAACTAAGGCTTTTTGATCTCATATTACGAGCTGGAACACCTACAGCAAAAGCAAAACGCTAATGTTCGATTTCGAAATAAAGCGACTTTGCATTCGATGGGGGCTCGTTTAGTGGCTCGAAACGCATGAATCTTGCGTAACTACATAAAACTAAGGCGTTTTGATCTAATATTACGAGCTGGAACACCTACAGCCGAAGCAAAATGCTAATGTTCAATTTCGATATAAAGCGACTTTGCATTCGATGGGGGCTTGTTTGGCGGCTCGAAACGCATGAATCTTGCGTATTTACGTAAAACTAAGGCTTTTTGATCTCATATTACGAGCTGGAACACCTACAGCCGAAGCAAATCGCTAATGTTCGATTTCGAAATAAAGCGACTTTGCATTCGATGGGAGCTTGTTTGGCAGCTCGAATCGCACGAATCTTGCGTATTTACGTAAAACTAAGGCTATTTGATCTAATATTACGAGCTGGAACACCTACAGCCGAAGCAACACTCTAATGTTCGATTTCGATATAAAGCGAATTTGCGTTCCATGGGGGCTTGTTTGGCGGCTCGAAACGCATGAATCTTGCGTATTTGCATAAAACTAAGGCTTTTTCATCTCATATTACGAGCTGGATCCCCTACAGCCAGAGCGAAGCGCTTATGTTCGATTTCGATATAAAGCGAATTTGCATTCGATGAGGGCTTGTTTGGCAGCTCGAAACGCATGAATCTTGCGTATTTACATAAAACTAAGGATTTTTGGTCTCATAATACGAGCTGGAACACCTACAGCAGAAGCAAAACGCTAATGTTCGATTTCGATGTAAAACGAATTTGCATTCGATGGGGGCTTGTTTGGCGGCTCGAAACGCATGAATCTTGCGTATTTACGTAAAACTAAGGCTTTTTGATCTCATAACACGAGCTGGAAGACCTACAGCTAAAGCAAACGCTAATGTTCGATTTCGATATAAAGCGACTTTGCATTCGATGGGAGCTTCTTTGGCGGCTCGAAACGCATAAATCTCGCGTTTTTTCGTAAAACTAAGGCTTTTCTATTTCATATTACGAGCTGGAATACCTACAGCCAAAGCAAAACACTAATGTTCGATTTCGATATGAAGCGAAATTGCATTCGATGGGGGCTCGTTTGGTGGCTCGAAACGCATGAATCTTGCGTAACTACATAAAACTAAGGCGTTTTGATCTAATATTACGAGCTGGAACACCTACAGCCGATCAAAACGCTAATGTTCGATTTCGATATAAAGCGAATTTGCATTCGATGGGCTCTTGTCTGGCTGTTCGAAACGCATGAACCTTGCGTATCTACGTAAAACTAAGGCTTTTTGATCTCATATTACGAGCTGGAACTCCTACAACAGAAGCAAAACGCTAATGTTCGATTTCGAAATAAAGCGACTTTGCATTCGATGGTAGCTTGTTTGGCGGCTCGAATCGCACGAATCTTCCGTATTTACGTAAAACTAAGGCTTTTTGATCTAATATTACGAGCTGGATCACCAACAGCCAGAGCGAAGCGCTAATGTTCGATTTCGATATAAAGCGAATGTGCATGCGATGGAGGCTTGTTTGGCAGCTTGAAACGCATGAATCTTGCGTAATTACGTAAAACTAAGGCTTTTTAATCTCATATTACGAGCTGGAACTCCTACAGCAGAAGCAAAACGCTAACGTTGGATTTCGATATAAAGCGACTTTGCATTCGATGGGGGCTTGTTTGGCGGCTCTAAACGCATGAATCTTGCGTATTTGCATAAAACTAAGGCTTTTTGATCTAATATTACGAGCTGGATCACCTACAGCCAGAGCGAAGGGCTAATGTTCGATTTCGATATAAAACGAATTTGCATTCGATGAGGGCTTGTTTGGCAGATTGAAACGAATGAATCTTGCGCAGCTACGTAAAACTAAGGCTTTTTAATCTCATATTACGAGCTGGAATAACTACAGCGGAAGCAAAACGCTAATGTTCGATTTCGATATAAAGCGACTTTGCATTCGATGGGAGCTTGTTTGGCGGCTCGAAACGCATAAATCTCGCGTTTTTTCGTAAAACTAAGGCTTTTCTATTTCATATTACGAGCTGGAATACCTACAGCCAAAGCAAAACACTAATGTTCGATTTCGATATAAAGCGAATTTGCATTCGATGGGGGCTCGTTTGGTGGCTCGAAACGCATGAATCTTGCGTAACTACATAAAACTAAGGCGTTTTGATCTAATATTACGAGCTGGAACACCTACAGCCGATCAAAACGCTAATGTTCGATTTCGATATAAAGCGAATTTGCATTCGATGGGCTCTTGTTTGGCTGTTCGAAACGCATGAATCTTGCGTATCTACGTAAAACTAAGGCTTTTTGATCTCATATTACGAGCTGGAACACCTACAGCAAAAGCAAAACGCTAATGTTCGATTTCGAAATAAAGCGACTTTGCATTCGATGGGGGCTCGTTTGGTGGCTCGAAACGCATGAATCTTGCGTAACTACATAAAACTAAGGCGTTTTGATCTAATATTACGAGCTGGAACACCTACAGCCGAAGCAAAATGCTAATGTTCAATTTCGATATAAAGCGACTTTGCATTCGATGGGGGCTTGTTTGGCGGCTCGAAACGCATGAATCTTGCGTATTTACGTAAAACTAATGCTTTTTGATCTCATATTACGAGCTGGAACACCTACAGCCGAAGCAAAACGCTAATGTTCGATTTCGAAATAAAGCGACTTTGCATTCGATGGGAGCTTGTTTGGCAGCTCGAATCGCACGAATCTTGCGTATTTACGTAAAACTAAGGCTATTTGATCTAATATTACGAGCTGGATCACCTACAGCCAGAGCAAAACGCTAATGTTCGATTTCGAAAGAAAGCGACTTTGCATTCGATGGGGGCTTGTTTGGTGGCTCGAAACGCATGAATCTTGCGTAATTACGTAAAACTAAGGCTTTTTGATCTAATATTACGAGCTGGATCATCTACAGCCAGAGCGAAGCGCTAATGTTCGATTTCGATATAAAGCGAATTTGCATGCGATGGGGGCTTGTTGGCGGCTCGAAACGCATAAATCTCGCGTATTTACGTACAACTAAGGCTTTTCTATTTCATATTACGAGCTGGAATACCTACAACCGATGCAAAACGCTAATGTTCGATTTCGATATAAAGCGAATTTGCATTCGATGGGGGCTTGTCTGGTACCTCGAATCGCATGAATCTTGCGTAATTACGTAAAACTAAGGATTTTTGATCTCATATTACGAGCTGGAACTCCTACAGCAGAAGCAAAAGGCTAATGTTCGATTTCGATATAAAGCGACTTTGAATTCGATGGGAGCTTGTTTGGCGGCTCGAAACGCATAAATCTTGCGTATTTACGTAAAACTAAGGCTTTTTGATCTAATATTACGAGCTGGATCACCTACAGCCAGAGCGAAGCGCTAATGTTCGATTTCGATATAAAGCGAATTTGCATGCGATGGGGGCTTGTTGGTGGCTCGAAACGCATGAATCTTGCGAAATTACGTGAAACTAAGGCTTTTGATCTCATATTACGAGCTGGAACTCCTACAGCAGAAGCAAAACGCTAATGTTCGATTTCGAAATAAAGCGACTTTGCATTCGATGGGAGCTTGTTTGGCAGCTCGAATCGCACGAATCTTGCGTATTTACGTAAAACTAAAGCTATTTGATCTAATATTACGAGCTGGAACACCTACAGCCGAAGCAAAACTCTAATGTTCGATTTCGATATAAAGCGACTTTGCATTCGATGGCGGCTGGTTTGGCGGCTCGAAACGCATGAATCTTGCGTATTTGCATAAAACTAAGGCTTTTTCATCTCATATTACGAGCTGGATCACCTACAGCCAAAGCAAAAGGCTAATGTTTGATTTCGATATAAAGCGAATTTGCATTCGATGGGGGCTTGTTTGGTGGCTCAAAACGCATGAATCTTGCGTAATTACGTAAAACTAAGGATTTTTGATCTCATATTACGCTGGATCACCTACAGCCAGAGCGAAGCGCTTGTGTTCGATTTCGATATAAAGCGAATTTGCATTCGATGAGGGCTTGTTTGGCAGCTCGAAACGCATGAATCTTGCGTATTTACATAAAACTAAGGCTTTTTGGTCTCATATTACGAGCTGGAACACCTACAGCAGAAGCAAAACGCTAATGTTCGATTTCGATATAAAGCGAATTTGCATTCGATGAGGGCTTGTTTGGCAGCTCGAAACGCATGAATCTTGCATATTTACATAAAACGAAGTCTATTTGATCCAATATTACGAGCTGGAACTCCTACAGCAGAAGCAAAACGCTAATGTTCGATTTCGATATAAAGCGACTTTGCATTCGATGGGAGCTTGTTTGGCGGCTCGAAACGCATAAAGCTCGCGTATTTATGTAAAAGTAAGGCTTTTCTATCTCTTATTACGAGCCGGAACGTCTGGAGCCAACGCAAAAAGCAAGTGTTCGATTTCGATATAAAGCGAATTTGCATTCGATGGGGGCTTGTTTGGCGGCTCGAAACGCCTGAATCTTGCGTATTTGCATAAAACTAAGGCTTTTTGATCTCATAACACGAGCTGAAAGACCTACAGCTAAAGCAAAACGCTAATGTTCGATTTCGATATAAAGCGACTTTGCATTCGATGGGGGCTTGTTTGGCGGCTCGAAACGCATAAATCTTGCGTATTTGCATAAAACTAAGGCTTTTTCATCTCATATTACGAGCTGGATCCCCTACAACCAAAGCAAAACGCTAATGTTCGATTTCGATATAAAGCGACTTTGCATTCGATGGGGGCTTGTTTGGTGGCTCAAAACGCATGAATCTTGCGTAATTACGTAAAACTAAGGATTTTTGATCTCATATTACGCTGGATCACCTACAGCCAGAGCGAAGCGCTAATGTTCGATTTCGATATAAAGCGACTTTGAATTCGATGGGAGCTTGTTTGGCGGCTCGAAACGCATAAATCTTGCGTATTTACGTAAAACTAAGGCTTTTTGATCTAATATTACGAGCTGGATCACCTACAGCCAGAGCGAAGCGCTAATGTTCGATTTCGATATAAAGCGAATTTGCATGCGATGAGGGCTTGTTCGTGGCTCGAAACGCATGAATCTTGCGAAATTACGTGAAACTAAGGCTTTTGATCTCATATTACGAGCTGGAACTCCTACAGCAGAAGCAAAACGCTAATGTTCGATTTCGAAATAAAGCGACTTTGCATTCGATGGGAGCTTGTTTGGCAGCTCGAATCGCACGAATCTTGCGTATTTGCATAAAACTAAGGCTTTTTCATCTAATATTACGAGCTGGAACACCTACAGCCGAAGCAAAACTCTAATGTTCGATTTCGATATAAAGCGAATTTGCATTCGATAGGAGCTTGTTTGGCAGCTAGAAATGCAAAAATCTTGCGTATTTACCTAAAACTAAGGCTTTTTGATCTCATATTACGAGCTGGAACACCTACAGCAGAAGCAAAACGCTAATGTTCGATTTCGAAATAAAGCGACTTTGCATTCGATGGGAGCTTGTTTGGCGGCTCGAAACGCATAAATCTCGCGTATTTACGTACAACTAAGGCTTTTCTATCTCTTATTACGAGCCGGAACGCCTGGAGCCAACGCAAAACGCAAGTGTTCGATTTCGATATAAAGCGAATTTGCATTCGATGGGGGCTTGTCTGGCACCTCGAATCGCATGAATCTTGCGTATTCACGTAAAAGTAAGGCTTTTTGATCTAATGTTACGAGCTGGAACACCTACAGCCAAAGCAAAAGGCTAATGTTTGATTTCGATATAAAGCGAATTTGCATTCGATGGGAGCTTGTTTGGCAGCTCGAAACGCAGGAATCTTGCGTCATTACGTGAAACTAAGGCTTTTGATCTCATATTACGAGTTGGAACAACTACAGCCGAAGCAAAACGCTAATGTTCGATTTCGAAATAAAGCGACTTTGCATTCGATGGGAGCTTGTTTGGCAGCTCGAATCGCACGAATCTTGCGTATTTACGTAAAACTAAGGCTATTTGATCTAATATTACGAGCTGGAACACCTACAGCCGAAGCAAAACTCTAATGTTCGATTTCGATATAAAGCGACTTTGCATTCGATGGCGGCTGGTTTGGCGGCTCGAAACGCATGAATCTTGCGTATTTGCATAAAACTAAGGCTTTTTCATCTCACATTACGAGCTGGATCCCCTACAGCCAAAGCAAAACGCTAATGTTCTATTTCGATATAAAGCGACTTTGCATTCGATGGGGGCTTGTTTGGTGGCTCAAAACGCATGAATCTTGCGTAATTACGTAAAACTAAGGATTTTTGATCTCATATTACGCTGGATCACCTACAGCCAGAGCGAAGCGCTTGTGTTCGATTTCGATATAAAGCGAATTTCCATTCGATGAGGGCTTGTTTGGCAGCTCGAAATGCAAAAATCTTGCGTAACTACATAAAACTAAGGCGTTTTGATCTAATATTACGAGCAGGAACACCTACAGCCGAAGCAAAATGCTAATGTTCGATTTCGATATAAAGCGAATTTGCATTCGATGGGGGCTTGTTTGGTGGCTCGAAACGCATGAATCTTGCGTAATTACGTAAAACTAAGGCTTTTTAATCCCATATTACGAGCTGGAACTCCTACAGCTAAAGCAAAACGCTAATGTTCGGTTTCGATATAAAGCGACTTTGCATTCGATGGGGGCTTGTTTGGCGGCTTGAAACGCATGAATCTTGCGTAATTACGTAAAACTAAGGCTCTTTGATCTCATATTACGAGCTAGAACTCCTACAGCAGAAGCAAAACGCGAATGTTCGATTTCGATATAAAGCGAATTTGCATTCGATGGGGGCTTGTTTGGTGGCTCGAAACGCATGAATCTTGCGTAATTACGTAAAACTAAGGCTTTTTGATCTCATATTACGAGCTGGAACTCCTACAGCAGAAGCAAAACGCTAATGTTCGATTTCGATATAAAGCGACTTTGCATTCGATGGGGGCTTGTTTGGCGGCTTGAAACGCATGAATCTTGCGTAATTACGTAAAACTAAGGCTTTTTGATCTCATATTACGAGCTAGAACTCCTACAGCAGAAGCAAAACGCGAATGTTCGATTTCGATATAAAGCGAATTTGCATTCGATGGGGGCTTGTTTGGTGGCTCGAAACGCATGAATCTTGCGTAATTACGTAAAACTAAGGCTTTTTGATCTCATATTACGAGCTGGAACTCCTACAGCAGAAGCAAAACGCTAATGTTCGATTTCGATATAAAGCGAATTTGCATTCGATGGGGGCTTGTTTGGTGGCTCGAAACGCATGAATCTTGCGTAATTACGTAAAACTAAGGCTTTTTGATCTCATATTACGAGCTGGAACTCCTACAGCAGAAGCAAAACGCTAATGTTCGATTTCGATATAAAGCGACTTTGCATTCGATGGGGGCTTGTTTGGCGGCTTGAAACGCATGAATCTTGCGTAATTACGTAAAAATAAGGCTTTTTGATCTCATATTACGAGCTAGAACTCCTACAGCAGAAGCAAAACGCGAATGTTCGATTTCGATATAAAGCGAATTTGCATTCGATGGGGGCTTGTTTGGAGGCTCGAAACGCATGAATCTTGCGTAATTACGTAAAACTAAGGCTTTTTGATCTCATATTACGAGCTGGAACTCCTACAGCAGAAGCAAAACGCTAATGTTCGATTTCGAAATAAAGCGACTTTGCATTCGATGGGAGCTTGTTTGGCAGCTCGAATCGCACGAATCTTGCGAATTTACGTAAAACTGAGGCTTTTTGATCTCATATTACGAGCTGAAATACCTACAACCGATGCAAAACGCTAATGTTCGATTTCGATATAAAGCGAATTTCCATTCGATGAGGGCTTGTTTGGCAGCTCGAAATGCAAAAATCTTGCGTATTTACGTAAAACTAAGGCTTTTTGATCTCATATTACGAGCTGGAACACCTACAGCAAAAGCAAAACGCTAATGTTCGATTTCGAAATAAAGCGACTTTGCATTCGATGGGGGCTCGTTTGGTGGCTCGAAACGCATGAATCTTGCGTAATTACGTAAAACTAAGGCTTTTTAATCCCATATTACGAGCTGGAACTCCTACAGCTAAAGCAAAACGCTAATGTTCGATTTCGATATAAAGCGACTTTGCATTCGATGGGGGCTTGTTTGGCGGCTTGAAACGCATGAATCTTGCGTAATTACGTAAAACTAAGGCTTTTTGATCTCATATTACGAGCTAGAACTCCTACAGCAGAAGCAAAACGCGAATGTTCGATTTCGATATAAAGCGAATTTGCATTCGATGGGGGCTTGTTTGGTGGCTCGAAACGCATGAATCTTGCGTAATTACGTAAAACTAAGGCTTTTTGATCTCATATTACGAGCTGGAACTCCTACAGCAGAAGCAAAACGCTAATGTTCGATTTCGATATAAAGCGACTTTGCATTCGATGGGGGCTTGTTTGGCGGCTTGAAACGCATGAATCTTGCGTAATTACGTAAAACTAAGGCTTTTTGATCTCATATTACGAGCTAGAACTCCTACAGCAGAAGCAAAACGCGAATGTTCGATTTCGATATAAAGCGAATTTGCATTCGATGGGGGCTTGTTTGGTGGCTCGAAACGCATGAATCTTGCGTAATTACGTAAAACTAAGGCTTTTTGATCTCATATTACGAGCTGGAACTCCTACAGCAGAAGCAAAACGCTAATGTTCGATTTCGAAATAAAGCGACTTTGCATTCGATGGGGGCTTGTTTGGTGGCTCAAAACGCATGAATCTTGCGTAATTACGTAAAACTAAGGATTTTTGATCTCATATTACGCTGGATCACCTACAGCCAGAGCGAAGCGCTTGTGTTCGATTTCGATATAAAGCGAATTTGCATTCGATGAGGGCTTGTTTGGCAGCTCGAAACGCATGAATCTTGCGTATTTACATAAAACTAAGGCTTTTTGGTCTCATATTACGAGCTGGAACACCTACAGCAGAAGCAAAACGCTAATGTTCGATTTCGATATAAAGCGAATTTGCATTCGATGAGGGCTTGTTTGGCAGCTCGAAACGCATGAATCTTGCATATTTACATAAAACGAAGTCTATTTGATCCAATATTACGAGCTGGAACTCCTACAGCAGAAGCAAAACGCTAATGTTCGATTTCGATATAAAGCGACTTTGCATTCGATGGGAGCTTGTTTGGCGGCTCGAAACGCATAAAGCTCGCGTATTTATGTAAAAGTAAGGCTTTTCTATCTCTTATTACGAGCCGGAACGTCTGGAGCCAACGCAAAAAGCAAGTGTTCGATTTCGATATAAAGCGAATTTGCATTCGATGGGGGCTTGTTTGGCGGCTCGAAACGCCTGAATCTTGCGTATTTGCATAAAACTAAGGCTTTTTGATCTCATAACACGAGCTGAAAGACCTACAGCTAAAGCAAAACGCTAATGTTCGATTTCGATATAAAGCGACTTTGCATTCGATGGGGGCTTGTTTGGCGGCTCGAAACGCATAAATCTTGCGTATTTGCATAAAACTAAGGCTTTTTCATCTCATATTACGAGCTGGATCCCCTACAACCAAAGCAAAACGCTTATGTTCGATTTCGATATAAAGCGACTTTGCATTCGATGGGGGCTTGTTTGGTGGCTCAAAACGCATGAATCTTGCGTAATTACGTAAAACTAAGGATTTTTGATCTCATATTACGCTGGATCACCTACAGCCAGAGCGAAGCGCTAATGTTCGATTTCGATATAAAGCGACTTTGAATTCGATGGGAGCTTGTTTGGCGGCTCGAAACGCATAAATCTTGCGTATTTACGTAAAACTAAGGCTTTTTGTTCTAATATTACGAGCTGGATCACCTACAGCCAGAGCGAAGCGCTAATGTTCGATTTCGATATAAAGCGAATTTGCATGCGATGGGGGCTTGTTCGTGGCTCGAAACGCATGAATCTTGCGAAATTACGTGAAACTAAGGCTTTTGATCTCATATTAGGAGCTGGAACTCCTACAGCAGAAGCAAAACGCTAATGTTCGATTTCGAAATAAAGCGACTTTGCATTCGATGGGAGCTTGTTTGGCAGCTCGAATCGCACGAATCTTGCGTATTTGCATAAAACTAAGGCTTTTTCATCTAATATTACGAGCTGGAACACCTACAGCCGAAGCAAAACTCTAATGTTCGATTTCGATATAAAGCGAATTTGCATTCGATAGGAGCTTGTTTGGCAGTTAGAAATGCAAAAATCTTGCGTATTTACCTAAAACTAAGGCTTTTTGATCTCATATTACGAGCTGGAACACCTACAGCAGAAGCAAAACGCTAATGTTCGATTTCGAAATAAAGCGACTTTGCATTCGATGGGAGCTTGTTTGGCGGCTCGAAACGCATAAATCTCGCGTATTTACGTACAACTAAGGCTTTTCTGTCTCTTATTACGAGCCGGAACGCCTGGAGCCAACGCAAAACGCAAGTGTTCGATTTCGATATAAAGCGAATTTGCATTCGATGGGGGCTTGTCTGGCACCTCGAATCGCATGAATCTTGCGTATTCACGTAAAAGTAAGGCTTTTTGATCTAATGTTACGAGCTGGATCCCCTACAGCCAAAGCAAAACGCTAATGTTCTATTTCGATATAAAGCGACTTTGCATTCGATGGGGGCTTGTTTGGTGGCTCAAAACGCATGAATCTTGCGTAATTACGTAAAACTAAGGATTTTTGATCTCATATTACGCTGGATCACCTACAGCCAGAGCGAAGCGCTTGTGTTCGATTTCGATATAAAGCGAATTTGCATTCGATGAGGGCTTGTTTGGCAGCTCGAAACGCATGAATCTTGCGTATCTACATAAAACTAAGGCTTTTTGATCTAATATTACGAGCTGGATCACCTACAGCCAGAGCGAAGGGCTAATGTTCGATTTCGATATAAAACGAATTTGCATTCGATGAGGGCTTGTTTGGCAGATTGAAACGCATGAATCTTGCGTAGCTACGTAAAACTAAGGCTTTTTAATCTCATATTACGAGCTGGAATAACTACAGCGGAAGCAAAACGCTAATGTTCGATTTCGATATAAAGCGACTTTGCATTCGATGGGAGCTTGTTTGGCGGCTCGAAACGCATAAATCTCGCGTTTTTTCGTAAAACTAAGGCTTTTCTATTTCATATTACGAGCTGGAATACCTACAGCCAAAGCAAAACACTAATGTTCGATTTCGATATAAAGCGAATTTGCATTCGATGGGGGCTCGTTTGGTGGCTCGAAACGCATAAATCTTGCGTATTTACGTAAAACTAAGGCTTTTTAACCTAATATTACGAGCTGGATCACCTACAGCCAGAGCGAAGCGCTAATGTTCGATTTCGATATAAAGCGAATTTGCATGCGATGGGGGCTTGTTGGTGGCTCGAAACGCATGAATCTTGCGAAATTACGTGAAACTAAGGCTTTTGATCTCATATTACGAGCTGGAACTCCTACAGCAGAAGCAAAACGCTAATGTTCGATTTCGAAATAAAGCGACTTTGCATTCGATGGGAGCTTGTTTGGCAGCTCGAATCGCACGAATCTTGCGTATTTACGTAAAACTAAGGCTATTTGATCTAATATTACGAGCTGGAACACCTACAGCCGAAGCAAAACTCTAATGTTCGATTTCGATATAAAGCGACTTTGCATTCGATGGGAGCTTGTTTGGCGGCTCGAAACGCATAAATCTCGCGTTTTTTCGTAAAACTAAGGCTTTTCTATTTCATATTACGAGCTGGAATACCTACAGCCAAAGCAAAACACTAATGTTCGATTTCGATATAAAGCGAATTTGCATTCGATGGGGGCTCGTTTGGTGGCTCGAAACGCATGAATCTTGCGTAACTACATAAAACTAAGGCGTTTTGATCTAATATTACGAGCTGGAACACCTACAGCCGATCAAAACGCTAATGTTCGATTTCGATATAAAGCGAATTTGCATTCGATGGGCTCTTGTTTGGCTGTTCGAAACGCATGAATCTTGCGTATCTACGTAAAACTAAGGCTTTTTGATCTCATATTACGAGCTGGAACACCTACAGCAAAAGCAAAACGCTAATGTTCGATTTCGAAATAAAGCGACTTTGCATTCGATGGGGGCTCGTTTGGTGGCTCGAAACGCATGAATCTTGCGTAACTACATAAAACTAAGGCGTTTTGATCTAATATTACGAGCTGGAACACCTACAGCCGAAGCAAAATGCTAATGTTCAATTTCGATATAAAGCGAATTTGCATTCGATGGGGGCTTGTTTGGCGGCTCGAAACGCATGAATCTTGCGTATTTACGTAAAACTAATGCTTTTTGATCTCATATTACGAGCTGGAACACCTACAGCCGAAGCAAAACGCTAATGTTCGATTTCGAAATAAAGCGACTTTGCATTCGATGGGAGCTTGTTTGGCAGCTCGAATCGCACGAATCTTGCGTATTTACGTAAAACTAAGGCTATTTGATCTAATATTACGAGCTGGATCACCTACAGCCAGAGCAAAACGCTAATGTTCGATTTCGAAAGAAAGCGACTTTGCATTCGATGGGGGCTTGTTTGGTGGCTCGAAACGCATGAATCTTGCGTAATTACGTAAAACTAAGGCTTTTTGATCTAATATTACGAGCTGGATCATCTACAGCCAGAGCGAAGCGCTAATGTTCGATTTCGATATAAAGCGAATTTGCATGCGATGGGGGCTTGTTGGCGGCTCGAAACGCATAAATCTCGCGTATTTACGTACAACTAAGGCTTTTCTATTTCATATTACGAGCTGGAATACCTACAACCGATGCAAAACGCTAATGTTCGATTTCGATATAAAGCGAATTTTCATTCGATGGGGGCTTGTCTGGTACCTCGAATCGCATGAATCTTGCGTAATTACGTAAAACTAAGGATTTTTGATCTCATATTACGAGCTGGAACTCCTACAGCAGAAGCAAAAGGCTAATGTTCGATTTCGATATAAAGCGACTTTGAATTCGATGGGAGCTTGTTTGGCGGCTCGAAACGCATAAATCTTGCGTATTTACGTAAAACTAAGGCTTTTTGATCTAATATTACGAGCTGGATCACCTACAGCCAGAGCGAAGCGCTAATGTTCGATTTCGATATAAAGCGAATTTGCATGCGATGGGGGCTTGTTGGTGGCTCGAAACGCATGAATCTTGCGAAATTACGTGAAACTAAGGCTTTTGATCTCATATTACGAGCTGGAACTCCTACAGCAGAAGCAAAACGCTAATGTTCGATTTCGAAATAAAGCGACTTTGCATTCGATGGGAGCTTGTTTGGCAGCTCGAATCGCACGAATCTTGCGTATTTACGTAAAACTAAGGCTATTTGATCTAATATTACGAGCTGGAACACCTACAGCCGAAGCAAAACTCTAATGTTCGATTTCGATATAAAGCGACTTTGCATTCGATGGCGGCTGGTTTGGCGGCTCGAAACGCATGAATCTTGCGTATTTGCATAAAACTAAGGCTTTTTCATCTCATATTACGAGCTGGATCACCTACAGCCAAAGCAAAAGGCTAATGTTTGATTTCGATATAAAGCGAATTTGCATTCGATGGGGGCTTGTTTGGTGGCTCAAAACGCATGAATCTTGCGTAATTACGTAAAACTAAGGATTTTTGATCTCATATTACGCTGGATCACCTACAGCCAGAGCGAAGCGCTTGTGTTCGATTTCGATATAAAGCGAATTTGCATTCGATGAGGGCTTGTTTGGCAGCTCGAAACGCATGAATCTTGCGTATTTACATAAAACTAAGGCTTTTTGGTCTCATATTACGAGCTGGAACACCTACAGCAGAAGCAAAACGCTAATGTTCGATTTCGATATAAAGCGAATTTGCATTCGATGAGGGCTTGTTTGGCAGCTCGAAACGCATGAATCTTGCATATTTACATAAAACGAAGTCTATTTGATCCAATATTACGAGCTGGAACTCCTACAGCAGAAGCAAAACGCTAATGTTCGATTTCGATATAAAGCGACTTTGCATTCGATGGGAGCTTGTTTGGCGGCTCGAAACGCATAAAGCTCGCGTATTTATGTAAAAGTAAGGCTTTTCTATCTCTTATTACGAGCCGGAACGTCTGGAGCCAACGCAAAAAGCAAGTGTTCGATTTCGATATAAAGCGAATTTGCATTCGATGGGGGCTTGTTTGGCGGCTCGAAACGCCTGAATCTTGCGTATTTGCATAAAACTAAGGCTTTTTGATCTCATAACACGAGCTGAAAGACCTACAGCTAAAGCAAAACGCTAATGTTCGATTTCGATATAAAGCGACTTTGCATTCGATGGGGGCTTGTTTGGCGGCTCGAAACGCATAAATCTTGCGTATTTGCATAAAACTAAGGCTTTTTCATCTCATATTACGAGCTGGATCCCCTACAACCAAAGCAAAACGCTAATGTTCGATTTCGATATAAAGCGACTTTGCATTCGATGGGGGCTTGTTTGGTGGCTCAAAACGCATGAATCTTGCGTAACTACATAAAACTAAGGCGTTTCGATCTAATATTACGAGCTGGAACACCTACAGCCGATCAAAACGCTAATGTTCGATTTCGATATAAAGCGAATTTGCATTCGATGGGCTCTTGTCTGGCTGTTCGAAACGCATGAACCTTGCGTATCTACGTAAAACTAAGGCTTTTTGATCTCATATTACGAGCTGGAACTCCTACAGCAGAAGCAAAACGCTAATGTTCGATTTCGATATAAAGCGAATTTGCATTCGATGGGCTCTTGTCTGGCTGTTCGAAACGCATGAACCTTGCGTATCTACGTAAAACTAAGGCTTTTTGATCTCATATTACGAGCTGGAACACCTACAGCAGAAGCAAAACGCTAATGTTCGATTTCGATATAAAACGAATTTGCATTCGATGGGGGCTTGTTTGGCGGCTCGAAACGCATGAATCTTGCGTATTTACGTAAAACTAAGGCTTTTTGATCTCATAACACGAGCTGGAAGACCTACAGCTAAAGCAAACGCTAATGTTCGATTTCGAAATAAAGCGACTTTGCATTCGATGGGAGCTTGTTTGGCGGCTCGAATCGCACGAATCTTCCGTATTTACGTAAAACTAAGGCTTTTTGATCTAATATTACGAGCTGGATCACCAACAGCCAGAGCGAAGCGCTAATGTTCGATTTCGATATAAAGCGAATGTGCATGCGATGGAGGCTTGTTTGGCAGCTTGAAACGCATGAATCTTGCGTAATTACGTAAAACTAAGGCTTTTTAATCTCATATTACGAGCTGGAACTCCTACAGCAGAAGCAAAACGCTAACGTTCGATTTCGATATAAAGCGACTTTGCATTCGATGGGGGCTTGTTTGGCGGCTCTAAACGCATGAATCTTGCGTATTTGCATAAAACTAAGGCTTTTTGATCTAATATTACGAGCTGGATCACCTACAGCCAGAGCGAAGGGCTAATGTTCGATTTCGATATAAAACGAATTTGCATTCGATGAGGGCTTGTTTGGCAGATTGAAACGCATGAATCTTGCGTAGCTACGTAAAACTAAGGCTTTTTAATCTCATATTACGAGCTGGAATAACTACAGCGGAAGCAAAACGCTAATGTTCGATTTCGATATAAAGCGACTTTGCATTCGATGGGAGCTTGTTTGGCGGCTCGAAACGCATAAATCTCGCGTTTTTTCGTAAAACTAAGGCTTTTCTATTTCATATTACGAGCTGGAATACCTACAGCCAAAGCAAAACACTAATGTTCGATTTCGATATAAAGCGAATTTGCATTCGATGGGGGCTCGTTTGGTGGCTCGAAACGCATGAATCTTGCGTAACTACATAAAACTAAGGCGTTTTGATCTAATATTACGAGCTGGAACACCTACAGCCGATCAAAACGCTAATGTTCGATTTCGATATAAAGCGAATTTGCATTCGATGGGCTCTTGTTTGGCTGTTCGAAACGCATGAATCTTGCGTATCTACGTAAAACTAAGGCTTTTTGATCTCATATTACGAGCTGGAACACCTACAGCAAAAGCAAAACGCTAATGTTCGATTTCGAAATAAAGCGACTTTGCATTCGATGGGGGCTCGTTTGGTGGCTCGAAACGCATGAATCTTGCGTAACTACATAAAACTAAGGCGTTTTGATCTAATATTACGAGCAGGAACACCTACAGCCGAAGCAAAATGCTAATGTTCGATTTCGATTTAAAGCGAATTTGCATTCGATGGGGGCTTGTTTGGTGGCTCGAAACGCATGAATCTTGCGTAATTACGTAAAACTAAGGCTTTTTGATCTCATATTACGAACTGGAACTCCTACAGCAGAAGCAAAACGCTAATGTTTGATTTCGAAATAAAGCGACTTTGCATTCGATGGGAGCTTGTTTGGCAGCTCGAATCGCACGAATCTTGCGTATTTACGTAAAACTAAGGCTTTTTGATCTAATATTACGAGCTGGATCACCTACAGCCAGAGCGAAGCGCTTATGTTCGATTTCGATATAAAGCGAATTTGCATTCGATGAGGGCTTGTTTGGCAGCTCGAAACGCATGAATCTTGCGTATTTACATAAAACTAAGGATTTTTGGTCTCATATACGAGCTGGAACACCTACAGCAGAAGCAAAACGCTAATGTTCGATTTCGATATAAAGCGAATTTGCATTCGATGAGGGCTTGTTTGGCAGCTCGAAACGCATGAATCTTGCATATTTACATAAAACGAAGTCTATTTGATCCAATATTACGAGCTGGAACACCTACAGCTGAAGCAAAACGCTAATGTTCGATTTCGAAATAAAGCGACTTTGCATTCGATGGGAGCTTGTTTGGCGGCTCGAAACGCATAAATCTCGCGTATTTACGTACAACTAAGGCTTTTCTATCTCTTATTACGAACCGGAACGCCTGGAGCCAACGCAAAACGCAAGTGTTCGATTTCGATATAAAGCGAATTTGCATTCGATGGGGGCTTGTTTGGTGGCTCGAAACGCATGAATCTTGCGTAATTACGTAAAATTAAGGCTTTTTAATCCCATATTACGAGCTGGAACTCCTACAGCTAAAGCAAAACGCTAATGTTCGGTTTCGATATAAAGCGACTTTGCATTCGATGGGGGCTTGTTTGGCGGCTTGAAACGCATGAATCTTGCGTAATTACGTAAAACTAAGGCTTTTTGATCTCATATTACGAGCTAGAACTCCTACAGCAGAAGCAAAACGCGAATGTTCGATTTCGATATAAAGCGAATTTGCATTCGATGGGGGCTTGTTTTTTTTTTTTTTTTTTTTTTTAATATCATCGGGCATCGACTGTTTAAGCCATTAGCCCTTCAGTTCTGTGTGTGTTACTAGGTTGTTTCTTACGTTATTATTGTGTCTATTCTCCTACACCTTTTTTATTTCCTTTCTTTGGTGTTCTTAATCATATTGTACGATTTATTTTGTTCCTTAAATCATTATTTCGATTTTCGCTTCCTTACAAAGCTTGAGTACTTTTTTGATCGATTCCGAATTGTTACATAATATTTGCTCAATGTTTCCATTCATTTTCAGTTTCTGTCTAATTCGTATATATTTTCTGCATCTTGTTAGTATATGTTCAACGTCCAATGTTTCATTGCATTCGTCGCACTTCGGTTTGATCCCGCCTTCTAGCAAATAGCCATTGGTCATCTTCGTATGTCCAATTCTGAGCCTAGTTAAGATAACTTCGTCTCTTCTTTTTATGTCTTCTGGCATATGCCACTCTGTTATCTGCGTTTTTATTTTTTTTAGTTTTGTGTTTGTCGCATTCCATTTACTCTGCCAGGTGTTTCTTGTATATTTTCGTATTTCTGTCTTTAAATCGTTTGGGCTCACTACTATATCCGTAATGTCCACCATTTTTGTTGCCTCCCTCGCTGCCTTATCTGCCATTTCATTACCTTTTATTCCATTGTGTCCCGGTATCCAAATAAAGTTAATTTCTTTTCTGTTTTGGTGGAGGTTCCATCTTTGGTCCGATATGTATTGCACTAGCGGATCTGCAGTGAACGTGTCAGATATGCTTATAACGGAGCTGAGAGAGTCTGTGCATATTATAAATTGTTTGCTGTCGTAGTGTTCGCAGAAGCAGAGTGCTTGGTATATCGCAAATAGTTCGGCAGTGTAAATGCTTGTGACCGCGGGTAGTGACCACTTTTGTATATACTCATTGCATACCAGAGCACATCCTACTTTATCCTGCCATTTTGATCCATCTGTGTAAATACATACTGCTTCCGGGAATTTTTCCAATATCTGTAAGAATTCGCCCTTATATTGCTGAGTTCCTGTCACTGATTTAGGGGATAGTGCCAGTACCGTATTATTTTGTGGCTGGGGTATAAGCCATGGAGGATTCGCGGGGAAGCCTTTACTGAGTGTCGGTATAAGGGTAATTTCTGCTTCATGAATGAGATTTCGGATTCTGGCACTTATCGGTAGTGTTAATGTTGGTCGGTTCTCGTAATCAGAGCGGGGGTCTTTATCAAAAAACGTCACATAGTTCATGTGTGTGGGTCTTGTCCACACATTTACTGCATAATTCAGTAGTAATTGGTTTCGTCTGATATGGAGTGGTTCTATCGATGCTTCACACTGTAGACTTTCTACTGGACTCGTTACAAAGGCTCCCGTTGCGCATCTAATAGCCTTGTTCTGAATTGGATCTAATTTTACAAGTACAGATTTCCTTGCAGATCCATAGATCATGCAGCCGTAGTCTATTTTTGATCGTATAAGCATTTTATATATCACTAGTAATGTTGTTCTGCTTGCTCCCCACTTTACACTAGACATGCATCGTATGATATTTAGTGCTTTCTTACATCGAGTTATTAGGTCCTCTATGTGGTTTCGCCAAGTGAGCTTGCTATCAAAGATAATACCCAAAAAGCGTATAGAGTCTGCAATTTGTATAAGTGTTCCGTCTAGTCGAAGCCGTGGTTTAAACATAGGGTTCCGTAGTCGACAGAAGTCCACGCACAGTGTCTTACTCTGAGAAAATCGAAAGCCTCTCCCAGTAGCGAACTTATTCACATCGTCAATTGCTTTCTGTAGGCGTGCTCTTATCACTGACATGTATTTCCCTTGTGTGTAAACTACGAGGTCGTCAACATATAGGCATCTGCCTATTCGCGCGTTGAGGTTTGCGGTTATCCCGTTAACGGCGCAGATGAATAGTGTTACGCTTATCGTTGAGCCTTGCGGTACTCCATTTTCAAGTATGTGATATGATGAATAAGTGTCTCCTACCCTTACTCTGAACTGCCTTCTAGTTAGGAAGTTTCGGATAAACTGCGGAAGGTTCCCCCTTAGGCCCCACTCGTAAAGATTCTGCAGGATTCCATATCGCCATGTCATGTCAAATGCCTTTTCCAAATCGAAGAATACCGCAACAAGGTGTTCTTTCGACAGAAAGCTATGCTGAATGGCACATTCTAGGTTTGCAAGTTGATCTATTGTCGAGTGATAACGTCGGAATCCGCATTGGTCTTTCGACAGTAATTGATGTGTTTCCAGCCACCATATTAGGCGGTTGTTTACCATCTTTTCAAGGATCTTACTCATACAACACGTTAGTGAGATTGGTCGGTAGCTTGCAGGGTCAGATCGCTGTTTGCCATCCTTGAGAATGGGTATAATCGTTGCTTCTCGCCATTGTTCAGGATATTCACCTCGTTGCCATAGTTTATTGTAGGTTTTCAATAGATTATTTTTCATTTGTTCCGGTAAGTTTTTAATCATAGAAGACGGTATGTTGTCTGGACCCGGTGCGGTATTTTTAGCACACCTTAAAGCAGATTCGAGCTCCGCGATTGAGAACGGGTGATTATACGATTGGTTCTCCATCGTATCAAAGTTTAGAGCCCTCTCTAATTCAGGTTTCGTTCTTTGGAATTCTTGGCTGTAGTTCGATGTGCTGTTCACGGATTCAAAGTGGTTAGCTAGCGTTTCAGCAACTATCGTTGGGTCATCCGTAATACTTCCTCCAGGAATTTTCAACGGTCCTATATCTGAGAATCGCCTCCCTTCGATGGCATGTACTTTTTGCCAGACGTTTCCTAAAGACGTGTATGGAGTGATGGAGGAGACATATTTTTCCCATGACAAGCGCTTTGCCTCTCGTATGCCTAATCTGGCTTTCGCACGCGCTCGTTTGAAGTGGATCAAGTTTTCGGTAGTAGGTTGTTTTTTAAAGTGGTTCAATGCCCGTTTTTTTGCATTCACAACTTTCGCTACTTGTTGATTCCACCATGGTAGTGTCTTCTGTCGAGGTTTGCCAGATGTTTTAGGAATTGATATATTGGCCGCATCTATAATCGTGTCTGAGATTATTTCGACAGTTCTGGAGGTATCAACAGAAGTTTCTATATTCTTCATGCTCTGACGGAATCGTTCCCAGTCTGCTTGGTCAATTAGCCATTTCCTTGGTGAACGAGTTTTAATTTGTGCGTCATTGTTTGAGATAATTATCGGATAGTGGTCACTGCCATACAAGTCAGGTGTTGGGGTCCACGTGAATTGGACAGCAATATTAGGCGAGCATATCGATAGATCGATCGCTGTGAAGCTTCCGGTTTGTGCTGAGAAGTGGGTATTACTTCCGTTATTTAATAGTATCGTACTTGTATCTTCGATAAATTTTTCGATAAGACGTCCACGTTGATCAGTTTTTCTGGATCCCCATAAACGGTTGTGTGCATTAAAATCGCCAAGTATCATGAAGGGCGGTGGTAGTTGTGATGCCAGATTAAGTAGGTCTGTGGCATTCAAATATTCGTCGGACGGTAGGTATATACAGCAGATCGTCATTTCAGAATGCGATAATATTCGCACTGCGACTGCTTGAAGCATTGTCCGTAGGTGAATTCTTTTTGAGAGTAATGTTTTACGAGTCATGATTGCTACGCCACCGTGTGCGTTCAATCCGGTCGTGCGATCTTTTCTGTGCATGTCAAATTCACGAAGATTAATGGTATCATTTGTTTTAAATCTGGTTTCCTGAATGCATATTATGGAAGGTACTAGTTGAGAAACTAGCATCTGTAGTTCACTAAAATGACTGATCAATCCATTACAATTCCATTGAGCTATGTTCAGCATTGATTGGCAGTACAGAGTTCTGTTCTAGTTGACATAGCTGCGACTGTAGTTTTGGGTGGTCATTTTGGACTGTCGTGAATTGTTTTCTTTTTATTGTTTCGCTTACGACGGGATCCTGTGCTGAATATTTGATCGTCTGATTCCATTTCCACGGGATCGCTATGTGCGGTTGCTTGCGGGGTACGGCAGCGGTCGGGGCTTGTCATTCTGGATGGTGCATTCGATTTTTTCCTGGGCGGTGATTGATCGTTGGGAGAAGAGGATTCACTTCCTTTTTGAGTATAATATTCTACTGGAGTTGAGGATTCCGATGACGTACGATGCTCTATGTCTTGTAGCAGTTTCGTAGCCTCTTCTTGCATCTGCAACAGTTTCAGTTTGGTCTCGTCCAATGTTATTTCAGTTCTAGGATCTCGCTGGTCTTTATTCTTGTTATTATTCTTTGGCTTAGTTCCGGTTGATTGAGTCTTCAATGTTGGTAGTTTCGAAAGAACAACTGTCGGAATCGGATTTTGAAGTCTTGGACTGACAGTACGCGACTCGGTAGTTGGTTCTGTGGGTATACTGTTTCGGTTTTGTAGGTGAGCATCCAGCAAGCGTACTATCTCTGGGATGAGAAGTTTAGCTAGATCACTGAGATTCGTAGTCTGAGGACATGTGTTGGTATTACTTACTTGTGCATATGATCCCCTGGGCAATGTGGGGGTCTGTTCTTCGTATTTTCGTTTAGCTTCTGGGAAGCTGAGTCGATCGATTGTTTTGATGCGCTGGATTGCGGCCTCCTTTTTATAAATTGGGCATTTCTTCGAACTGGCGAAATGGTCTCCATTACAATTCACGCACGTCGGTGTTCCGATACATCTACCATCATGTGGGGGTAACCCACAATGGCATTTTGGGTCGTTTCTACATCTCGACGATGGGTGGTTGAACACTTGACACGAGAAACATCGCATTGGCGGGGGGATGTATGTTCTAACTGGTAGCATATGAAAGCCTGCTTTCACTCGTTCTGGTAGAACGGGAGTGTTGAATGTGAGGATAGCAAAAGAAGTATCCTCGCGCTTACCGTCTCGGACGGTAGTCATACGCCTCACATCGATTACACCTTGACTGGCTAATCCATCTTTAATTTCATCTACGGAGCAGTTTAGCAGATCTCGACAGGTTATTACTCCTTTGGACGTGTTCAGACGTCCGTGTGCCTGAACCTCGACGTCAACGTCGGCAAACGATGTGATGTTCAATATTTTCGTCGCTTGGTTTGGAGTACTTACTTCAATCAAAAGACCCTCGCGGATCTTACGAACAGCGGTGACTGTGCCAATAAGGTTCTTTACTTGCGCTTCAATGAGAAACGGGCTAGTTTTTGAGAAGTCACCACATTTGGGTTTTATGATCCAGAACCGTGGGACATGTCCCTCAGTCGATACCAAATAGGGTGTCTCGAATTCCACATTGCGGTAGTTGGATGACGACGTCCCGGGGCCCGCTTTCCAACCCCTGACAGACGCCGGTACTGGGGATCCGACCCCCTGCACCGTAGTCGGCTTTCCTTTAATCGAACTTGCCATGGTTTGATTTATTTTCGGGGTGTCCTCCCCTATGACTGCACTTAGTCTGGTCCTTCCCTACCAACCAATCCAGCATCAGGAACCCTGACAGAGACCGAAGCCCCCGCTGGCATAGCTTGGTAGATCACGAGGACACGCAAGCCCCTCCACCACGTCAAGGTGGCAGTCCCGCGGAGGGGGGGGGCTTGTTTGGTGGCTCGAAACGCATGAATCTTGCGTAATTACGTAAAACTAAGGCTTTTTGATCTCATATTACGAGCTGGAACTCCTACAGCAGAAGCAAAACGCTAATGTTCGATTTCGATATAAAGCGACTTTGCATTCGATGGGGGCTTGTTTGGCGGCTTGAAACGCATGAATCTTGCGTAATTACGTAAAACTAAGGCTTTTTGATCTCATATTACGAGCTAGAACTCCTACAGCAGAAGCAAAACGCGAATGTTCGATTTCGATATAAAGCGAATTTGCATTCGATGGGGGCTTGTTTGGTGGCTCGAAACGCATGAATCTTGCGTAATTACGTAAAACTAAGGCTTTTTGATCTCATATTACGAGCTGGAACTCCTACAGCAGAAGCAAAACGCTAATGTTCGATTTCGAAATAAAGCGACTTTGCATTCGATGGGAGCTTGTTTGGCAGCTCGAATCGCACGAATCTTGCGAATTTACGTAAAACTGAGGCTTTTTGATCTCATATTACGAGCTGGAACTCCTACAGCAGAAGCAAAACGCTAATGTTCGATTTCGATATAAAGCGAATTTGCATTCGATGGGGGCTTGTTTGGTGGCTCAAAACGCATGAATCTTGCGTAATTACGTAAAACTAAGGATTTTTGATCTCATATTACGCTGGATCACCTACAGCCAGAGCGAAGCGCTAATGTTCGATTTCGATATAAAGCGAATTTGCATTCGATGAGGGCTTGTTTGGCAGCTCGAAACGCATGAATCTTGCGTATTTACATAAAACTAAGGATTTTTGGTCTCATAATACGAGCTGGAACACCTACAGCAGAAGCAAAACGCTAATGTTCGATTTCGATATAAAACGAATTTGCATTCGATGGGGGCTTGTTTGGCGGCTCGAAACGCATGAATCTTGCGTATTTACGTAAAACTAAGGCTTTTTGATCTCATAACACGAGCTGGAAGACCTACAGCTAAAGCAAACGCTAATGTTCGATTTCGATATAAAGCGACTTTGCATTCGATGGGAGCTTCTTTGGCGGCTCGAAACGCATAAATCTCGCGTTTTTTCGTAAAACTAAGGCTTTTCTATTTCATATTACGAGCTGGAATACCTACAGCCAAAGCAAAACACTAATGTTCGATTTCGATATGAAGCGAAATTGCATTCGATGGGGGCTCGTTTGGTGGCTCGAAACGCATGAATCTTGCGTAACTACATAAAACTAAGGCGTTTTGATCTAATATTACGAGCTGGAACACCTACAGCCGATCAAAACGCTAATGTTCGATTTCGATATAAAGCGAATTTGCATTCGATGGGCTCTTGTCTGGCTGTTCGAAACGCATGAACCTTGCGTATCTACGTAAAACTAAGGCTTTTTGATCTCATATTACGAGCTGGAACTCCTACAGCAGAAGCAAAACGCTAATGTTCGATTTCGATATAAAGCGAATTTGCATTCGATGGGCTCTTGTCTGGCTGTTCGAAACGCATGAACCTTGCGTATCTACGTAAAACTAAGGCTTTTTGATCTCATATTACGAGCTGGAACACCTACAGCAGAAGCAAAACGCTAATGTTCGATTTCGATATAAAACGAATTTGCATTCGATGGGGGCTTGTTTGGCGGCTCGAAACGCATGAATCTTGCGTATTTACGTAAAACTAAGGCTTTTTGATCTCATAACACGAGCTGGAAGACCTACAGCTAAAGCAAACGCTAATGTTCGATTTCGATATAAAGCGACTTTGCATTCGATGGGAGCTTCTTTGGCGGCTCGAAATGCATAAATCTCGCGTTTTTTCGTAAAACTAAGGCTTTTCTATTTCATATTACGAGCTGGAATACCTACAGCCAAAGCAAAACACTAATGTTCGATTTCGATATGAAGCGAAATTGCATTCGATGGGGGCTCGTTTGGTGGCTCGAAACGCATGAATCTTGCGTAACTACATAAAACTAAGGCGTTTTGATCTAATATTACGAGCTGGAACACCTACAGCCGATCAAAACGCTAATGTTCGATTTCGATATAAAGCGAATTTGCATTCGATGGGCTCTTGTCTGGCTGTTCGAAACGCATGAACCTTGCGTATCTACGTAAAACTAAGGCTTTTTGATCTCATATTACGAGCTGGAACTCCTACAGCAGAAGCAAAACGCTAATGTTCGATTTCGAAATAAAGCGACTTTGCATTCGATGGGAGCTTGTTTGGCGGCTCGAATCGCACGAATCTTCCGTATTTACGTAAAACTAAGGCTTTTTGATCTAATATTACGAGCTGGATCACCAACAGCCAGAGCGAAGCGCTAATGTTCGATTTCGATATAAAGCGAATGTGCATGCGATGGAGGCTTGTTTGGCAGCTTGAAACGCATGAATCTTGCGTAATTACGTAAAACTAAGGCTTTTTAATCTCATATTACGAGCTGGAACTCCTACAGCAGAAGCAAAACGCTAACGTTCGATTTCGATATAAAGCGACTTTGCATTCGATGGGGGCTTGTTTGGCGGCTCTAAACGCATGAATCTTGCGTATTTGCATAAAACTAAGGCTTTTTGATCTAATATTACGAGCTGGATCACCTACAGCCAGAGCGAAGGGCTAATGTTCGATTTCGATATAAAACGAATTTGCATTCGATGAGGGCTTGTTTGGCAGATTGAAACGCATGAATCTTGCGTAGCTACGTAAAACTAAGGCTTTTTAATCTCATATTACGAGTTGGAATAACTACAGCAGAAGCAAAACGCTAATGTTCGATTTCGAAATAAAGCGACTTTGCATTCGATGGGAGCTTGTTTGGCGGCTCGAATCGCACGAATCTTCCGTATTTACGTAAAACTAAGGCTTTTTGGTCTAATATTACGAGCTGGATCACCAACAGCCAGAGCGAAGCGCTAATGTTCGATTTCGATATAAAGCGAATTTGCATTCGATGGGGGCTTGTTTGGTGGCTCGAAACGCATGAATCTTGCGTAATTACGTAAAACTAAGGCTTTTTGATCTCATATTACGAACTGGAACTCCTACAGCAGAAGCAAAACGCTAATGTTTGATTTCGAAATAAAGCGACTTTGCATTCGATGGGAGCTTGTTTGGCAGCTCGAATCGCACGAATCTTGCGTATTTACGTAAAACTAAGGCTTTTTGATCTAATATTACGAGCTGGATCACCTACAGCCAGAGCGAAGCGCTTATGTTCGATTTCGATATAAAGCGAATTTGCATTCGATGAGGGCTTGTTTGGCAGCTCGAAACGCATGAATCTTGCGTATTTACATAAAACTAAGGATTTTTGGTCTCATATTACGAGCTGGAACACCTACAGCAGAAGCAAAACGCTAATGTTCGATTTCGATATAAAGCGAATTTGCATTCGATGGGAGCTTGTTTGGCGGCTCGAAACGCATGAATCTTGCTTATGAATATAAAACTAAGGCTTTTTCAACTCATATTACGAGCTGGAACACCTACAGCTGAAGCAAAACGCTAATGTTCGATTTCGAAATAAAGCGACTTTGCATTCGATGGGAGCTTGTTTGGCGGCTCGAAACGCATAAATCTCGCGTATTTACGTACAACTAAGGCTTTTCTATCTCTTATTACGAACCGGAACGCCTGGAGCCAACGCAAAACGCAAGTGTTCGATTTCGATATAAAGCGAATTTGCATTCGATGGGGGCTTGTTTGGTGGCTCGAAACGCATGAATCTTGCGTAATTACGTAAAACTAAGGCTTTTTAATCCCATATTACGAGCTGGAACTCCTACAGCTAAAGCAAAACGCTAATGTTCGATTTCGATATAAAGCGACTTTGCATTCGATGGGGGCTCGTTTGGTGGCTCGAAACGCATGAATCTTGCGTAACTACATAAAACTAAGGCGTTTTGATCTAATATTACGAGCTGGAACTCCTACAGCAGAAGCAAAACGCTAATGTTCGATTTCGAAATAAAGCGACTTTGCATTCGATGGGGGCTCGTTTGGTGGCTCGAAACGCATGAATCTTGCGTAACTACATAAAACTGAGGCGTTTTGATCTAATATTACGAGCAGGAACACCTACAGCCGAAGCAAAATGCTAATGTTCGATTTCGATATAAAGCGAATTTGCATTCGATGGGGGCTTGTTTGGCGGCTCGAAACGCCTGAATCTTGCGTATTTGCATAAAACTAAGGCTTTTTGATCTCATAACACGAGCTGAAAGACCTACAGCTAAAGCAAAACGCTAATGTTCGATTTCGATATAAAGCGACTTTGCATTCGATGGGGGCTTGTTTGGCGGCTCGAAACGCATAAATCTTGCGTATTTACGTAAAACTAAGGCTTTTTGATCTAATATTACGAGCTGGATCACCTACAGCCAGAGCGAAGCGCTAATGTTCGATTTCGATATAAAGCGAATTTGCATGCGATGGGGGCTTGTTCGTGGCTCGAAACGCATGAATCTTGCGAAATTACGTGAAACTAAGGCTTTTGATCTCATATTACGAGCTGGAACTCCTACAGCAGAAGCAAAACGCTAATGTTCGATTTCGAAATAAAGCGACTTTGCATTCGATGGGAGCTTGTTTGGCGGCTCGAAACGCCTGAATCTTGCGTATTTGCATAAAACTAAGGCTTTTTGATCTCATAACACGAGCTGAAAGACCTACAGCTAAAGCAAAACGCTAATGTTCGATTTCGATATAAAGCGACTTTGCATTCGATGGGGGCTTGTTTGGCACCTCGAATCGCATGAATCTTGCGTATTCACGTAAAAGTAAGGCTTTTTGATCTAATGTTACGAGCTGGAACACCTACAGCAAAAGCAAAACGCTAATGTTCGATTTCGATATAAAGCGACTTTGCATTCGATGGGGGCTTGTTTGGCGGCTTGAAACGCATGAATCTTGCGTAATTACGTAAAACTAAGGCTTTTTGATCTCATTTTACGAGCTAGAACTCCTACAGCAGAAGCAAAACGCGAATGTTCGATTTCGATATAAAGCGAATTTGCATTCGATGGGGGCTTGTTTGGTGGCTCGAAACGCATGAATCTTGCGTAATTACGTAAAACTAAGGCTTTTTGATCTCATATTACGAGCTGGAACTCCTACAGCAGAAGCAAAACGCTAATGTTCGATTTCGAAATAAAGCGACTTTGCATTCGATGGGGGCTCGTTTGGTGGCTCGAAACGCATGAATCTTGCGTAACTACATAAAACTAAGGCGTTTTGATCTAATATTACGAGCAGGAACACCTACAGCCGAAGCAAAATGCTAATGTTCGATTTCGATATAAAGCGAATTTGCATTCGATGGGGGCTTGTTTGGCGGCTCGAAACGCCTGAATCTTGCGTATTTGCATAAAACTAAGGCTTTTTGATCTCATAACACGAGCTGAAAGACCTACAGCTAAAGCAAAACGCTAATGTTCGATTTCGATATAAAGCGACTTTGCATTCGATGGGGGCTTGTTTGGCGGCTCGAAACGCATAAATCTTGCGTATTTACGTAAAACTAAGGCTTTTTGATCTAATATTACGAGCTGGATCACCTACAGCCAGAGCGAAGCGCTAATGTTCGATTTCGATATAAAGCGAATTTGCATGCGATGGGGGCTTGTTCGTGGCTCGAAACGCATGAATCTTGCGAAATTACGTGAAACTAAGGCTTTTGATCTCATATTACGAGCTGGAACTCCTACAGCAGAAGCAAAACGCTAATGTTCGATTTCGAAATAAAGCGACTTTGCATTCGATGGGAGCTTGTTTGGCAGCTCGAATCGCACGAATCTTGCGTATTTGCATAAAACTAAGGCTTTTTCATCTAATATTACGAGCTGGAACACCTACAGCCGAAGCAAAACTCTAATGTTCGATTTCGATATAAAGCGAATTTGCATTCGATAGGAGCTTGTTTGGCAGCTAGAAATGCAAAAATCTTGCGTATTTACCTAAAACTAAGGCTTTTTGATCTCATATTACGAGCTGGAACACCTACAGCAGAAGCAAAACGCTAATGTTCGATTTCGAAATAAAGCGACTTTGCATTCGATGGGAGCTTGTTTGGCGGCTCGAAACGCATAAATCTCGCGTATTTACGTGCAACTAAGGCTTTTCTATCTCTTATTACGAGCCGGAACGCCTGGAGCCAACGCAAAACGCAAGTGTTCGATTTCGATATAAAGCGAATTTGCATTCGATGGGGGCTTGTCTGGCACCTCGAATCGCATGAATCTTGCGTATTCACGTAAAAGTAAGGCTTTTTGATCTAATGTTACGAGCTGGAACACCTACAGCCAAAGCAAAAGGCTAATGTTTGATTTCGATATAAAGCGAATTTGCATTCGATGGGAGCTTGTTTGGCAGCTCGAAACGCAGGAATCTTGCGTCATTACGTGAAACTAAGGCTTTTGATCTCATATTACGAGTTGGAACAACTACAGCCGAAGCAAAACGCTAATGTTCGATTTCGAAATAAAGCGACTTTGCATTCGATGCGAGCTTGTTTGGCAGCTCGAATCGCACGAATCTTGCGTATTTACGTAAAACTAAGGCTATTTGATCTAATATTACGAGCTGGAACACCTACAGCCGAAGCAAAACTCTAATGTTCGATTTCGATATAAAGCGACTTTGCATTCGATGGCGGCTGGTTTGGCGGCTCGAAACGCATGAATCTTGCGTATTTGCATAACACTAAGGCTTTTTCATCTCATATTACGAGCTGGATCCCCTACAGCCAAAGCAAAACGCTAATGTTCTATTTCGATATAAAGCGACTTTGCATTCGATGGGGGCTTGTTTGGTGGCTCAAAACGCATGAATCTTGCGTAATTACGTAAAACTAAGGATTTTTGATCTCATATTACGCTGGATCACCTACAGCCAGAGCGAAGCGCTTGTGTTCGATTTCGATATAAAGCGAATTTGCATTCGATGAGGGCTTGTTTGGCAGATTGAAACGCATGAATCTTGCGTATCTACATAAAACTAAGGCTTTTTGATCTAATATTACGAGCTGGAACACCTACAGCCGATCAAAACGCTAATGTTCGATTTCGATATAAAGCGAATTTGCATTCGATGGGCTCTTGTTTGGCTGTTCGAAACGCATGAATCTTGCGTATCTACGTAAAACTAAGGCTTTTTGATCTCATATTACGAGCTGGAACACCTACAGCAAAAGCAAAACGCTAATGTTCGATTTCGAAATAAAGCGACTTTGCATTCGATGGGGGCTCGTTTGGTGGCTCGAAACGCATGAATCTTGCGTAACTACATAAAACTAAGGCGTTTTGATCTAATATTACGAGCTGGAACACCTACAGCCGATCAAAACGCTAATGTTCGATTTCGATATAAAGCGAATTTGCATTCGATGGGCTCTTGTTTGGCTGTTCGAAACGCATGAATCTTGCGTATCTACGTAAAACTAAGGCTTTTTGATCTCATATTACGAGCTGGAACACCTACAGCAAAAGCAAAACGCTAATGTTCGATTTCGAAATAAAGCGACTTTGCATTCGATGGGGGCTCGTTTGGTGGCTCGAAACGCATGAATCTTGCGTAACTACATAAAACTAAGGCGTTTTGATCTAATATTACGAGCTGGAACACCTACAGCCGAAGCAAAATGCTAATGTTCAATTTCGATATAAAGCGACTTTGCATTCGATGGGGGCTTGTTTGGCGGCTCGAAACGCATGAATCTTGCGTATTTACGTAAAACTAAGGCTTTTTGATCTCATATTACGAGCTGGAACACCTACAGCCGAAGCAAAACGCTAATGTTCGATTTCGAAATAAAGCGACTTTGCATTCGATGGGAGCTTGTTTGGCAGCTCGAATCGCACGAATCTTGCGTATTTACGTAAAACTAAGGCTATTTGATCTAATATTACGAGCTGGAACACCTACAGCCGAAGCAACACTCTAATGTTCGATTTCGATATAAAGCGAATTTGCGTTCCATGGGGGCTTGTTTGGCGGCTCGAAACGCATGAATCTTGCGTATTTGCATAAAACTAAGGCTTTTTCATCTCATATTACGAGCTGGATCCCCTACAGCCAGAGCGAAGCGCTTATGTTCGATTTCGATATAAAGCGAATTTGCATTCGATGAGGGCTTGTTTGGCAGCTCGAAACGCATGAATCTTGCGTATTTACATAAAACTAAGGATTTTTGGTCTCATAATACGAGCTGGAACACCTACAGCAGAAGCAAAACGCTAATGTTCGATTTCGATATAAAACGAATTTGCATTCGATGGGGGCTTGTTTGGCGGCTCGAAACGCATGAATCTTGCGTATTTACGTAAAACTAAGGCTTTTTGATCTCATAACACGAGCTGGAAGACCTACAGCTAAAGCAAACGCTAATGTTCGATTTCGATATAAAGCGACTTTGCATTCGATGGGAGCTTCTTTGGCGGCTCGAAACGCATAAATCTCGCGTTTTTTCGTAAAACTAAGGCTTTTCTATTTCATATTACGAGCTGGAATACCTACAGCCAAAGCAAAACACTAATGTTCGATTTCGATATGAAGCGAAATTGCATTCGATGGGGGCTCGTTTGGTGGCTCGAAACGCATGAATCTTGCGTAACTACATAAAACTAAGGCGTTTTGATCTAATATTACGAGCTGGAATAACTACAGCGGAAGCAAAACGCTAATGTTCGATTTCGATATAAAGCGACTTTGCATTCGATGGGAGCTTGTTTGGCGGCTCGAAACGCATAAATCTCGCGTTTTTTCGTAAAACTAAGGCTTTTCTATTTCATATTACGAGCTGGAATACCTACAGCCAAAGCAAAACACTAATGTTCGATTTCGATATAAAGCGAATTTGCATTCGATGGGGGCTCGTTTGGTGGCTCGAAACGCATGAATCTTGCGTAACTACATAAAACTAAGGCGTTTTGATCTAATATTACGAGCTGGAACACCTACAGCCGATCAAAACGCTAATGTTCGATTTCGATATAAAGCGAATTTGCATTCGATGGGCTCTTGTTTGGCTGTTCGAAACGCATGAATCTTGCGTATCTACGTAAAACTAAGGCTTTTTGATCTCATATTACGAGCTGGAACACCTACAGCAAAAGCAAAACGCTAATGTTCGATTTCGAAATAAAGCGACTTTGCATTCGATGGGGGCTCGTTTGGTGGCTCGAAACGCATGAATCTTGCGTAACTACATAAAACTAAGGCGTTTTGATCTAATATTACGAGCAGGAACACCTACAGCCGAAGCAAAATGCTAATGTTCGATTTCGATATAAAGCGAATTTGCATTCGATGGGGGCTTGTTTGGTGGCTCGAAACGCATGAATCTTGCGTAATTACGTAAAACTAAGGCTTTTTGATCTCATATTACGAACTGGAACTCCTACAGCAGAAGCAAAACGCTAATGTTTGATTTCGAAATAAAGCGACTTTGCATTCGATGGGAGCTTGTTTGGCAGCTCGAATCGCACGAATCTTGCGTATTTACGTAAAACTAAGGCTTTTTGATCTAATATTACGAGCTGGATCACCTACAGCCAGAGCGAAGCGCTTATGTTCGATTTCGATATAAAGCGAATTTGCATTCGATGAGGGCTTGTTTGGCAGCTCGAAACGCATGAATCTTGCGTATTTACATAAAACTAAGGATTTTTGGTCTCATATTACGAGCTGGAACACCTACAGCAGAAGCAAAACGCTAATGTTCGATTTCGATATAAAGCGATTTTGCATTCGATGGGAGCTTGTTTGGCGGCTCGAAACGCATGAATCTTGCTTATGAATATAAAACTAAGGCTTTTTCAACTCATATTACGAGCTGGAACACCTACAGCTGAAGCAAAACGCTAATGTTCGATTTCGAAATAAAGCGACTTTGCATTCGATGGGAGCTTGTTTGGCGGCTCGAAACGCATAAATCTCGCGTATTTACGTACAACTAAGGCTTTTCTATCTCTTATTACGAACCGGAACGCCTGGAGCCAACGCAAAACGCAAGTGTTCGATTTCGATATAAAGCGAATTTGCATTCGATGGGGGCTTGTTTGGTGGCTCGAAACGCATGAATCTTGCGTAATTACGTAAAACTAAGGCTTTTTAATCCCATATTACGAGCTGGAACTCCTACAGCTAAAGCAAAACGCTAATGTTCGATTTCGATATAAAGCGACTTTGCATTCGATGGGGGCTTGTTTGGCGGCTTGAAACGCATGAATCTTGCGTAATTACGTAAAACTAAGGCTTTTTGATCTCATTTTACGAGCTAGAACTCCTACAGCAGAAGCAAAACGCGAATGTTCGATTTCGATATAAAGCGAATTTGCATTCGATGGGGGCTTGTTTGGTGGCTCGAAACGCATGAATCTTGCGTAATTACGTAAAACTAAGGCTTTTTGATCTCATATTACGAGCTGGAACTCCTACAGCAGAAGCAAAACGCTAATGTTCGATTTCGAAATAAAGCGACTTTGCATTCGATGGGGGCTCGTTTGGTGGCTCGAAACGCATGAATCTTGCGTAACTACATAAAACTAAGGCGTTTTGATCTAATATTACGAGCAGGAACACCTACAGCCGAAGCAAAATGCTAATGTTCGATTTCGATATAAAGCGAATTTGCATTCGATGGGGGCTTGTTTGGCGGCTCGAAACGCCTGAATCTTGCGTATTTGCATAAAACTAAGGCTTTTTGATCTCATAACACGAGCTGAAAGACCTACAGCTAAAGCAAAACGCTAATGTTCGATTTCGATATAAAGCGACTTTGCATTCGATGAAGGCTTGTTTGGCGGCTCGAAACGCATAAATCTTGCGTATTTACGTAAAACTAAGGCTTTTTGATCTAATATTACGAGCTGGATCACCTACAGCCAGAGCGAAGCGCTAATGTTCGATTTCGATATAAAGCGAATTTGCATGCGATGGGGGCTTGTTCGTGGCTCGAAACGCATGAATCTTGCGAAATTACGTGAAACTAAGGCTTTTGATCTCATATTACGAGCTGGAACTCCTACAGCAGAAGCAAAACGCTAATGTTCGATTTCGAAATAAAGCGACTTTGCATTCGATGGGAGCTTGTTTGGCGGCTCGAAACGCCTGAATCTTGCGTATTTGCATAAAACTAAGGCTTTTTGATCTCATAACACGAGCTGAAAGACCTACAGCTAAAGCAAAACGCTAATGTTCGATTTCGATATAAAGCGACTTTGCATTCGATGGGGGCTTGTTTGGCACCTCGAATCGCATGAATCTTGCGTATTCACGTAAAAGTAAGGCTTTTTGATCTAATGTTACGAGCTGGAACACCTACAGCAAAAGCAAAACGCTAATGTTCGATTTCGATATAAAGCGACTTTGCATTCGATGGGGGCTTGTTTGGCGGCTTGAAACGCATGAATCTTGCGTAATTACGTAAAACTAAGGCTTTTTGATCTCATTTTACGAGCTAGAACTCCTACAGCAGAAGCAAAACGCGAATGTTCGATTTCGATATAAAGCGAATTTGCATTCGATGGGGGCTTGTTTGGTGGCTCGAAACGCATGAATCTTGCGTAATTACGTAAAACTAAGGCTTTTTGATCTCATATTACGAGCTGGAACTCCTACAGCAGAAGCAAAACGCTAATGTTCGATTTCGAAATAAAGCGACTTTGCATTCGATGGGGGCTCGTTTGGTGGCTCGAAACGCATGAATCTTGCGTAACTACATAAAACTAAGGCGTTTTGATCTAATATTACGAGCAGGAACACCTACAGCCGAAGCAAAATGCTAATGTTCGATTTCGATATAAAGCGAATTTGCATTCGATGGGGGCTTGTTTGGCGGCTCGAAACGCCTGAATCTTGCGTATTTGCATAAAACTAAGGCTTTTTGATCTCATAACACGAGCTGAAAGACCTACAGCTAAAGCAAAACGCTAATGTTCGATTTCGATATAAAGCGACTTTGCATTCGATGGGGGCTTGTTTGGCGGCTCGAAACGCATAAATCTTGCGTATTTACGTAAAACTAAGGCTTTTTGATCTAATATTACGAGCTGGATCACCTACAGCCAGAGCGAAGCGCTAATGTTCGATTTCGATATAAAGCGAATTTGCATGCGATGGGGGCTTGTTCGTGGCTCGAAACGCATGAATCTTGCGAAATTACGTGAAACTAAGGCTTTTGATCTCATATTACGAGCTGGAACTCCTACAGCAGAAGCAAAACGCTAATGTTCGATTTCGAAATAAAGCGACTTTGCATTCGATGGGAGCTTGTTTGGCAGCTCGAATCGCACGAATCTTGCGTATTTGCATAAAACTAAGGCTTTTTCATCTAATATTACGAGCTGGAACACCTACAGCCGAAGCAAAACTCTAATGTTCGATTTCGATATAAAGCGAATTTGCGTTCGATAGGAGCTTGTTTGGCAGCTAGAAATGCAAAAATCTTGCGTATTTACCTAAAACTAAGGCTTTTTGATCTCATATTACGAGCTGGAACACCTACAGCAGAAGCAAAACGCTAATGTTCGATTTCGAAATAAAGCGACTTTGCATTCGATGGGAGCTTGTTTGGCGGCTCGAAACGCATAAATCTCGCGTATTTACGTACAACTAAGGCTTTTCTATCTCTTATTACGAGCCGGAACGCCTGGAGCCAACGCAAAACGCAAGTGTTCGATTTCGATATAAAGCGAATTTGCATTCGATGGGGGCTTGTCTGGCACCTCGAATCGCATGAATCTTGCGTATTCACGTAAAAGTAAGGCTTTTTGATCTAATGTTACGAGCTGGAACACCTACAGCCAAAGCAAAAGGCTAATGTTTGATTTCGATATAAAGCGAATTTGCATTCGATGGGAGCTTGTTTGGCAGCTCGAAACGCAGGAATCTTGCGTCATTACGTGAAACTAAGGCTTTTGATCTCATATTACGAGTTGGAACAACTACAGCCGAAGCAAAACGCTAATGTTCGATTTCGAAATAAAGCGATTTTGCATTCGATGGGAGCTTGTTTGGCAGCTCGAATCGCACGAATCTTGCGTATTTACGTAAAACTAAGGCTATTTGATCTAATATTACGAGCTGGAACACCTACAGCCGAAGCAAAACTCTAATGTTCGATTTCGATATAAAGCGACTTTGCATTCGATGGGGGCTTGTTTGGCGGCTTGAAACGCATGAATCTTGCGTAATTACGTAAAACTAAGGCTTTTTGATCTCATTTTACGAGCTAGAACTCCTACAGCAGAAGCAAAACGCGAATGTTCGATTTCGATATAAAGCGAATTTGCATTCGATGGGGGCTTGTTTGGTGGCTCGAAACGCATGAATCTTGCGTAATTACGTAAAACTAAGGCTTTTTGATCTCATATTACGAGCTGGAACTCCTACAGCAGAAGCAAAACGCTAATGTTCGATTTCGAAATAAAGCGACTTTGCATTCGATGGGGGCTCGTTTGGTGGCTCGAAACGCATGAACCTTGCGTATCTACGTAAAACTAAGGCTTTTTGATCTCATATTACGAGCTGGAACACCTACAGCAGAAGCAAAACGCTAATGTTCGATTTCGATATAAAACGAATTTGCATTCGATGGGGGCTTGTTTGGCGGCTCGAAACGCATGAATCTTGCGTATTTACGTAAAACTAAGGCTTTTTGATCTCATAACACGAGCTGGAAGACCTACAGCTAAAGCAAACGCTAATGTTCGATTTCGATATAAAGCGACTTTGCATTCGATGGGAGCTTCTTTGGCGGCTCGAAACGCATAAATCTCGCGTTTTTTCGTAAAACTAAGGCTTTTCTATTTCATATTACGAGCTGGAATACCTACAGCCAAAGCAAAACACTAATGTTCGATTTCGATATGAAGCGAAATTGCATTCGATGGGGGCTCGTTTGGTGGCTCGAAACGCATGAATCTTGCGTAACTACATAAAACTAAGGCGTTTTGATCTAATATTACGAGCTGGAACACCTACAGCCGATCAAAACGCTAATGTTCGATTTCGATATAAAGCGAATTTGCATTCGATGGGCTCTTGTCTGGCTGTTCGAAACGCATGAACCTTGCGTATCTACGTAAAACTAAGGCTTTTTGATCTCATATTACGAGCTGGAACTCCTACAGCAGAAGCAAAACGCTAATGTACGATTTCGAAATAAAGCGACTTTGCATTCGATGGGAGCTTGTTTGGCGGCTCGAATCGCACGAATCTTCCGTATTTACGTAAAACTAAGGCTTTTTGATCTAATATTACGAGCTGGATCACCAACAGCCAGAGCGAAGCGCTAATGTTCGATTTCGATATAAAGCGAATGTGCATGCGATGGAGGCTTGTTTGGCAGCTTGAAACGCATGAATCTTGCGTAATTACGTAAAACTAAGGCTTTTTAATCTCATATTACGAGCTGGAACTCCTACAGCAGAAGCAAAACGCTAACGTTCGATTTCGATATAAAGCGACTTTGCATTCGATGGGGGCTTGTTTGGCGGCTCTAAACGCATGAATCTTGCGTATTTGCATAAAACTAAGGCTTTTTGATCTAATATTACGAGCTGGATCACCTACAGCCAGAGCGAAGGGCTAATGTTCGATTTCGATATAAAACGAATTTGCATTCGATGAGGGCTTGTTTGGCAGATTGAAACGCATGAATCTTGCGTAGCTACGTAAAACTAAGGCTTTTTAATCTCATATTACGAGTTGGAATAACTACAGCGGAAGCAAAACGCTAATGTTCGATTTCGATATAAAGCGACTTTGCATTCGATGGGAGCTTGTTTGGCGGCTCGAAACGCATAAATCTCGCGTTTTTTCGTAAAACTAAGGCTTTTCTATTTCATATTACGAGCTGGAATACCTACAGCCAAAGCAAAACACTAATGTTCGATTTCGATATAAAGCGAATTTGCATTCGATGGGGGCTCGTTTGGTGGCTCGAAACGCATGAATCTTGCGTAACTACATAAAACTAAGGCGTTTTGATCTAATATTACGAGCTGGAACACCTACAGCCGATCAAAACGCTAATGTTCGATTTCGATATAAAGCGAATTTGCATTCGATGGGCTCTTGTTTGGCTGTTCGAAACGCATGAATCTTGCGTATCTACGTAAAACTAAGGCTTTTTGATCTCATATTACGAGCTGGAACACCTACAGCAAAAGCAAAACGCTAATGTTCGATTTCGAAATAAAGCGACTTTGCATTCGATGGGGGCTCGTTTGGTGGCTCGAAACGCATGAATCTTGCGTAACTACATAAAACTAAGGCGTTTTGATCTAATATTACGAGCAGGAACACCTACAGCCGAAGCAAAATGCTAATGTTCGATTTCGATATAAAGCGAATTTGCATTCGATGGGGGCTTGTTTGGTGGCTCGAAACGCATGAATCTTGCGTAATTACGTAAAACTAAGGCTTTTTGATCTCATATTACGAACTGGAACTCCTACAGCAGAAGCAAAACGCTAATGTTTGATTTCGAAATAAAGCGACTTTGCATTCGATGGGAGCTTGTTTGGCAGCTCGAATCGCACGAATCTTGCGTATTTACGTAAAACTAAGGCTTTTTGATCTAATATTACGAGCTGGATCACCTACAGCCAGAGCGAAGCGCTTATGTTCGATTTCGATATAAAGCGAATTTGCATTCGATGAGGGCTTGTTTGGCAGCTCGAAACGCATGAATCTTGCGTATTTACATAAAACTAAGGATTTTTGGTCTCATATTACGAGCTGGAACACCTACAGCTGAAGCAAAACGCTAATGTTCGATTTCGAAATAAAGCGACTTTGCATTTGATGGGAGCTTGTTTGGCGGCTCGAAACGCATAAATCTCGCGTATTTACGTACAACTAAGGCTTTTCTATCTCTTATTACGAACCGGAACGCCTGGAGCCAACGCAAAACGCAAGTGTTCGATTTCGATATAAAGCGAATTTGCATTCGATGGGGGCTTGTTTGGTGGCTCGAAACGCATGAATCTTGCGTAATTACGTAAAACTAAGGCTTTTTAATCCCATATTACGAGCTGGAACTCCTACAGCTAAAGCAAAACGCTAATGTTCGATTTCGATATAAAGCGACTTTGCATTCGATGGGGGCTTGTTTGGCGGCTTGAAACGCATGAATCTTGCGTAATTACGTAAAACTAAGGCTTTTTGATCTCATTTTACGAGCTAGAACTCCTACAGCAGAAGCAAAACGCGAATGTTCGATTTCGATATAAAGCGAATTTGCATTCGATGGGGGCTTGTTTGGTGGCTCGAAACGCATGAATCTTGCGTAATTACGTAAAACTAAGGCTTTTTGATCTCATATTACGAGCTGGAACTCCTACAGCAGAAGCAAAACGCTAATGTTCGATTTCGAAATAAAGCGACTTTGCATTCGATGGGGGCTCGTTTGGTGGCTCGAAACGCATGAATCTTGCGTAACTACATAAAACTAAGGCGTTTTGATCTAATATTACGAGCAGGAACACCTACAGCCGAAGCAAAATGCTAATGTTCGATTTCGATATAAAGCGAATTTGCATTCGATGGGGGCTTGTTTGGCGGCTCGAAACGCCTGAATCTTGCGTATTTGCATAAAACTAAGGCTTTTTGATCTCATAACACGAGCTGAAAGACCTACAGCTAAAGCAAAACGCTAATGTTCGATTTCGATATAAAGTGACTTTGCATTCGATGGGGGCTTGTTTGGCGGCTCGAAACGCATAAATCTTGCGTATTTACGTAAAACTAAGGCTTTTTGATCTAATATTACGAGCTGGATCACCTACAGCCAGAGCGAAGCGCTAATGTTCGATTTCGATATAAAGCGAATTTGCATGCGATGGGGGCTTGTTCGTGGCTCGAAACGCATGAATCTTGCGAAATTACGTGAAACTAAGGCTTTTGATCTCATATTACGAGCTGGAACTCCTACAGCAGAAGCAAAACGCTAATGTTCGATTTCGAAATAAAGCGACTTTGCATTCGATGGGAGCTTGTTTGGCGGCTCGAAACGCCTGAATCTTGCGTATTTGCATAAAACTAAGGCTTTTTGATCTCATAACACGAGCTGAAAGACCTACAGCTAAAGCAAAACGCTAATGTTCGATTTCGATATAAAGCGACTTTGCATTCGATGGGGGCTTGTTTGGCACCTCGAATCGCATGAATCTTGCGTATTCACGTAAAAGTAAGGCTTTTTGATCTAATGTTACGAGCTGGAACACCTACAGCAAAAGCAAAACGCTAATGTTCGATTTCGATATAAAGCGACTTTGCATTCGATGGGGGCTTGTTTGGCGGCTTGAAACGCATGAATCTTGCGTAATTACGTAAAACTAAGGCTTTTTGATCTCATTTTACGAGCTAGAACTCCTACAGCAGAAGCAAAACGCGAATGTTCGATTTCGATATAAAGCGAATTTGCATTCGATGGGGGCTTGTTTGGTGGCTCGAAACGCATGAATCTTGCGTAATTACGTAAAACTAAGGCTTTTTGATCTCATATTACGAGCTGGAACTCCTACAGCAGAAGCAAAATGCTAATGTTCGATTTCGAAATAAAGCGACTTTGCATTCGATGGGGGCTCGTTTGGTGGCTCGAAACGCATGAATCTTGCGTAACTACATAAAACTAAGGCGTTTTGATCTAATATTACGAGCAGGAACACCTACAGCCGAAGCAAAATGCTAATGTTCGATTTCGATATAAAGCGAATTTGCATTCGATGGGGGCTTGTTTGGCGGCTCGAAACGCCTGAATCTTGCGTATTTGCATAAAACTAAGGCTTTTTGATCTCATAACACGAGCTGAAAGACCTACAGCTAAAGCAAAACGCTAATGTTCGATTTCGATATAAAGCGACTTTGCATTCGATGGGGGCTTGTTTGGCGGCTCGAAACGCATAAATCTTGCGTATTTACGTAAAACTAAGGCTTTTTGATCTAATATTACGAGCTGGATCACCTACAGCCAGAGCGAAGCGCTAATGTTCGATTTCGATATAAAGCGAATTTGCATGCGATGGGGGCTTGTTCGTGGCTCGAAACGCATGAATCTTGCGAAATTACGTGAAACTAAGGCTTTTGATCTCATATTACGAGCTGGAACTCCTACAGCAGAAGCAAAACGCTAATGTTCGATTTCGAAATAAAGCGACTTTGCATTCGATGGGAGCTTGTTTGGCAGCTCGAATCGCACGAATCTTGCGTATTTGCATAAAACTAAGGCTTTTTCATCTAATATTACGAGCTGGAACACCTACAGCCGAAGCAAAACTCTAATGTTCGATTTCGATATAAAGCGAATTTGCATTCGATAGGAGCTTGTTTGGCAGCTAGAAATGCAAAAATCTTGCGTATTTACCTAAAACTAAGGCTTTTTGATCTCATATTACGAGCTGGAACACCTACAGCAGAAGCAAAACGCTAATGTTCGATTTCGAAATAAAGCGACTTTGCATTCGATGGGAGCTTGTTTGGCGGCTCGAAACGCATAAATCTCGCGTATTTACGTACAACTAAGGCTTTTCTATCTCTTATTACGAGCCGGAACGCCTGGAGCCAACGCAAAACGCAAGTGTTCGATTTCGATATAAAGCGAATTTGCATTCGATGGGGGCTTGTCTGGCACCTCGAATCGCATGAATCTTGCGTATTCACGTAAAAGTAAGGCTTTTTGATCTAATGTTACGAGCTGGAACACCTACAGCCAAAGCAAAAGGCTAATGTTTGATTTCGATATAAAGCGAATTTGCATTCGATGGGAGCTTGTTTGGCAGCTCGAAACGCAGGAATCTTGCGTCATTACGTGAAACTAAGGCTTTTGATCTCATATTACGAGTTGGAACAACTACAGCCGAAGCAAAACGCTAATGTTCGATTTCGAAATAAAGCGACTTTGCATTCGATGGGAGCTTGTTTGGCAGCTCGAATCGCACGAATCTTGCGTATTTACGTAAAACTAAGGCTATTTGATCTAATATTACGAGCTGGAACACCTACAGCCGAAGCAAAACTCTAATGTTCGATTTCGATATAAAGCGACTTTGCATTCGATGGCGGCTGGTTTGGCGGCTCGAAACGCATGAATCTTGCGTATTTGCATAAAACTAAGGCTTTTTCATCTCATATTACGAGCTGGATCCCCTACAGCCAAAGCAAAACGCTAATGTTCTATTTCGATATAAAGCGACTTTGCATTCGATGGGGGCTTGTTTGGTGGCTCAAAACGCATGAATCTTGCGTAATTACGTAAAACTAAGGATTTTTGATCTCATATTACGCTGGATCACCTACAGCCAGAGCGAAGCGCTTGTGTTCGATTTCGATATAAAGCGAATTTGCATTCGATGAGGGCTTGTTTGGCAGATTGAAACGCATGAATCTTGCGTATCTACATAAAACTAAGGCTTTTTGATCTAATATTACGAGCTGGAATAACTACAGCGGAAGCAAAACGCTAATGTTCGATTTCGATATAAAGCGACTTTGCATTCGATGGGAGCTTGTTTGGCGGCTCGAAACGCATAAATCTCGCGTTTTTTCGTAAAACTAAGGCTTTTCTATTTCATATTACGAGCTGGAATACCTACAGCCAAAGCAAAACACTAATGTTCGATTTCGATATAAAGCGAATTTGCATTCGATGGGGGCTCGTTTGGTGGCTCGAAACGCATGAATCTTGCGTAACTACATAAAACTAAGGCGTTTTGATCTAATATTACGAGCTGGAACACCTACAGCCGATCAAAACGCTAATGTTCGATTTCGATATAAAGCGAATTTGCATTCGATGGGCTCTTGTTTGGCTGTTCGAAACGCATGAATCTTGCGTATCTACGTAAAACTAAGGCTTTTTGATCTCATATTACGAGCTGGAACACCTACAGCAAAAGCAAAACGCTAATGTTCGATTTCGAAATAAAGCGACTTTGCATTCGATGGGGGCTCGTTTGGTGGCTCGAAACGCATGAATCTTGCGTAACTACATAAAACTAAGGCGTTTTGATCTAATATTACGAGCTGGAACACCTACAGCCGAAGCAAAATGCTAATGTTCAATTTCGATATAAAGCGACTTTGCATTCGATGGGGGCTTGTTTGGCGGCTCGAAACGCATGAATCTTGCGTATTTACGTAAAACTAAGGCTTTTTGATCTCATATTACGAGCTGGAACACCTACAGCCGAAGCAAAACGCTAATGTTCGATTTCGAAATAAAGCGACTTTGCATTCGATGGGAGCTTGTTTGGCAGCTCGAATCGCACGAATCTTGCGTATTTACGTAAAACTAAGGCTATTTGATCTAATATTACGAGCTGGAACACCTACAGCCGAAGCAACACTCTAATGTTCGATTTCGATATAAAGCGAATTTGCGTTCCATGGGGGCTTGTTTGGCGGCTCGAAACGCATGAATCTTGCGTATTTGCATAAAACTAAGGCTTTTTCATCTCATATTACGAGCTGGATCCCCTACAGCCAGAGCGAAGCGCTTATGTTCGATTTCGATATAAAGCGAATTTGCATTCGATGAGGGCTTGTTTGGCAGCTCGAAACGCATGAATCTTGCGTATTTACATAAAACTAAGGATTTTTGGTCTCATAATACGAGCTGGAACACCTACAGCAGAAGCAAAACGCTAATGTTCGATTTCGATATAAAACGAATTTGCATTCGATGGGGGCTTGTTTGGCGGCTCGAAACGCATGAATCTTGCGTATTTACGTACAACTAAGGCTTTTCTATCTCTTATTACGAACCGGAACGCCTGGAGCCAACGCAAAACGCAAGTGTTCGATTTCGATATAAAGCGAATTTGCATTCGATGGGGGCTTGTTTGGTGGCTCGAAACGCATGAATCTTGCGTAATTACGTAAAACTAAGGCTTTTTAATCCCATATTACGAGCTGGAACTCCTACAGCTAAAGCAAAACGCTAATGTTCGGTTTCGATATAAAGCGACTTTGCATTCGATGGGGGCTTGTTTGGCGGCTTGAAACGCATGAATCTTGCGTAATTACGTAAAACTAAGGCTTTTTGATCTCATATTACGAGCTAGAACTCCTACAGCAGAAGCAAAACGCGAATGTTCGATTTCGATATAAAGCGACTTTGCATTCGATGGGGGCTTGTTTGGCGGCTTGAAACGCATGAATCTTGCGTAATTACGTAAAACTAAGGCTTTTTGATCTCATATTACGAGCTAGAACTCCTACAGCAGAAGCAAAACGCGAATGTTCGATTTCGATATAAAGCGAATTTGCATTCGATGGGGGCTTGTTTGGTGGCTCGAAACGCATGAATCTTGCGTAATTACGTAAAACTAAGGATTTTTGATCTCATATTACGCTGGATCACCTACAGCCAGAGCGAAGCGCTAATGTTCGATTTCGATATAAAGCGAATTTGCATTCGATGAGGGCTTGTTTGGCAGCTCGAAACGCATGAATCTTGCGTATTTACATAAAACTAAGGATTTTTGGTCTCATAATACGAGCTGGAACACCTACAGCAGAAGCAAAACGCTAATGTTCGATTTCGATATAAAACGAATTTGCATTCGATGGGGGCTTGTTTGGCGGCTCGAAACGCATGAATCTTGCGTATTTACGTAAAACTAAGGCTTTTTGATCTCATAACACGAGCTGGAAGACCTACAGCTAAAGCAAACGCTAATGTTCGATTTCGATATAAAGCGACTTTGCATTCGATGGGAGCTTCTTTGGCGGCTCGAAACGCATAAATCTCGCGTTTTTTCGTAAAACTAAGGCTTTTCTATTTCATATTACGAGCTGGAATACCTACAGCCAAAGCAAAACACTAATGTTCGATTTCGATATGAAGCGAAATTGCATTCGATGGGGGCTCGTTTGGTGGCTCGAAACGCATGAATCTTGCGTAACTACATAAAACTAAGGCGTTTTGATCTAATATTACGAGCTGGAACACCTACAGCCGATCAAAACGCTAATGTTCGATTTCGATATAAAGCGAATTTGCATTCGATGGGAGCTTGTTTGGCGGCTCGAATCGCACGAATCTTCCGTATTTACGTAAAACTAAGGCTTTTTGATCTAATATTACGAGCTGGATCACCAACAGCCAGAGCGAAGCGCTAATGTTCGATTTCGATATAAAGCGAATGTGCATGCGATGGAGGCTTGTTTGGCAGCTTGAAACGCATGAATCTTGCGTAATTACGTAAAACTAAGGCTTTTTAATCTCATATTACGAGCTGGAACTCCTACAGCAGAAGCAAAACGCTAACGTTCGATTTCGATATAAAGCGACTTTGCATTCGATGGGGGCTTGTTTGGCGGCTCTAAACGCATGAATCTTGCGTATTTGCATAAAACTAAGGCTTTTTGATCTAATATTACGAGCTGGATCACCTACAGCCAGAGCGAAGGGCTAATGTTCGATTTCGATATAAAACGAATTTGCATTCGATGAGGGCTTGTTTGGCAGATTGAAACGCATGAATCTTGCGTAGCTACGTAAAACTAAGGCTTTTTAATCTCATATTACGAGTTGGAATAACTACAGCGGAAGCAAAACGCTAATGTTCGATTTCGATATAAAGCGACTTTGCATTCGATGGGAGCTTGTTTGGCGGCTCGAAACGCATAAATCTCGCGTTTTTTCGTAAAACTGAGGCTTTTCTATTTCATATTACGAGCTGGAATACCTACAGCCAAAGCAAAACACTAATGTTCGATTTCGATATAAAGCGAATTTGCATTCGATGGGGGCTCGTTTGGTGGCTCGAAACGCATGAATCTTGCGTAACTACATAAAACTAAGGCGTTTTGATCTAATATTACGAGCTGGAACACCTACAGCCGATCAAAACGCTAATGTTCGATTTCGATATAAAGCGAATTTGCATTCGATGGGCTCTTGTTTGGCTGTTCGAAACGCATGAATCTTGCGTATCTACGTAAAACTAAGGCTTTTTGATCTCATATTACGAGCTGGAACACCTACAGCAAAAGCAAAACGCTAATGTTCGATTTCGAAATAAAGCGACTTTGCATTCGATGGGGGCTCGTTTGGTGGCTCGAAACGCATGAATCTTGCGTAACTACATAAAACTAAGGCGTTTTGATCTAATATTACGAGCAGGAACACCTACAGCCGAAGCAAAATGCTAATGTTCGATTTCGATATAAAGCGAATTTGCATTCGATGGGGGCTTGTTTGGTGGCTCGAAACGCATGAATCTTGCGTAACTACATAAAACTAAGGCGTTTCGATCTAATATTACGAGCTGGAACACCTACAGCCGATCAAAACGCTAATGTTCGATTTCGATATAAAGCGAATTTGCATTCGATGGGCTCTTGTCTGGCTGTTCGAAACGCATGAACCTTGCGTATCTACGTAAAACTAAGGCTTTTTGATCTAATATTACGAGCTGGATCACCTACAGCCAGAGCGAAGCGCTTATGTTCGATTTCGATATAAAGCGAATTTGCATTCGATGAGGGCTTGTTTGGCAGCTCGAAACGCATGAATCTTGCGTATTTACATAAAACTAAGGATTTTTGGTCTCATATTACGAGCTGGAACACCTACAGCTGAAGCAAAACGCTAATGTTCGATTTCGAAATAAAGCGACTTTGCATTCGATGGGAGCTTGTTTGGCGGCTCGAAACGCATAAATCTCGCGTATTTACGTACAACTAAGGCTTTTCTATCTCTTATTACGAACCGGAACGCCTGGAGCCAACGCAAAACGCAAGTGTTCGATTTCGATATAAAGCGAATTTGCATTCGATGGGGGCTTGTTTGGCGGCTCTAAACGCATGAATCTTGCGTATTTGCATAAAACTAAGGCTTTTTGATCTAATATTACGAGCTGGATCACCTACAGCCAGAGCGAAGGGCTAATGTTCGATTTCGATATAAAACGAATTTGCATTCGATGAGGGCTTGTTTGGCAGATTGAAACGCATGAATCTTGCGTAGCTACGTAAAACTAAGGCTTTTTAATCTCATATTACGAGTTGGAATAACTACAGCGGAAGCAAAATGCTAATGTTCGATTTCGATATAAAGCGAATTTGCATTCGATGGGGGCTTGTTTGGCGGCTCGAAACGCCTGAATCTTGCGTATTTGCATAAAACTAAGGCTTTTTGATCTCATAACACGAGCTGAAAGACCTACAGCTAAAGCAAAACGCTAATGTTCGATTTCGATATAAAGTGACTTTGCATTCGATGGGGGCTTGTTTGGCGGCTCGAAACGCCTGAATCTTGCGTATTTACGTAAAACTAAGGCTTTTTGATCTAATATTACGAGCTGGAACTCCTACAGCAGAAGCAAAACGCTAATGTTCGATTTCGATATAAAGCGAATTTGCATTCGATGGGGGCTTGTTTGGTGGCTCAAAACGCATGAATCTTGCGTAATTACGTAAAACTAAGGATTTTTGATCTCATATTACGCTGGATCACCTACAGCCAGAGCGAAGCGCTAATGTTCGATTTCGATATAAAGCGAATTTGCATTCGATGAGGGCTTGTTTGGCAGCTCGAAACGCATGAATCTTGCGTATTTACATAAAACTAAGGATTTTTGGTCTCATAATACGAGCTGGAACACCTACAGCAGAAGCAAAACGCTAATGTTCGATTTCGATATAAAACGAATTTGCATTCGATGGGGGCTTGTTTGGCGGCTCGAAACGCATGAATCTTGCGTATTTACGTAAAACTAAGGCTTTTTGATCTCATAACACGAGCTGGAAGACCTACAGCTAAAGCAAACGCTAATGTTCGATTTCGATATAAAGCGACTTTGCATTCGATGGGAGCTTCTTTGGCGGCTCGAAACGCATAAATCTCGCGTTTTTTCGTAAAACTAAGGCTTTTCTATTTCATATTACGAGCTGGAATACCTACAGCCAAAGCAAAACACTAATGTTCGATTTCGATATGAAGCGAAATTGCATTCGATGGGGGCTCGTTTGGTGGCTCGAAACGCATGAATCTTGCGTAACTACATAAAACTAAGGCGTTTTGATCTAATATTACGAGCTGGAACACCTACAGCCGATCAAAACGCTAATGTTCGATTTCGATATAAAGCGAATTTGCATTCGATGGGCTCTTGTCTGGCTGTTCGAAACGCATGAACCTTGCGTATCTACGTAAAACTAAGGCTTTTTGATCTCATATTACGAGCTGGAACTCCTACAGCAGAAGCAAAACGCTAATGTTCGATTTCGATATAAAGCGAATTTGCATTCGATGGGCTCTTGTCTGGCTGTTCGAAACGCATGAACCTTGCGTATCTACGTAAAACTAAGGCTTTTTGATCTCATATTACGAGCTGGAACACCTACAGCAGAAGCAAAACGCTAATGTTCGATTTCGATATAAAACGAATTTGCATTCGATGGGGGCTTGTTTGGCGGCTCGAAACGCATGAATCTTGCGTATTTACGTAAAACTAAGGCTTTTTGATCTCATAACACGAGCTGGAAGACCTACAGCTAAAGCAAACGCTAATGTTCGATTTCGATATAAAGCGACTTTGCATTCGATGGGAGCTTCTTTGGCGGCTCGAAACGCATAAATCTCGCGTTTTTTCGTAAAACTAAGGCTTTTCTATTTCATATTACGAGCTGGAATACCTACAGCCAAAGCAAAACACTAATGTTCGATTTCGATATGAAGCGAAATTGCATTCGATGGGGGCTCGTTTGGTGGCTCGAAACGCATGAATCTTGCGTAACTACATAAAACTAAGGCGTTTTGATCTAATATTACGAGCTGGAACACCTACAGCCGATCAAAACGCTAATGTTCGATTTCGATATAAAGCGAATTTGCATTCGATGGGCTCTTGTCTGGCTGTTCGAAACGCATGAACCTTGCGTATCTACGTAAAACTAAGGCTTTTTGATCTCATATTACGAGCTGGAACTCCTACAGCAGAAGCAAAACGCTAATGTTCGATTTCGAAATAAAGCGACTTTGCATTCGATGGGAGCTTGTTTGGCGGCTCGAATCGCACGAATCTTCCGTATTTACGTAAAACTAAGGCTTTTTGATCTAATATTACGAGCTGGATCACCAACAGCCAGAGCGAAGCGCTAATGTTCGATTTCGATATAAAGCGAATGTGCATGCGATGGAGGCTTGTTTGGCAGCTTGAAACGCATGAATCTTGCGTAATTACGTAAAACTAAGGCTTTTTAATCTCATATTACGAGCTGGAACTCCTACAGCAGAAGCAAAACGCTAACGTTCGATTTCGATATAAAGCGACTTTGCATTCGATGGGGGCTTGTTTGGCGGCTCTAAACGCATGAATCTTGCGTATTTGCATAAAACTAAGGCTTTTTGATCTAATATTACGAGCTGGATCACCTACAGCCAGAGCGAAGGGCTAATGTTCGATTTCGATATAAAACGAATTTGCATTCGATGAGGGCTTGTTTGGCAGATTGAAACGCATGAATCTTGCGTAGCTACGTAAAACTAAGGCTTTTTAATCTCATATTACGAGTTGGAATAACTACAGCGGAAGCAAAACGCTAATGTTCGATTTCGATATAAAGCGACTTTGCATTCGATGGGAGCTTGTTTGGCGGCTCGAAACGCATAAATCTCGCGTTTTTTCGTAAAACTAAGGCTTTTCTATTTCATATTACGAGCTGGAATACCTACAGCCAAAGCAAAACACTAATGTTCGATTTCGATATAAAGCGAATTTGCATTCGATGGGGGCTCGTTTGGTGGCTCGAAACGCATGAATCTTGCGTAACTACATAAAACTAAGGCGTTTTGATCTAATATTACGAGCTGGAACACCTACAGCCGATCAAAACGCTAATGTTCGATTTCGATATAAAGCGAATTTGCATTCGATGGGCTCTTGTTTGGCTGTTCGAAACGCATGAATCTTGCGTATCTACGTAAAACTAAGGCTTTTTGATCTCATATTACGAGCTGGAACACCTACAGCAAAAGCAAAACGCTAATGTTCGATTTCGAAATAAAGCGACTTTGCATTCGATGGGGGCTCGTTTGGTGGCTCGAAACGCATGAATCTTGCGTAACTACATAAAACTAAGGCGTTTTGATCTAATATTACGAGCAGGAACACCTACAGCCGAAGCAAAATGCTAATGTTCGATTTCGATATAAAGCGAATTTGCATTCGATGGGGGCTTGTTTGGTGGCTCGAAACGCATGAATCTTGCGTAATTACGTAAAACTAAGGCTTTTTGATCTCATATTACGAACTGGAACTCCTACAGCAGAAGCAAAACGCTAATGTTTGATTTCGAAATAAAGCGACTTTGCATTCGATGGGAGCTTGTTTGGCAGCTCGAATCGCACGAATCTTGCGTATTTACGTAAAACTAAGGCTTTTTGATCTAATATTACGAGCTGGATCACCTACAGCCAGAGCGAAGCGCTTATGTTCGATTTCGATATAAAGCGAATTTGCATTCGATGAGGGCTTGTTTGGCAGCTCGAAACGCATGAATCTTGCGTATTTACATAAAACTAAGGATTTTTGGTCTCATATTACGAGCTGGAACACCTACAGCTGAAGCAAAACGCTAATGTTCGATTTCGAAATAAAGCGACTTTGCATTCGATGGGAGCTTGTTTGGCGGCTCGAAACGCATAAATCTCGCGTATTTACGTACAACTAAGGCTTTTCTATCTCTTATTACGAACCGGAACGCCTGGAGCCAACGCAAAACGCAAGTGTTCGATTTCGATATAAAGCGAATTTGCATTCGATGGGGGCTTGTTTGGTGGCTCGAAACGCATGAATCTTGCGTAATTACGTAAAACTAAGGCTTTTTAATCCCATATTACGAGCTGGAACTCCTACAGCTAAAGCAAAACGCTAATGTTCGATTTCGATATAAAGCGACTTTGCATTCGATGGGGGCTTGTTTGGCGGCTTGAAACGCATGAATCTTGCGTAATTACGTAAAACTAAGGCTTTTTGATCTCATTTTACGAGCTAGAACTCCTACAGCAGAAGCAAAACGCGAATGTTCGATTTCGATATAAAGCGAATTTGCATTCGATGGGGGCTTGTTTGGTGGCTCGAAACGCATGAATCTTGCGTAATTACGTAAAACTAAGGCTTTTTGATCTCATATTACGAGCTGGAACTCCTACAGCAGAAGCAAAACGCTAATGTTCGATTTCGAAATAAAGCGACTTTGCATTCGATGGGGGCTCGTTTGGTGGCTCGAAACGCATGAATCTTGCGTAACTACATAAAACTAAGGCGTTTTGATCTAATATTACGAGCAGGAACACCTACAGCCGAAGCAAAATGCTAATGTTCGATTTCGATATAAAGCGAATTTGCATTCGATGGGGGCTTGTTTGGCGGCTCGAAACGCCTGAATCTTGCGTATTTGCATAAAACTAAGGCTTTTTGATCTCATAACACGAGCTGAAAGACCTACAGCTAAAGCAAAACGCTAATGTTCGATTTCGATATAAAGTGACTTTGCATTCGATGGGGGCTTGTTTGGCGGCTCGAAACGCATAAATCTTGCGTATTTACGTAAAACTAAGGCTTTTTGATCTAATATTACGAGCTGGATCACCTAGAGGCCAGAGCGAAGCGCTAATGTTCGATTTCGATATAAAGCGAATTTGCATGCGATGGGGGCTTGTTCGTGGCTCGAAACGCATGAATCTTGCGAAATTACGTGAAACTAAGGCTTTTGATCTCATATTACGAGCTGGAACTCCTACAGCAGAAGCAAAACGCTAATGTTCGATTTCGAAATAAAGCGACTTTGCATTCGATGGGAGCTTGTTTGGCGGCTCGAAACGCCTGAATCTTGCGTATTTGCATAAAACTAAGGCTTTTTGATCTCATAACACGAGCTGAAAGACCTACAGCTAAAGCAAAACGCTAATGTTCGATTTCGATATAAAGCGACTTTGCATTCGATGGGGGCTTGTTTGGCACCTCGAATCGCATGAATCTTGCGTATTCACGTAAAAGTAAGGCTTTTTGATCTAATGTTACGAGCTGGAACACCTACAGCAAAAGCAAAACGCTAATGTTCGATTTCGATATAAAGCGACTTTGCATTCGATGGGGGCTTGTTTGGCGGCTTGAAACGCATGAATCTTGCGTAATTACGTAAAACTAAGGCTTTTTGATCTCATTTTACGAGCTAGAACTCCTACAGCAGAAGCAAAACGCGAATGTTCGATTTCGATATAAAGCGAATTTGCATTCGATGGGGGCTTGTTTGGTGGCTCGAAACGCATGAATCTTGCGTAATTACGTAAAACTAAGGCTTTTTGATCTCATATTACGAGCTGGAACTCCTACAGCAGAAGCAAAACGCTAATGTTCGATTTCGAAATAAAGCGACTTTGCATTCGATGGGGGCTCGTTTGGTGGCTCGAAACGCATGAATCTTGCGTAACTACATAAAACTAAGGCGTTTTGATCTAATATTACGAGCAGGAACACCTACAGCCGAAGCAAAATGCTAATGTTCGATTTCGATATAAAGCGAATTTGCATTCGATGGGGGCTTGTTTGGCGGCTCGATCCGCCTGAATCTTGCGTATTTGCATAAAACTAAGGCTTTTTGATCTCATAACACGAGCTGAAAGACCTACAGCTAAAGCAAAACGCTAATGTTCGATTTCGATATAAAGCGACTTTGCATTCGATGGGGGCTTGTTTGGCGGCTCGAAACGCATAAATCTTGCGTATTTACGTAAAACTAAGGCTTTTTGATCTAATATTACGAGCTGGATCACCTACAGCCAGAGCGAAGCGCTAATGTTCGATTTCGATATAAAGCGAATTTGCATGCGATGGGGGCTTGTTCGTGGCTCGAAACGCATGAATCTTGCGAAATTACGTGAAACTAAGGCTTTTGATCTCATATTACGAGCTGGAACTCCTACAGCAGAAGCAAAACGCTAATGTTCGATTTCGAAATAAAGCGACTTTGCATTCGATGGGAGCTTGTTTGGCAGCTCGAATCGCACGAATCTTGCGTATTTGCATAAAACTAAGGCTTTTTCATCTAATATTACGAGCTGGAACACATACAGCCGAAGCAAAACTCTAATGTTCGATTTCGATATAAAGCGAATTTGCATTCGATAGGAGCTTGTTTGGCAGCTAGAAATGCAAAAATCTTGCGTATTTACCTAAAACTAAGGCTTTTTGATCTCATATTACGAGCTGGAACACCTACAGCAGAAGCAAAACGCTAATGTTCGATTTCGAAATAAAGCGACTTTGCATTCGATGGGAGCTTGTTTGGCGGCTCGAAACGCATAAATCTCGCGTATTTACGTACAACTAAGGCTTTTCTATCTCTTATTACGAGCCGGAACGCCTGGAGCCAACGCAAAACGCAAGTGTTCGATTTCGATATAAAGCGAATTTGCATTCGATGGGGGCTTGTCTGGCACCTCGAATCGCATGAATCTTGCGTATTCACGTAAAAGTAAGGCTTTTTGATCTAATGTTACGAGCTGGAACACCTACAGCCAAAGCAAAAGGCTAATGTTCGAGTTCGAAATAAAGCGACTTTGCATTCGATGGGAGCTTGTTTGGCAGCTCGAATCGCACGAATCTTGCGTATTTACGTAAAACTAAGGCTATTTGATCTAATATTACGAGCTGGAACACCTACAGCCGAAGCAAAACTCTAATGTTCGATTTCGATATAAAGCGACTTTGCATTCGATGGCGGCTGGTTTGGCGGCTCGAAACGCATGAATCTTGCGTATTTGCATAAAACTAAGGCTTTTTCATCTCATATTACGAGCTGGATCCCCTACAGCCAAAGCAAAACGCTACTGTTCTATTTCGATATAAAGCGACTTTGCATTCGATGGGGGCTTGTTTGGTGGCTCAAAACGCATGAATCTTGCGTAATTACGTAAAACTAAGGATTTTTGATCTCATATTACGCTGGATCACCTACAGCCAGAGCGAAGCGCTTGTGTTCGATTTCGATATAAAGCGAATTTGCATTCGATGAGGGCTTGTTTGGCAGATTGAAACGCATGAATCTTGCGTATCTACATAAAACTAAGGCTTTTTGATCTAATATTACGAGCTGGAATAACTACAGCGGAAGCAAAACGCTAATGTTCGATTTCGATATAAAGCGACTTTGCATTCGATGGGAGCTTGTTTGGCGGCTCGAAACGCATAAATCTCGCGTTTTTTCGTAAAACTAAGGCTTTTCTATTTCATATTACGAGCTGGAATACCTACAGCCAAAGCAAAACACTAATGTTCGATTTCGATATAAAGCGAATTTGCATTCGATGGGGGCTCGTTTGGTGGCTCGAAACGCATGAATCTTGCGTAACTACATAAAACTAAGGCGTTTTGATCTAATATTACGAGCTGGAACACCTACAGCCGATCAAAACGCTAATGTTCGATTTCGATATAAAGCGAATTTGCATTCGATGGGCTCTTGTTTGGCTGTTCGAAACGCATGAATCTTGCGTATCTACGTAAAACTAAGGCTTTTTGATCTCATATTACGAGCTGGAACACCTACAGCAAAAGCAAAACGCTAATGTTCGATTTCGAAATAAAGCGACTTTGCATTCGATGGGGGCTCGTTTGGTGGCTCGAAACGCATGAATCTTGCGTAACTACATAAAACTAAGGCGTTTTGATCTAATATTACGCGAGCTGGAACACCTACAGCCGAAGCAAAATGCTAATGTTCAATTGCGATATAAAGCGACTTTGCATTCGATGGGGGCTTGTTTGGCGGCTCGAAACGCATGAATCTTGCGTATTTACGTAAAACTAAGGCTTTTTGATCTCATATTACGAGCTGGAACACCTACAGCCGAAGCAAAACGCTAATGTTCGATTTCGAAATAAAGCGACTTTGCATTCGATGGGAGCTTGTTTGGCAGCTCGAATCGCACGAATCTTGCGTATTTACGTAAAACTAAGGCTATTTGATCTAATATTACGAGCTGGAACACCTACAGCCGAAGCAACACTCTAATGTTCGATTTCGATATAAAGCGAATTTGCGTTCCATGGGGGCTTGTTTGGCGGCTCGAAACGCATGAATCTTGCGTATTTGCATAAAACTAAGGCTTTTTCATCTCATATTACGAGCTGGATCCCCTACAGCCAGAGCGAAGCGCTTATGTTCGATTTCGATATAAAGCGAATTTGCATTCGATGAGGGCTTGTTTGGCAGCTCGAAACGCATGAATCTTGCGTATTTACATAAAACTAAGGATTTTTGGTCTCATAATACGAGCTGGAACACCTACAGCAGAAGCAAAACGCTAATGTTCGATTTCGATATAAAACGAATTTGCATTCGATGGGGGCTTGTTTGGCGGCTCGAAACGCATGAATCTTGCGTATTTACGTACAACTAAGGCTTTTCTATCTCTTATTACGAACCGGAACGCCTGGAGCCAACGCAAAACGCAAGTGTTCGATTTCGATATAAAGCGAATTTGCATTCGATGGGGGCTTGTTTGGTGGCTCGAAACGCATGAATCTTGCGTAATTACGTAAAACTAAGGCTTTTTAATCCCATATTACGAGCTGGAACTCCTACAGCTAAAGCAAAACGCTAATGTTCGGTTTCGATATAAAGCGACTTTGCATTCGATGGGGGCTTGTTTGGTGGCTCGAAACGCATGAATCTTGCGTAATTACGTAAAACTAAGGCTTTTTGATCTCATATTACGAGCTGGAACTCCTACAGCAGAAGCAAAACGCTAATGTTCGATTTCGATATAAAGCGACTTTGCATTCGATGGGGGCTTGTTTGGCGGCTTGAAACGCATGAATCTTGCGTAATTACGTAAAACTAAGGCTTTTTGATCTCATATTACGAGCTAGAACTCCTACAGCAGAAGCAAAACGCGAATGTTCGATTTCGATATAAAGCGAATTTGCATTCGATGGGGGCTTGTTTGGTGGCTCGAAACGCATGAATCTTGCGTAATTACGTAAAACTAAGGCTTTTTGATCTCATATTACGAGCTGGAACTCCTACAGCAGAAGCAAAACGCTAATGTTCGATTTCGAAATAAAGCGACTTTGCATTCGATGGGAGCTTGTTTGGCAGCTCGAATCGCACGAATCTTGCGAATTTACGTAAAACTGAGGCTTTTTGATCTCATATTACGAGCTGGAACTCCTACAGCAGAAGCAAAACGCTAATGTTCGATTTCGATATAAAGCGAATTTGCATTCGATGGGGGCTTGTTTGGTGGCTCAAAACGCATGAATCTTGCGTAATTACGTAAAACTAAGGATTTTTGATCTCATATTACGCTTGATCACCTACAGCCAGAGCGAAGCGCTAATGTTCGATTTCGATATAAAGCGAATTTGCATTCGATGAGGGCTTGTTTGGCAGCTCGAAACGCATGAATCTTGCGTATTTACATAAAACTAAGGATTTTTGGTCTCATAATACGAGCTGGAACACCTACAGCAGAAGCAAAACGCTAATGTTCGATTTCGATATAAAACGAATTTGCATTCGATGGGGGCTTGTTTGGCGGCTCGAAACGCATGAATCTTGCGTATTTACGTAAAACTAAGGCTTTTTGATCTCATAACACGAGCTGGAAGACCTACAGCTAAAGCAAACGCTAATGTTCGATTTCGATATAAAGCGACTTTGCATTCGATGGGAGCTTCTTTGGCGGCTCGAAACGCATAAATCTCTCGTTTTTTCGTAAAACTAAGGCTTTTCTATTTCATATTACGAGCTGGAATACCTACAGCCAAAGCAAAACACTAATGTTCGATTTCGATATGAAGCGAAATTGCATTCGATGGGGGCTCGTTTGGTGGCTCGAAACGCATGAATCTTGCGTAACTACATAAAACTAAGGCGTTTCGATCTAATATTACGAGCTGGAACACCTACAGCCGATCAAAACGCTAATGTTCGATTTCGATATAAAGCGAATTTGCATTCGATGGGCTCTTGTCTGGCTGTTCGAAACGCATGAACCTTGCGTATCTACGTAAAACTAAGGCTTTTTGATCTCATATTACGAGCTGGAACTCCTACAGCAGAAGCAAAACGCTAATGTTCGATTTCGATATAAAGCGAATTTGCATTCGATGGGCTCTTGTCTGGCTGTTCGAAACGCATGAACCTTGCGTATCTACGTAAAACTAAGGCTTTTTGATCTCATATTACGAGCTGGAACACCTACAGCAGAAGCAAAACGCTAATGTTCGATTTCGATATAAAACGAATTTGCATTCGATGGGGGCTTGTTTGGCGGCTCGAAACGCATGAATCTTGCGTATTTACGTAAAACTAAGGCTTTTTGATCTCATAACACGAGCTGGAAGACCTACAGCTAAAGCAAACGCTAATGTTCGATTTCGATATAAAGCGACTTTGCATTCGATGGGAGCTTCTTTGGCGGCTCGAAACGCATAAATCTCGCGTTTTTTCGTAAAACTAAGGCTTTTCTATTTCATATTACGAGCTGGAATACCTACAGCCAAAGCAAAACACTAATGTTCGATTTCGATATGAAGCGAAATTGCATTCGATGGGGGCTCGTTTGGTGGCTCGAAACGCATGAATCTTGCGTAACTACATAAAACTAAGGCGTTTTGATCTAATATTACGAGCTGGAACACCTACAGCCGATCAAAACGCTAATGTTCGATTTCGATATAAAGCGAATTTGCATTCGATGGGCTCTTGTCTGGCTGTTCGAAACGCATGAACCTTGCGTATCTACGTAAAACTAAGGCTTTTTGATCTCATATTACGAGCTGGAACTCCTACAGCAGAAGCAAAACGCTAATGTTCGATTTCGAAATAAAGCGACTTTGCATTCGATGGGAGCTTGTTTGGCGGCTCGAATCGCACGAATCTTCCGTATTTACGTAAAACTAAGGCTTTTTGATCTAATATTACGAGCTGGATCACCAACAGCCGAAGCAAAATGCTAATGTTCGATTTCGATATAAAGCGAATTTGCATTCGATGGGGGCTTGTTTGGTGGCTCGAAACGCATGAATCTTGCGTAATTACGTAAAACTAAGGCTTTTTGATCTCATATTACGAACTGGAACTCCTACAGCAGAAGCAAAACGCTAATGTTTGATTTCGAAATAAAGCGACTTTGCATTCGATGGGAGCTTGTTTGGCAGCTCGAATCGCACGAATCTTGCGTATTTACGTAAAACTAAGGCTTTTTGATCTAATATTACGAGCTGGATCACCTACAGCCAGAGCGAAGCGCTTATGTTCGATTTCGATATAAAGCGAATTTGCATTCGATGAGGGCTTGTTTGGCAGCTCGAAACGCATGAATCTTGCGTATTTACATAAAACTAAGGATTTTTGGTCTCATATACGAGCTGGAACACCTACAGCAGAAGCAAAACGCTAATGTTCGATTTCGATATAAAGCGAATTTGCATTCGATGAGGGCTTGTTTGGCAGCTCGAAACGCATGAATCTTGCATATTTACATAAAACGAAGTCTATTTGATCCAATATTACGAGCTGGAACATCTACAGCTGAAGCAAAACGCTAATGTTCGATTTCGAAATAAAGCGACTTTGCATTCGATGGGAGCTTGTTTGGCGGCTCGAAACGCATAAATCTCGCGTATTTACGTACAACTAAGGCTTTTCTATCTCTTATTACGAACCGGAACGCCTGGAGCCAACGCAAAACGCAAGTGTTCGATTTCGATATAAAGCGAATTTGCATTCGATGGGGGCTTGTTTGGTGGCTCGAAACGCATGAATCTTGCGTAATTACGTAAAATTAAGGCTTTTTAATCCCATATTACGAGCTGGAACTCCTACAGCTAAAGCAAAACGCTAATGTTCGGTTTCGATATAAAGCGACTTTGCATTCGATGGGGGCTTGTTTGGCGGCTTGAAACGCATGAATCTTGCGTAATTACGTAAAACTAAGGCTTTTTGATCTCATATTACGAGCTAGAACTCCTACAGCAGAAGCAAAACGCGAATGTTCGATTTCGATATAAAGCGAATTTGCATTCGATGGGGGCTTGTTTGGTGGCTCGAAACGCATGAATCTTGCGTAATTACGTAAAACTAAGGCTTTTTGATCTCATATTACGAGCTGGAACTCCTACAGCAGAAGCAAAACGCTAATGTTCGATTTCGATATAAAGCGACTTTGCATTCGATGGGGGCTTGTTTGGCGGCTTGAAACGCATGAATCTTGCGTAATTACGTAAAACTAAGGCTTTTTGATCTCATATTACGAGCTAGAACTCCTACAGCAGAAGCAAAACGCGAATGTTCGATTTCGATATAAAGCGAATTTGCATTCGATGGGGGCTTGTTTGGTGGCTCGAAACGCATGAATCTTGCGTAATTACGTAAAACTAAGGCTTTTTGATCTCATATTACGAGCTGGAACTCCTACAGCAGAAGCAAAACGCTAATGTTCGATTTCGAAATAAAGCGACTTTGCATTCGATGGGAGCTTGTTTGGCAGCTCGAATCGCACGAATCTTGCGAATTTACGTAAAACTGAGGCTTTTTGATCTCATATTACGAGCTGGAACTCCTACAGCAGAAGCAAAACGCTAATGTTCGATTTCGATATAAAGCGAATTTGCATTCGATGGGCTCTTGTCTGGCTGTTCGAAACGCATGAACCTTGCGTATCTACGTAAAACTAAGGCTTTTCTATTTCATATTACGAGCTGGAATACCTACAGCCAAAGCAAAACACTAATGTTCGATTTCGATATAAAGCGAATTTGCATTCGATGGGGGCTCGTTTGGTGGCTCGAAACGCATGAATCTTGCGTAACTACATAAAACTAAGGCGTTTTGATCTAATATTACGAGCTGGAACACCTACAGCCGATCAAAACGCTAATGTTCGATTTCGATATAAAGCGAATTTGCATTCGATGGGCTCTTGTTTGGCTGTTCGAAACGCATGAATCTTGCGTATCTACGTAAAACTAAGGCTTTTTGATCCCATATTACGAGCTGGAACTCCTACAGCTAAAGCAAAACGCTAATGTTCGGTTTCGATATAAAGCGACTTTGCATTCGATGGGGGCTTGTTTGGCGGCTTGAAACGCATGAATCTTGCGTAATTACGTAAAACTAAGGCTTTTTGATCTCATATTACGAGCTAGAACTCCTACAGCAGAAGCAAAACGCGAATGTTCGATTTCGATATAAAGCGAATTTGCATTCGATGGGGGCTTGTTTGGTGGCTCGAAACGCATGAATCTTGCGTAATTACGTAAAACTAAGGCTTTTTGATCTCATATTACGAGCTGGAACTCCTACAGCAGAAGCAAAACGCTAATGTTCGATTTCGATATAAAGCGACTTTGCATTCGATGGGGGCTTGTTTGGCGGCTTGAAACGCATGAATCTTGCGTAATTACGTAAAACTAAGGCTTTTTGATCTCATATTACGAGCTAGAACTCCTACAGCAGAAGCAAAACGCGAATGTTCGATTTCGATATAAAGCGAATTTGCATTCGATGGGGGCTTGTTTGGTGGCTCGAAACGCATGAATCTTGCGTAATTACGTAAAACTAAGGCTTTTTGATCTCATATTACGAGCTGGAACTCCTACAGCAGAAGCAAAACGCTAATGTTCGATTTCGAAATAAAGCGACTTTGCATTCGATGGGAGCTTGTTTGGCAGCTCGAATCGCACGAATCTTGCGAATTTACGTAAAACTGAGACTTTTTGATCTCATATTACGAGCTGGAACTCCTACAGCAGAAGCAAAACGCTAATGTTCGATTTCGATATAAAGCGAATTTGCATTCGATGGGGGCTTGTTTGGTGGCTCAAAACGGATGAATCTTGCGTAATTACGTAAAACTAAGGATTTTTGATCTCATATTACGCTGGATCACCTACAGCCAGAGCGAAGCGCTAATGTTCGATTTCGATATAAAGCGAATTCGCATTCGATGAGGGCTTGTTTGGCAGCTCGAAACGCATGAATCTTGCGTATTTACATAAAACTAAGGATTTTTGGTCTCATAATACGAGCTGGAACACCTACAGCAGAAGCAAAACGCTAATGTTCGATTTCGATATAAAACGAATTTGCATTCGATGGGGGCTTGTTTGGCGGCTCGGAACGCATGAATCTTGCGTATTTACGTAAAACTAAGGCTTTTTGATCTCATAACACGAGCTGGAAGACCTACAGCTAAAGCAAACGCTAATGTTCGATTTCGATATAAAGCGACTTTGCATTCGATGGGAGCTTCTTTGGCGGCTCGAAACGCATAAATCTCGCGTTTTTTCGTAAAACTAAGGCTTTTCTATTTCATATTACGAGCTGGAATACCTACAGCCAAAGCAAAACACTAATGTTCGATTTCGATATGAAGCGAAATTGCATTCGATGGGGGCTCGTTTGGTGGCTCGAAACGCATGAATCTTGCGTAACTACATAAAACTAAGGCGTTTTGATCTAATATTACGAGCTGGAACACCTACAGCCGATCAAAACGCTAATGTTCGATTTCGATATAAAGCGAATTTGCATTCGATGGGCTCTTGTCTGGCTGTTCGAAACGCATGAACCTTGCGTATCTACGTAAAACTAAGGCTTTTTGATCTCATATTACGAGCTGGAACTCCTACAGCAGAAGCAAAACGCTAATGTTCGATTTCGATATAAAGCGAATTTGCATTCGATGGGGGCTTGTTTGGTGGCTCAAAACGGATGAATCTTGCGTAATTACGTAAAACTAAGGATTTTTGATCTCATATTACGCTGGATCACCTACAGCCAGAGCGAAGCGCTAATGTTCGATTTCGATATAAAGCGAATTCGCATTCGATGAGGGCTTGTTTGGCAGCTCGAAACGCATGAATCTTGCGTATTTACATAAAACTAAGGATTTTTGGTCTCATAATACGAGCTGGAACACCTACAGCAGAAGCAAAACGCTAATGTTCGATTTCGATATAAAACGAATTTGCATTCGATGGGGGCTTGTTTGGCGGCTCGGAACGCATGAATCTTGCGTATTTACGTAAAACTAAGGCTTTTTGATCTCATAACACGAGCTGGAAGACCTACAGCTAAAGCAAACGCTAATGTTCGATTTCGATATAAAGCGACTTTGCATTCGATGGGAGCTTCTTTGGCGGCTCGAAACGCATAAATCTCGCGTTTTTTCGTAAAACTAAGGCTTTTCTATTTCATATTACGAGCTGGAATACCTACAGCCAAAGCAAAACACTAATGTTCGATTTCGATATGAAGCGAAATTGCATTCGATGGGGGCTCGTTTGGTGGCTCGAAACGCATGAATCTTGCGTAACTACATAAAACTAAGGCGTTTTGATCTAATATTACGAGCTGGAACACCTACAGCCGATCAAAACGCTAATGTTCGATTTCGATATAAAGCGAATTTGCATTCGATGGGCTCTTGTCTGGCTGTTCGAAACGCATGAACCTTGCGTATCTACGTAAAACTAAGGCTTTTTGATCTCATATTACGAGCTGGAACTCCTACAGCAGAAGCAAAACGCTAATGTTCGATTTCGATATAAAGCGAATTTGCATTCGATGGGCTCTTGTCTGGCTGTTCGAAACGCATGAACCTTGCGTATCTACGTAAAACTAAGGCTTTTTGATCTCATATTACGAGCTGGAACACCTACAGCAGAAGCAAAACGCTAATGTTCGATTTCGATATAAAACGAATTTGCATTCGATGGGGGCTTGTTTGGCGGCTCGAAACGCATGAATCTTGCGTATTTACGTAAAACTAAGGCTTTTTGATCTCATAACACGAGCTGGAAGACCTACAGCTAAAGCAAACGCTAATGTTCGATTTCGATATAAAGCGACTTTGCATTCGATGGGAGCTTCTTTGGCGGCTCGAAACGCATAAATCTCGCGTTTTTTCGTAAAACTAAGGCTTTTCTATTTCATATTACGAGCTGGAATACCTACAGCCAAAGCAAAACACTAATGTTCGATTTCGATATGAAGCGAAATTGCATTCGATGGGGGCTCGTTTGGTGGCTCGAAACGCATGAATCTTGCGTAACTACATAAAACTAAGGCGTTTTGATCTAATATTACGAGCTGGAACACCTACAGCCGATCAAAACGCTAATGTTCGATTTCGATATAAAGCGAATTTGCATTCGATGGGCTCTTGTCTGGCTGTTCGAAACGCATGAACCTTGCGTATCTACGTAAAACTAAGGCTTTTTGATCTCATATTACGAGCTGGAACTCCTACAGCAGAAGCAAAACGCTAATGTTCGATTTCGATATAAAGCGAATTTGCATTCGATGGGCTCTTGTCTGGCTGTTCGAAACGCATGAACCTTGCGTATCTACGTAAAACTAAGGCTTTTTGATCTCATATTACGAGCTGGAACTCCTACAGCAGAAGCAAAACGCTAATGTTCGATTTCGAAATAAAGCGACTTTGCATTCGATGGGAGCTTGTTTGGCGGCTCGAATCGCACGAATCTTCCGTATTTACGTAAAACTAAGGCTTTTTGATCTAATATTACGAGCTGGATCACCAACAGCCAGAGCGAAGCGCTAATGTTCGATTTCGATATAAAGCGAATGTGCATGCGATGGAGGCTTGTTTGGCAGCTTGAAACGCATGAATCTTGCGTAATTACGTAAAACTAAGGCTTTTTAATCTCATATTACGAGCTGGAACTCCTACAGCAGAAGCAAAACGCTAACGTTCGATTTCGATATAAAGCGACTTTGCATTCGATGGGGGCTTGTTTGGCGGCTCTAAACGCATGAATCTTGCGTATTTGCATAAAACTAAGGCTTTTTGATCTAATATTACGAGCTGGATCACCTACAGCCAGAGCGAAGGGCTAATGTTCGATTTCGATATAAAACGAATTTGCATTCGATGAGGGCTTGTTTGGCAGATTGAAACGCATGAATCTTGCGTAGCTACGTAAAACTAAGGCTTTTTAATCTCATATTACGAGCTGGAATAACTACAGCGGAAGCAAAACGCTAATGTTCGATTTCGATATAAAGCGCCTTTGCATTCGATGGGAGCTTGTTTGGCGGCTCGAAACGCATAAATCTCGCGTTTTTTCGTAAAACTAAGGCTTTTCTATTTCATATTACGAGCTGGAATACCTACAGCCAAAGCAAAACACTAATGTTCGATTTCGATATAAAGCGAATTTGCATTCGATGGGGGCTCGTTTGGTGGCTCGAAACGCATGAATCTTGCGTAACTACATAAAACTAAGGCGTTTTGATCTAATATTACGAGCTGGAACACCTACAGCCGATCAAAACGCTAATGTTCGATTTCGATATAAAGCGAATTTGCATTCGATGGGCTCTTGTTTGGCTGTTCGAAACGCATGAATCTTGCGTATCTACGTAAAACTAAGGCTTTTTGATCTCATATTACGAGCTGGAACACCTACAGCAAAAGCAAAACGCTAATGTTCGATTTCGAAATAAAGCGACTTTGCATTCGATGGGGGCTCGTTTGGTGGCTCGAAACGCATGAATCTTGCGTAACTACATAAAACTAAGGCGTTTTGATCTAATATTACGAGCAGGAACACCTACAGCCGAAGCAAAATGCTAATGTTCGATTTCGATATAAAGCGAATTTGCATTCGATGGGGGCTTGTTTGGTGGCTCGAAACGCATGAATCTTGCGTAATTACGTAAAACTAAGGCTTTTTGATCTCATATTACGAACTGGAACTCCTACAGCAGAAGCAAAACGCTAATGTTTGATTTCGAAATAAAGCGACTTTGCATTCGATGGGAGCTTGTTTGGCAGCTCGAATCGCACGAATCTTGCGTATTTACGTAAAACTAAGGCTTTTTGATCTAATATTACGAGCTGGATCACCTACAGCCAGAGCGAAGCGCTTATGTTCGATTTCGATATAAAGCGAATTTGCATTCGATGAGGGCTTGTTTGGCAGCTCGAAACGCATGAATCTTGCGTATTTACATAAAACTAAGGATTTTTGGTCTCATATACGAGCTGGAACACCTACAGCAGAAGCAAAACGCTAATGTTCGATTTCGATATAAAGCGAATTTGCATTCGATGAGGGCTTGTTTGGCAGCTCGAAACGCATGAATCTTGCATATTTACATAAAACGAAGTCTATTTGATCCAATATTACGAGCTGGAACACCTACAGCTGAAGCAAAACGCTAATGTTCGATTTCGAAATAAAGCGACTTTGCATTCGATGGGAGCTTGTTTGGCGGCTCGAAACGCATAAATCTCGCGTATTTACGTACAACTAAGGCTTTTCTATCTCTTATTACGAACCGGAACGCCTGGAGCCAACGCAAAACGCAAGTGTTCGATTTCAATATAAAGCGAATTTGCATTCGATGGGGGCTTGTTTGGTGGCTCGAAACGCATGAATCTTGCGTAATTACGTAAAATTAAGGCTTTTTAATCCCATATTACGAGCTGGAACTCCTACAGCTAAAGCAAAACGCTAATGTTCGGTTTCGATATAAAGCGACTTTGCATTCGATGGGGGCTTGTTTGGCGGCTTGAAACGCATGAATCTTGCGTAATTACGTAAAACTAAGGCTTTTTGATCTCATATTACGAGCTAGAACTCCTACAGCAGAAGCAAAACGCGAATGTTCGATTTCGATATAAAGCGAATTTGCATTCGATGGGGGCTTGTTTGGTGGCTCGAAACGCATGAATCTTGCGTAATTACGTAAAACTAAGGCTTTTTGATCTCATATTACGAGCTGGAACTCCTACAGCAGAAGCAAAACGCTAATGTTCGATTTCGATATAAAGCGACTTTGCATTCGATGGGGGCTTGTTTGGCGGCTTGAAACGCATGAATCTTGCGTAATTACGTAAAACTAAGGCTTTTTGATCTCATATTACGAGCTGGAACTCCTACAGCAGAAGCAAAACGCTAATGTTCGATTTCGAAATAAAGCGACTTTGCATTCGATGGGAGCTTGTTTGGCAGCTCGAATCGCACGAATCTTGCGAATTTACGTAAAACTGAGGCTTTTTGATCTCATATTACGAGCTGGAACTCCTACAGCAGAAGCAAAACGCTAATGTTCGATTTCGATATAAAGCGAATTTGCATTCGATGGGGGCTTGTTTGGTGGCTCAAAACGCATGAATCTTGCGTAATTACGTAAAACTAAGGATTTTTGATCTCATATTACGCTGGATCACCTACAGCCAGAGCGAAGCGCTAATGTTCGATTTCGATATAAAGCGAATTTGCATTCGATGAGGGCTTGTTTGGCAGCTCGAAACGCATGAATCTTGCGTATTTACATAAAACTAAGGATTTTTGGTCTCATAATACGAGCTGGAACACCTACAGCAGAAGCAAAACGCTAATGTTCGATTTCGATATAAAACGAATTTGCATTCGATGGGGGCTTGTTTGGCGGCTCGAAACGCATGAATCTTGCGTATTTACGTAAAACTAAGGCTTTTTGATCTCATAACACGAGCTGGAAGACCTACAGCTAAAGCAAACGCTAATGTTCGATTTCGATATAAAGCGACTTTGCATTCGATGGGAGCTTCTTTGGCGGCTCGAAACGCATAAATCTCGCGTTTTTTCGTAAAACTAAGGCTTTTCTATTTCATATTACGAGCTGGAATACCTACAGCCAAAGCAAAACACTAATGTTCGATTTCGATATGAAGCGAAATTGCATTCGATGGGGGCTCGTTTGGTGGCTCGAAACGCATGAATCTTGCGTAACTACATAAAACTAAGGCGTTTTGATCTAATATTACGAGCTGGAACACCTACAGCCGATCAAAACGCTAATGTTCGGTTTCGATATAAAGCGAATTTGCATTCGATGGGCTCTTGTCTGGCTGTTCGAAACGCATGAACCTTGCGTATCTACGTAAAACTAAGGCTTTTTGATCTCATATTACGAGCTGGAACTCCTACAGCAGAAGCAAAACGCTAATGTTCGATTTCGATATAAAGCGAATTTGCATTCGATGGGCTCTTGTCTGGCTGTTCGAAACGCATGAACCTTGCGTATCTACGTAAAACTAAGGCTTTTTGATCTCATATTACGAGCTGGAACACCTACAGCAGAAGCAAAACGCTAATGTTCGATTTCGATATAAAACGAATTTGCATTCGATGGGGGCTTGTTTGGCGGCTCGAAACGCATGAATCTTGCGTATTTACGTAAAACTAAGGCTTTTTGATCTCATAACACGAGCTGGAAGACCTACAGCTAAAGCAAACGCTAATGTTCGATTTCGATATAAAGCGACTTTGCATTCGATGGGAGCTTCTTTGGCGGCTCGAAACGCATAAATCTCGCGTTTTTTCGTAAAACTAAGGCTTTTCTATTTCATATTACGAGCTGGAATACCTACAGCCAAAGCAAAACACTAATGTTCGATTTCGATATGAAGCGAAATTGCATTCGATGGGGGCTCGTTTGGTGGCTCGAAACGCATGAATCTTGCGTAACTACATAAAACTAAGGCGTTTTGATCTAATATTACGAGCTGGAACACCTACAGCCGATCAAAACGCTAATGTTCGATTTCGATATAAAGCGAATTTGCATTCGATGGGCTCTTGTCTGGCTGTTCGAAACGCATGAACCTTGCGTATCTACGTAAAACTAAGGCTTTTTGATCTCATATTACGAGCTGGAACTCCTACAGCAGAAGCAAAACGCTAATGTTCGATTTCGAAATAAAACGACTTTGCATTCGATGGGAGCTTGTTTGGCGGCTCGAATCGCACGAATCTTCCGTATTTACGTAAAACTAAGGCTTTTTGATCTAATATTACGAGCTGGATCACCAACAGCCAGAGCGAAGCGCTAATGTTCGATTTCGATATAAAGCGAATGTGCATGCGATGGAGGCTTGTTTGGCAGCTTGAAACGCATGAATCTTGCGTAATTACGTAAAACTAAGGCTTTTTAATCTCATATTACGAGCTGGAACTCCTACAGCAGAAGCAAAACGCTAACGTTCGATTTCGATATAAAGCGACTTTGCATTCGATGGGGGCTTGTTTGGCGGCTCTAAACGCATGAATCTTGCGTATTTGCATAAAACTAAGGCTTTTTGATCTAATATTACGAGCTGGATCACCTACAGCCAGAGCGAAGGGCTAATGTTCGATTTCGATATAAAACGAATTTGCATTCGATGAGGGCTTGTTTGGCAGATTGAAACGCATGAATCTTGCGTAGCTACGTAAAACTAAGGCTTTTTAATCTCATATTACGAGTTGGAATAACTACAGCGGAAGCAAAACGCTAATGTTCGATTTCGATATAAAGCGAATTTGCATTTGATGGGGGCTCGTTTGGTGGCTCGAAACGCATGAATCTTGCGTAACTACATAAAACTAAGGCGTTTTGATCTAATATTACGAGCTGGAACACCTACAGCCGATCAAAACGCTAATGTTCGATTTCGATATAAAGCGAATTTGCATTCGATGGGCTCTTGTTTGGCTGTTCGAAACGCATGAATCTTGCGTATCTACGTAAAACTAAGGCTTTTTGATCTCATATTACGAGCTGGAACACCTACAGCAAAAGCAAAACGCTAATGTTCGATTTCGAAATAAAGCGACTTTGCATTCGATGGGGGCTCGTTTGGTGGCTCGAAACGCATGAATCTTGCGAATTTACGTAAAACTGAGGCTTTTTGATCTCATATTACGAGCTGGAACTCCTACAGCAGAAGCAAAACGCTAATGTTCGATTTCGATATAAAGCGAATTTGCATTCGATGGGGGCTTGTTTGGTGGCTCAAAACGCATGAATCTTGCGTAATTACGTAAAACTAAGGATTTTTGATCTCATATTACGCTGGATCACCTACAGCCAGAGCGAAGCGCTAATGTTCGATTTCGATATAAAGCGAATTTGCATTCGATGAGGGCTTGTTTGGCAGCTCGAAACGCATGAATCTTGCGTATTTACATAAAACTAAGGATTTTTGGTCTCATAATACGAGCTGGAACACCTACAGCAGAAGCAAAACGCTAATGTTCGATTTCGATATAAAACGAATTTGCATTCGATGGGGGCTTGTTTGGCGGCTCGAAACGCATGAATCTTGCGTATTTACGTAAAACTAAGGCTTTTTGATCTCATAACACGAGCTGGAAGACCTACAGCTAAAGCAAACGCTAATGTTCGATTTCGATATAAAGCGACTTTGCATTCGATGGGAGCTTCTTTGGCGGCTCGAAACGCATAAATCTCGCGTTTTTTCGTAAAACTAAGGCTTTTCTATTTCATATTACGAGCTGGAATACCTACAGCCAAAGCAAAACACTAATGTTCGATTTCGATATGAAGCGAAATTGCATTCGATGGGGGCTCGTTTGGTGGCTCGAAACGCATGAATCTTGCGTAACTACATAAAACTAAGGCGTTTTGATCTAATATTACGAGCTGGAACACCTACAGCCGATCAAAACGCTAATGTTCGGTTTCGATATAAAGCGAATTTGCATTCGATGGGCTCTTGTCTGGCTGTTCGAAACGCATGAACCTTGCGTATCTACGTAAAACTAAGGCTTTTTGATCTCATATTACGAGCTGGAACTCCTACAGCAGAAGCAAAACGCTAATGTTCGATTTCGATATAAAGCGAATTTGCATTCGATGGGCTCTTGTCTGGCTGTTCGAAACGCATGAACCTTGCGTATCTACGTAAAACTAAGGCTTTTTGATCTCATATTACGAGCTGGAACACCTACAGCAGAAGCAAAACGCTAATGTTCGATTTCGATATAAAACGAATTTGCATTCGATGGGGGCTTGTTTGGCGGCTCGAAACGCATGAATCTTGCGTATTTACGTAAAACTAAGGCTTTTTGATCTCATAACACGAGCTGGAAGACCTACAGCTAAAGCAAACGCTAATGTTCGATTTCGATATAAAGCGACTTTGCATTCGATGGGAGCTTCTTTGGCGGCTCGAAACGCATAAATCTCGCGTTTTTTCGTAAAACTAAGGCTTTTCTATTTCATATTACGAGCTGGAATACCTACAGCCAAAGCAAAACACTAATGTTCGATTTCGATATGAAGCGAAATTGCATTCGATGGGGGCTCGTTTGGTGGCTCGAAACGCATGAATCTTGCGTAACTACATAAAACTAAGGCGTTTTGATCTAATATTACGAGCTGGAACACCTACAGCCGATCAAAACGCTAATGTTCGATTTCGATATAAAGCGAATTTGCATTCGATGGGCTCTTGTCTGGCTGTTCGAAACGCATGAACCTTGCGTATCTACGTAAAACTAAGGCTTTTTGATCTCATATTACGAGCTGGAACTCCTACAGCAGAAGCAAAACGCTAATGTTCGATTTCGAAATAAAACGACTTTGCATTCGATGGGAGCTTGTTTGGCGGCTCGAATCGCACGAATCTTCCGTATTTACGTAAAACTAAGGCTTTTTGATCTAATATTACGAGCTGGATCACCAACAGCCAGAGCGAAGCGCTAATGTTCGATTTCGATATAAAGCGAATGTGCATGCGATGGAGGCTTGTTTGGCAGCTTGAAACGCATGAATCTTGCGTAATTACGTAAAACTAAGGCTTTTTAATCTCATATTACGAGCTGGAACTCCTACAGCAGAAGCAAAACGCTAACGTTCGATTTCGATATAAAGCGACTTTGCATTCGATGGGGGCTTGTTTGGCGGCTCTAAACGCATGAATCTTGCGTATTTGCATAAAACTAAGGCTTTTTGATCTAATATTACGAGCTGGATCACCTACAGCCAGAGCGAAGGGCTAATGTTCGATTTCGATATAAAACGAATTTGCATTCGATGAGGGCTTGTTTGGCAGATTGAAACGCATGAATCTTGCGTAGCTACGTAAAACTAAGGCTTTTTAATCTCATATTACGAGTTGGAATAACTACAGCGGAAGCAAAACGCTAATGTTCGATTTCGATATAAAGCGAATTTGCATTTGATGGGGGCTCGTTTGGTGGCTCGAAACGCATGAATCTTGCGTAACTACATAAAACTAAGGCGTTTTGATCTAATATTACGAGCTGGAACACCTACAGCCGATCAAAACGCTAATGTTCGATTTCGATATAAAGCGAATTTGCATTCGATGGGCTCTTGTTTGGCTGTTCGAAACGCATGAATCTTGCGTATCTACGTAAAACTAAGGCTTTTTGATCTCATATTACGAGCTGGAACACCTACAGCAAAAGCAAAACGCTAATGTTCGATTTCGAAATAAAGCGACTTTGCATTCGATGGGGGCTCGTTTGGTGGCTCGAAACGCATGAATCTTGCGTAACTACATAAAACTAAGGCGTTTTGATCTAATATTACGAGCAGGAACACCTACAGCCGAAGCAAAATGCTAATGTTCGATTTCGATATAAAGCGAATTTGCATTCGATGGGGGCTTGTTTGGTGGCTCGAAACGCATGAATCTTGCGTAATTACGTAAAACTAAGGCTTTTTGATCTCATATTACGAACTGGAACTCCTACAGCAGAAGCAAAACGCTAATGTTTGATTTCGAAATAAAGCGACTTTGCATTCGATGGGAGCTTGTTTGGCAGCTCGAATCGCACGAATCTTGCGTATTTACGTAAAACTAAGGCTTTTTGATCTAATATTACGAGCTGGATCACCTACAGCCAGAGCGAAGCGCTTATGTTCGATTTCGATATAAAGCGAATTTGCATTCGATGAGGGCTTGTTTGGCAGCTCGAAACGCATGAATCTTGCTTATGAATATAAAACTAAGGCTTTTTCAACTCATATTACGAGCTGGAACACCTACAGCTGAAGCAAAACGCTAATGTTCGATTTCGAAATAAAGCGACTTTGCATTCGATGGGAGCTTGTTTGGCGGCTCGAAACGCATAAATCTCGCGTATTTACGTACAACTAAGGCTTTTCTATCTCTTATTACGAACCGGAACGCCTGGAGCCAACGCAAAACGCAAGTGTTCGATTTCGATATAAAGCGAATTTGCATTCGATGGGGGCTTGTTTGGTGGCTCGAAACGCATGAATCTTGCGTAATTACGTAAAACTAAGGCTTTTTAATCCCATATTACGAGCTGGAACTCCTACAGCTAAAGCAAAACGCTAATGTTCGATTTCGATATAAAGCGACTTTGCATTCGATGGGGGCTTGTTTGGCGGCTTGAAACGCATAAATCTTGCGTAATTACGTAAAACTAAGGCTTTTTGATCTCATTTTACGAGCTAGAACTCCTACAGCAGAAGCAAAACGCGAATGTTCGATTTCGATATAAAGCGAATTTGCATTCGATGGGGGCTTGTTTGGTGGCTCGAAACGCATGAATCTTGCGTAATTACGTAAAACTAAGGCTTTTTGATCTCATATTACGAGCTGGAACTCCTACAGCAGAAGCAAAACGCTAATGTTCGATTTCGAAATAAAGCGACTTTGCATTCGATGGGGGCTCGTTTGGTGGCTCGAAACGCATGAATCTTGCGTAACTACATAAAACTAAGGCGTTTTGATCTAATATTACGAGCAGGAACACCTACAGCCGAAGCAAAATGCTAATGTTCGATTTCGATATAAAGCGAATTTGCATTCGATGGGGGCTTGTTTGGCGGCTCGAAACGCCTGAATCTTGCGTATTTGCATAAAACTAAGGCTTTTTGATCTCATAACACGAGCTGAAAGACCTACAGCTAAAGCAAAACGCTAATGTTCGATTTCGATATAAAGCGACTTTGCATTCGATGGGGGCTTGTTTGGCGGCTCGAAACGCATAAATCTTGCGTATTTACGTAAAACTAAGGCTTTTTGATCTAATATTACGAGCTGGATCACCTACAGCCAGAGCGAAGCGCTAATGTTCGATTTCGATATAAAGCGAATTTGCATGCGATGGGGGCTTGTTCGTGGCTCGAAACGCATGAATCTTGCGAAATTACGTGAAACTAAGGCTTTTGATCTCATATTACGAGCTGGAACTCCTACAGCAGAAGCAAAACGCTAATGTTCGATTTCGAAATAAAGCGACTTTGCATTCGATGGGAGCTTGTTTGGCGGCTCGAAACGCCTGAATCTTGCGTATTTGCATAAAACTAAGGCTTTTTGATCTCATAACACGAGCTGAAAGACCTACAGCTAAAGCAAAACGCTAATGTTCGATTTCGATATAAAGCGACTTTGCATTCGATGGGGGCTTGTTTGGCACCTCGAATCGCATGAATCTTGCGTATTCACGTAAAAGTAAGGCTTTTTGATCTAATGTTACGAGCTGGAACACCTACAGCAAAAGCAAAACGCTAATGTTCGATTTCGATATAAAGCGACTTTGCATTCGATGGGGGCTTGTTTGGCGGCTTGAAACGCATGAATCTTGCGTAATTACGTAAAACTAAGGCTTTTTGATCTCATTTTACGAGCTAGAACTCCTACAGCAGAAGCAAAACGCGAATGTTCGATTTCGATATAAAGCGAATTTGCATTCGATGGGGGCTTGTTTGGTGGCTCGAAACGCATGAATCTTGCGTAATTACGTAAAACTAAGGCTTTTTGATCTCATATTACGAGCTGGAACTCCTACAGCAGAAGCAAAACGCTAATGTTCGATTTAGAAATAAAGCGACTTTGCATTCGATGGGGGCTCGTTTGGTGGCTCGAAACGCATGAATCTTGCGTAACTACATAAAACTAAGGCGTTTTGATCTAATATTACGAGCAGGAACACCTACAGCCGAAGCAAAATGCTAATGTTCGATTTCGATATAAAGCGAATTTGCATTCGATGGGGGCTTGTTTGGCGGCTCGAAACGCCTGAATCTTGCGTATTTGCATAAAACTAAGGCTTTTTGATCTCATAACACGAGCTGAAAGACCTACAGCTAAAGCAAAACGCTAATGTTCGATTTCGATATAAAGCGACTTTGCATTCGATGGGGGCTTGTTTGGCGGCTCGAAACGCATAAATCTTGCGTATTTACGTAAAACTAAGGCTTTTTGATCTAATATTACGAGCTGGATCACCTACAGCCAGAGCGAAGCGCTAATGTTCGATTTCGATATAAAGCGAATTTGCATTCGATAGGAGCTTGTTTGGCAGCTAGAAATGCAAAAATCTTGCGTATTTACCTAAAACTAAGGCTTTTTGATCTCATATTACGAGCTGGAACACCTACAGCAGAAGCAAAACGCTAATGTTCGATTTCGAAATAAAGCGACTTTGCATTCGATGGGAGCTTGTTTGGCGGCTCGAAACGCATAAATCTCGCGTATTTACGTACAACTAAGGCTTTTCTATCTCTTATTACGAGCCGGAACGCCTGGAGCCAACGCAAAACGCAAGTGTTCGATTTCGATATAAAGCGAATTTGCATTCGATGGGGGCTTGTCTGGCACCTCGAATCGCATGAATCTTGCGTATTCACGTAAAAGTAAGGCTTTTTGATCTAATGTTACGAGCTGGAACACCTACAGCCAAAGCAAAAGGCTAATGTTTGATTTCGATATAAAGCGAATTTGCATTCGATGGGAGCTTGTTTGGCAGCTCGAAACGCAGGAATCTTGCGTCATTACGTGAAACTAAGGCTTTTGATCTCATATTACGAGTTGGAACAACTACAGCCGAAGCAAAACGCTAATGTTCGATTTCGAAATAAAGCGACTTTGCATTCGATGGGAGCTTGTTTGGCAGCTCGAATCGCACGAATCTTGCGTATTTACGTAAAACTAAGGCTATTTGATCTAATATTACGAGCTGGAACACCTACAGCCGAAGCAAAACTCTAATGTTCGATTTCGATATAAAGCGACTTTGCATTCGATGGCGGCTGGTTTGGCGGCTCGAAACGCATGAATCTTGCGTATTTGCATAAAACTAAGGCTTTTTCATCTCATATTACGAGCTGGATCCCCTACAGCCAAAGCAAAACGCTAATGTTCTATTTCGATATAAAGCGACTTTGCATTCGATGGGGGCTTGTTTGGTGGCTCAAAACGCATGAATCTTGCGTAATTACGTAAAACTAAGGATTTTTGATCTCATATTACGCTGGATCACCTACAGCCAGAGCGAAGCGCTTGTGTTCGATTTCGATATAAAGCGAATTTGCATTCGATGAGGGCTTGTTTGGCAGATTGAAACGCATGAATCTTGCGTATCTACATAAAACTAAGGCTTTTTGATCTAATATTACGAGCTGGAATAACTACAGCGGAAGCAAAACGCTAATGTTCGATTTCGATATAAAGCGACTTTGCATTCGATGGGAGCTTGTTTGGCGGCTCGAAACGCATAAATCTCGCGTTTTTTCGTAAAACTAAGGCTTTTCTATTTCATATTACGAGCTGGAATACCTACAGCCAAAGCAAAACACTAATGTTCGATTTCGATATAAAGCGAATTTGCATTCGATGGGGGCTCGTTTGGTGGCTCGAAACGCATGAATCTTGCGTAACTACATAAAACTAAGGCGTTTTGATCTAATATTACGAGCTGGAACACCTACAGCCGATCAAAACGCTAATGTTCGATTTCGATATAAAGCGAATTTGCATTCGATGGGCTCTTGTTTGGCGGCTCGAAACGCATGAATCTTGCGTATTTACGTAAAACTAAGGCTTTTTGATCTCATATTACGAGCTGGAACACCTACAGCCGAAGCAAAACGCTAATGTTCGATTTCGAAATAAAGCGACTTTGCATTCGATGGGAGCTTGTTTGGCAGCTCGAATCGCACGAATCTTGCGTATTTACGTAAAACTAAGGCTATTTGATCTAATATTACGAGCTGGAACACCTACAGCCGAAGCAACACTCTAATGTTCGATTTCGATATAAAGCGAATTTGCGTTCCATGGGGGCTTGTTTGGCGGCTCGAAACGCATGAATCTTGCGTATTTGCATAAAACTAAGGCTTTTTCATCTCATATTACGAGCTGGATCCCCTACAGCCAGAGCGAAGCGCTTATGTTCGATTTCGATATAAAGCGAATTTGCATTCGATGAGGGCTTGTTTGGCAGCTCGAAACGCATGAATCTTGCGTATTTACATAAAACTAAGGATTTTTGGTCTCATATACGAGCTGGAACACCTACAGCAGAAGCAAAACGCTAATGTTCGATTTCGATATAAAGCGAATTTGCATTCGATGAGGGCTTGTTTGGCAGCTCGAAACGCATGAATCTTGCATATTTACATAAAACGAAGTCTATTTGATCCAATATTACGAGCTGGAACACCTACAGCTGAAGCAAAACGCTAATGTTCGATTTCGAAATAAAGCGACTTTGCATTCGATGGGAGCTTGTTTGGCGGCTCGAAACGCATAAATCTCGCGTATTTACGTACAACTAAGGCTTTTCTATCTCTTATTACGAACCGGAACGCCTGGAGCCAACGCAAAACGCAAGTGTTCGATTTCGATATAAAGCGAATTTGCATTCGATGGGGGCTTGTTTGGTGGCTCGAAACGCATGAATCTTGCGTAATTACGTAAAACTAAGGCTTTTTAATCCCATATTACGAGCTGGAACTCCTACAGCTAAAGCAAAACGCTAATGTTCGATTTCAATATAAAGCGAATTTGCATTCGATGGGGGCTTGTTTGGTGGCTCGAAACGCATGAATCTTGCGTAATTACGTAAAATTAAGGCTTTTTAATCCCATATTACGAGCTGGAACTTCTACAGCTAAAGCAAAACGCTAATGTTCGGTTTCGATATAAAGCGACTTTGCATTCGATGGGGGCTTGTTTGGCGGCTTGAAACGCATGAATCTTGCGTAATTACGTAAAACTAAGGCTTTTTGATCTCATATTACGAGCTAGAACTCCTACAGCAGAAGCAAAACGCGAATGTTCGATTTCGATATAAAGCGAATTTGCATTCGATGGGGGCTTGTTTGGTGGCTCGAAACGCATGAATCTTGCGTAATTACGTAAAACTAAGGCTTTTTGATCTCATATTACGAGCTGGAACTCCTACAGCAGAAGCAAAACGCTAATGTTCGATTTCGATATAAAGCGACTTTGCATTCGATGGGGGCTTGTTTGGCGGCTTGAAACGCATGAATCTTGCGTAATTACGTAAAACTAAGGCTTTTTGATCTCATATTACGAGCTGGAACTCCTACAGCAGAAGCAAAACGCTAATGTTCGATTTCGAAATAAAGCGACTTTGCATTCGATGGGAGCTTGTTTGGCAGCTCGAATCGCACGAATCTTGCGAATTTACGTAAAACTGAGGCTTTTTGATCTCATATTACGAGCTGGAACTCCTACAGCAGAAGCAAAACGCTAATGTTCGATTTCGATATAAAGCGAATTTGCATTCGATGGGGGCTTGTTTGGTGGCTCAAAACGCATGAATCTTGCGTAATTACGTAAAACTAAGGATTTTTGATCTCATATTACGCTGGATCACCTACAGCCAGAGCGAAGCGCTAATGTTCGATTTCGATATAAAGCGAATTTGCATTCGATGAGGGCTTGTTTGGCAGCTCGAAACGCATGAATCTTGCGTATTTACATAAAACTAAGGATTTTTGGTCTCATAATACGAGCTGAAAGACCTACAGCTAAAGCAAAACGCTAATGTTCGATTTCGATATAAAACGAATTTGCATTCGATGGGGGCTTGTTTGGCGGCTCGAAACGCATGAATCTTGCGTATTTACGTAAAACTAAGGCTTTTTGATCTCATAACACGAGCTGGAAGACCTACAGCTAAAGCAAACGCTAATGTTCGATTTCGATATAAAGCGACTTTGCATTCGATGGGAGCTTCTTTGGCGGCTCGAAACGCATAAATCTCGCGTTTTTTCGTAAAACTAAGGCTTTTCTATTTCATATTACGAGCTGGAATACCTACAGCCAAAGCAAAACACTAATGTTCGATTTCGATATGAAGCGAAATTGCATTCGATGGGGGCTCGTTTGGTGGCTCGAAACGCATGAATCTTGCGTAACTACATAAAACTAAGGCGTTTTGATCTAATATTACGAGCTGGAACACCTACAGCCGATCAAAACGCTAATGTTCGATTTCGATATAAAGCGAATTTGCATTCGATGGGCTCTTGTCTGGCTGTTCGAAACGCATGAACCTTGCGTATCTACGTAAAACTAAGGCTTTTTGATCTCATATTACGAGCTGGAACTCCTACAGCAGAAGCAAAACGCTAATGTTCGATTTCGATATAAAGCGAATTTGCATTCGATGGGCTCTTGTCTGGCTGTTCGAAACGCATGAACCTTGCGTATCTACGTAAAACTAAGGCTTTTTGATCTCATATTACGAGCTGGAACACCTACAGCAGAAGCAAAACGCTAATGTTCGATTTCGATATAAAACGAATTTGCATTCGATGGGGGCTTGTTTGGCGGCTCGAAACGCATGAATCTTGCGTATTTACGTAAAACTAAGGCTTTTTGATCTCATAACACGAGCTGGAAGACCTACAGCTAAAGCAAACGCTAATGTTCGATTTCGATATAAAGCGACTTTGCATTCGATGGGAGCTTCTTTGGCGGCTCGAAACGCATAAATCTCGCGTTTTTTCGTAAAACTAAGGCTTTTCTATTTCATATTACGAGCTGGAATACCTACAGCCAAAGCAAAACACTAATGTTCGATTTCGATATGAAGCGAAATTGCATTCGATGGGGGCTCGTTTGGTGGCTCGAAACGCATGAATCTTGCGTAACTACATAAAACTAAGGCGTTTTGATCTAATATTACGAGCTGGAACACCTACAGCCGATCAAAACGCTAATGTTCGATTTCGATATAAAGCGAATTTGCATTCGATGGGCTCTTGTCTGGCTGTTCGAAACGCATGAACCTTGCGTATCTACGTAAAACTAAGGCTTTTTGATCTCATATTACGAGCTGGAACTCCTACAGCAGAAGCAAAACGCTAATGTTCGATTTCGAAATAAAGCGACTTTGCATTCGATGGGAGCTTGTTTGGCGGCTCGAATCGCACGAATCTTCCGTATTTACGTAAAACTAAGGCTTTTTGATCTAATATTACGAGCTGGATCACCAACAGCCAGAGCGAAGCGCTAATGTTCGATTTCGATATAAAGCGAATGTGCATGCGATGGAGGCTTGTTTGGCAGCTTGAAACGCATGAATCTTGCGTAATTACGTAAAACTAAGGCTTTTTAATCTCATATTACGAGCTGGAACTCCTACAGCAGAAGCAAAACGCTAACGTTCGATTTCGATATAAAGCGACTTTGCATTCGATGGGGGCTTGTTTGGCGGCTCTAAACGCATGAATCTTGCGTATTTGCATAAAACTAAGGCTTTTTGATCTAATATTACGAGCTGGATCACCTACAGCCAGAGCGAAGGGCTAATGTTCGATTTCGATATAAAACGAATTTGCATTCGATGAGGGCTTGTTTGGCAGATTGAAACGCATGAATCTTGCGTAGCTACGTAAAACTAAGGCTTTTTAATCTCATATTACGAGTTGGAATAACTACAGCGGAAGCAAAACGCTAATGTTCGATTTCGATATAAAGCGAATTTGCATTCGATGGGGGCTCGTTTGGTGGCTCGAAACGCATGAATCTTGCGTAACTACATAAAACTAAGGCGTTTTGATCTAATATTACGAGCTGGAACACCTACAGCCGATCAAAACGCTAATGTTCGATTTCGATATAAAGCGAATTTGCATTCGATGGGCTCTTGTTTGGCTGTTCGAAACGCATGAATCTTGCGTATCTACGTAAAACTAAGGCTTTTTGATCTCATATTACGAGCTGGAACACCTACAGCAAAAGCAAAACGCTAATGTTCGATTTCGAAATAAAGCGACTTTGCATTCGATGGGGGCTCGTTTGGTGGCTCGAAACGCATGAATCTTGCGTAACTACATAAAACTAAGGCGTTTTGATCTAATATTACGAGCAGGAACACCTACAGCCGAAGCAAAATGCTAATGTTCGATTTCGATATAAAGCGAATTTGCATTCGATGGGGGCTTGTTTGGTGGCTCGAAACGCATGAATCTTGCGTAATTACGTAAAACTAAGGCTTTTTGATCTCATATTACGAACTGGAACTCCTACAGCAGAAGCAAAACGCTAATGTTTGATTTCGAAATAAAGCGACTTTGCATTCGATGGGAGCTTGTTTGGCAGCTCGAATCGCACGAATCTTGCGTATTTACGTAAAACTAAGGCTTTTTGATCTAATATTACGAGCTGGATCACCTACAGCCAGAGCGAAGCGCTTATGTTCGATTTCGATATAAAGCGAATTTGCATTCGATGAGGGCTTGTTTGGCAGCTCGAAACGCATGAATCTTGCTTATGAATATAAAACTAAGGCTTTTTCAACTCATATTACGAGCTGGAACACCTACAGCTGAAGCAAAACGCTAATGTTCGATTTCGAAATAAAGCGACTTTGCATTCGATGGGAGCTTGTTTGGCGGCTCGAAACGCATAAATCTCGCGTATTTACGTACAACTAAGGCTTTTCTATCTCTTATTACGAACCGGAACGCCTGGAGCCAACGCAAAACGCAAGTGTTCGATTTCGATATAAAGCGAATTTGCATTCGATGGGGGCTTGTTTGGTGGCTCGAAACGCATGAATCTTGCGTAATTACGTAAAACTAAGGCTTTTTAATCCCATATTACGAGCTGGAACTCCTACAGCTAAAGCAAAACGCTAATGTTCGATTTCGATATAAAGCGACTTTGCATTCGATGGGGGCTTGTTTGGCGGCTTGAAACGCATGAATCTTGCGTAATTACGTAAAACTAAGGCTTTTTGATCTCATTTTACGAGCTAGAACTCCTACAGCAGAAGCAAAACGCGAATGTTCGATTTCGATATAAAGCGAATTTGCATTCGATGGGGGCTTGTTTGGTGGCTCGAAACGCATGAATCTTGCGTAATTACGTAAAACTAAGGCTTTTTGATCTCATATTACGAGCTGGAACTCCTACAGCAGAAGCAAAACGCTAATGTTCGATTTCGAAATAAAGCGACTTTGCATTCGATGGGGGCTCGTTTGGTGGCTCGAAACGCATGAATCTTGCGTAACTACATAAAACTAAGGCGTTTTGATCTAATATTACGAGCAGGAACACCTACAGCCGAAGCAAAATGCTAATGTTCGATTTCGATATAAAGCGAATTTGCATTCGATGGGGGCTTGTTTGGCGGCTCGAAACGCCTGAATCTTGCGTATTTGCATAAAACTAAGGCTTTTTGATCTCATAACACGAGCTGAAAGACCTACAGCTAAAGCAAAACGCTAATGTTCGATTTCGATATAAAGCGACTTTGCATTCGATGGGGGCTTGTTTGGCGGCTCGAAACGCATAAATCTTGCGTATTTACGTAAAACTAAGGCTTTTTGATCTAATATTACGAGCTGGATCACCTACAGCCAGAGCGAAGCGCTAATGTTCGATTTCGATATAAAGCGAATTTGCATGCGATGGGGGCTTGTTCGTGGCTCGAAACGCATGAATCTTGCGAAATTACGTGAAACTAAGGCTTTTGATCTCATATTACGAGCTGGAACTCCTACAGCAGAAGCAAAACGCTAATGTTCGATTTCGAAATAAAGCGACTTTGCATTCGATGGGAGCTTGTTTGGCGGCTCGAAACGCCTGAATCTTGCGTATTTGCATAAAACTAAGGCTTTTTGATCTCATAACACGAGCTGAAAGACCTACAGCTAAAGCAAAACGCTAATGTTCGATTTCGATATAAAGCGACTTTGCATTCGATGGGGGCTTGTTTGGCACCTCGAATCGCATGAATCTTGCGTATTCACGTAAAAGTAAGGCTTTTTGATCTAATGTTACGAGCTGGAACACCTACAGCAAAAGCAAAACGCTAATGTTCGATTTCGATATAAAGCGACTTTGCATTCGATGGGGGCTTGTTTGGCGGCTTGAAACGCATGAATCTTGCGTAATTACGTAAAACTAAGGCTTTTTGATCTCATTTTACGAGCTAGAACTCCTACAGCAGAAGCAAAACGCGAATGTTCGATTTCGATATAAAGCGAATTTGCATTCGATGGGGGCTTGTTTGGTGGCTCGAAACGCATGAATCTTGCGTAATTACGTAAAACTAAGGCTTTTTGATCTCATATTACGAGCTGGAACTCCTACAGCAGAAGCAAAACGCTAATGTTCGATTTAGAAATAAAGCGACTTTGCATTCGATGGGGGCTCGTTTGGTGGCTCGAAACGCATGAATCTTGCGTAACTACATAAAACTAAGGCGTTTTGATCTAATATTACGAGCAGGAACACCTACAGCCGAAGCAAAATGCTAATGTTCGATTTCGATATAAAGCGAATTTGCATTCGATGGGGGCTTGTTTGGCGGCTCGAAACGCCTGAATCTTGCGTATTTGCATAAAACTAAGGCTTTTTGATCTCATAACACGAGCTGAAAGACCTACAGCTAAAGCAAAACGCTAATGTTCGATTTCGATATAAAGCGACTTTGCATTCGATGGGGGCTTGTTTGGCGGCTCGAAACGCATAAATCTTGCGTATTTACGTAAAACTAAGGCTTTTTGATCTAATATTACGAGCTGGATCACCTACAGCCAGAGCGAAGCGCTAATGTTCGATTTCGATATAAAGCGAATTTGCATTCGATAGGAGCTTGTTTGGCAGCTAGAAATGCAAAAATCTTGCGTATTTACCTAAAACTAAGGCTTTTTGATCTCATATTACGAGCTGGAACACCTACAGCAGAAGCAAAACGCTAATGTTCGATTTCGAAATAAAGCGACTTTGCATTCGATGGGAGCTTGTTTGGCGGCTCGAAACGCATAAATCTCGCGTATTTACGTACAACTAAGGCTTTTCTATCTCTTATTACGAGCCGGAACGCCTGGAGCCAACGCAAAACGCAAGTGTTCGATTTCGATATAAAGCGAATTTGCATTCGATGGGGGCTTGTCTGGCACCTCGAATCGCATGAATCTTGCGTATTCACGTAAAAGTAAGGCTTTTTGATCTAATGTTACGAGCTGGAACACCTACAGCCAAAGCAAAAGGCTAATGTTTGATTTCGATATAAAGCGAATTTGCATTCGATGGGAGCTTGTTTGGCAGCTCGAAACGCAGGAATCTTGCGTCATTACGTGAAACTAAGGCTTTTGATCTCATATTACGAGTTGGAACAACTACAGCCGAAGCAAAACGCTAATGTTCGATTTCGAAATAAAGCGACTTTGCATTCGATGGGAGCTTGTTTGGCAGCTCGAATCGCACGAATCTTGCGTATTTACGTAAAACTAAGGCTATTTGATCTAATATTACGAGCTGGAACACCTACAGCCGAAGCAAAACTCTAATGTTCGATTTCGATATAAAGCGACTTTGCATTCGATGGCGGCTGGTTTGGCGGCTCGAAACGCATGAATCTTGCGTATTTGCATAAAACTAAGGCTTTTTCATCTCATATTACGAGCTGGATCCCCTACAGCCAAAGCAAAACGCTAATGTTCTATTTCGATATAAAGCGACTTTGCATTCGATGGGGGCTTGTTTGGTGGCTCAAAACGCATGAATCTTGCGTAATTACGTAAAACTAAGGATTTTTGATCTCATATTACGCTGGATCACCTACAGCCAGAGCGAAGCGCTTGTGTTCGATTTCGATATAAAGCGAATTTGCATTCGATGAGGGCTTGTTTGGCAGATTGAAACGCATGAATCTTGCGTATCTACATAAAACTAAGGCTTTTTGATCTAATATTACGAGCTGGAATAACTACAGCGGAAGCAAAACGCTAATGTTCGATTTCGATATAAAGCGACTTTGCATTCGATGGGAGCTTGTTTGGCGGCTCGAAACGCATAAATCTCGCGTTTTTTCGTAAAACTAAGGCTTTTCTATTTCATATTACGAGCTGGAATACCTACAGCCAAAGCAAAACACTAATGTTCGATTTCGATATAAAGCGAATTTGCATTCGATGGGGGCTCGTTTGGTGGCTCGAAACGCATGAATCTTGCGTAACTACATAAAACTAAGGCGTTTTGATCTAATATTACGAGCTGGAACACCTACAGCCGATCAAAACGCTAATGTTCGATTTCGATATAAAGCGAATTTGCATTCGATGGGCTCTTGTTTGGCTGTTCGAAACGCATGAATCTTGCGTATCTACGTAAAACTAAGGCTTTTTGATCTCATATTACGAGCTGGAACACCTACAGCAAAAGCAAAACGCTAATGTTCGATTTCGAAATAAAGCGACTTTGCATTCGATGGGGGCTCGTTTGGTGGCTCGAAACGCATGAATCTTGCGTAACTACATAAAACTAAGGCGTTTTGATCTAATATTACGAGCTGGAACACCTACAGCCGAAGCAAAATGCTAATGTTCAATTTCGATATAAAGCGACTTTGCATTCGATGGGGGCTTGTTTGGCGGCTCGAAACGCATGAATCTTGCGTATTTACGTAAAACTAAGGCTTTTTGATCTCATATTACGAGCTGGAACACCTACAGCCGAAGCAAAACGCTAATGTTCGATTTCGAAATAAAGCGACTTTGCATTCGATGGGAGCTTGTTTGGCAGCTCGAATCGCACGAATCTTGCGTATTTACGTAAAACTAAGGCTATTTGATCTAATATTACGAGCTGGAACACCTACAGCCGAAGCAACACTCTAATGTTCGATTTCGATATAAAGCGAATTTGCGTTCCATGGGGGCTTGTTTGGCGGCTCGAAACGCATGAATCTTGCGTATTTGCATAAAACTAAGGCTTTTTCATCTCATATTACGAGCTGGATCCCCTACAGCCAGAGCGAAGCGCTTATGTTCGATTTCGATATAAAGCGAATTTGCATTCGATGAGGGCTTGTTTGGCAGCTCGAAACGCATGAATCTTGCGTATTTACATAAAACTAAGGATTTTTGGTCTCATAATACGAGCTGGAACACCTACAGCAGAAGCAAAACGCTAATGTTCGATTTCGATATAAAACGAATTTGCATTCGATGGGGGCTTGTTTGGCGGCTCGAAACGCATGAATCTTGCGTATTTACGTAAAACTAAGGCTTTTTGATCTCATAACACGAGCTGGAAGACCTACAGCTAAAGCAAACGCTAATGTTCGATTTCGATATAAAGCGACTTTGCATTCGATGGGAGCTTCTTTGGCGGCTCGAAACGCATAAATCTCGCGTTTTTTCGTAAAACTAAGGCTTTTCTATTTCATATTACGAGCTGGAATACCTACAGCCAAAGCAAAACACTAATGTTCGATTTCGATATGAAGCGAAATTGCATTCGATGGGGGCTCGTTTGGTGGCTCGAAACGCATGAATCTTGCGTAACTACATAAAACTAAGGCGTTTTGATCTAATATTACGAGCTGGAATAACTACAGCGAAAGCAAAACGCTAATGTTCGATTTCGATATAAAGCGACTTTGCATTCGATGGGAGCTTGTTTGGCGGCTCGAAACGCATAAATCTCGCGTTTTTTCGTAAAACTAAGGCTTTTCTATTTCATATTACGAGCTGGAATACCTACAGCCAAAGCAAAACACTAATGTTCGATTTCGATATAAAGCGAATTTGCATTCGATGGGGGCTCGTTTGGTGGCTCGAAACGCATGAATCTTGCGTAACTACATAAAACTAAGGTGTTTTGATCTAATATTACGAGCTGGAACACCTACAGCCGATCAAAACGCTAATGTTCGATTTCGATATAAAGCGAATTTGCATTCGATGGGCTCTTGTTTGGCTGTTCGAAACGCATGAATCTTGCGTATCTACGTAAAACTAAGGCTTTTTGATCTCATATTACGAGCTGGAACACCTACAGCAAAAGCAAAACGCTAATGTTCGATTTCGAAATAAAGCGACTTTGCATTCGATGGGGGCTCGTTTGGTGGCTCGAAACGCATGAATCTTGCGTAACTACATAAAACTAAGGCGTTTTGATCTAATATTACGAGCAGGAACACCGACAGCCGAAGCAAAATGCTAATGTTCGATTTCGATATAAAGCGAATTTGCATTCGATGGGGGCTTGTTTGGTGGCTCGAAACGCATGAATCTTGCGTAATTACGTAAAACTAAGGCTTTTTGATCTCATATTACGAACTGGAACTCCTACAGCAGAAGCAAAACGCTAATGTTTGATTTCGAAATAAAGCGACTTTGCATTCGATGGGAGCTTGTTTGGCAGCTCGAATCGCACGAATCTTGCGTATTTACGTAAAACTAAGGCTTTTTGATCTAATATTACGAGCTGGATCACCTACAGCCAGAGCGAAGCGCTTATGTTCGATTTCGATATAAAGCGAATTTGCATTCGATGAGGGCTTGTTTGGCAGCTCGAAACGCATGAATCTCGCGTATTTACGTACAACTAAGGCTTTTCTATCTCTTATTACGAACCGGAACGCCTGGAGCCAACGCAAAACGCAAGTGTTCGATTTCGATATAAAGCGAATTTGCATTCGATGGGGGCTTGTTTGGTGGCTCGAAACGCATGAATCTTGCGTAATTACGTAAAACTAAGGCTTTTTAATCCCATATTACGAGCTGGAACTCCTACAGCTAAAGCAAAACGCTAATGTTCGATTTCGATATAAAGCGACTTTGCATTCGATGGGGGCTTGTTTGGCGGCTTGAAACGCATGAATCTTGCGTAATTACGTAAAACTAAGGCTTTTTGATCTCATTTTACGAGCTAGAACTCCTACAGCAGAAGCAAAACGCGAATGTTCGATTTCAATATAAAGCGAATTTGCATTCGATGGGGGCTTGTTTGGTGGCTCGAAACGCATGAATCTTGCGTAATTACGTAAAACTAAGGCTTTTTGATCTCATATTACGAGCTGGAACTCCTACAGCAGAAGCAAAACGCTAATGTTCGATTTCGAAATAAAGCGACTTTGCATTCGATGGGGGCTTGTTTGGCGGCTCGAAACGCCTGAATCTTGCGTATTTGCATAAAACTAAGGCTTTTTGATCTCATAACACGAGCTGAAAGACCTACAGCTAAAGCAAAACGCTAATGTTCGATTTCGATATAAAGCGACTTTGCATTCGATGGGGGCTTGTTTGGCGGCTCGAAACGCATAAATCTTGCGTATTTACGTAAAACTAAGGCTTTTTGATCTAATATTACGAGCTGGATCACCTACAGCCAGAGCGAAGCGCTAATGTTCGATTTCGATATAAAGCGAATTTGCATGCGATGGGGGCTTGTTCGTGGCTCGAAACGCATGAATCTTGCGAAATTACGTGAAACTAAGGCTTTTGATCTCATATTACGAGCTGGAACTCCTACAGCAGAAGCAAAACGCTAATGTTCGATTTCGAAATAAAGCGACTTTGCATTCGATGGGAGCTTGTTTGGCAGCTCGAATCGCACGAATCTTGCGTATTTGCATAAAACTAAGGCTTTTTCATCTAATATTACGAGCTGGAACACCTACAGCCGAAGCAAAACTCTAATGTTCGATTTCGATATAAAGCGAATTTGCGTTCGATAGGAGCTTGTTTGGCAGCTAGAAATGCAAAAATCTTGCGTATTTACCTAAAACTAAGGCTTTTTGATCTCATATTACGAGCTGGAACACCTACAGCAGAAGCAAAACGCTAATGTTCGATTTCGAAATAAAGCGACTTTGCATTCGATGGGAGCTTGTTTGGCGGCTCGAAACGCATAAATCTCGCGTATTTACGTACAACTAAGGCTTTTCTATCTCTTATTACGAGCCGGAACGCCTGGAGCCAACGCAAAACGCAAGTGTTCGATTTCGATATAAAGCGAATTTGCATTCGATGGGGGCTTGTCTGGCACCTCGAATCGCATGAATCTTGCCTATTCACGTAAAAGTAAGGCTTTTTGATCTAATGTTACGAGCTGGAACACCTACAGCCAAAGCAAAAGGCTAATGTTTGATTTCGATATAAAGCGAATTTGCATTCGATGGGAGCTTGTTTGGCAGCTCGAAACGCAGGAATCTTGCGTCATTACGTGAAACTAAGGCTTTTGATCTCATATTACGAGTTGGAACAACTACAGCCGAAGCAAAACGCTAATGTTCGATTTCGAAATAAAGCGACTTTGCATTCGATGGGAGCTTGTTTGGCAGCTCGAATCGCACGAATCTTGCGTATTTACGTAAAACTAAGGCTATTTGATCTAATATTACGAGCTGGAACACCTACAGCCGAAGCAAAACTCTAATGTTCGATTTCGATATAAAGCGACTTTGCATTCGATGGCGGCTGGTTTGGCGGCTCGAAACGCATGAATCTTGCGTATTTGCATAAAACTAAGGCTTTTTCATCTCATATTACGAGCTGGATCCCCTACAGCCAAAGCAAAACGCTAATGTTCTATTTCGATATAAAGCGACTTTGCATTCGATGGGGGCTTGTTTGGTGGCTCAAAACGCATGAATCTTGCGTAATTACGTAAAACTAAGGATTTTTGATCTCATATTACGCTGGATCACCTACAGCCAGAGCGAAGCGCTTGTGTTCGATTTCGATATAAAGCGAATTTGCATTCGATGAGGGCTTGTTTGGCAGATTGAGACGCATGAATCTTGCGTATCTACATAAAACTAAGGCTTTTTGATCTAATATTACGAGCTGGAATAACTACAGCGGAAGCAAAACGCTAATGTTCGATTTCGATATAAAGCGACTTTGCATTCGATGGGAGCTTGTTTGGCGGCTCGAAACGCATAAATCTCGCGTTTTTTCGTAAAACTAAGGCTTTTCTATTTCATATTACGAGCTGGAATACCTACAGCCAAAGCAAAACACTAATGTTCGATTTCGATATAAAGCGAATTTGCATTCGATGGGGGCTCGTTTGGTGGCTCGAAACGCATGAATCTTGCGTAACTACATAAAACTAAGGCGTTTTGATCTAATATTACGAGCTGGAACACCTACAGCCGATCAAAACGCTAATGTTCGATTTCGATATAAAGCGAATTTGCATTCGATGGGCTCTTGTTTGGCTGTTCGAAACGCATGAATCTTGCGTATCTACGTAAAACTAAGGCTTTTTGATCTCATATTACGAGCTGGAACACCTACAGCAAAAGCAAAACGCTAATGTTCGATTTCGAAATAAAGCGACTTTGCATTCGATGGGGGCTCGTTTGGTGGCTCGAAACGCATGAATCTTGCGTAACTACATAAAACTAAGGCGTTTTGATCTAATATTACGAGCTGGAATAACTACAGCGGAAGCAAAACGCTAATGTTCGATTTCGATATAAAGCGACTTTGCATTCGATGGGAGCTTGTTTGGCGGCTCGAAACGCATAAATCTCGCGTTTTTTCGTAAAACTAAGGCTTTTCTATTTCATATTACGAGCTGGAATACCTACAGCCAAAGCAAAACACTAATGTTCGATTTCGATATAAAGCGAATTTGCATTCGATGGGGGCTCGTTTGGTGGCTCGAAACGCATGAATCTTGCGTAACTACATAAAACTAAGGCGTTTTGATCTAATATTACGAGCTGGAACACCTACAGCCGATCAAAACGCTAATGTTCGATTTCGATATAAAGCGAATTTGCATTCGATGGGCTCTTGTTTGGCTGTTCGAAACGCATGAATCTTGCGTATCTACGTAAAACTAAGGCTTTTTGATCTCATATTACGAGCTGGAACACCTACAGCAAAAGCAAAACGCTAATGTTCGATTTCGAAATAAAGCGACTTTGCATTCGATGGGGGCTCGTTTGGTGGCTCGAAACGCATGAATCTTGCGTAACTACATAAAACTAAGGCGTTTTGATCTAATATTACGAGCAGGAACACCTACAGCCGAAGCAAAATGCTAATGTTCGATTTCGATATAAAGCGAATTTGCATTCGATGGGGGCTTGTTTGGTGGCTCGAAACGCATGAATCTTGCGTAATTACGTAAAACTAAGGCTTTTTGATCTCATATTACGAACTGGAACTCCTACAGCAGAAGCAAAACGCTAATGTTTGATTTCGAAATAAAGCGACTTTGCATTCGATGGGAGCTTGTTTGGCAGCTCGAATCGCACGAATCTTGCGTATTTACGTAAAACTAAGGCTTTTTGATCTAATATTACGAGCTGGATCACCTACAGCCAGAGCGAAGCGCTTATGTTCGATTTCGATATAAAGCGAATTTGCATTCGATGAGGGCTTGTTTGGCAGCTCGAAACGCATGAATCTTGCGTATTTACATAAAACTAAGGATTTTTGGTCTCATATTACGAGCTGGAACACCTACAGCAGAAGCAAAACGCTAATGTTCGATTTCGATATAAAGCGAATTTGCATTCGATGGGAGCTTGTTTGGCGGCTCGAAACGCATGAATCTTGCTTATGAATATAAAACTAAGGCTTTTTCAACTCATATTACAAGCTGGAACACCTACAGCTGAAGCAAAACGCTAATGTTCGATTTCGAAATAAAGCGACTTTGCATTCGATGGGAGCTTGTTTGGCGGCTCGAAACGCATAAATCTCGCGTATTTACGTACAACTAAGGCTTTTCTATCTCTTATTACGAACCGGAACGCCTGGAGCCAACGCAAAACGCAAGTGTTCGATTTCGATATAAAGCGAATTTGCATTCGATGGGGGCTTGTTTGGTGGCTCGAAACGCATGAATCTTGCGTAATTACGTAAAACTAAGGCTTTTTAATCCCATATTACGAGCTGGAACTCCTACAGCTAAAGCAAAACGCTAATGTTCGATTTCGATATAAAGCGACTTTGCATTCGATGGGGGCTTGTTTGGCGGCTTGAAACGCATGAATCTTGCGTAATTACGTAAAACTAAGGCTTTTTGATCTCATTTTACGAGCTAGAACTCCTACAGCAGAAGCAAAACGCGAATGTTCGATTTCGAAATAAAGCGACTTTGCATTCGATGGGGGCTCGTTTGGTGGCTCGAAACGCATGAATCTTGCGTAACTACATAAAACTAAGGCGTTTTGATCTAATATTACGAGCAGGAACACCTACAGCCGAAGCAAAATGCTAATGTTCGATTTCGATATAAAGCGAATTTGCATTCGATGGGGGCTTGTTTGGCGGCTCGAAACGCCTGAATCTTGCGTATTTGCATAAAACTAAGGCTTTTTGATCTCATAACACGAGCTGAAAGACCTACAGCTAAAGCAAAACGCTAATGTTCGATTTCGATATAAAGCGACTTTGCATTCGATGGGGGCTTGTTTGGCGGCTCGAAACGCATAAATCTTGCGTATTTACGTAAAACTAAGGCTTTTTGATCTAATATTACGAGCTGGATCACCTACAGCCAGAGCGAAGCGCTAATGTTCGATTTCGATATAAAGCGAATTTGCATGCGATGGGGGCTTGTTCGTGGCTCGAAACGCATGAATCTTGCGAAATTACGTGAAACTAAGGCTTTTGATCTCATATTACGAGCTGGAACTCCTACAGCAGAAGCAAAACGCTAATGTTCGATTTCGAAATAAAGCGACTTTGCATTCGATGGGAGCTTGTTTGGCAGCTCGAATCGCACGAATCTTGCGTATTTGCATAAAACTAAGGCTTTTTCATCTAATATTACGAGCTGGAACACCTACAGCCGAAGCAAAACGCTAATGTTCGATTTCGATATAAAGCGACTTTGCATTCGATGGCGGCTGGTTTGGCGGCTCGAAACGCATGAATCTTGCGTATTTGCATAAAACTAAGGCTTTTTCATCTAATATTACGAGCTGGAACACCTACAGCAGAAGCAAAACGCTAATGTTCGATTTCGAAATAAAGCGACTTTGCATTCGATGGGAGCTTGTTTGGCGGCTCGAAACGCATAAATCTCGCGTATTTACGTACAACTAAGGCTTTTCTATCTCTTATTACGAGCCGGAACGCCTGGAGCCAACGCAAAACGCAAGTGTTCGATTTCGATATAAAGCGAATTTGCATTCGATGGGGGCTTGTCTGGCACCTCGAATCGCATGAATCTTGCGTATTCACGTAAAAGTAAGGCTTTTTGATCTAATGTTACGAGCTGGAACACCTACAGCAAAAGCAAAACGCTAATGTTCGATTTCGATATAAAGCGACTTTGCGTTCGATGGGGGCTTGTTTGGCGGCTTGAAACGCATGAATCTTGCGTAATTACGTAAAACTAAGGCTTTTTGATCTCATTTTACGAGCTAGAACTCCTACAGCAGAAGCAAAACGCAAATGTTCGATTTCGATATAAAGCGAATTTGCATTCGATGGGGGCTTGTTTGGTGGCTCGAGACGCATGAATCTTGCGTAATTACGTAAAACTAAGGCTTTTTGATCTCATATTACGAGCTGGAACTCCTACAGCAGAAGCAAAACGCTAATGTTCGATTTCGAAATAAAGCGACTTTGCATTCGATGGGGGCTCGTTTGGTGGCTCGAAACGCATGAATCTTGCGTAACTACATAAAACTAAGGCGTTTTGATCTAATATTACGAGCAGGAACACCTACAGCCGAAGCAAAATGCTAATGTTCGATTTCGATATAAAGCGAATTTGCATTCGATGGGGGCTTGTTTGGCGGCTCGAAACGCCTGAATCTTGCGTATTTGCATAAAACTAAGGCTTTTTGATCTCATAACACGAGCTGAAAGACCTACAGCTAAAGCAAAACGCTAATGTTCGATTTCGATATAAAGCGACTTTGCATTCGATGGGGGCTTGTTTGGCGGCTCGAAACGCATAAATCTTGCGTATTTACGTAAAACTAAGGCTTTTTGATCTAATATTACGAGCTGGATCACCTACAGCCAGAGCGAAGCGCTAATGTTCGATTTCGATATAAAGCGACTTTGAATTCGATGGGAGCTTGTTTGGCGGCTCGAAACGCATAAATCTTGCGTATTTACGTAAAACTAAGGCTTTTTGTTCTAATATTACGAGCTGGATCACCTACAGCCAGAGCGAAGCGCTAATGTTCGATTTCGATATAAAGCGAATTTGCATGCGATGGGGGCTTGTTCGTGGCTCGAAACGCATGAATCTTGCGAAATTACGTGAAACTAAGGCTTTTGATCTCATATTACGAGCTGGAACTCCTACAGCAGAAGCAAAACGCTAATGTTCGATTTCGAAATAAAGCGACTTTGCATTCGATGGGAGCTTGTTTGGCAGCTCGAATCGCACGAATCTTGCGTATTTGCATAAAACTAAGGCTTTTTCATCTAATATTACGAGCTGGAACACCTACAGCCGAAGCAAAACTCTAATGTTCGATTTCGATATAAAGCGAATTTGCATTCGATAGGAGCTTGTTTGGCAGCTAGAAATGCAAAAATCTTGCGTATTTACCTAAAACTAAGGCTTTTTGATCTCATATTACGAGCTGGAACACCTACAGCAGAAGCAAAACGCTAATGTTCGATTTCGAAATAAAGCGACTTTGCATTCGATGGGAGCTTGTTTGGCGGCTCGAAACGCATAAATCTCGCGTATTTACGTACAACTAAGGCTTTTCTATCTCTTATTACGAGCCGGAACGCCTGGAGCCAACGCAAAACGCAAGTGTTCGATTTCGATATAAAGCGAATTTGCATTCGATGGGGGCTTGTCTGGCACCTCGAATCGCATGAATCTTGCGTATTCACGTAAAAGTAAGGCTTTTTGATCTAATGTTACGAGCTGGAACACCGACAGCCAAAGCAAAAGGCTAATGTTTGATTTCGATATAAAGCGAATTTGCATTCGATGGGAGCTTGTTTGGCAGCTCGAAACGCAGGAATCTTGCGTCATTACGTGAAACTAAGGCTTTTGATCTCATATTACGAGTTGGAACAACTACAGCCGAAGCAAAACGCTAATGTTCGATTTCGAAATAAAGCGACTTTGCATTCGATGGGAGCTTGTTTGGCAGCTCGAATCGCACGAATCTTGCGTATTTACGTAAAACTAAGGCTATTTGATCTAATATTACGAGCTGGAACACCTACAGCCGAAGCAAAACTCTAATGTTCGATTTCGATATAAAGCGACTTTGCATTCGATGGCGGCTGGTTTGGCGGCTCGAAACGCATGAATCTTGCGTATTTGCATAAAACTAAGGCTTTTTCATCTCATATTACGAGCTGGATCCCCTACAGCCAAAGCAAAACGCTAATGTTCTATTTCGATATAAAGCGACTTTGCATTCGATGGGGGCTTGTTTGGTGGCTCAAAACGCATGAATCTTGCGTAATTACGTAAAACTAAGGATTTTTGATCTCATATTACGCTGGATCACCTACAGCCAGAGCGAAGCGCTTGTGTTCGATTTCGATATAAAGCGAATTTGCATTCGATGAGGGCTTGTTTGGCAGATTGAAACGCATGAATCTTGCGTATCTACATAAAACTAAGGCTTTTTGATCTAATATTACGAGCTGGAATAACTACAGCGGAAGCAAAACGCTAATGTTCGATTTCGATATAAAGCGACTTTGCATTCGATGGGAGCTTGTTTGGCGGCTCGAAACGCATAAATCTCGCGTTTTTTCGTAAAACTAAGGCTTTTCTATTTCATATTACGAGCTGGAATACCTACAGCCAAAGCAAAACACTAATGTTCGATTTCGATATAAAGCGAATTTGCATTCGATGGGGGCTCGTTTGGTGGCTCGAAACGCATGAATCTTGCGTAACTACATAAAACTAAGGCGTTTTGATCTAATATTACGAGCTGGAACACCTACAGCCGATCAAAACGCTAATGTTCGATTTCGATATAAAGCGAATTTGCATTCGATGGGCTCTTGTTTGGCTGTTCGAAACGCATGAATCTTGCGTATCTACGTAAAACTAAGGCTTTTTGATCTCATATTACGAGCTGGAACACCTACAGCAAAAGCAAAACGCTAATGTTCGATTTCGAAATAAAGCGACTTTGCATTCGATGGGGGCTCGTTTGGTGGCTCGAAACGCATGAATCTTGCGTAACTACATAAAACTAAGGCGTTTTGATCTAATATTACGAGCTGGAACACCTACAGCCGAAGCAAAATGCTAATGTTCAATTTCGATATAAAGCGACTTTGCATTCGATGGGGGCTTGTTTGGCGGCTCGAAACGCATGAATCTTGCGTATTTACGTAAAACTAAGGCTTTTTGATCTCATATTACGAGCTGGAACACCTACAGCCGAAGCAAATCGCTAATGTTCGATTTCGAAATAAAGCGACTTTGCATTCGATGGGAGCTTGTTTGGCAGCTCGAATCGCACGAATCTTGCGTATTTACGTAAAACTAAGGCTATTTGATCTAATATTACGAGCTGGAACACCTACAGCCGAAGCAACACTCTAATGTTCGATTTCGATATAAAGCGAATTTGCGTTCCATGGGGGCTTGTTTGGCGGCTCGAAACGCATGAATCTTGCGTATTTGCATAAAACTAAGGCTTTTTCATCTCATATTACGAGCTGGATCCCCTACAGCCAGAGCGAAGCGCTTATGTTCGATTTCGATATAAAGCGAATTTGCATTCGATGAGGGCTTGTTTGGCAGCTCGAAACGCATGAATCTTGCGTATTTACATAAAACTAAGGATTTTTGGTCTCATAATACGAGCTGGAACACCTACAGCAGAAGCAAAACGCTAATGTTCGATTTCGATATAAAACGAATTTGCATTCGATGGGGGCTTGTTTGGCGGCTCGAAACGCATGAATCTTGCGTATTTACGTAAAACTAAGGCTTTTTGATCTCATAACACGAGCTGGAAGACCTACAGCTAAAGCAAACGCTAATGTTCGATTTCGATATAAAGCGACTTTGCATTCGATGGGAGCTTCTTTGGCGGCTCGAAACGCATAAATCTCGCGTTTTTTCGTAAAACTAAGGCTTTTCTATTTCATATTACGAGCTGGAATACCTACAGCCAAAGCAAAACACTAATGTTCGATTTCGATATGAAGCGAAATTGCATTCGATGGGGGCTCGTTTGGTGGCTCGAAACGCATGAATCTTGCGTAACTACATAAAACTAAGGCGTTTTGATCTAATATTACGAGCTGGAACACCTACAGCCGATCAAAACGCTAATGTTCGATTTCGATATAAAGCGAATTTGCATTCGATGGGCTCTTGTCTGGCTGTTCGAAACGCATGAACCTTGCGTATCTACGTAAAACTAAGGCTTTTTGATCTCATATTACGAGCTGGAACTCCTACAGCAGAAGCAAAACGCTAATGTTCGATTTCGAAATAAAGCGACTTTGCATTCGATGGTAGCTTGTTTGCGGCTCGAATCGCACGAATCTTCCGTATTTACGTAAAACTAAGGCTTTTTGATCTAATATTACGAGCTGGATCACCAACAGCCAGAGCGAAGCGCTAATGTTCGATTTCGATATAAAGCGAATGTGCATGCGATGGAGGCTTGTTTGGCAGCTTGAAACGCATGAATCTTGCGTAATTACGTAAAACTAAGGCTTTTTAATCTCATATTACGAGCTGGAACTCCTACAGCAGAAGCAAAACGCTAACGTTGGATTTCGATATAAAGCGACTTTGCATTCGATGGGGGCTTGTTTGGCGGCTCGAATCGCACGAATCTTGCGTAATTACGTAAAACTAAGGCTTTTTGATCTAATATTACGAGCTGGATCACCTACAGCCAGAGCGAAGGGCTAATGTTCGATTTCGATATAAAGCGAATTTGCATGCGATGGGGGCTTGTTGGCGGCTCGAAACGCATAAATCTCGCGTATTTACGTACAACTAAGGCTTTTCTATTTCATATTACGAGCTGGAATACCTACAACCGATGCAAAACGCTAATGTTCGATTTCGATATAAAGCGAATTTGCATTCGATGGGGGCTTGTCTGGTACCTCGAATCGCATGAATCTTGCGTAATTACGTAAAACTAAGGATTTTTGATCTCATATTACGAGCTGGAACTCCTACAGCAGAAGCAAAACGCTAATGTTCGATTTCGATATAAAGCGACTTTGAATTCGATGGGAGCTTGTTTGGCGGCTCGAAACGCATAAATCTTGCGTATTTACGTAAAACTAAGGCTTTTTGATCTAATATTACGAGCTGGATCACCTACAGCCAGAGCGAAGCGCTAATGTTCGATTTCGATATAAAGCGAATTTGCATGCGATGGGGGCTTGTTGGTGGCTCGAAACGCATGAATCTTGCGAAATTACGTGAAACTAAGGCTTTTGATCTCATATTACGAGCTGGAACTCCTACAGCAGAAGCAAAACGCTAATGTTCGATTTCGAAATAAAGCGACTTTGCATTCGATGGGAGCTTGTTTGGCAGCTCGAATCGCACGAATCTTGCGTATTTACGTAAAACTAAGGCTATTTGATCTAATATTACGAGCTGGAACACCTACAGCCGAAGCAAAACTCTAATGTTCGATTTCGATATAAAGCGACTTTGCATTCGATGGCGGCTGGTTTGGCAGCTCGAAATGCATGAATCTTGCGTATTTGCATAAAACTAAGGCTTTTTCATCTCATATTACGAGCTGGATCACCTACAGCCAAAGCAAAAGGCTAATGTTTGATTTCGATATAAAGCGAATTTGCATTCGATAGGAGCTTGTTTGGCAGCTAGAAATGCAAAAATCTTGCGTATTTACCTAAAACTAAGGCTTTTTGATCTCATATTACGAGCTGGAACACCTACAGCAGAAGCAAAACGCTAATGTTCGATTTCGAAATAAAGCGACTTTGCATTCGATGGGAGCTTGTTTGGCGGCTCGAATCGCATAAATCTCGCGTATTTACGTACAACTAAGGCTTTTCTATCTCTTATTACGAGCCGGAACGCCTGGAGCCAACCCAAAACGCAAGTGTTCGATTTCGATATAAAGCGACTTTGCATTCGATGGGGGCTTGTCTTGCCCCTCGAATCGCATGAATCTTGCGTATTCACGTAAAAGTAAGGCTTTTTGATCTCATATTACGAACTGGAACTCCTACAGCAGAAGCAAAACGCTAATGTTTGATTTCGAAATAAAGCGACTTTGCATTCGATGGGAGCTTGTTTGGCAGCTCGAATCGCACGAATCTTGCGTATTTACGTAAAACTAAGGCTTTTTGATCTAATATTACGAGCTGGATCACCTACAGCCAGAGCGAAGCGCTTATGTTCGATTTCGATATAAAGCGAATTTGCATTCGATGAGGGCTTGTTTGGCAGCTCGAAACGCATGAATCTTGCGTATTTACATAAAACTAAGGATTTTTGGTCTCATATTACGAGCTGGAACACCTACAGCAGAAGCAAAACGCTAATGTTCGATTTCGATATAAAGCGAATTTGCATTCGATGAGGGCTTGTTTGGCAGCTCGAAACGCATGAATCTTGCATATTTACATAAAACGAAGTCTATTTGATCCAATATTACGAGCTGGAACACCTACAGCTGAAGCAAAACGCTAATGTTCGATTTCGAAATAAAGCGACTTTGCATTCGATGGGAGCTTGTTTGGCGGCTCGAAACGCATAAATCTCGCGTATTTACGTACAACTAAGGCTTTTCTATCTCTTATTACGAACCGGAACGCCTGGAGCCAACGCAAAACGCAAGTGTTCGATTTCGATATAAAGCGAATTTGCATTCGATGGGGGCTTGTTTGGTGGCTCGAAACGCATGAATCTTGCGTAATTACGTAAAACTAAGGCTTTTTAATCCCATATCACGAGCTGGAACTCCTACAGCTAAAGCAAAACGCTAATGTTCGATTTCGATATAAAGCGACTTTGCATTCGATGGGGGCTTGTTTGGCGGCTTGAAACGCATGAATCTTGCGTAATTACGTAAAACTAAGGCTTTTTGATCTCATATTACGAGCTAGAACTCCTACAGCAGAAGCAAAACGCGAATGTTCGATTTCGATATAAAGCGAATTTGCATTCGATGGGGGCTTGTTTGGTGGCTCGAAACGCATGAATCTTGCGTAATTACGTAAAACTAAGGCTTTTTGATCTCATATTCCGAGCTGGAACTCCTACAGCAGAAGCAAAACGCTAATGTTCGATTTCGATATAAAGCGACTTTGCATTCGATGGGGGCTTGTTTGGCGGCTTGAAACGCATGAATCTTGCGTAATTACGTAAAACTAAGGCTTTTTGATCTCATATTACGAGCTAGAACTCCTACAGCAGAAGCAAAACGCGAATGTTCGATTTCGATATAAAGCGAATTTGCATTCGATGGGAGCTTGTTTGGCGGCTCGAAACGCATAAATCTCGCGTATTTACGTACAACTAAGGCTTTTCTATCTCTTATTACGAACCGGAACGCCTGGAGCCAACGCAAAACGCAAGTGTTCGATTTCGATATAAAGCGAATTTGCATTCGATGGGGGCTTGTTTGGTGGCTCGAAACGCATGAATCTTGCGTAATTACGTAAAACTAAGGCTTTTTAATCCCATATTACGAGCTGGAACTCCTACAGCTAAAGCAAAACGCTAATGTTCGATTTCGATATAAAGCGACTTTGCATTCGATGGGGGCTTGTTTGGCGGCTTGAAACGCATGAATCTTGCGTAATTACGTAAAACTAAGGCTTTTTGATCTCATATTACGAGCTAGAACTCCTACAGCAGAAGCAAAACGCGAATGTTCGATTTCGATATAAAGCGAATTTGCATTCGATGGGGGCTTGTTTGGTGGCTCGAAACGCATGAATCTTGCGTAATTACGTAAAACTAAGGCTTTTTGATCTCATATTACGAGCTGGAACTCCTACAGCAGAAGCAAAACGCTAATGTTCGATTTCGAAATAAAGCGACTTTGCATTCGATGGGAGCTTGTTTGGCAGCTCGAATCGCACGAATCTTGCGAATTTACGTAAAACTGAGGCTTTTTGATCTCATATTACGAGCTGAAATACCTACAACCGATGCAAAACGCTAATGTTCGATTTCGATATAAAGCGAATTTCCATTCGATGAGGGCTTGTTTGGCAGCTCGAAATGCAAAAATCTTGCGTATTTACGTAAAACTAAGGCTTTTTGATCTCATATTACGAGCTGGAACACCTACAGCAAAAGCAAAACGCTAATGTTCGATTTCGAAATAAAGCGACTTTGCATTCGATGGGGGCTCGTTTGGTGGCTCGAAACGCATGAATCTTGCGTAACTACATAAAACTAAGGCGTTTTGATCTAATATTACGAGCAGGAACACCTACAGCCGAAGCAAAATGCTAATGTTCTATTTCGATATAAAGCGAATTTGCATTCGATGGGGGCTTGTTTGGTGGCTCGAAACGCATGAATCTTGCGTAATTACGTAAAACTAAGGCTTTTTGATCTCATATTACGAACTGGAACTCCTACAGCAGAAGCAAAACGCTAATGTTTGATTTCGAAATAAAGCGACTTTGCATTCGATGGGAGCTTGTTTGGCAGCTCGAATCGCACGAATCTTGCGTATTTACGTAAAACTAAGGCTTTTTGATCTAATATTACGAGCTGGATCACCTACAGCCAGAGCGAAGCGCTTATGTTCGATTTCGATATAAAGCGAATTTGCATTCGATGAGGGCTTGTTTGGCAGCTCGAAACGCATGAATCTTGCGTATTTACATAAAACTAAGGATTTTTGGTCTCATATTACGAGCTGGAACACCTACAGCAGAAGCAAAACGCTAATGTTCGATTTCGATATAAAGCGAATTTGCATTCGATGAGGGCTTGTTTGGCAGCTCGAAACGCATGAATCTTGCATATTTACATAAAACGAAGTCTATTTGATCCAATATTACGAGCTGGAACACCTACAGCTGAAGCAAAACGCTAATGTTCGATTTCGAAATAAAGCGACTTTGCATTCGATGGGAGCTTGTTTGGCGGCTCGAAACGCATAAATCTCGCGTATTTACGTACAACTAAGGCTTTTCTATCTCTTATTACGAACCGGAACGCCTGGAGCCAACGCAAAACGCAAGTGTTCGATTTCGATATAAAGCGAATTTGCATTCGATGGGGGCTTGTTTGGTGGCTCGAAACGCATGAATCTTGCGTAATTACGTAAAACTAAGGCTTTTTAATCCCATATTACGAGCTGGAACTCCTACAGCTAAAGCAAAACGCTAATGTTCGATTTCGATATAAAGCGACTTTGCATTCGATGGGGGCTTGTTTGGCGGCTTGAAACGCATGAATCTTGCGTAATTACGTAAAACTAAGGCTTTTTGATCTCATATTACGAGCTAGAACTCCTACAGCAGAAGCAAAACGCGAATGTTCGATTTCGATATAAAGCGAATTTGCATTCGATGGGGGCTTGTTTGGTGGCTCGAAACGCATGAATCTTGCGTAATTACGTAAAACTAAGGCTTTTTGATCTCATATTACGAGCTGGAACTCCTACAGCAGAAGCAAAACGCTAATCTTCGATTTCGATATAAAGCGACTTTGCATTCGATGGGGGCTTGTTTGGCGGCTTGAAACGCATGAATCTTGCGTAATTACGTAAAACTAAGGCTTTTTGATCTCATATTACGAGCTAGAACTCCTACAGCAGAAGCAAAACGCGAATGTTCGATTTCGATATAAAGCGAATTTGCATTCGATGGGGGCTTGTTTGGTGGCTCGAAACGCATGAATCTTGCGTAATTACGTAAAACTAAGGCTTTTTGATCTCATATTACGAGCTGGAACTCCTACAGCAGAAGCAAAACGCTAATGTTCGATTTCGAAATAAAGCGACTTTGCATTCGATGGGAGCTTGTTTGGCGGCTCGAATCGCACGAATCTTGCGTATTTACGTAAAACTAAGGCTTTTTGATCTAATATTACGAGCTGGATCACCTACAGCCAGAGCGAAGCGCTAATGTTCGATTTCGATATAAAGCGAATTTGCATGTGATGGGGGATTGTTGGCGGCTCGAAACGCATAAATCTCGCGTATTTACGTACAACTAAGGCTTTTCTATTTCATATTACGAGCTGGAATACCTACAAACGATGCAAAACGCTAATGTTCGATTTCGATATAAAGCGAATTTGCATTCGATGGGGGCTTGTCTGGCACCTCGAATCGCATGAATCTTGCGTAATTACGTTAAACTAAGGATTTTTGATCTCATATTACGCTGGATCACCTACAGCCAGAGCGAAGCGCTTGTGTTCGATTTCGATATAAAGCGAATTTGCATTCGATGGGGGCTTGTTTGGCGGCTCCAAACGCATGAATCTTGCGTATTTGCATAAAACTAAGGCTTTTTGATCTCATAACACGAGCTGGAAGAACTATAGCTAAAGCAAAACGCTAATGTTCGATTTCGATACAATCGACTTTGCATTCGATGGGGGCTTGTTTGGCGGCTCGAAACGCATGAATATTGCGTATTTGCATAAAACTAAGGCTTTTTCATCTCATATTACGAGCTGGATCCCCTACAGCCAAAGCAAAACGCTAATGTTCGATTTCGATATAAAGCGACTTTGCATTCGATAGGAGCTTCTTTGGCGACTCGAATCGCATGAATCTTGCGTATTTACGTAAAACTAAGACTTTTTGATCTAATATTACGAGCTGGATCACCTACAGCCAGAGCAAAGCGCTAATGTTCGATTTCGATATAAAGCGAATTTGCATTCAATTGGGGCTTGATTGGCGGCTCGAAACGCATGAATCTTGCTTATGAATATAAAACTAAGGCTTTTTCAACTCATATTACGAGCTGGAACACCTACAGCTGAAGCAAAACGCTAATGTTCGATTTCGATATAAAGCGACTTTGCATTCGATAGGAGCTTCTTTGGCGACTCGAATCGCATGAATCTTGCGTATTTACGTAAAACTAAGACTTTTTGATCTAATATTACGAGCTGGATCACCTACAGCCAGAGCAAAGCGCTAATGTTCGATTTCGATATAAAGCGAATTTGCATTCAATTGGGGCTTGTTTGGCGGCTCGAAACGCATGAATCTTGCGTATTTGCATAAAACTAAGGCTTTTTGATCTCATAACACGAGCTGGAAGAACTATAGCTAAAGCAAAACGCTAATGTTCGATTTCGATATAATCGACTTTGCATTCGATGGGGGCTTGTTTGGCGGCTCGAAACGCATGAATATTGCGTATTTGCATAAAACGAAGTCTATTTGATCCAATATTACGAGCTGGAACTCCTACAGCAGAAGCAAAACGCTAATGTACGATTTCGATATAAAGCGACTTTGCATTCGATGGGAGCTTGTTTGGCGGCTCGAAACGCATAAAGCTCGCGTATTTATGTAAAACTAAGGCTTTTCTATCTCTTATTACGAGCCGGAACGTCTGGAGCCAACGCAAAAAGCAAGTGTTCGATTTCGATATAAAGCGAATTTGCATTCGATGGGGGCTTGTTTGGTGGCTCGAAACGCATGAATCTTGCGAAAATACGTGAAACTAAGGCTTTTGATCTCATATTACGAGCTGGAACACCTACAGCAAAAGCAAAACGCTAATGTTCGATTTCGAAATAAAGCGACTTTGCATTCGATGGGGGCTCGTTTGGTGGCTCGAAACGCATGAATCTTGCGTAACTACATAAAACTAAGGCGTTTTGATCTAATATTACGAGCTGGAACACCTACAGCCGAAGCAAAATGCTAATGTTCAATTTCGATATAAAGCGACTTTGCATTCGATGGGGGCTTGTTTGGCGGCTCGAAACGCATGAATCTTGCGTATTTACGTAAAACTAAGGCTTTTTGATCTCATATTACGAGCTGGAACACCTACAGCCGAAGCAAAACGCTAATGTTCGATTTCGAAATAAAGCGACTTTGCATTCGATGGGAGCTTGTTTGGCAGCTCGAATCGCACGAATCTTGCGTATTTACGTAAAACTAAGGCTATTTGATCTAATATTACGAGCTGGAACACCTACAGCCGAAGCAACACTCTAATGTTCGATTTCGATATAAAGCGATTTTGCGTTCCATGGGGGCTTGTTTGGCGGCTCGAAACGCATGAATCTTGCGTATTTGCATAAAACTAAGGCTTTTTCATCTCATATTACGAGCTGGATCCCCTACAGCCAGAGCGAAGCGCTTATGTTCGATTTCGATATAAAGCGAATTTGCATTCGATGAGGGCTTGTTTGGCAGCTCGAAACGCATGAATCTTGCGTAGCTACGTAAAACTAAGGCTTTTTAATCTCATATTACGAGCTGGAATAACTACAGCGGAAGCAAAACGCTAATGTTCGATTTCGATATAAAGCGACTTTGCATTCGATGGGAGCTTGTTTGGCGGCTCGAAACGCATAAATCTCGCGTTTTTTCGTAAAACTAAGGCTTTTCTATTTCATATTACGAGCTGGAATACCTACAGCCAAAGCAAAACACTAATGTTCGATTTCGATATACAGCGAATTTGCATTCGATGGGGGCTCGTTTGGTGGCTCGAAACGCATGAATCTTGCGTAACTACATAAAACTAAGGCGTTTTGATCTAATATTACGAGCTGGAACACCTACAGCCGATCAAAACGCTAATGTTCGATTTCGATATAAAGCGAATTTGCATTCGATGGGCTCTTGTTTGGCTGTTCGAAACGCATGAATCTTGCGTATCTACGTAAAACTAAGGCTTTTTGATCTCATATTACGAGCTGGAACACCTACAGCAAAAGCAAAACGCTAATGTTCGATTTCGAAATAAAGCGACTTTGCATTCGATGGGGGCTCGTTTGGTGGCTCGAAACGCATGAATCTTGCGTAACTACATAAAACTAAGGCGTTTTGATCTAATATTACGAGCTGGAACACCTACAGCCGAAGCAAAATGCTAATGTTCAATTTCGATATAAAGCGACTTTGCATTCGATGGGGGCTTGTTTGGCGGCTCGAAACGCATGAATCTAGCGTATTTACGTAAAACTAATGCTTTTTGATCTCATATTACGAGCTAGAACTCCTACAGCAGAAGCAAAACGCGAATGTTCGATTTCGATATAAAGCGAATTTGCATTCGATGGGGGCTTGTTTTGTGGCTCGAAACGCATGAATCTTGCGTAATTACGTAAAACTAAGGCTTTTTGATCTCATATTACGAGCTGGAACTCCTACAGCAGAAGCAAAACGCTAATGTTCGATTTCGAAATAAAGCGACTTTGCATTCGATGGGAGCTTGTTTGGCAGCTCGAATCGCACGAATCTTGCGAATTTACGTAAAACTGAGGCTTTTTGATCTCATATTACGAGCTGAAATACCTACAACCGATGCAAAACGCTAATGTTCGATTTCGATATAAAGCGAATTTCCATTCGATGAGGGCTTGTTTGGCAGCTCGAAATGCAAAAATCTTGCGTATTTACGTAAAACTAAGGCTTTTTGATCTCATATTACGAGCTGGAACACCTACAGCAAAAGCAAAACGCTAATGTTCGATTTCGAAATAAAGCGACTTTGCATTCGATGGGGGCTCGTTTGGTGGCTCGAAACGCATGAATCTTGCGTAACTACATAAAACTAAGGCGTTTTGATCTAATATTACGAGCTGGAACACCTACAGCCGAAGCAAAATGCTAATGTTCAATTTCGATATAAAGCGACTTTGCATTCGATGGGGGCTTGTTTGGCGGCTCGAAACGCATGAATCTTGCGTATTTACGTAAAACTAATGCTTTTTGATCTCATATTACGAGCTGGAACACCTACAGCCGAAGCAAAACGCTAATGTTCGATTTCGAAATAAAGCGACTTTGCATTCGATGGGAGCTTGTTTGGCAGCTCGAATCGCACGAATCTTGCGTATTTACGTAAAACTAAGGCTATTTGATCTAATATTACGAGCTGGATCACCTACAGCCAGAGCAAAACGCTAATGTTCGATTTCGAAAGAAAGCGACTTTGCATTCGATGGGGGCTTGTTTGGTGGCTCGAAACGCATGAATCTTGCGTAATTACGTAAAACTAAGGCTTTTTGATCTAATATTACGAGCTGGATCATCTACAGCCAGAGCGAAGCGCTAATGTTCGATTTCGATATAAAGCGAATTTGCATGCGATGGGGGCTTGTTGGCGGCTCGAAACGCATAAATCTCGCGTATTTACGTACAACTAAGGCTTTTCTATTTCATATTACGAGCTGGAATACCTACAACCGATGCAAAACGCTAATGTTCGATTTCGATATAAAGCGAATTTGCATTCGATGGGGGCTTGTCTGGTACCTCGAATCGCATGAATCTTGCGTAATTACGTAAAACTAAGGATTTTTGATCTCATATTACGAGCTGGAACTCCTACAGCAGAAGCAAAACGCTAATGTTCTATTTCGATATAAAGCGACTTTGCATTCGATGGGGGCTTGTTTGGTGGCTCAAAACGCATGAATCTTGCGTAATTACGTAAAACTAAGGCTTTTCTATTTCATATTACGAGCTGGAATACCTACAGCCAAAGCAAAACACTAATGTTCGATTTCGAAATAAAGCGACTTTGCATTCGATGGGGGCTCGTTTGGTGGCTCGAAACGCATGAATCTTGCGTAACTACATAAAACTAAGGCGTTTTGATCTAATATTACGAGCTGGAACACCTACAGCCGAAGCAAAATGCTAATGTTCAATTTCGATATAAAGCGACTTTGCATTCGATGGGAGCTTGTTTGGCAGCTCGAATCGCACGAATCTTGCGTATTTGCATAAAACTAAGGCTTTTTCATCTAATATTACGAGCTGGAACACCTACAGCCGAAGCAAAACTCTAATGTTCGATTTCGATATAAAGCGAATTTGCATTCGATAGGAGCTTGTTTGGCAGCTAGAAATGCAAAAATCTTGCGTATTTACCTAAAACTAAGGCTTTTTGATCTCATATTACGAGCTGGAACACCTACAGCAGAAGCAAAACGCTAATGTTCGATTTCGAAATAAAGCGACTTTGCATTCGATGGGAGCTTGTTTGGCGGCTCGAAACGCATAAATCTCGCGTATTTACGTACAACTAAGGCTTTTCTATCTCTTATTACGAGCCGGAACGCCTGGAGCCAACGCAAAACGCAAGTGTTCGATTTCGATATAAAGCGAATTTGCATTCGATGGGGGCTTGTCTGGCACCTCGAATCGCATGAATCTTGCGTATTCACGTAAAAGTAAGGCTTTTTGATCTAATGTTACGAGCTGGATCCCCTACAGCCAAAGCAAAACGCTAATGTTCTATTTCGATATAAAGCGACTTTGCATTCGATGGGGGCTTGTTTGGTGGCTCAAAACGCATGAATCTTGCGTAATTACGTAAAACTAAGGATTTTTGATCTCATATTACGCTGGATCACCTACAGCCAGAGCGAAGCGCTTGTGTTCGATTTCGATATAAAGCGAATTTGCATTCGATGAGGGCTTGTTTGGCAGCTCGAAACGCATGAATCTTGCGTATCTACATAAAACTAAGGCTTTTTGATCTAATATTACGAGCTGGATCACCTACAGCCAGAGCGAAGGGCTAATGTTCGATTTCGATATAAAACGAATTTGCATTCGATGAGGGCTTGTTTGGCAGATTGAAACGCATGAATCTTGCGTAGCTACGTAAAACTAAGGCTTTTTAATCTCATATTACGAGCTGGAATAACTACAGCGGAAGCAAAACGCTAATGTTCGATTTCGATATAAAGCGACTTTGCATTCGATGGGAGCTTGTTTGGCGGCTCGAAACGCATGAATCTTGCGTAATTACGTAAAACTAAGGCTTTTTAATCCCATATTACGAGCTGGAACTCCTACAGCTAAAGCAAAACGCTAATGTTCGATTTCGATATAAAGCGGCTTGTTTGGCGGCTTGAAACGCATGAATCTTGCGTAATTACGTAAAACTAAGGCTTTTTGATCTCATATTACGAGCTAGAACTCCTACAGCTAAAGCAAAACGCTAATGTTCGATTTCGATATAAAACGAATTTGCATTCCATGGGGGCTTGTTTGGCGGCTCGAAACGCATGAATCTTGCGTATTTACGTAAAACTAAGGCTTTTTGATCTCATAGCACGAGCTGGAAGACCTACAGCTAAAGCAAACGCTAATGTTCGATTTCGATATAAAGCGACTTTGCATTCGATGGGAGCTTCTTTGGCGGCTCGAAACGCATAAATCTCGCGTTTTTTCGTAAAACTAAGGCTTTTCTATTTCATATTACGAGCTGGAATACCTACAGCCAAAGCAAAACACTAATGTTCGATTTCGATATGAAGCGAAATTGCATTCGATGGGGGCTCGTTTGGTGGCTCGAAACGCATGAATCTTGCGTAACTACGTAAAAATAAGGCGTTTTGATCTAATATTACGAGCTGGAACACCTACAGCCGATCAAAACGCTAATGTTCGATTTCGATATAAAGCGAATTTGCATTCGATGGGCTCTTGTCTGGCTGTTCGAAACGCATGAACCTTGCGTATCTACGTAAAACTAAGGCTTTTTGATCTCATATTACGAGCTGGAACTCCTACAGCAGAAGCAAAACGCTAATGTTCGATTTCGAAATAAAGCGACTTTGCATTCGATGGGAGCTTGTTTGGCGGCTCGAATCGCACGAATCTTCCGTATTTACGTAAAACTAAGGCTTTTTGATCTAATATTACGAGCTGGATCACCAACAGCCAGAGCGAAGCGCTAATGTTCGATTTCGATATAAAGCGAATGTGCATGCGATGGAGGCTTGTTTGGCAGCTTGAAACGCATGAATCTTGCGTAATTACGTAAAACTAAGGCTTTTTGATCTCATATTACGAGCTGGAACACCTACAGCAAAAGCAAAACGCTAATGTTCGATTTCGAAATAAAGCGACTTTGCATTCGATGAGGGCTCGTTTGGTGGCTCGAAACGCATGAATCTTGCGTAACTACATAAAACTAAGGCGTTTTGATCTAATATTACGAGCAGGAACACCTACAGCCGAAGCAAAATGCTAATGTTCGATTTCGATATAAAGCGAATTTGCATTCGATGGGGGCTTGTTTGGTGGCTCGGAACGCATGAATCTTGCGTAATTACGTAAAACTAAGGCTTTTTGATCTCATATTACGAACTGGAACTCCTACAGCAGAAGCAAAACGCTAATGTTTGATTTCGAAATAAAGCGACTTTGCATTCGATGGGAGCTTGTTTGGCAGCTCGAATCGCACGAATCTTGCGTATTTACGTAAAACTAAGGCTTTTTGATCTAATATTACGAGCTGGATCACCTACAGCCAGAGCGAAGCGCTTATGTTCGATTTCGATAAAAAGCGAATTTGCATTCGATGAGGGCTTGTTTGGCAGCTCGAAACGCATGAATCTTGCGTATTTACATAAAACTAAGGATTTTTGGTCTCATATTACGAGCTGGAACACCTACAGCAGAAGCAAAACGCTAATGTTCGATTTCGATATAAAGCGAATTTGCATTTGATGAGGGCTTGTTTGGCAGCTCGAAACGCATGAATCTTGCATATTTACATAAAACGAAGTCTATTTGATCCAATATTACGAGCTGGAACACCTACAGCTGAAGCAAAACGCTAATGTTCGATTTCGAAATAAAGCGACTTTGCATTCGATGGGAGCTTCTTTGGCGGCTTGAAACGCATAAATCTCGCGTATTTACGTACAACTAAGGCTTTTCTATCTCTTATTACGAACCGGAACGCCTGGAGCCAACGCAAAACGCAAGTGTTCGATTTCGATATAAAGCGAATTTGCATTCGATGGGGGCTTGTTTGGTGGCTCGAAACGCATGAATCTTGCGTAATTACGTAAAACTAAGGCTTTTTAATCCCATATTACGAGCTGGAACTCCTACAGCTAAAGCAAAACGCTAATGTTCGATTTCGATATAAAGCGACTTTGCATTCGATGGGGGCTTGTTTGGCGGCTTGAAACGCATGAATCTTGCGTAATTACGTAAAACTAAGGCTTTTTGATCTCATATTACGAGCTAGAACTCCTACAGCAGAAGCAAAACGCGAATGTTCGATTTCGATATAAAGCGAATTTGCATTCGATGGGGGCTTGTTTGGTGGCTCGAAACGCATGAATCTTGCGTAATTACGTAAAACTAAGGCTTTTTGATCTCATATTACGAGCTGGAACTCCTACAGCAGAAGCAAAACGCTAATGTTCGATTTCGATATAAAGCGACTTTGCATTCGATGGGGGCTTGTTTGGCGGCTTGAAACGCATGAATCTTGCGTAATTACGTAAAACTAAGGCTTTTTGATCTCATATTACGAGCTGGAACTCCTACAGCAGAAGCAAAACGCTAATGTTCGATTTCGAAATAAAGCGACTTTGCATTCGATGGGAGCTTGTTTGGCAGCTCGAATCGCACGAATCTTGCGAATTTACGTAAAACTGAGGCTTTTTGATCTCATATTACGAGCTGAAATACCTACAACCGATGCAAAACGCTAATGTTCGATTTCGATATAAAGCGAATTTCCATTCGATATGGGCTTGTTTGGCAGCTCGAAATGCAAAAATCTTGCGTATTTACGTAAAACTAAGGCTTTTTGATCTCATATTACGAGCTGGAACACCTACAGCAAAAGCAAAACGCTAATGTTCGATTTCGAAATAAAGCGACTTTGCATTCGATGGGGGCTCGTTTGGTGGCTCGAAACGCATGAATCTTGCGTAACTACATAAAACTAAGGCGTTTTGATCTAATATTACGAGCAGGAACACCTACAGCCGAAGCAAAATGCTAATGTTCGATTTCGATATAAAGCGAATTTGCATTCGATGGGGGCTTGTTTGGTGGCTCGAAACGCATGAATCTTGCGTAATTACGTAAAACTAAGGCTTTTTGATCTCATATTACGAACTGGAACTCCTACAGCAGAAGCAAAACGCTAATGTTTGATTTCGAAATAAAGCGACTTTGCATTCGATGGGAGCTTGTTTGGCAGCTCGAATCGCACGAATCTTGCGTATTTACGTAAAACTAAGGCTTTTTGATCTAATATTACGAGCTGGATCACCTACAGCCAGAGCGAAGCGCTTATGTTCGATTTCGATATAAAGCGAATTTGCATTCGATGAGGGCTTGTTTGGCAGCTCGAAACGCATGAATCTTGCGTATTTACATAAAACTAAGGATTTTTGGTCTCATATTACGAGCTGGAACACCTACAGCAGAAGCAAAACGCTAATGTTCGATTTCGATATAAAGCGAATTTGCATTTGATGAGGGCTTGTTTGGCAGCTCGAAACGCATGAATCTTGCATATTTACATAAAACGAAGTCTATTTGATCCAATATTACGAGCTGGAACACCTACAGCTGAAGCAAAACGCTAATGTTCGATTTCGAAATAAAGCGACTTTGCATTCGATGGGAGCTTGTTTGGCGGCTTGAAACGCATAAATCTCGCGTATTTACGTACAACTAAGGCTTTTCTATCTCTTATTACGAACCGGAACGCCTGGAGCCAACGCAAAACGCAAGTGTTCGATTTCGATATAAAGCGAATTTGCATTCGATGGGGGCTTGTTTGGTGGCTCGAAACGCATGAATCTTGCGTAATTACGTAAAACTAAGGCTTTTTAATCCCATATTACGAGCTGGAACTCCTACAGCTAAAGCAAAACGCTAATGTTCGATTTCGATATAAAGCGACTTTGCATTCGATGGGGGCTTGTTTGGCGGCTTGAAACGCATGAATCTTGCGTAATTACGTAAAACTAAGGCTTTTTGATCTCATATTACGAGCTAGAACTCCTACAGCAGAAGCAAAACGCGAATGTTCGATTTCGATATAAAGCGAATTTGCATTCGATGGGGGCTTGTTTGGTGGCTCGAAACGCATGAATCTTGCGTAATTACGTAAAACTAAGGCTTTTTGATCTCATATTACGAGCTGGAACTCCTACAGCAGAAGCAAAACGCTAATGTTCGATTTCGATATAAAGCGACTTTGCATTCGATGGGGGCTTGTTTGGCGGCTTGAAACGCATGAATCTTGCGTAATTACGTAAAACTAAGGCTTTTTGATCTCATATTACGAGCTAGAACTCCTACAGCAGAAGCAAAACGCGAATGTTCGATTTCGATATAAAGCGAATTTGCATTCGATGGGGGCTTGTTTGGTGGCTCGAAACGCATGAATCTTGCGTAATTACGTAAAACTAAGGCTTTTTGATCTCATATTACGAGCTAGAACTCCTACAGCAGAAGCAAAACGCGAATGTTCGATTTCGATATAAAGCGAATTTGCATTCGATGGGGGCTTGTTTGGTGGCTCGAAACGCATGAATCTTGCGTAATTACGTAAAACTAAGGCTTTTTGATCTCATATTACGAGCTGGAACTCCTACAGCAGAAGCAAAACGCTAATGTTCGATTTCGAAATAAAGCGACTTTGCATTCGATGGGAGCTTGTTTGGCAGCTCGAATCGCACGAATCTTGCGAATTTACGTAAAACTGAGGCTTTTTGATCTCATATTACGAGCTGAAATACCTACAACCGATGCAAAACGCTAATGTTCGATTTCGATATAAAGCGAATTTCCATTCGATATGGGCTTGTTTGGCAGCTCGAAATGCAAAAATCTTGCGTATTTACGTAAAACTAAGGCTTTTTGATCTCATATTACGAGCTGGAACACCTACAGCAAAAGCAAAACGCTAATGTTCGATTTCGAAATAAAGCGACTTTGCATTCGATGGGGGCTCGTTTGGTGGCTCGAAACGCATGAATCTTGCGTAACTACATAAAACTAAGGCGTTTTGATCTAATATTACGAGCAGGAACACCTACAGCCGAAGCAAAATGCTAATGTTCGATTTCGATATAAAGCGAATTTGCATTCGATGGGGGCTTGTTTGGTGGCTCGAAACGCATGAATCTTGCGTAATTACGTAAAACTAAGGCTTTTTGATCTCATATTACGAACTGGAACTCCTACAGCAGAAGCAAAACGCTAATGTTTGATTTCGAAATAAAGCGACTTTGCATTCGATGGGAGCTTGTTTGGCAGCTCGAATCGCACGAATCTTGCGTATTTACGTAAAACTAAGGCTTTTTGATCTAATATTACGAGCTGGATCACCTACAGTCAGAGCGAAGCGCTTATGTTCGATTTCGATATAAAGCGAATTTGCATTCGATGAGGGCTTGTTTGGCAGCTCGAAACGCATGAATCTTGCGTATTTACATAAAACTAAGGATTTTTGGTCTCATATTACGAGCTGGAACACCTACAGCAGAAGCAAAACGCTAATGTTCGATTTCGATATAAAGCGAATTTGCATTCGATGAGGGCTTGTTGAAACGCATGAATCTTGCGTATTTACATAAAACTAAGGATTTTTGGTCTCATATTACGAGCTGGAACACCTACAGCAGAAGCAAAACGCTAATGTTCGATTTCGATATAAAGCGAATTTGCATTCGATGAGGGCTTGTTTGGCAGCTCGAAACGCATGAATCTTGCATATTTACATAAAACGAAGTCTATTTGATCCAATATTACGAGCTGGAACTCCTACAGCAGAAGCAAAACGCTAATGTTCGATTTCGATATAAAGCGACTTTGCATTCGATGGGAGCTTGTTTGGCGGCTCGAAACGCATAAAGCTCGCGTATTTATGTAAAAGTAAGGCTTTTCTATCTCTTATTACGAGCCGGAACGTCTGGAGCCAACGCAAAAAGCAAGTGTTCGATTTCGATATAAAGCGAATTTGCATTCGATGGGGGCTTGTTTGGCGGCTCGAAACGCCTGAATCTTGCGTATTTGCATAAAACTAAGGCTTTTTGATCTCATAACACGAGCTGAAAGACCTACAGCTAAAGCAAAACGCTAATGTTCGATTTCGATATAAAGCGACTTTGCATTCGATGGGGGCTTGTTTGGCGGCTCGAAACGCATAAATCTTGCGTATTTGCATAAAACTAAGGCTTTTTCATCTCATATTACGAGCTGGATCCCCTACAACCAAAGCAAAACGCTAATGTTCGATTTCGATATAAAGCGACTTTGCATTCGATGGGGGCTTGTTTGGTGGCTCAAAACGCATGAATCTTGCGTAATTACGTAAAACTAAGGATTTTTGATCTCATATTACGCTGGATCACCTACAGCCAGAGCGAAGCGCTAATGTTCGATTTCGATATAAAGCGACTTTGAATTCGATGGGAGCTTGTTTGGCGGCTCGAAACGCATAAATCTTGCGTATTTACGTAAAACTAAGGCTTTTTGATCTAATATTACGAGCTGGATCACCTACAGCCAGAGCGAAGCGCTAATGTTCGATTTCGATATAAAGCGAATTTGCATGCGATGGGGGCTTGTTTGGCAGATTGAAACGCATGAATCTTGCGTAGCTACGTAAAACTAAGGCTTTTTAATCTCATATTACGAGCTGGAATAACTACAGCGGAAGCAAAACGCTAATGTTCGATTTCGATATAAAGCGAATTTGCATTCGATGGGGGCTCGTTTGGTGGCTCGAAACGCATAAATCTTGCGTATTTACGTAAAACTAAGGCTTTTTGATCTAATATTACGAGCTGGATCACCTACAGCCAGAGCGAAGCGCTAATGTTCGATTTCGATATAAAGCGAATTTGCATGCGATGGGGGCTTGTTGGTGGCTCGAAACGCATGAATCTTGCGAAATTACGTGAAACTAAGGCTTTTGATCTCATATTACGAGCTGGAACTCCTACAGCAGAAGCAAAACGCTAATGTTCGATTTCGAAATAAAGCGACTTTGCATTCGATGGGAGCTTGTTTGGCAGCTCGAATCGCACGAATCTTGCGTATTTACGTAAAACTAAGGCTATTTGATCTAATATTACGAGCTGGAACACCTACAGCCGAAGCAAAACTCTAATGTTCGATTTCGATATAAAGCGAATTTGCATTCGATAGGAGCTTGTTTGGCAGCTAGAAATGCAAAAATCTTGCGTATTTACCTAAAACTAAGGCTTTTTGATCTCATATTACGAGCTGGAACACCTACAGCAGAAGCAAAACGCTAATGTTCGATTTCGAAATAAAGCGACTTTGCATTCGATGGGAGCTTGTTTGGCGGCTCGAAACGCATAAATCTCGCGTATTTACGTACAACTAAGGCTTTTCTATCTCTTATTACGAGCCGGAACGCCTGGAGCCAACGCAAAACGCAAGTGTTCGATTTCGATATAAAGCGAATTTGCATTCGATGGGGGCTTGTCTGGCACCTCGAATCGCATGAATCTTGCGTATTCACGTAAAAGTAAGGCTTTTTGATCTAATGTTACGAGCTGGATCCCCTACAGCTAAAGCAAAACGCTAATGTTCTATTTCGATATAAAGCGACTTTGCATTCGATGGGGGCTTGTTTGGTGGCTCAAAACGCATGAATCTTGCGTAATTACGTAAAACTAAGGATTTTTGATCTCATATTACGCTGGATCACCTACAGCCAGAGCGAAGCGCTTGTGTTCGATTTCGATATAAAGCGAATTTGCATTCGATGAGGGCTTGTTTGGCAGCTCGAAACGCATGAATCTTGCGTATCTACATAAAACTAAGGCTTTTTGATCTAATATTACGAGCTGGATCACCTACAGCCAGAGCGAAGGGCTAATGTTCGATTTCGATATAAAACGAATTTGCATTCGATGAGGGCTTGTTTGGCAGATTGAAACGCATGAATCTTGCGTAGCTACGTAAAACTAAGGCTTTTTAATCTCATATTACGAGCTGGAATAACTACAGCGGAAGCAAAACGCTAATGTTCGATTTCGATATAAAGCGACTTTGCATTCGATGGGAGCTTGTTTGGCGGCTCGAAACGCATAAATCTCGCGTTTTTTCGTAAAACTAAGGCTTTTCTATTTCATATTACGAGCTGGAATACCTACAGCCAAAGCAAAACACTAATGTTCGATTTCGATATAAAGCGAATTTGCATTCGATGGGGGCTCGTTTGGTGGCTCGAAACGCATAAATCTTGCGTATTTACGTAAAACTAAGGCTTTTTGATCTAATATTACGAGCTGGATCACCTACAGCCAGAGCGAAGCGCTAATGTTCGATTTCGATATAAAGCGAATTTGCATGCGATGGGGGCTTGTTGGTGGCTCGAAACGCATGAATCTTGCGAAATTACGTGAAACTAAGGCTTTTGATCTCATATTACGAGCTGGAACTCCTACAGCAGAAGCAAAACGCTAATGTTCGATTTCGAAATAAAGCGACTTTGCATTCGATGGGAGCTTGTTTGGCAGCTCGAATCGCACGAATCTTGCGTATTTACGTAAAACTAAGGCTATTTGATCTAATATTACGAGCTGGAACACCTACAGCCGAAGCAAAACTCTAATGTTCGATTTCGATATAAAGCGACTTTGCATTCGATGGGAGCTTGTTTGGCGGCTCGAAACGCATAAATCTCGCGTTTTTTCGTAAAACTAAGGCTTTTCTATTTCATATTACGAGCTGGAATACCTACAGCCAAAGCAAAACACTAATGTTCGATTTCGATATAAAGCGAATTTGCATTCGATGGGGGCTCGTTTGGTGGCTCGAAACGCATGAATCTTGCGTAACTACATAAAACTAAGGCGTTTTGATCTAATATTACGAGCTGGAACACCTACAGCCGATCAAAACGCTAATGTTCGATTTCGATATAAAGCGAATTTGCATTCGATGGGCTCTTGTTTGGCTGTTCGAAACGCATGAATCTTGCGTATCTACGTAAAACTAAGGCTTTTTGATCTCATATTACGAGCTGGAACACCTACAGCAAAAGCAAAACGCTAATGTTCGATTTCGAAATAAAGCGACTTTGCATTCGATGGGGGCTCGTTTGGTGGCTCGAAACGCATGAATCTTGCGTAATTACATAAAACTAAGGCGTTTTGATCTAATATTACGAGCTGGAACACCTACAGCCGAAGCAAAATGCTAATGTTCAATTTCGATATAAAGCGACTTTGCATTCGATGGGGGCTTGTTTGGCGGCTCGAAACGCATGAATCTTGCGTATTTACGTAAAACTAATGCTTTTTGATCTCATATTACGAGCTGGAACACCTACAGCCGAAGCAAAACGCTAATGTTCGATTTCGAAATAAAGCGACTTTGCATTCGATGGGAGCTTGTTTGGCAGCTCGAATCGCACGAATCTTGCGTATTTACGTAAAACTAAGGCTATTTGATCTAATATTACGAGCTGGATCACCTACAGCCAGAGCAAAACGCTAATGTTCGATTTCGAAAGAAAGCGACTTTGCATTCGATGGGGGCTTGTTTGGTGGCTCGAAACGCATGAATCTTGCGTAATTACGTAAAACTAAGGCTTTTTGATCTAATATTACGAGCTGGATCATCTACAGCCAGAGCGAAGCGCTAATGTTCGATTTCGATATAAAGCGAATTTGCATGCGATGGGGGCTTGTTGGCGGCTCGAAACGCATAAATCTCGCGTATTTACGTACAACTAAGGCTTTTCTATTTCATATTACGAGCTGGAATACCTACAACCGATGCAAAACGCTAATGTTCGATTTCGATATAAAGCGAATTTGCATTCGATGGGGGCTTGTCTGGTACCTCGAATCGCATGAATCTTGCGTAATTACGTAAAACTAAGGATTTTTGATCTCATATTACGAGCTGGAACTCCTACAGCAGAAGCAAAAGGCTAATGTTCGATTTCGATATAAAGCGACTTTGAATTCGATGGGAGCTTGTTTGGCGGCTCGAAACGCATAAATCTTGCGTATTTACGTAAAACTAAGGCTTTTTGATCTAATATTACGAGCTGGATCACCTACAGCCAGAGCGAAGCGCTAATGTTCGATTTCGATATAAAGCGAATTTGCATGCGATGGGGGCTTGTTGGTGGCTCGAAACGCATGAATCTTGCGAAATTACGTGAAACTAAGGCTTTTGATCTCATATTACGAGCTGGAACTCCTACAGCAGAAGCAAAACGCTAATGTTCGATTTCGATATAAAGCGACTTTGCATTCGATGGGAGCTTGTTTGGCAGCTCGAATCGCACGAATCTTGCGTATTTACGTAAAACTAAGGCTATTTGATCTAATATTACGAGCTGGAACACCTACAGCCGAAGCAAAACTCTAATGTTCGATTTCGATATAAAGCGACTTTGCATTCGATGGCGGCTGGTTTGGCGGCTCGAAACGCATGAATCTTGCGTATTTGCATAAAACTAAGGCTTTTTCATCTCATATTACGAGCTGGATCACCTACAGCCAAAGCAAAAGGCTAATGTTTGATTTCGATATAAAGCGAATTTGCGTTCGATGGGGGCTTGTTTGGTGGCTCAAAACGCATGAATCTTGCGTAATTACGTAAAACTAAGGATTTTTGATCTCATATTACGCTGGATCACCTACAGCCAGAGCGAAGCGCTTGTGTTCGATTTCGATATAAAGCGAATTTGCATTCGATGAGGGCTTGTTTGGCAGCTCGAAACGCATGAATCTTGCGTATTTACATAAAACTAAGGCTTTTTGGTCTCATATTACGAGCTGGAACACCTACAGCAGAAGCAAAACGCTAATGTTCGATTTCGATATAAAGCGAATGTGCATTCGATGAGGGCTTGTTTGGCAGCTCGAAACGCATGAATCTTGCATATTTACATAAAACGAAGTCTATTTGATCCAATATTACGAGCTGGAACTCCTACAGCAGAAGCAAAACGCTAATGTTCGATTTCGATATAAAGCGACTTTGCATTCGATGGGAGCTTGTTTGGCGGCTCGAAACGCATAAAGCTCGCGTATTTATGTAAAAGTAAGGCTTTTCTATCTCTTATTACGAGCCGGAACGTCTGGAGCCAACGCAAAAAGCAAGTGTTCGATTTCGATATAAAGCGAATTTGCATTCGATGAGGGCTTGTTTGGCAGCTCGAAACGCATGAATCTTGCGTAGCTACGTAAAACTAAGGCTTTTTAATCTCATATTACGAGCTGGAATAACTACAGCGGAAGCAAAACGCTAATGTTCGATTTCGATATAAAGCGACTTTGCATTCGATGGGAGCTTGTTTGGCGGCTCGAAACGCATAAATCTCGCGTTTTTTCGTAAAACTAAGGCTTTTCTATTTCATATTACGAGCTGGAATACCTACAGCCAAAGCAAAACACTAATGTTCGATTTCGATATACAGCGAATTTGCATTCGATGGGGGCTCGTTTGGTGGCTCGAAACGCATGAATCTTGCGTAACTACATAAAACTAAGGCGTTTTGATCTAATATTACGAGCTGGAACACCTACAGCCGATCAAAACGCTAATGTTCGATTTCGATATAAAGCGAATTTGCATTCGATGGGCTCTTGTTTGGCTGTTCGAAACGCATGAATCTTGCGTATCTACGTAAAACTAAGGCTTTTTGATCTCATATTACGAGCTGGAACACCTACAGCAAAAGCAAAACGCTAATGTTCGATTTCGAAATAAAGCGACTTTGCATTCGATGGGGGCTCGTTTGGTGGCTCGAAACGCATGAATCTTGCGTAACTACATAAAACTAAGGCGTTTTGATCTAATATTACGAGCTGGAACACCTACAGCCGAAGCAAAATGCTAATGTTCAATTTCGATATAAAGCGACTTTGCATTCGATGGGGGCTTGTTTGGCGGCTCGAAACGCATGAATCTAGCGTATTTACGTAAAACTAATGCTTTTTGATCTCATATTACGAGCTAGAACTCCTACAGCAGAAGCAAAACGCGAATGTTCGATTTCGATATAAAGCGAATTTGCATTCGATGGGGGCTTGTTTTGTGGCTCGAAACGCATGAATCTTGCGTAATTACGTAAAACTAAGGCTTTTTGATCTCATATTACGAGCTGGAACTCCTACAGCAGAAGCAAAACGCTAATGTTCGATTTCGAAATAAAGCGACTTTGCATTCGATGGGAGCTTGTTTGGCAGCTCGAATCGCACGAATCTTGCGAATTTACGTAAAACTGAGGCTTTTTGATCTCATATTACGAGCTGAAATACCTACAACCGATGCAAAACGCTAATGTTCGATTTCGATATAAAGCGAATTTCCATTCGATGAGGGCTTGTTTGGCAGCTCGAAATGCAAAAATCTTGCGTATTTACGTAAAACTAAGGCTTTTTGATCTCATATTACGAGCTGGAACACCTACAGCAAAAGCAAAACGCTAATGTTCGATTTCGAAATAAAGCGACTTTGCATTCGATGGGGGCTCGTTTGGTGGCTCGAAACGCATGAATCTTGCGTAACTACATAAAACTAAGGCGTTTTGATCTAATATTACGAGCTGGAACACCTACAGCCGAAGCAAAATGCTAATGTTCAATTTCGATATAAAGCGACTTTGCATTCGATGGGGGCTTGTTTGGCGGCTCGAAACGCATGAATCTTGCGTATTTACGTAAAACTAATGCTTTTTGATCTCATATTACGAGCTGGAACACCTACAGCCGAAGCAAAACGCTAATGTTCGATTTCGAAATAAAGCGACTTTGCATTCGATGGGAGCTTGTTTGGCAGCTCGAATCGCACGAATCTTGCGTATTTACGTAAAACTAAGGCTATTTGATCTAATATTACGAGCTGGATCACCTACAGCCAGAGCAAAACGCTAATGTTCGATTTCGAAAGAAAGCGACTTTGCATTCGATGGGGGCTTGTTTGGTGGCTCGAAACGCATGAATCTTGCGTAATTACGTAAAACTAAGGCTTTTTGATCTAATATTACGAGCTGGATCATCTACAGCCAGAGCGAAGCGCTAATGTTCGATTTCGATATAAAGCGAATTTGCATGCGATGGGGGCTTGTTGGCGGCTCGAAACGCATAAATCTCGCGTATTTACGTACAACTAAGGCTTTTCTATTTCATATTACGAGCTGGAATACCTACAACCGATGCAAAACGCTAATGTTCGATTTCGATATAAAGCGAATTTGCATTCGATGGGGGCTTGTCTGGTACCTCGAATCGCATGAATCTTGCGTAATTACGTAAAACTAAGGATTTTTGATCTCATATTACGAGCTGGAACTCCTACAGCAGAAGCAAAACGCTAATGTTCTATTTCGATATAAAGCGACTTTGCATTCGATGGGGGCTTGTTTGGTGGCTCAAAACGCATGAATCTTGCGTAATTACGTAAAACTAAGGCTTTTCTATTTCATATTACGAGCTGGAATACCTACAGCCAAAGCAAAACACTAATGTTCGATTTCGAAATAAAGCGACTTTGCATTCGATGGGGGCTCGTTTGGTGGCTCGAAACGCATGAATCTTGCGTAACTACATAAAACTAAGGCGTTTTGATCTAATATTACGAGCTGGAACACCTACAGCCGAAGCAAAATGCTAATGTTCAATTTCGATATAAAGCGACTTTGCATTCGATGGGAGCTTGTTTGGCAGCTCGAATCGCACGAATCTTGCGTATTTGCATAAAACTAAGGCTTTTTCATCTAATATTACGAGCTGGAACACCTACAGCCGAAGCAAAACTCTAATGTTCGATTTCGATATAAAGCGAATTTGCATTCGATAGGAGCTTGTTTGGCAGCTAGAAATGCAAAAATCTTGCGTATTTACCTAAAACTAAGGCTTTTTGATCTCATATTACGAGCTGGAACACCTACAGCAGAAGCAAAACGCTAATGTTCGATTTCGAAATAAAGCGACTTTGCATTCGATGGGAGCTTGTTTGGCGGCTCGAAACGCATAAATCTCGCGTATTTACGTACAACTAAGGCTTTTCTATCTCTTATTACGAGCCGGAACGCCTGGAGCCAACGCAAAACGCAAGTGTTCGATTTCGATATAAAGCGAATTTGCATTCGATGGGGGCTTGTCTGGCACCTCGAATCGCATGAATCTTGCGTATTCACGTAAAAGTAAGGCTTTTTGATCTAATGTTACGAGCTGGATCCCCTACAGCCAAAGCAAAACGCTAATGTTCTATTTCGATATAAAGCGACTTTGCATTCGATGGGGGCTTGTTTGGTGGCTCAAAACGCATGAATCTTGCGTAATTACGTAAAACTAAGGATTTTTGATCTCATATTACGCTGGATCACCTACAGCCAGAGCGAAGCGCTTGTGTTCGATTTCGATATAAAGCGAATTTGCATTCGATGAGGGCTTGTTTGGCAGCTCGAAACGCATGAATCTTGCGTATCTACATAAAACTAAGGCTTTTTGATCTAATATTACGAGCTGGATCACCTACAGCCAGAGCGAAGGGCTAATGTTCGATTTCGATATAAAACGAATTTGCATTCGATGAGGGCTTGTTTGGCAGATTGAAACGCATGAATCTTACGTAGCTACGTAAAACTAAGGCTTTTTAATCTCATATTACGAGCTGGAATAACTACAGCGGAAGCAAAACGCTAATGTTCGATTTCGATATAAAGCGACTTTGCATTCGATGGGAGCTTGTTTGGCGGCTCGAAACGCATGAATCTTGCGTAATTACGTAAAACTAAGGCTTTTTAATCCCATATTACGAGCTGGAACTCCTACAGCTAAAGCAAAACGCTAATGTTCGATTTCGATATAAAGCGGCTTGTTTGGCGGCTTGAAACGCATGAATCTTGCGTAATTACGTAAAACTAAGGCTTTTTGATCTCATATTACGAGCTAGAACTCCTACAGCTAAAGCAAAACGCTAATGTTCGATTTCGATATAAAACGAATTTGCATTCCATGGGGGCTTGTTTGGCGGCTCGAAACGCATGAATCTTGCGTATTTACGTAAAACTAAGGCTTTTTGATCTCATAGCACGAGCTGGAAGACCTACAGCTAAAGCAAACGCTAATGTTCGATTTCGATATAAAGCGACTTTGCATTCGATGGGAGCTTCTTTGGCGGCTCGAAACGCATAAATCTCGCGTTTTTTCGTAAAACTAAGGCTTTTCTATTTCATATTACGAGCTGGAATACCTACAGCCAAAGCAAAACACTAATGTTCGATTTCGATATGAAGCGAAATTGCATTCGATGGGGGCTCGTTTGGTGGCTCGAAACGCATGAATCTTGCGTAACTACGTAAAAATAAGGCGTTTTGATCTAATATTACGAGCTGGAACACCTACAGCCGATCAAAACGCTAATGTTCGATTTCGATATAAAGCGAATTTGCATTCGATGGGCTCTTGTCTGGCTGTTCGAAACGCATGAACCTTGCGTATCTACGTAAAACTAAGGCTTTTTGATCTCATATTACGAGCTGGAACTCCTACAGCAGAAGCAAAACGCTAATGTTCGATTTCGAAATAAAGCGACTTTGCATTCGATGGGAGCTTGTTTGGCGGCTCGAATCGCACGAATCTTCCGTATTTACGTAAAACTAAGGCTTTTTGATCTAATATTACGAGCTGGATCACCAACAGCCAGAGCGAAGCGCTAATGTTCGATTTCGATATAAAGCGAATGTGCATGCGATGGAGGCTTGTTTGGCAGCTTGAAACGCATGAATCTTGCGTAATTACGTAAAACTAAGGCTTTTTGATCTCATATTACGAGCTGGAACACCTACAGCAAAAGCAAAACGCTAATGTTCGATTTCGAAATAAAGCGACTTTGCATTCGATGAGGGCTCGTTTGGTGGCTCGAAACGCATGAATCTTGCGTAACTACATAAAACTAAGGCGTTTTGATCTAATATTACGAGCAGGAACACCTACAGCCGAAGCAAAATGCTAATGTTCGATTTCGATATAAAGCGAATTTGCATTCGATGGGGGCTTGTTTGGTGGCTCGGAACGCATGAATCTTGCGTAATTACGTAAAACTAAGGCTTTTTGATCTCATATTACGAACTGGAACTCCTACAGCAGAAGCAAAACGCTAATGTTTGATTTCGAAATAAAGCGACTTTGCATTCGATGGGAGCTTGTTTGGCAGCTCGAATCGCACGAATCTTGCGTATTTACGTAAAACTAAGGCTTTTTGATCTAATATTACGAGCTGGATCACCTACAGCCAGAGCGAAGCGCTTATGTTCGATTTCGATAAAAAGCGAATTTGCATTCGATGAGGGCTTGTTTGGCAGCTCGAAACGCATGAATCTTGCGTATTTACATAAAACTAAGGATTTTTGGTCTCATATTACGAGCTGGAACACCTACAGCAGAAGCAAAACGCTAATGTTCGATTTCGATATAAAGCGAATTTGCATTTGATGAGGGCTTGTTTGGCAGCTCGAAACGCATGAATCTTGCATATTTACATAAAACGAAGTCTATTTGATCCAATATTACGAGCTGGAACACCTACAGCTGAAGCAAAACGCTAATGTTCGATTTCGAAATAAAGCGACTTTGCATTCGATGGGAGCTTGTTTGGCGGCTTGAAACGCATAAATCTCGCGTATTTACGTACAACTAAGGCTTTTCTATCTCTTATTACGAACCGGAACGCCTGGAGCCAACGCAAAACGCAAGTGTTCGATTTCGATATAAAGCGAATTTGCATTCGATGGGGGCTTGTTTGGTGGCTCGAAACGCATGAATCTTGCGTAATTACGTAAAACTAAGGCTTTTTAATCCCATATTACGAGCTGGAACTCCTACAGCTAAAGCAAAACGCTAATGTTCGATTTCGATATAAAGCGACTTTGCATTCGATGGGGGCTTGTTTGGCGGCTTGAAACGCATGAATCTTGCGTAATTACGTAAAACTAAGGCTTTTTGATCTCATATTACGAGCTAGAACTCCTACAGCAGAAGCAAAACGCGAATGTTCGATTTCGATATAAAGCGAATTTGCATTCGATGGGGGCTTGTTTGGTGGCTCGAAACGCATGAATCTTGCGTAATTACGTAAAACTAAGGCTTTTTGATCTCATATTACGAGCTGGAACTCCTACAGCAGAAGCAAAACGCTAATGTTCGATTTCGATATAAAGCGACTTTGCATTCGATGGGGGCTTGTTTGGCGGCTTGAAACGCATGAATCTTGCGTAATTACGTAAAACTAAGGCTTTTTGATCTCATATTACGAGCTAGAACTCCTACAGCAGAAGCAAAACGCGAATGTTCGATTTCGATATAAAGCGAATTTGCATTCGATGGGGGCTTGTTTGGTGGCTCGAAACGCATGAATCTTGCGTAATTACGTAAAACTAAGGCTTTTTGATCTCATATTACGAGCTGGAACTCCTACAGCAGAAGCAAAACGCTAATGTTCGATTTCGAAATAAAGCGACTTTGCATTCGATGGGAGCTTGTTTGGCAGCTCGAATCGCACGAATCTTGCGAATTTACGTAAAACTGAGGCTTTTTGATCTCATATTACGAGCTGAAATACCTACAACCGATGCAAAACGCTAATGTTCGATTTCGATATAAAGCGAATTTCCATTCGATATGGGCTTGTTTGGCAGCTCGAAATGCAAAAATCTTGCGTATTTACGTAAAACTAAGGCTTTTTGATCTCATATTACGAGCTGGAACACCTACAGCAAAAGCAAAACGCTAATGTTCGATTTCGAAATAAAGCGACTTTGCATTCGATGGGGGCTCGTTTGGTGGCTCGAAACGCATGAATCTTGCGTAACTACATAAAACTAAGGCGTTTTGATCTAATATTACGAGCAGGAACACCTACAGCCGAAGCAAAATGCTAATGTTCGATTTCGATATAAAGCGAATTTGCATTCGATGGGGGCTTGTTTGGTGGCTCGAAACGCATGAATCTTGCGTAATTACGTAAAACTAAGGCTTTTTGATCTCATATTACGAACTGGAACTCCTACAGCAGAAGCAAAACGCTAATGTTTGATTTCGAAATAAAGCGACTTTGCATTCGATGGGAGCTTGTTTGGCAGCTCGAATCGCACGAATCTTGCGTATTTACGTAAAACTAAGGCTTTTTGATCTAATATTACGAGCTGGATCACCTACAGCCAGAGCGAAGCGCTTATGTTCGATTTCGATATAAAGCGAATTTGCATTCGATGAGGGCTTGTTTGGCAGCTCGAAACGCATGAATCTTGCGTATTTACATAAAACTAAGGATTTTTGGTCTCATATTACGAGCTGGAACACCTACAGCAGAAGCAAAACGCTAATGTTCGATTTCGATATAAAGCGAATTTGCATTTGATTAGGGCTTGTTTGGCAGCTCGAAACGCATGAATCTTGCATATTTACATAAAACGAAGTCTATTTGATCCAATATTACGAGCTGGAACACCTACAGCTGAAGCAAAACGCTAATGTTCGATTTCGAAATAAAGCGACTTTGCATTCGATGGGAGCTTGTTTGGCGGCTTGAAACGCATAAATCTCGCGTATTTACGTACAACTAAGGCTTTTCTATCTCTTATTACGAACCGGAACGCCTGGAGCCAACGCAAAACGCAAGTGTTCGATTTCGATATAAAGCGAATTTGCATTCGATGGGGGCTTGTTTGGTGGCTCGAAACGCATGAATCTTGCGTAATTACGTAAAACTAAGGCTTTTTAATCCCATATTACGAGCTGGAACTCCTACAGCTAAAGCAAAACGCTAATGTTCGATTTCGATATAAAGCGACTTTGCATTCGATGGGGGCTTGTTTGGCGGCTTGAAACGCATGAATCTTGCGTAATTACGTAAAACTAAGGCTTTTTGATCTCATATTACGAGCTAGAACTCCTACAGCAGAAGCAAAACGCGAATGTTCGATTTCGATATAAAGCGAATTTGCATTCGATGGGGGCTTGTTTGGTGGCTCGAAACGCATGAATCTTGCGTAATTACGTAAAACTAAGGCTTTTTGATCTCATATTACGAGCTGGAACTCCTACAGCAGAAGCAAAACGCTAATGTTCGATTTCGATATAAAGCGACTTTGCATTCGATGGGGGCTTGTTTGGCGGCTTGAAACGCATGAATCTTGCGTAATTACGTAAAACTAAGGCTTTTTGATCTCATATTACGAGCTAGAACTCCTACAGCAGAAGCAAAACGCGAATGTTCGATTTCGATATAAAGCGAATTTGCATTCGATGGGGGCTTGTTTGGTGGCTCGAAACGCATGAATCTTGCGTAATTACGTAAAACTAAGGCTTTTTGATCTCATATTACGAGCTAGAACTCCTACAGCAGAAGCAAAACGCGAATGTTCGATTTCGATATAAAGCGAATTTGCATTCGATGGGGGCTTGTTTGGTGGCTCGAAACGCATGAATCTTGCGTAATTACGTAAAACTAAGGCTTTTTGATCTCATATTACGAGCTGGAACTCCTACAGCAGAAGCAAAACGCTAATGTTCGATTTCGAAATAAAGCGACTTTGCATTCGATGGGAGCTTGTTTGGCAGCTCGAATCGCACGAATCTTGCGAATTTACGTAAAACTGAGGCTTTTTGATCTCATATTACGAGCTGAAATACCTACAACCGATGCAAAACGCTAATGTTCGATTTCGATATAAAGCGAATTTCCATTCGATATGGGCTTGTTTGGCAGCTCGAAATGCAAAAATCTTGCGTATTTACGTAAAACTAAGGCTTTTTGATCTCATATTACGAGCTGGAACACCTACAGCAAAAGCAAAACGCTAATGTTCGATTTCGAAATAAAGCGACTTTGCATTCGATGGGGGCTCGTTTGGTGGCTCGAAACGCATGAATCTTGCGTAACTACATAAAACTAAGGCGTTTTGATCTAATATTACGAGCAGGAACACCTACAGCCGAAGCAAAATGCTAATGTTCGATTTCGATATAAAGCGAATTTGCATTCGATGGGGGCTTGTTTGGTGGCTCGAAACGCATGAATCTTGCGTAATTACGTAAAACTAAGGCTTTTTGATCTCATATTACGCTGGATCACCTACAGCCAGAGCGAAGCGCTAATGTTCGATTTCGATATAAAGCGACTTTGAATTCGATGGGAGCTTGTTTGGCGGCTCGAAACGCATAAATCTTGCGTATTTACGTAAAACTAAGGCTTTTTGATCTAATATTACGAGCTGGATCACCTACAGCCAGAGCGAAGCGCTAATGTTCGATTTCGATATAAAGCGAATTTGCATGCGATGGGGGCTTGTTTGGCAGATTGAAACGCATGAATCTTGCGTAGCTACGTAAAACTAAGGCTTTTTAATCTCATATTACGAGCTGGAATAACTACAGCGGAAGCAAAACGCTAATGTTCGATTTCGATATAAAGCGAATTTGCATTCGATGGGGGCTCGTTTGGTGGCTCGAAACGCATAAATCTTGCGTATTTACGTAAAACTAAGGCTTTTTGATCTAATATTACGAGCTGGATCACCTACAGCCAGAGCGAAGCGCTAATGTTCGATTTCGATATAAAGCGAATTTGCATGCGATGGGGGCTTGTTGGTGGCTCGAAACGCATGAATCTTGCGAAATTACGTGAAACTAAGGCTTTTGATCTCATATTACGAGCTGGAACTCCTACAGCAGAAGCAAAACGCTAATGTTCGATTTCGAAATAAAGCGACTTTGCATTCGATGGGAGCTTGTTTGGCAGCTCGAATCGCACGAATCTTGCGTATTTACGTAAAACTAAGGCTATTTGATCTAATATTACGAGCTGGAACACCTACAGCCGAAGCAAAACTCTAATGTTCGATTTCGATATAAAGCGAATTTGCATTCGATAGGAGCTTGTTTGGCAGCTAGAAATGCAAAAATCTTGCGTATTTACCTAAAACTAAGGCTTTTTGATCTCATATTACGAGCTGGAACACCTACAGCAGAAGCAAAACGCTAATGTTCGATTTCGAAATAAAGCGACTTTGCATTCGATGGGAGCTTGTTTGGCGGCTCGAAACGCATAAATCTCGCGTATTTACGTACAACTAAGGCTTTTCTATCTCTTATTACGAGCCGGAACGCCTGGAGCCAACGCAAAACGCAAGTGTTCGATTTCGATATAAAGCGAATTTGCATTCGATGGGGGCTTGTCTGGCACCTCGAATCGCATGAATCTTGCGTATTCACGTAAAAGTAAGGCTTTTTGATCTAATGTTACGAGCTGGATCCCCTACAGCTAAAGCAAAACGCTAATGTTCTATTTCGATATAAAGCGACTTTGCATTCGATGGGGGCTTGTTTGGTGGCTCAAAACGCATGAATCTTGCGTAATTACGTAAAACTAAGGATTTTTGATCTCATATTACGCTGGATCACCTACAGCCAGAGCGAAGCGCTTGTGTTCGATTTCGATATAAAGCGAATTTGCATTCGATGAGGGCTTGTTTGGCAGCTCGAAACGCATGAATCTTGCGTATCTACATAAAACTAAGGCTTTTTGATCTAATATTACGAGCTGGATCACCTACAGCCAGAGCGAAGGGCTAATGTTCGATTTCGATATAAAACGAATTTGCATTCGATGAGGGCTTGTTTGGCAGATTGAAACGCATGAATCTTGCGTAGCTACGTAAAACTAAGGCTTTTTAATCTCATATTACGAGCTGGAATAACTACAGCGGAAGCAAAACGCTAATGTTCGATTTCGATATAAAGCGACTTTGCATTCGATGGGAGCTTGTTTGGCGGCTCGAAACGCATAAATCTCGCGTTTTTTCGTAAAACTAAGGCTTTTCTATTTCATATTACGAGCTGGAATACCTACAGCCAAAGCAAAACACTAATGTTCGATTTCGATATAAAGCGAATTTGCATTCGATGGGGGCTCGTTTGGTGGCTCGAAACGCATAAATCTTGCGTATTTACGTAAAACTAAGGCTTTTTGATCTAATATTACGAGCTGGATCACCTACAGCCAGAGCGAAGCGCTAATGTTCGATTTCGATATAAAGCGAATTTGCATGCGATGGGGGCTTGTTGGTGGCTCGAAACGCATGAATCTTGCGAAATTACGTGAAACTAAGGCTTTTGATCTCATATTACGAGCTGGAACTCCTACAGCAGAAGCAAAACGCTAATGTTCGATTTCGAAATAAAGCGACTTTGCATTCGATGGGAGCTTGTTTGGCAGCTCGAATCGCACGAATCTTGCGTATTTACGTAAAACTAAGGCTATTTGATCTAATATTACGAGCTGGAACACCTACAGCCGAAGCAAAACTCTAATGTTCGATTTCGATATAAAGCGACTTTGCATTCGATGGGAGCTTGTTTGGCGGCTCGAAACGCATAAATCTCGCGTTTTTTCGTAAAACTAAGGCTTTTCTATTTCATATTACGAGCTGGAATACCTACAGCCAAAGCAAAACACTAATGTTCGATTTCGATATAAAGCGAATTTGCATTCGATGGGGGCTCGTTTGGTGGCTCGAAACGCATGAATCTTGCGTAACTACATAAAACTAAGGCGTTTTGATCTAATATTACGAGCTGGAACACCTACAGCCGATCAAAACGCTAATGTTCGATTTCGATATAAAGCGAATTTGCATTCGATGGGCTCTTGTTTGGCTGTTCGAAACGCATGAATCTTGCGTATCTACGTAAAACTAAGGCTTTTTGATCTCATATTACGAGCTGGAACACCTACAGCAAAAGCAAAACGCTAATGTTCGATTTCGAAATAAAGCGACTTTGCATTCGATGGGGGCTCGTTTGGTGGCTCGAAACGCATGAATCTTGCGTAATTACATAAAACTAAGGCGTTTTGATCTAATATTACGAGCTGGAACACCTACAGCCGAAGCAAAATGCTAATGTTCAATTTCGATATAAAGCGACTTTGCATTCGATGGGGGCTTGTTTGGCGGCTCGAAACGCATGAATCTTGCGTATTTACGTAAAACTAATGCTTTTTGATCTCATATTACGAGCTGGAACACCTACAGCCGAAGCAAAACGCTAATGTTCGATTTCGAAATAAAGCGACTTTGCATTCGATGGGAGCTTGTTTGGCAGCTCGAATCGCACGAATCTTGCGTATTTACGTAAAACTAAGGCTATTTGATCTAATATTACGAGCTGGATCACCTACAGCCAGAGCAAAACGCTAATGTTCGATTTCGAAAGAAAGCGACTTTGCATTCGATGGGGGCTTGTTTGGTGGCTCGAAACGCATGAATCTTGCGTAATTACGTAAAACTAAGGCTTTTTGATCTAATATTACGAGCTGGATCATCTACAGCCAGAGCGAAGCGCTAATGTTCGATTTCGATATAAAGCGAATTTGCATGCGATGGGGGCTTGTTGGCGGCTCGAAACGCATAAATCTCGCGTATTTACGTACAACTAAGGCTTTTCTATTTCATATTACGAGCTGGAATACCTACAACCGATGCAAAACGCTAATGTTCGATTTCGATATAAAGCGAATTTGCATTCGATGGGGGCTTGTCTGGTACCTCGAATCGCATGAATCTTGCGTAATTACGTAAAACTAAGGATTTTTGATCTCATATTACGAGCTGGAACTCCTACAGCAGAAGCAAAAGGCTAATGTTCGATTTCGATATAAAGCGACTTTGAATTCGATGGGAGCTTGTTTGGCGGCTCGAAACGCATAAATCTTGCGTATTTACGTAAAACTAAGGCTTTTTGATCTAATATTACGAGCTGGATCACCTACAGCCAGAGCGAAGCGCTAATGTTCGATTTCGATATAAAGCGAATTTGCATGCGATGGGGGCTTGTTGGTGGCTCGAAACGCATGAATCTTGCGAAATTACGTGAAACTAAGGCTTTTGATCTCATATTACGAGCTGGAACTCCTACAGCAGAAGCAAAACGCTAATGTTCGATTTCGAAATAAAGCGACTTTGCATTCGATGGGAGCTTGTTTGGCAGCTCGAATCGCACGAATCTTGCGTATTTACGTAAAACTAAGGCTATTTGATCTAATATTACGAGCTGGAACACCTACAGCCGAAGCAAAACTCTAATGTTCGATTTCGATATAAAGCGACTTTGCATTCGATGGCGGCTGGTTTGGCGGCTCGAAACGCATGAATCTTGCGTATTTGCATAAAACTAAGGCTTTTTCATCTCATATTACGAGCTGGATCACCTACAGCCAAAGCAAAAGGCTAATGTTTGATTTCGATATAAAGCGAATTTGCATTCGATGGGGGCTTGTTTGGTGGCTCAAAACGCATGAATCTTGCGTAATTACGTAAAACTAAGGATTTTTGATCTCATATTACGCTGGATCACCTACAGCCAGAGCGAAGCGCTTGTGTTCGATTTCGATATAAAGCGAATTTGCATTCGATGAGGGCTTGTTTGGCAGCTCGAAACGCATGAATCTTGCGTATTTACATAAAACTAAGGCTTTTTGGTCTCATATTACGAGCTGGAACACCTACAGCAGAAGCAAAACGCTAATGTTCGATTTCGATATAAAGCGAATGTGCATTCGATGAGGGCTTGTTTGGCAGCTCGAAACGCATGAATCTTGCATATTTACATAAAACGAAGTCTATTTGATCCAATATTACGAGCTGGAACTCCTACAGCAGAAGCAAAACGCTAATGTTCGATTTCGATATAAAGCGACTTTGCATTCGATGGGAGCTTGTTTGGCGGCTCGAAACGCATAAAGCTCGCGTATTTATGTAAAAGTAAGGCTTTTCTATCTCTTATTACGAGCCGGAACGTCTGGAGCCAACGCAAAAAGCAAGTGTTCGATTTCGATATAAAGCGAATTTGCATTCGATGGGGGCTTGTTTGGCGGCTCGAAACGCCTGAATCTTGCGTATTTGCATAAAACTAAGGCTTTTTGATCTCATAACACGAGCTGAAAGACCTACAGCTAAAGCAAAACGCTAATGTTCGATTTCGATATAAAGCGACTTTGCATTCGATGGGGGCTTGTTTGGCGGCTCGAAACGCATAAATCTTGCGTATTTGCATAAAACTAAGGCTTTTTCATCTCATATTACGAGCTGGATCCCCTACAACCAAAGCAAAACGCTAATGTTCGATTTCGATATAAAGCGACTTTGCATTCGATGGGGGCTTGTTTGGTGGCTCAAAACGCATGAATCTTGCGTAATTACGTAAAACTAAGGATTTTTGATCTCATATTACGCTGGATCACCTACAGCCAGAGCGAAGCGCTAATGTTCGATTTCGATATAAAGCGACTTTGAATTCGATGGGAGCTTGTTTGGCGGCTCGAAACGCATAAATCTTGCGTATTTACGTAAAACTAAGGCTTTTTGATCTAATATTACGGAGCTGGATCACCTACAGCCAGAGCGAAGTGCTAATGTTCGATTTCGATATAAAGCGAATTTGCATGCGATGAGGGCTTGTTCGTGGCTCGAAACGCATGAATCTTGCGAAATTACGTGAAACTAAGGCTTTTGATCTCATATTACGAGCTGGAACTCCTACAGCAGAAGCAAAACGCTAATGTTCGATTTCGAAATAAAGCGACTTTGCATTCGATGGGAGCTTGTTTGGCAGCTCGAATCGCACGAATCTTGCGTATTTGCATAAAACTAAGGCTTTTTCATCTAATATTACGAGCTGGAACACCTACAGCCGAAGCAAAACTCTAATGTTCGATTTCGATATAAAGCGAATTTGCATTCGATAGGAGCTTGTTTGGCAGCTAGAAATGCAAAAATCTTGCGTATTTACCTAAAACTAAGGCTTTTTGATCTCATATTACGAGCTGGAACACCTACAGCCGAAGCAAAACTCTAATGTTCGATTTCGATATAAAGCGAATTTGTATTCGATAGGAGCTTGTTTGGCAGCTAGAAATGCAAAAATCTTGCGTATTTACCTAAAACTAAGGCTTTTTGATCTCATATTACGAGCTGGAACACCTACAGCAGAAGCAAAACGCTAATGTTCGATTTCGAAATAAAGCGACTTTGCATTCGATGGGAGCTTGTTTGGCGGCTCGAAACGCATAAATCTCGCGTATTTACGTACAACTAAGGCTTTTCTATCTCTTATTACGAGCCGGAACGCCTGGAGCCAACGCAAAACGCAAGTGTTCGATTTCGATATAAAGCGAATTTGCATTCGATGGGGGCTTGTCTGGCACCTCGAATCGCATGAATCTTGCGTATTCACGTAAAAGTAAGGCTTTTTGATCTAATGTTACGAGCTGGAACACCTACAGCCAAAGCAAAAGGCTAATGTTTGATTTCGATATAAAGCGAATTTGCATTCGATGGGAGCTTGTTTGGCAGCTCGAAACGCAGGAATCTTGCGTCATTACGTGAAACTAAGGCTTTTGATCTCATATTACGAGTTGGAACAACTACAGCCGAAGCAAAACGCTAATGTTCGATTTCGAAATAAAGCGACTTTGCATTCGATGGGAGCTTGTTTGGCAGCTCGAATCGCACGGATCTTGCGTATTTACGTAAAACTAAGGCTATTTGATCTAATATTACGAGCTGGAACACCTACAGCCGAAGCAAAACTCTAATGTTCGATTTCGATATAAAGCGACTTTGCATTCGATGGCGGCTGGTTTGGCGGCTCGAAACGCATGAATCTTGCGTATTTGCATAAAACTAAGGCTTTTTCATCTCACATTACGAGCTGGATCCCCTACAGCCAAAGCAAAACGCTAATGTTCTATTTCGATATAAAGCGACTTTGCATTCGATGGGGGCTTGTTTGGTGGCTCAAAACGCATGAATCTTGCGTAATTACGTAAAACTAAGGATTTTTGATCTCATATTACGCTGGATCACCTACAGCCAGAGCGAAGCGCTTGTGTTCGATTTCGATATAAAGCGAATTTCCATTCGATGAGGGCTTGTTTGGCAGCTCGAAATGCAAAAATCTTGCGTATTTACGTAAAACTAAGGCTTTTTGATCTCATATTACGAGCTGGAACACCTACAGCAAAAGCAAAACGCTAATGTTCGATTTCGAAATAAAGCGACTTTGCATTCGATGGGGGCTCGTTTGGTGGCTCGAAACGCATGAATCTTGCGTAACTACATAAAACTAAGGCGTTTTGATCTAATATTACGAGCAGGAACACCTACAGCCGAAGCAAAATGCTAATGTTCGATTTCGATATAAAGCGAATTTGCATTCGATGGGGGCTTGTTTGGTGGCTCGAAACGCATGAATCTTGCGTAATTACGTAAAACTAAGGCTTTTTAATCCCATATTACGAGCTGGAACTCCTACAGCTAAAGCAAAACGCTAATTTTCGGTTTCGATATAAAGCGACTTTGCATTCGATGGGGGCTTGTTTGGCGGCTTGAAACGCATGAATCTTGCGTAATTACGTAAAACTAAGGCTTTTTGATCTCATATTACGAGCTAGAACTCCTACAGCAGAAGCAAAACGCGAATGTTCGATTTCGATATAAAGCGAATTTGCATTCGATGGGGGCTTGTTTGGTGGCTCGAAACGCATGAATCTTGCGTAATTACGTAAAACTAAGGCTTTTTGATCTCATATTACGAGCTGGAACTCCTACAGCAGAAGCAAAACGCTAATGTTCGATTTCGATATAAAGCGAATTTGCATTCGATGGGGGCTTGTTTGGTGGCTCGAAACGCATGAATCTTGCGTAATTACGTAAAACTAAGGCTTTTTGATCTCATATTACGAGCTGGAACTCCTACAGCAGAAGCAAAACGCTAATGTTCGATTTCGATATAAAGCGACTTTGCATTCGATGGGGGCTTGTTTGGCGGCTTGAAACGCATGAATCTTGCGTAATTACGTAAAACTAAGGCTTTTTGATCTCATATTACGAGCTAGAACTCCTACAGCAGAAGCAAAACGCGAATGTTCGATTTCGATATAAAGCGAATTTGCATTCGATGGGGGCTTGTTTGGTGGCTCGAAACGCATGAATCTTGCGTAATTACGTAAAACTAAGGCTTTTTGATCTCATATTACGAGCTGGAACTCCTACAGCAGAAGCAAAACGCTAATGTTCGATTTCGAAATAAAGCGACTTTGCATTCGATGGGAGCTTGTTTGGCAGCTCGAATCGCACGAATCTTGCGAATTTACGTAAAACTGAGGCTTTTTGATCTCATATTACGAGCTGAAATACCTACAACCGATGCAAAACGCTAATGTTCGATTTCGATATAAAGCGAATTTCCATTCGATGAGGGCTTGTTTGGCAGCTCGAAATGCAAAAATCTTGCGTATTTACGTAAAACTAAGGCTTTTTGATCTCATATTACGAGCTGGAACACCTACAGCAAAAGCAAAACGCTAATGTTCGATTTCGAAATAAAGCGACTTTGCATTCGATGGGGGCTCGTTTGGTGGCTCGAAACGCATGAATCTTGCGTAATTACGTAAAACTAAGGCTTTTTAATCCCATATTACGAGCTGGAACTCCTACAGCTAAAGCAAAACGCTAATGTTCGATTTCGATATAAAGCGACTTTGCATTCGATGGGGGCTTGTTTGGCGGCTTGAAACGCATGAATCTTGCGTAATTACGTAAAACTAAGGCTTTTTGATCTCATATTACGAGCTAGAACTCCTACAGCAGAAGCAAAACGCGAATGTTCGATTTCGATATAAAGCGAATTTGCATTCGATGGGGGCTTGTTTGGTGGCTCGAAACGCATGAATCTTGCGTAATTACGTAAAACTAAGGCTTTTTGATCTCATATTACGAGCTGGAACTCCTACAGCAGAAGCAAAACGCTAATGTTCGATTTCGATATAAAGCGACTTTGCATTCGATGGGGGCTTGTTTGGCGGCTTGAAACGCATGAATCTTGCGTAATTACGTAAAACTAAGGCTTTTTGATCTCATATTACGAGCTAGAACTCCTACAGCAGAAGCAAAACGCGAATGTTCGATTTCGATATAAAGCGAATTTGCATTCGATGGGGGCTTGTTTGGTGGCTCGAAACGCATGAATCTTGCGTAATTACGTAAAACTAAGGCTTTTTGATCTCATATTACGAGCTGGAACTCCTACAGCAGAAGCAAAACGCTAATGTTCGATTTCGAAATAAAGCGACTTTGCATTCGATGGGAGCTTGTTTGGCAGCTCGAATCGCACGAATCTTGCGAATTTACGTAAAACTGAGGCTTTTTGATCTCATATTACGAGCTGAAATACCTACAACCGATGCAAAACGCTAATGTTCGATTTCGATATACAGCGAATTTCCATTCGATATGGGCTTGTTTGGCAGCTCGAAATGCAAAAATCTTGCGTATTTACGTAAAACTAAGGCTTTTTGATCTCATATTACGAGCTGGAACACCTACAGCAAAAGCAAAACGCTAATGTTCGATTTCGAAATAAAGCGACTTTGCATTCGATGGGGGCTCGTTTGGTGGCTCGAAACGCATGAATCTTGCGTAACTACATAAAACTAAGGCGTTTTGATCTAATATTACGAGCAGGAACACCTACAGCCGAAGCAAAATGCTAATGTTCGATTTCGATATAAAGCGAATTTGCATTCGATGGGGGCTTGTTTGGTGGCTCGAATCGCATGAATCTTGCGTATTCACGTAAAAGTAAGGCTTTTTGATCTAATGTTACGAGCTGGAACACCTACAGCCAAATCAAAAGGCTAATGTTTGATTTCGATATAAAGCGAATTTGCATTCGATGGGAGCTTGTTTGGCAGCTCGAAACGCAGGAATCTTGCGTCATTACGTGAAACTAAGGCTTTTGATCTCATATTACGAGTTGGAACAACTACAGCCGAAGCAAAACGCTAATGTTCGATTTCGAAATAAAGCGACTTTGCATTCGATGGGAGCTTGTTTGGCAGCTCGAATCGCACGAATCTTGCGTATTTACGTAAAACTAAGGCTATTTGATCTAATATTACGAGCTGGAACACCTACAGCCGAAGCAAAACTCTAATGTTCGATTTCGATATAAAGCGACTTTGCATTCGATGGCGGCTGGTTTGGCGGCTCGAAACGCATGAATCTTGCGTATTTGCATAAAACTAAGGCTTTTTCATCTCATATTACGAGCTGGATCACCTACAGCCAAAGCAAAAGGCTAATGTTTGATTTCGATATAAAGCGAATTTGCATTCGATGGGGGCTTGTTTGGTGGCTCAAAACGCATGAATCTTGCGTAATTACGTAAAACTAAGGATTTTTGATCTCATATTACGCTGGATCACCTACAGCCAGAGCGAAGCGCTTGTGTTCGATTTCGATATAAAGCGAATTTGCATTCGATGAGGGCTTGTTTGGCAGCTCGAAACGCATGAATCTTGCGTATTTACATAAAACTAAGGCTTTTTGGTCTCATATTACGAGCTGGAACACCTACAGCAGAAGCAAAACGCTAATGTTCGATTTCGATATAAAGCGAATGTGCATTCGATGAGGGCTTGTTTGGCAGCTCGAAACGCATGAATCTTGCATATTTACATAAAACGAAGTCTATTTGATCCAATATTACGAGCTGGAACTCCTACAGCAGAAGCAAAACGCTAATGTTCGATTTCGATATAAAGCGACTTTGCATTCGATGGGAGCTTGTTTGGCGGCTCGAAACGCATAAAGCTCGCGTATTTATGTAAAAGTAAGGCTTTTCTATCTCTTATTACGAGCCGGAACGTCTGGAGCCAACGCAAAAAGCAAGTGTTCGATTTCGATATAAAGCGAATTTGCATTCGATGGGGGCTTGTTTGGCGGCTCGAAACGCCTGAATCTTGCGTATTTGCATAAAACTAAGGCTTTTTGATCTCATAACACGAGCTGAAAGACCTACAGCTAAAGCAAAACGCTAATGTTCGATTTCGATATAAAGCGACTTTGCATTCGATGGGGGCTTGTTTGGCGGCTCGAAACGCATAAATCTTGCGTATTTGCATAAAACTAAGGCTTTTTCATCTCATATTACGAGCTGGATCCCCTACAACCAAAGCAAAACGCTAATGTTCGATTTCGATATAAAGCGACTTTGCATTCGATGGGGGCTTGTTTGGTGGCTCAAAACGCATGAATCTTGCGTAATTACGTAAAACTAAGGATTTTTGATCTCATATTACGCTGGATCACCTACAGCCAGAGCGAAGCGCTAATGTTCGATTTCGATATAAAGCGACTTTGAATTCGATGGGAGCTTGTTTGGCGGCTCGAAACGCATAAATCTTGCGTATTTACGTAAAACTAAGGCTTTTTGATCTAATATTACGGAGCTGGATCACCTACAGCCAGAGCGAAGTGCTAATGTTCGATTTCGATATAAAGCGAATTTGCATGCGATGAGGGCTTGTTCGTGGCTCGAAACGCATGAATCTTGCGAAATTACGTGAAACTAAGGCTTTTGATCTCATATTACGAGCTGGAACTCCTACAGCAGAAGCAAAACGCTAATGTTCGATTTCGAAATAAAGCGACTTTGCATTCGATGGGAGCTTGTTTGGCAGCTCGAATCGCACGAATCTTGCGTATTTGCATAAAACTAAGGCTTTTTCATCTAATATTACGAGCTGGAACACCTACAGCCGAAGCAAAACTCTAATGTTCGATTTCGATATAAAGCGAATTTGCATTCGATAGGAGCTTGTTTGGCAGCTAGAAATGCAAAAATCTTGCGTATTTACCTAAAACTAAGGCTTTTTGATCTCATATTACGAGCTGGAACACCTACAGCCGAAGCAAAACTCTAATGTTCGATTTCGATATAAAGCGAATTTGTATTCGATAGGAGCTTGTTTGGCAGCTAGAAATGCAAAAATCTTGCGTATTTACCTAAAACTAAGGCTTTTTGATCTCATATTACGAGCTGGAACACCTACAGCAGAAGCAAAACGCTAATGTTCGATTTCGAAATAAAGCGACTTTGCATTCGATGGGAGCTTGTTTGGCGGCTCGAAACGCATAAATCTCGCGTATTTACGTACAACTAAGGCTTTTCTATCTCTTATTACGAGCCGGAACGCCTGGAGCCAACGCAAAACGCAAGTGTTCGATTTCGATATAAAGCGAATTTGCATTCGATGGGGGCTTGTCTGGCACCTCGAATCGCATGAATCTTGCGTATTCACGTAAAAGTAAGGCTTTTTGATCTAATGTTACGAGCTGGAACACCTACAGCCAAAGCAAAAGGCTAATGTTTGATTTCGATATAAAGCGAATTTGCATTCGATGGGAGCTTGTTTGGCAGCTCGAAACGCAGGAATCTTGCGTCATTACGTGAAACTAAGGCTTTTGATCTCATATTACGAGTTGGAACAACTACAGCCGAAGCAAAACGCTAATGTTCGATTTCGAAATAAAGCGACTTTGCATTCGATGGGAGCTTGTTTGGCAGCTCGAATCGCACGGATCTTGCGTATTTACGTAAAACTAAGGCTATTTGATCTAATATTACGAGCTGGAACACCTACAGCCGAAGCAAAACTCTAATGTTCGATTTCGATATAAAGCGACTTTGCATTCGATGGCGGCTGGTTTGGCGGCTCGAAACGCATGAATCTTGCGTATTTGCATAAAACTAAGGCTTTTTCATCTCACATTACGAGCTGGATCCCCTACAGCCAAAGCAAAACGCTAATGTTCTATTTCGATATAAAGCGACTTTGCATTCGATGGGGGCTTGTTTGGTGGCTCAAAACGCATGAATCTTGCGTAATTACGTAAAACTAAGGATTTTTGATCTCATATTACGCTGGATCACCTACAGCCAGAGCGAAGCGCTTGTGTTCGATTTCGATATAAAGCGAATTTCCATTCGATGAGGGCTTGTTTGGCAGCTCGAAATGCAAAAATCTTGCGTATTTACGTAAAACTAAGGCTTTTTGATCTCATATTACGAGCTGGAACACCTACAGCAAAAGCAAAACGCTAATGTTCGATTTCGAAATAAAGCGACTTTGCATTCGATGGGGGCTCGTTTGGTGGCTCGAAACGCATGAATCTTGCGTAACTACATAAAACTAAGGCGTTTTGATCTAATATTACGAGCAGGAACACCTACAGCCGAAGCAAAATGCTAATGTTCGATTTCGATATAAAGCGAATTTGCATTCGATGGGGGCTTGTTTGGTGGCTCGAAACGCATGAATCTTGCGTAATTACGTAAAACTAAGGCTTTTTAATCCCATATTACGAGCTGGAACTCCTACAGCTAAAGCAAAACGCTAATGTTCGGTTTCGATATAAAGCGACTTTGCATTCGATGGGGGCTTGTTTGGCGGCTTGAAACGCATGAATCTTGCGTAATTACGTAAAACTAAGGCTTTTTGATCTCATATTACGAGCTAGAACTCCTACAGCAGAAGCAAAACGCGAATGTTCGATTTCGATATAAAGCGAATTTGCATTCGATGGGGGCTTGTTTGGTGGCTCGAAACGCATGAATCTTGCGTAATTACGTAAAACTAAGGCTTTTTGATCTCATATTACGAGCTGGAACTCCTACAGCAGAAGCAAAACGCTAATGTTCGATTTCGATATAAAGCGAATTTGCATTCGATGGGGGCTTGTTTGGTGGCTCGAAACGCATGAATCTTGCGTAATTACGTAAAACTAAGGCTTTTTGATCTCATATTACGAGCTGGAACTCCTACAGCAGAAGCAAAACGCTAATGTTCGATTTCGATATAAAGCGACTTTGCATTCGATGGGGGCTTGTTTGGCGGCTTGAAACGCATGAATCTTGCGTAATTACGTAAAACTAAGGCTTTTTGATCTCATATTACGAGCTAGAACTCCTACAGCAGAAGCAAAACGCGAATGTTCGATTTCGATATAAAGCGAATTTGCATTCGATGGGGGCTTGTTTGGTGGCTCGAAACGCATGAATCTTGCGTAATTACGTAAAACTAAGGCTTTTTGATCTCATATTACGAGCTGGAACTCCTACAGCAGAAGCAAAACGCTAATGTTCGATTTCGAAATAAAGCGACTTTGCATTCGATGGGAGCTTGTTTGGCAGCTCGAATCGCACGAATCTTGCGAATTTACGTAAAACTGAGGCTTTTTGATCTCATATTACGAGCTGAAATACCTACAACCGATGCAAAACGCTAATGTTCGATTTCGATATAAAGCGAATTTCCATTCGATGAGGGCTTGTTTGGCAGCTCGAAATGCAAAAATCTTGCGTATTTACGTAAAACTAAGGCTTTTTGATCTCATATTACGAGCTGGAACACCTACAGCAAAAGCAAAACGCTAATGTTCGATTTCGAAATAAAGCGACTTTGCATTCGATGGGGGCTCGTTTGGTGGCTCGAAACGCATGAATCTTGCGTAATTACGTAAAACTAAGGCTTTTTAATCCCATATTACGAGCTGGAACTCCTACAGCTAAAGCAAAACGCTAATGTTCGATTTCGATATAAAGCGACTTTGCATTCGATGGGGGCTTGTTTGGCGGCTTGAAACGCATGAATCTTGCGTAATTACGTAAAACTAAGGCTTTTTGATCTCATATTACGAGCTAGAACTCCTACAGCAGAAGCAAAACGCGAATGTTCGATTTCGATATAAAGCGAATTTGCATTCGATGGGGGCTTGTTTGGTGGCTCGAAACGCATGAATCTTGCGTAATTACGTAAAACTAAGGCTTTTTGATCTCATATTACGAGCTGGAACTCCTACAGCAGAAGCAAAACGCTAATGTTCGATTTCGATATAAAGCGACTTTGCATTCGATGGGGGCTTGTTTGGCGGCTTGAAACGCATGAATCTTGCGTAATTACGTAAAACTAAGGCTTTTTGATCTCATATTACGAGCTAGAACTCCTACAGCAGAAGCAAAACGCGAATGTTCGATTTCGATATAAAGCGAATTTGCATTCGATGGGGGCTTGTTTGGTGGCTCGAAACGCATGAATCTTGCGTAATTACGTAAAACTAAGGCTTTTTGATCTCATATTACGAGCTGGAACTCCTACAGCAGAAGCAAAACGCTAATGTTCGATTTCGAAATAAAGCGACTTTGCATTCGATGGGAGCTTGTTTGGCAGCTCGAATCGCACGAATCTTGCGAATTTACGTAAAACTGAGGCTTTTTGATCTCATATTACGAGCTGAAATACCTACAACCGATGCAAAACGCTAATGTTCGATTTCGATATACAGCGAATTTCCATTCGATATGGGCTTGTTTGGCAGCTCGAAATGCAAAAATCTTGCGTATTTACGTAAAACTAAGGCTTTTTGATCTCATATTACGAGCTGGAACACCTACAGCAAAAGCAAAACGCTAATGTTCGATTTCGAAATAAAGCGACTTTGCATTCGATGGGGGCTCGTTTGGTGGCTCGAAACGCATGAATCTTGCGTAACTACATAAAACTAAGGCGTTTTGATCTAATATTACGAGCAGGAACACCTACAGCCGAAGCAAAATGCTAATGTTCGATTTCGATATAAAGCGAATTTGCATTCGATGGGGGCTTGTTTGGTGGCTCGAATCGCATGAATCTTGCGTATTCACGTAAAAGTAAGGCTTTTTGATCTAATGTTACGAGCTGGAACACCTACAGCCAAATCAAAAGGCTAATGTTTGATTTCGATATAAAGCGAATTTGCATTCGATGGGAGCTTGTTTGGCAGCTCGAAACGCAGGAATCTTGCGTCATTACGTGAAACTAAGGCTTTTGATCTCATATTACGAGTTGGAACAACTACAGCCGAAGCAAAACGCTAATGTTCGATTTCGAAATAAAGCGACTTTGCATTCGATGGGAGCTTGTTTGGCAGCTCGAATCGCACGGATCTTGCGTATTTACGTAAAACTAAGGCTATTTGATCTAATATTACGAGCTGGAACACCTACAGCCGAAGCAAAACTCTAATGTTCGATTTCGATATAAAGCGACTTTGCTTTCGATGGCGGCTGGTTTGGCGGCTCGAAACGCATGAATCTTGCGTATTTGCATAAAACTAAGGCTTTTTCATCTCACATTACGAGCTGGATCCCCTACAGCCAAAGCAAAACGCTAATGTTCTATTTCGATATAAAGCGACTTTGCATTCGATGGGGGCTCGTTTGGTGGCTCGAAACGCATGAATCTTGCGTAACTACATAAAACTAAGGCGTTTTGATCTAATATTACGAGCAGGAACACCTACAGCCGAAGCAAAATGCTAATGTTCGATTTCGATATAAAGCGAATTTGCATTCGATGGGGGCTTGTTTGGTGGCTCGAAACGCATGAATATTGCGTATTTGCATAAAACTAAGGCTTTTTCATCTCATATTACGAGCTGGATCCCCTACAGCCAAAGCAAAACGCTAATGTTCGATTTCGATATAAAGCGACTTTGCATTCGATAGGAGCTTCTTTGGCGACTCGAATCGCATGAATCTTGCGTATTTACGTAAAACTAAGACTTTTTGATCTAATATTACGAGCTGGATCACCTACAGCCAGAGCAAAGCGCTAATGTTCGATTTCGATATGAAGCGAATTTGCATTCAATTGGGGCTTGATTGGCGGCTCGAAACGCATGAATCTTGCTTATGAATATAAAACTAAGGCTTTTTCAACTCATATTACGAGCTAGAACTCCTACAGCAGAAGCAAAACGCGAATGTTCGATTTCGATATAAAGCGAATTTGCATTCGATGGGGGCTTGTTTGGTGGCTCGAAACGCATGAATCTTGCGTAATTACGTAAAACTAAGGCTTTTTGATCTCATATTACGAGCTGGAACTCCTACAGCAGAAGCAAAACGCTAATGTTCGATTTCGATATAAAGCGAATTTGCATTCGATGGGGGCTTGTTTGGTGGCTCGAAACGCATGAATCTTGCGTAATTACGTAAAACTAAGGCTTTTTGATCTCATATTACGAGCTGGAACTCCTACAGCAGAAGCAAAACGCTAATGTTCGATTTCGATATAAAGCGAATTTGCATTCGACGGGGGCTTGTTGGTGGCTCGAAACGCATGAATCTTGCGTAATTACGTAAAACTAAGGCTTTTTAATCTCATATTACGAGCTGGAACTCCTACAGCAGAAGCAAAACGCTAACGTTCGATTTCGATATAAAGTGACTTTGCATTCGATGGGGGCTTGTTTGGCCGCTCGAAATGCATGAATCTTGCGTATTTGCATAAAACTAAGGCTTTTTCATCTCATATTACGAGCTGGATCCCCTACAGCCAAAGCAAAACGCTAATGTTCGATTACGATATAAAGCGAATTTGCATTCAATTGGGGCTTGATTGGCGGCTCGAAACGCATAAATCTCGCGTATTTACGTAAAACTAAGGCTTTTCTATTTCATATTACGAGCTGGAATACCTACAGCCAAAGCAAAACACTAATGTTCGATTTCGATATAAAGCGAATTCGCATTCGATGGGGGCTCGTTTGGTGGCTCGAAACGCATGAATCTTGCGTAACTACATAAAACTAAGGCGTTTTGATCTAATATTACGAGCTGGAACACCTACAGCCAAGGCAAAACGCTAATGTTCGATTTCGATATAAAGCGAATTTGCATTCAATTGGGGCTTGATTGGCGGCTCGAAACGCATGAATTGCGTATTTACGTAAAACTAAGGCTTTTTGATCTCATATTACGAGCTGGAATACCTACAACCGATGCAAAACGCCATTGTTCGATTTCGATATAAAGCGAATTTGCATTCGATGAGGGCTTGTTCGACAGCTTGAAACGCATGAATCTTGCGTTATTACGTAAAACTAAGGCTTTTTGATCTCATAACACGAGCTGGAAGACCTACAACCTGTTGTACCCCGGGTCAACGCCCGACGCGCATCGATTCAACTCGGTTACCCGATAAAATAAATCGCTCAACTAAAGGCGAATCGATTCGGTAATTAATAATGATCGGCTACTTTTTTGAGAAAACCTATCGGACGTTGTACCTCGGGTCAACGCCCGACTATCTGAGGAATGCGCTTACCCACACAACGCATTGCGTAATACGGAAGATGCGAGCGCGCGACGCATTGCGAAACACGGAAGTAACAAATAACATTCAAGAAATTAGCAAGTAACTAGCCGAGTCAGCTATTGGGAAATATCGGAAACCCGGAAGCAATAATTGTTTAAACAATTACGAAATTGCTGACAGTGTCAAAATTAAGCTGACATGCCTGCTCTTACTCCTATATAAAGGACCACAAGCAGGCACTCAGCAGTCTAGTTTAATCTGAACATCGTTACGGTCAGTCAGATATACCGTAACTTATATACACTCTTCGGAAGGAAGATAAGCATACGAAGTGTACTACACAACTATTGGTAAATAATCACGAACAAACTATTGTAATTAATATTGATATAATAAATCGTGCTTTTATAATTCACTTGGGTTTCAACCCTTTACTGGATAAATCCCGAAAACCTTTGAGCTAACAGCTCCCGCAGTACTCAGAGTAGCTAACTGAGCTTCTGCGGATATAACAAACCAATGCAAAACGCTAATGTTCGATTTCGATATAAAGCGAATTTGCATTCGATGAGGGCTTGTTTGGCAGCTCGAAATGCAAAAATCTTGCGTATTTACGTAAAACTAAGGCTTTTTGATCTAATATTACGAGCTGGAACACCTACAGCCGAAGCAAAACGCTAATGTTCGATTTCGATATAAAGCGAATTTGCATTCATTGGGGGCTTGTTTGGCAGCTCAAAACGCATGAATCTTGCGTATTACGTAAAACTAAGGCTTTTTGATCTCGTATAACGAGCTTGAACACCTACAGCAGAAACAAAACGCTAATGTTCGATTTCGAAATAAAGCGACTTTGCATTCGACAGGAGCTAGTTTGGCGGATCGAAACGCGTAAATCTCGCGTATTTACGTACAACTAAGGCTTTTCTATCTCTTATTACGAGCTGGAATACCTACAACCGATGCAAAACGCCATTGTTCGATTTTGATATAAAGCGAATTTGCATTCGATGAGGGCTTGTTCGGCAGCTCGAAATGCAAAAATCTTGCTTATTTACGTAAAACTAAGGCTTTTTGATCTAATATTACGAGCTGGAACACCTACAGCAGAAACAAAACGCTAATGTTCGATTTCAATATAAAGCGAATTTGCAATCGATGAGGGCTTGTTTGGCAGCTAGAAATGCAAAAATCTTGCGTAATTACGTAAAACTAAGGCTTTTCGATCTCATATTACGAGCTGGAAAACATACAGCAGAAGCAAAGCGCTAATGTTCGATTTCGAAATAAAGCGACTTTGCATTCGATGGGAGCTTGTTTGGCGGCTCGAATCGCATGAATCTTGCGTATTTACGTAAAACTAAGGCTTTTTGATCTCATATTACGAGCTGGATCACCTACAGCCAGAGCGAAGCGCTAATGTTCGATTTCGATATAAAGCGAATTTGCATTCGATGGGGGCTCGTTTGGCGGCTCGAAACGCATGAATCTTGCGTAATTACATAAAACCAAGGCGTTTTGATCCAATAATATTACGAGCTGGAACACCAACAGCCGAAGCAAAACGCTAATGTTCGATTTCGATATAAAACGAATTTGCATTCAATTGGGGCTTGATTGGCGGCTCGAAACGCATGAATCTTGCGTATTTACGTAAAACTACGGCTTTTTGATCTCATATTACGAGCTGGATCACCTACAGCCAGAGCGAAGCGCTAATGTTCGATTTCGATATAAAGCGAATTTGCATTCGATGGGGGCTCGTTTGGTGGCTCGAAACGCATGAATCTTGCGTAATTACATAAAACCAAGGCGTTTTGATCCAATAATATTACGAGCTGGAAGACCTACAGCTAAAGCAAAACGCTAATGTTCGATTTCGATATAGAGCGACTTTGCATTCGATGGGAGCTTGTTTGGCTGTTCGAAACGCATGAATCTTGCGTATTTACGTAAAACTAAGGCTTTTTGATCTCATATCACGAGCTGGAATACCTACAACCGATGCAAAACGCTAATGTTCGATTTCGATATAAAGCGAATTTGCATTCGATGAGGGCTTGTTTGGCAGCTCAAAACGCATGAATCTTGCGAAATTACTTGAAACTAAGGCTTTTGATCTCATATTATGAGCTGGAACAACTACAGCCGAAACAAAACGCGAATGTTCGATTTCGATATAAAGCGAATTTGCATTCGATGGGGGCTTGTTTGGCAGATTGAAATGCATGAAGCTTGCGTAATTACGTAAAACTAAGGCTTTTTGATCTCATAACACGAGCTGGAACAACTACAGCCGAATCAAAACGCGAATGTTCGATTTCGGTATAAAGCGAATTTGCATTCGATAGGGGCTTGTTTGGCAGATTGAAACGCATGAAGCTTGCGTAATTACGTAAAACTAAGGTTTTTTGATCTCATATCACGAGCTGGATCCCCTACAGCCAAAGCAAAACGCTAATGTTCGATTTCGATATAAAGCGACTTTACATTCGATGGGAGCTTCTTTGGCGACTCGAATCGCATGAATCTTGCGTACTTACGTAAAACTAAGGCTTTTTGATCTAATATTACGAGCTGGATCACCTACAGCCAGAGCGAAGCGCTAATGTTCGATTTCGATATAAAGCGAATTTGCATTCGATGGGGGCTCGTTTGGTGGCTCGAAACGCATGAATCTTGCGTAACTACATAAAACTAAGGCTTTTCGATCTAATATTACGAGCTGGATCACCTACAGCCAGAGCGAAGCGCTAAAGTTCGATTTCGATATAAAGCGAATTTGCATGCGATGGGGGCTTGTTGGTGGCTCGAAACGCATGAATCTTGCGTAACTACATAAAACTAAGGCGTTTTGATCTAATATTACGAGCTGGAACACCTACAGCCAAGGCAAAACGCTAATGTTCGATTTCGATATAAAGCGAATTTGCATTCAATTGGGGCTTGATTGGCGGCTCGAAACGCATGAATTGCGTATTTACGTAAAACTAAGGCTTTTTGATCTCATATTACGAGCTGGAATACCTACAACCGATGCAAAACACCATTGTTCGATTTCGATATAAAGCGAATTTGCATTCGATGAGGGCTTGTTCGACAGCTTGAAACGCATGAATCTTGCGTTATTACGTAAAACTAAGGCTTTTTGATCTCATAACACGAGCTGGAAGACCTACAACCTGTTGTACCCCGGGTCAACGCCCGACGCGCATCGATTCAACTCGGTTACCCGATAAAATAAATCGCTCAACTAAAGGCGAATCGATTCGGTAATTAATAATGAACGGCTGCTTTTTTGAGAAAACCTATCGGACGTTGTACCTCGGGTCAACGCCCGACTATCTGAGGAATGCGCTTACCCACACAACGCATTGCGTAATACGGAAGAAGCGAGCGCGCGACGCATTGCGAAACACGGAAGTAACAAATAACATTCAAGAAATTAGCAAGTAACTAGCCGAGTCAGCTATTGGGAAATATCGGAAACCCGGAAGCAATAATTGTTTAAACAATTACGAAATCTCTGACAGTGTCAAAATTAAGCTGACATACCGGCTCTTACTCCTATATAAAGGACCACAAGCAGGCACTCAGCAGTCTAGTTTAGTCTGAACATCGTTACGGTCAGTCAGATATACCGTAACTTATATACACTCTTCGGAAGGAAGATAAGCATACGAAGTGTACTACACAACTATTGGTAAATAATCACGAACAAACTATTGTAATTAATATTGATATAATAAATCGTGCTTTTATAATTCACTTGGGTTTCAACCCTTTACTGGATAAATCCCGAAAACCTTTGAGCTAACAGCTCCCGCAGTACTCAGAGTAGCTAACTGAGCTTCTGCGGATATAACAAACCAATGCAAAACGCGAATGTTCGATTTCGATATAAAGCGAATTTGCATTCGATGGGGGCTTGTTTGGCAGATTGAAATGCATGAAGCTTGCGTAATTACGTAAAACTACGGCTTTTTGATCTCATAACACGAGCTGGAACAACTACAGCCGAAACAAAACGCGAATGTTCGATTTCGGTATAAAGCGAATTTGCATTCGATAGAGGCTTGTTTGGCAGATTGAAACGCATGAAGCTTGCGTAATTACGTAAAACTAAGGTTTTTTGATCTCATATCACGAGCTGGATCCCCTACAGCCAAAGCAAAACGCTAATGTTCGATTTCGATATAAAGCGACTTTACATTCGATGGGAGCTTCTTTGGCGACTCGAATCGCATGAATCTTGCGTACTTACGTAAAACTAAGGCTTTTTGATCTAATATTACGAGCTGGATCACCTACAGCCAGAGCGAAGCGCTAATGTTCGATTTCGATATAAAGCGAATTTGCATTCGATGGGGGCTCGTTTGGCGGCTCGAAACGCATGAATCTTGCGTAATTACATAAAACCAAGGCGTTTTGATCCAATAATATTACGAGCTGGAAGACCTACAGCTAAAGCAAAACGCTAATGTTCGATTTTGATATAGAGCGACTTTGCATTCGATGGGAGCTTGTTTGGCTGTTCGAAACGCATGAATCTTGCGTATTTACGTAAAACTAAGGCTTTTTGATCTCATATCACGAGCTGGAATACCTACAACCGATGCAAAACGCTAATGTTCGATTTCGATATAAAGCGAATTTGCATTCAATGAGGGCTTGTTTGGCAGCTCAAAACGCATGAATCTTGCGAAATTACTTGAAACTAAGGCTTTTGATCTCATATTATGAGCTGGAACAACTACAGCCGAAACAAAACGCGAATGTTCGATTTCGATATAAAGCGAATTTGCATTCGATGGGGGCTTGTTTGGCAGATTGAAATGCATGAAGCTTGCGTAATTACGTAAAACTAAGGCTTTTTGATCTCATAACACGAGCTGGAACAACTACAGCCGAAACAAAACGCGAATGTTCGATTTCGGTATAAAGCGAATTTGCGTTCGATAGGGGCTTGTTTGGCAGATTGAACCGCATGAAGCTTGCGTAATTACGTAAAACTAAGGTTTTTTGATCTCATAACACGAGCTGGATCCCCTACAGCCAAAGCAAAACGCTAATGTTCGATTTCGATATAAAGCGACTTTACATTCGATGGGAGCTTCTTTGGCGACTCGAATCGCATGAATCTTGCGTACTTACGTAAAACTAAGGCTTTTTGATCTAATATTACGAGCTGGATCACCTACAGCCAGAGCGAAGCGCTAATGTTCGATTTCGATATAAAGCGAATGTGCATTCGATGGGGGCTTGTTTGGCAGATTGAAACGCATGAAGCTTGCGTAATTACGTAAAACTAAGGCTTTTTGATCTCATAACACGAGCTGGAACAACTACAGCCGAAACAAAACGCGAATGTTCGATTTCGGTATAAAGCGAATTTGCATTCGATAGGGGCTTGTTTGGCAGATTGAAACGCATGAAGCTTGCGTAATTACGTAAAACTAAGGCTTTTTGATCTCATAACACGAGCTGGAAGACCTACAGCTAAAGCAAAACGCTAATGTTCGATTTCGATATAAAGCGAATTTGCATTCGATCGGGGCTTGTTTGGCGGCTCGAAACGCATGAATCTTGCGTATTTGCATAAAACTTAGGCTTTTTCATCTCATATTACGAGCTGGAACACCTACAGCCAAAGCAAAAGGCTAATGTTTGATTTCGATATAAAGCGAATTTGCATTCGATGGGAGCTTGTTTGGCAGCTCAAAATGCAAAAATCTTGCGAATTTACGTAAAACTAAGGTTTTTTGATCTCATATTACGAGTTGGAACACCTACAGCAGAAACAAAACGCTAATGTTCGATTTCGATATAAAGCGAATTTGCAATCGATGAGGGCTTGTTTGGCAGTTAGAAATGCAAAAATCTTGCGTAATTACGTAAAACTAAGGCTTTTCGATCTCATATTACGAGCTGGAACACCTACAGCACAAGCAAAGCGCTAATGTTCGATTTCGAAATAAAGCGACTTTGCATTCGATGGGAGCTTGTTTGGCGGCTCGAATCGCATGAATCTTGCGTATTTACGTAAAACTATGGCTTTTTGATCTCATATTACGAGCTGGATCACCTACAGCCAGAGCGAAGTTCTAATGTTCGATTTCGATATAAAGCGAATTTGCATTCGATGGGGGCTCGTTTGGTGGCTCGAAACGCATGAATCTTGCGTAACTACATAAAACTAAGGCGTTTTGATCTAATATTACGAGCTGGAACACCTACAGCTGAAGCAAAACGCTAATGTTCGATTTCGATATAAAGCGAATTTGCATTCAATTGGGGCTCGATTGGCGGCTCGAAACGCATGAATTGCGTATTTACGTAAAACTAAGGCTTTTTGATCTCATATTACGAGCTGGAATACCTACAACCGATGCAAAACGCCATTGTTCGAGTCGATATAAAGCGAATTTGCATTCGATGAGGGCTTGTTTGGCAGCTCGAAATGCAAAAATGTTGCGTATTTACGTAAAACTAAGGCTTTTTGATCTAATATTACGAGCTGGAACACCTACAGCCGAAGCAAAACGCTAATGTTCGATTTCGATATAAAGCGAATTTGCATTCATTGGGGGCTTGTTTGGCAGCTCAAAACGCATGAATCTTGCGTATTACGTAAAACTAAGGCTTTTTGATCTCATATTACGAGCTGGAACTTCTACAGCAGAAGCAAAACGCAAATGTTCGATTTCGAAATAAAGCGACTTTGCATTGGATGGGAGCTTGTTTGGCGGCTCGAAACGCATAAATCTCGCGTATTTACGTACAACTAAGGCTTTTCTATCTCTTATTACGAGCCGGAACGCCTGTAGCCAACGCAAAACGCAAGTGTTCGATTTCGATATAAAGCGAATTTGCATTCGATGGGAGCTTGTTTAGCAGCTCGAAACGCAGGAATCTTGCGTCATTACGTGAAACTAAGGCTTTTGATCTAATATTACGAGTTGGAACAACTACAGCCGAAGCAAAACGCTAATGTTCGATTTCGATATAAAGCGAATTTGCATTCGATGGGGGCTTGTTTGGTGGCTCGAAACGCATGAATCTTGCGTAATTACGTAAAACTAAGGCTTTTTGATCTCATATTACGAGCTGGAACTCCTACAGCAGAAGCAAAACGCTAATGTTCGATTTCGAAATAAAGCGACTTTGCATTCGATGGGAGCTTGTTTGGCGGCTCGAATCGCACGGATCTTGCGTATTTACGTAAAACTAAGGCTTTTTGATCTAATATTACGAGCTGGATCACCTACAGCCAGAGCGAAGCGCTAATGTTCGATTTCGATATAAAGCGAATTTGCATGCGATGGGGGCTTGTTGGTGGCTCGAAACGCATGAATCTTGCGAAATTACGTGAAACTAAGGCTTTTGATCTCATATTATGAGCTGGAACAACTACAGCCGAAACAAAACGCTAATGTTCGATTTCGATATAAAGCGTATTTGTATTCGATGGGGGCTTGTTTGGCAGCTTGAAACGCATGAATCTTGCGTAATTACGTAAAACTAAGGCTTTTTAATCTCATGTTACGAGCTGGAACTCCTACAGCAGAAGCAAAACGCTAACGTTCGATTTCGATATAAAGCGACTTTGCATTCGATGGGGGCTTGTTTGGCGGCTCGAAACGCATGAATCTTGCGTATTTGCATAAAACTAAGGCTTTTTGATCTAATATTACGAGCTGGATCACCTACAGCCAGAGCGAAGCGCTAAAGTTCGATTTCGATATAAAGCGAATTTGCATGCGATGGGGGCTTGTTGGTGGCTCGAAACGCATGAATCTTGCGTAACTACATAAAACTAAGGCGTTTTGATCTAATATTACGAGCTGGAACACCTACAGCCAAGGCAAAACGCTAATGTTCGATTTCGATATAAAGCGAATTTGCATTCAATTGGGGCTTGATTGGCGGCTCGAAACGCATGAATTGCGTATTTACGTAAAACTAAGGCTTTTTGATCTCATATTACGAGCTGGAATACCTACAACCGATGCAAAACACCATTGTTCGATTTCGATATAAAGCGAATTTGCATTCGATGAGGGCTTGTTCGACAGCTTGAAACGCATGAATCTTGCGTTATTACGTAAAACTAAGGCTTTTTGATCTCATAACACGAGCTGGAAGACCTACAACCTGTTGTACCCCGGGTCAACGCCCGACGCGCATCGATTCAACTCGGTTACCCGATAAAATAAATCGCTCAACTAAAGGCGAATCGATTACCCACACAACGCATTGCGTAATACGGAAGAAGCGAGCGCGCGACGCATTGCGAAACACGGAAGTAACAAATAACATTCAAGAAATTAGCAAGTAACTAGCCGAGTCAGCTATTGGGAAATATCGGAAACCCGGAAGCAATAATTGTTTAAACAATTACGAAATCTCTGACAGTGTCAAAATTAAGCTGACATACCTGCTCTTACTCCTATATAAAGGACCACAAGCAGGCACTCAGCAGTCTAGTTTAGTCTGAACATCGTTACGGTCAGTCAGATATACCGTAACTTATATACACTCTTCGGAAGGAAGATAAGCATACGAAGTGTACTACACAACTATTGGTAAATAATCACGAACAAACTATTGTAATTAATATTAATATAATAAATCGTGCTTTTATAATTCACTTGGGTTTCAACCCTTTACTGGATAAATCCCGAAAACCTTTGAGCTAACAGCTCCCGCAGTACTCAGAGTAGCTAACTGAGCTTCTGCGGATATAACAAACCAATGCAAAACGCTAATGTTCGAAACGCATGAATCTTGCGTAATTACATAAAACCAAGGCGTTTTGATCCAATAATATTACGAGCTGGAACACCTACAGCCAAAGCAAAACGCTAATGTTCGATTTCGATATGAAGCGAATTTGCATTCAATTGGGGCTTGAATGGCGGCTCGAAACGCATGAATTGCGTATCTACGTAAAACTAAGGCTTTTTGATCTCATATTACGAGCTGGAACACCTACAGCCGAAGCAAAACGCTAATGTTCGATTTCGATATAAAGCGAATTTGCATTCAATGGGGGCTTGTTTGGCGGCTCGAATCGCATGAATCTTGCGTATTTACGTCAAAGTAAGGCTTTTTGATCTCATATTACGAGCTGGAATACCTACAGCCGAAGCAAAACGCTAATGTTCGATTCCGATATAAAGCGACTTTGCATTCGATGGGGGCTTGTTTGGCAGCTCGAAATGCAAAAATCTTGTGTATTTACATACAACTAAGGCGTTTTGATCTAATATTACGAGCTGGAAGACCTACAGCTAAAGCAAAACGCTAATGTTCGATTTCGATACAAAGCGACTTTGCATTCGATGGGAGCTTGTTTGGCGGCCCGAAACGCATAAATCTCGCGTATTTACGTAAAACTAAGGCTTTTCTATTTCATATTACGAGCTGGAATACCTACAGCCAGAGCGAAGCGCTAAAGTTCGATTTCGATATAAAGCGAATTTGCATGCGATGGGGGCTTGTTGGTGGCTCGAAACGCATGAATCTTGCGTAACTACATAAAACTAAGGCGTTTTGATCTAATATTACGAGCTGGAACACCTACAGCCAAGGCAAAACGCTAATGTTCGATTTCGATATAAAGCGAATTTGCATTCGATGGGAGCTTGTTTAGCAGCTCGAAACGCAGGAATCTTGCGTCATTACGTGAAACTAAGGCTTTTGATCTCATATTACGAGTTGGAACAACTACAGCCGAAGCAAAACGCTAATGTTCGATTTCGATATAAAGCGAATTTGCATTCGATGGGGGCTTGTTTGGTGGCTCGAAACGCATGAATCTTGCGTAATTACGTAAAACTAAGGCGTTTTGATCTCATATTACGAGCTGGAACTTCTACAGCAGAAGAGAAACGATAATGTTCGATTTCGATACAAAGCGACTTTGCATTCGATGGGAGCTTGTTTGGCGGCCCGAAACGCATAAATCTCGCGTATTTACGTAAAACTAAGGCTTTTCTATTTCATATTACGAGCTGGAATACCTACAACCGATGCAAAACGCTAATGTTCGATTTCGATATAAAGCGAATTTGCATTCGATGTGGGCTTGTTTGGCAGCTCAAAACGCATGAATCTTGCGAAATTACTTGAAACTAAGGCTTTTGATCTCATATTGTGAGCTGGAACAACTACAGCCGAAACAAAACGCGAATGTTCGATTTCGATATAAAGCGAATTTGCATTCAATGGGGGCTTGTTTGGCAACTTGAAACGCATGAATCTTGCATAATTACGTAAAACTAAGGCTTTTTGATCTCATAACACGAGCTTGAAGACCTACAGCTAAAGCAAAACGCTAATGTTCGATTTCGATATAAAGCGACTTTGCGTTCGATGGGAGCTTGTTTGGCGGCTCGAAACGCATAAATCTCGCGTATTTTCGTAAAACTAAGGCTTTTCTATTTCATATTAAGAGCTGGAATACCTACAGCCAAAGCAAAACACTAATGTTCGATTTCGATATAAAGCGAATTTGCATTCGATGGGGGCTCGCTTGGTGGCTCGAAACGCATGAATCTTGCGTAACTACATAAAACTAAGGCGTTTTGATCTAATATTACGAGCTGGAACACCTACAGCCGAAGCAAAACGCTAATGTTCGATTTCGATATAAAGCGAATTTTCATTCGATGGGGGCTCGTTTGGTGGCTTGAAACGCATGAATCGTGCGTAATTACATAAAACTAAGGCGTTTTGATCTCTTATTACGAGCTGGAACTCCTACAGCAGAAGCAAAACGCTAATGTTCGATTTCGACATAAAGCGAATTTGCATTCGATGGGGGCTTGTTTGGTGGCTCGAAACGCATGAATCTTGCGTAATTACGTAAAACTAAGGCTTTTTGATCTCATATTACGAGCTGGAACTCCTACAGCAAAAGCAAAAGGCTAATGTTTGATTTCGATATAAAGCGAATTTGCATTCGATGGGAGCTTGTTTAGCAGCTCGAAACGCAGGAATCTTGCGTCATTACGTGAAACTAAGGCGTTTGATCTCATATTACGAGTTGGAACAACTACAGCCGAAGCAAAACGCTAATGTTCGATTTCGATATAAAGCGAATTTGCATTCATTGGGGGCTTGTTTGGCAGCTCAAAACGCATGAATCTTGCGTATTACGTAAAACTAAGGCTTTTTGATCTCGTATAACGAGCTTGAACACCTACAGCAGAAACAAAACGCTAATGTTCGATTTCGAAATAAAGCGACTTTGCATTCGACAGGAGCTAGTTTGGCGGATCGAAACGCGTAAATCTCGCGTATTTACGTACAACTAAGGCTTTTCTATCTCTTATTACGAGCTGGAATACCTACAACCGATGCAAAACGCCATTGTTCGATTTTGATATAAAGCGAATTTGCATTCGATGAGGGCTTGTTCGGCAGCTCGAAATGCAAAAATCTTGCTTATTTACGTAAAACTAAGGCTTTTTGATCTAATATTACGAGCTGGAACACCTACAGCAGAAACAAAACGCTAATGTTCGATTTCAATATAAAGCGAATTTGCAATCGATGAGGGCTTGTTTGGCAGCTAGAAATGCAAAAATCTTGCGTAATTACGTAAAACTAAGGCTTTTCGATCTCATATTACGAGCTGGAAAACCTACAGCAGAAGCAAAGCGCTAATGTTCGATTTCGAAATAAAGCGACTTTGCATTCGATGGGAGCTTGTTTGGCGGCTCGAATCGCATGAATCTTGCGTATTTACGTAAAACTAAGGCTTTTTGATCTCATATTACGAGCTGGATCACCTACAGCCAGAGCGAAGCGCTAATGTTCGATTTCGATATAAAGCGAATTTGCATTCGATGGGGGCTCGTTTGGCGGCTCGAAACGCATGAATCTTGCGTAATTACATAAAACCAAGGCGTTTTGATCCAATAATATTACGAGCTGGAACACCAACAGCCGAAGCAAAACGCTAATGTTCGATTTCGATATAAAACGAATTTGCATTCAATTGGGGCTTGATTGGCGGCTCGAAACGCATGAATCTTGCGTATTTACGTAAAACTACGGCTTTTTGATCTCATATTACGAGCTGGATCACCTACAGCCAGAGCGAAGCGCTAATGTTCGATTTCGATATAAAGCGAATTTGCATTCGATGGGGGCTCGTTTGGTGGCTCGAAACGCATGAATCTTGCGTAATTACATAAAACCAAGGCGTTTTGATCCAATAATATTACGAGCTGGAAGACCTACAGCTAAAGCAAAACGCTAATGTTCGATTTCGATATAGAGCGACTTTGCATTCGATGGGAGCTTGTTTGGCTGTTCGAAACGCATGAATCTTGCGTATTTACGTAAAACTAAGGCTTTTTGATCTCATATCACGAGCTGGAATACCTACAACCGATGCAAAACGCTAATGTTCGATTTCGATATAAAGCGAATTTGCATTCGATGAGGGCTTGTTTGGCAGCTCAAAACGCATGAATCTTGCGAAATTACTTGAAACTAAGGCTTTTGATCTCATATTATGAGCTGGAACAACTACAGCCGAAACAAAACGCGAATGTTCGATTTCGATATAAAGCGAATTTGCATTCGATGGGGGCTTGTTTGGCAGATTGAAATGCATGAAGCTTGCGTAATTACGTAAAACTAAGGCTTTTTGATCTCATAACACGAGCTGGAACAACTACAGCCGAATCAAAACGCGAATGTTCGATTTCGGTATAAAGCGAATTTGCATTCGATAGGGGCTTGTTTGGCAGATTGAAACGCATGAAGCTTGCGTAATTACGTAAAACTAAGGTTTTTTGATCTCATATCACGAGCTGGATCCCCTACAGCCAAAGCAAAACGCTAATGTTCGATTTCGATATAAAGCGACTTTACATTCGATGGGAGCTTCTTTGGCGACTCGAATCGCATGAATCTTGCGTACTTACGTAAAACTAAGGCTTTTTGATCTAATATTACGAGCTGGATCACCTACAGCCAGAGCGAAGCGCTAATGTTCGATTTCGATATAAAGCGAATTTGCATTCGATGGGGGCTTGTTTGGTGGCTCGAAACGCATGAATCTTGCGTAATTACGTAAAACTAAGGCTTTTTGATCTCATATTACGAGCTGGAACTCCTACAGCAGAAGCAAAACGCTAATGTTCGATTTCGAAATAAAGCGACTTTGCATTCGATGGGAGCTTGTTTGGCAGCTCGAATCGCACGAATCTTGCGAATTTACGTAAAACTGAGGCTTTTTGATCTCATATTACGAGCTGAAATACCTACAACCGATGCAAAACGCTAATGTTCGATTTCGATATAAAGCGAATTTCCATTCGATGAGGGCTTGTTTGGCAGCTCGAAATGCAAAAATCTTGCGTATTTACGTAAAACTAAGGCTTTTTGATCTCATATTACGAGCTGGAACACCTACAGCAAAAGCAAAACGCTAATGTTCGATTTCGAAATAAAGCGACTTTGCATTCGATGGGGGCTCGTTTGGTGGCTCGAAACGCATGAATCTTGCGTAATTACGTAAAACTAAGGCTTTTTAATCCCATATTACGAGCTGGAACTCCTACAGCTAAAGCAAAACGCTAATGTTCGATTTCGATATAAAGCGACTTTGCATTCGATGGGGGCTTGTTTGGCGGCTTGAAACGCATGAATCTTGCGTAATTACGTAAAACTAAGGCTTTTTGATCTCATATTACGAGCTAGAACTCCTACAGCAGAAGCAAAACGCGAATGTTCGATTTCGATATAAAGCGAATTTGCATTCGATGGGGGCTTGTTTGGTGGCTCGAAACGCATGAATCTTGCGTAATTACGTAAAACTAAGGCTTTTTGATCTCATATTACGAGCTGGAACTCCTACAGCAGAAGCAAAACGCTAATGTTCGATTTCGATATAAAGCGACTTTGCATTCGATGGGGGCTTGTTTGGCGGCTTGAAACGCATGAATCTTGCGTAATTACGTAAAACTAAGGCTTTTTGATCTCATATTACGAGCTAGAACTCCTACAGCAGAAGCAAAACGCGAATGTTCGATTTCGATATAAAGCGAATTTGCATTCGATGGGGGCTTGTTTGGTGGCTCGAAACGCATGAATCTTGCGTAATTACGTAAAACTAAGGCTTTTTGATCTCATATTACGAGCTGGAACTCCTACAGCAGAAGCAAAACGCTAATGTTCGATTTCGAAATAAAGCGACTTTGCATTCGATGGGAGCTTGTTTGGCAGCTCGAATCGCACGAATCTTGCGAATTTACGTAAAACTGAGGCTTTTTGATCTCATATTACGAGCTGAAATACCTACAACCGATGCAAAACGCTAATGTTCGATTTCGATATACAGCGAATTTCCATTCGATATGGGCTTGTTTGGCAGCTCGAAATGCAAAAATCTTGCGTATTTACGTAAAACTAAGGCTTTTTGATCTCATATTACGAGCTGGAACACCTACAGCAAAAGCAAAACGCTAATGTTCGATTTCGAAATAAAGCGACTTTGCATTCGATGGGGGCTCGTTTGGTGGCTCGAAACGCATGAATCTTGCGTAACTACATAAAACTAAGGCGTTTTGATCTAATATTACGAGCAGGAACACCTACAGCCGAAGCAAAATGCTAATGTTCGATTTCGATATAAAGCGAATTTGCATTCGATGGGGGCTTGTTTGGTGGCTCGAATCGCATGAATCTTGCGTATTCACGTAAAAGTAAGGCTTTTTGATCTAATGTTACGAGCTGGAACACCTACAGCCAAATCAAAAGGCTAATGTTTGATTTCGATATAAAGCGAATTTGCATTCGATGGGAGCTTGTTTGGCAGCTCGAAACGCAGGAATCTTGCGTCATTACGTGAAACTAAGGCTTTTGATCTCATATTACGAGTTGGAACAACTACAGCCGAAGCAAAACGCTAATGTTCGATTTCGAAATAAAGCGACTTTGCATTCGATGGGAGCTTGTTTGGCAGCTCGAATCGCACGGATCTTGCGTATTTACGTAAAACTAAGGCTATTTGATCTAATATTACGAGCTGGAACACCTACAGCCGAAGCAAAACTCTAATGTTCGATTTCGATATAAAGCGACTTTGCTTTCGATGGCGGCTGGTTTGGCGGCTCGAAACGCATGAATCTTGCGTATTTGCATAAAACTAAGGCTTTTTCATCTCACATTACGAGCTGGATCCCCTACAGCCAAAGCAAAACGCTAATGTTCTATTTCGATATAAAGCGACTTTGCATTCGATGGGGGCTCGTTTGGTGGCTCGAAACGCATGAATCTTGCGTAACTACATAAAACTAAGGCGTTTTGATCTAATATTACGAGCAGGAACACCTACAGCCGAAGCAAAATGCTAATGTTCGATTTCGATATAAAGCGAATTTGCATTCGATGGGGGCTTGTTTGGTGGCTCGAAACGCATGAATATTGCGTATTTGCATAAAACTAAGGCTTTTTCATCTCATATTACGAGCTGGATCCCCTACAGCCAAAGCAAAACGCTAATGTTCGATTTCGATATAAAGCGACTTTGCATTCGATAGGAGCTTCTTTGGCGACTCGAATCGCATGAATCTTGCGTATTTACGTAAAACTAAGACTTTTTGATCTAATATTACGAGCTGGATCACCTACAGCCAGAGCAAAGCGCTAATGTTCGATTTCGATATGAAGCGAATTTGCATTCAATTGGGGCTTGATTGGCGGCTCGAAACGCATGAATCTTGCTTATGAATATAAAACTAAGGCTTTTTCAACTCATATTACGAGCTAGAACTCCTACAGCAGAAGCAAAACGCGAATGTTCGATTTCGATATAAAGCGAATTTGCATTCGATGGGGGCTTGTTTGGTGGCTCGAAACGCATGAATCTTGCGTAATTACGTAAAACTAAGGCTTTTTGATCTCATATTACGAGCTGGAACTCCTACAGCAGAAGCAAAACGCTAATGTTCGATTTCGATATAAAGCGAATTTGCATTCGATGGGGGCTTGTTTGGTGGCTCGAAACGCATGAATCTTGCGTAATTACGTAAAACTAAGGCTTTTTGATCTCATATTACGAGCTGGAACTCCTACAGCAGAAGCAAAACGCTAATGTTCGATTTCGATATAAAGCGAATTTGCATTCGACGGGGGCTTGTTGGTGGCTCGAAACGCATGAATCTTGCGTAATTACGTAAAACTAAGGCTTTTTAATCTCATATTACGAGCTGGAACTCCTACAGCAGAAGCAAAACGCTAACGTTCGATTTCGATATAAAGTGACTTTGCATTCGATGGGGGCTTGTTTGGCCGCTCGAAATGCATGAATCTTGCGTATTTGCATAAAACTAAGGCTTTTTCATCTCATATTACGAGCTGGATCCCCTACAGCCAAAGCAAAACGCTAATGTTCGATTACGATATAAAGCGAATTTGCATTCAATTGGGGCTTGATTGGCGGCTCGAAACGCATAAATCTCGCGTATTTACGTAAAACTAAGGCTTTTCTATTTCATATTACGAGCTGGAATACCTACAGCCAAAGCAAAACACTAATGTTCGATTTCGATATAAAGCGAATTCGCATTCGATGGGGGCTCGTTTGGTGGCTCGAAACGCATGAATCTTGCGTAACTACATAAAACTAAGGCGTTTTGATCTAATATTACGAGCTGGAACACCTACAGCCAAGGCAAAACGCTAATGTTCGATTTCGATATAAAGCGAATTTGCATTCAATTGGGGCTTGATTGGCGGCTCGAAACGCATGAATTGCGTATTTACGTAAAACTAAGGCTTTTTGATCTCATATTACGAGCTGGAATACCTACAACCGATGCAAAACGCCATTGTTCGATTTCGATATAAAGCGAATTTGCATTCGATGAGGGCTTGTTCGACAGCTTGAAACGCATGAATCTTGCGTTATTACGTAAAACTAAGGCTTTTTGATCTCATAACACGAGCTGGAAGACCTACAACCTGTTGTACCCCGGGTCAACGCCCGACGCGCATCGATTCAACTCGGTTACCCGATAAAATAAATCGCTCAACTAAAGGCGAATCGATTCGGTAATTAATAATGATCGGCTACTTTTTTGAGAAAACCTATCGGACGTTGTACCTCGGGTCAACGCCCGACTATCTGAGGAATGCGCTTACCCACACAACGCATTGCGTAATACGGAAGATGCGAGCGCGCGACGCATTGCGAAACACGGAAGTAACAAATAACATTCAAGAAATTAGCAAGTAACTAGCCGAGTCAGCTATTGGGAAATATCGGAAACCCGGAAGCAATAATTGTTTAAACAATTACGAAATTGCTGACAGTGTCAAAATTAAGCTGACATGCCTGCTCTTACTCCTATATAAAGGACCACAAGCAGGCACTCAGCAGTCTAGTTTAATCTGAACATCGTTACGGTCAGTCAGATATACCGTAACTTATATACACTCTTCGGAAGGAAGATAAGCATACGAAGTGTACTACACAACTATTGGTAAATAATCACGAACAAACTATTGTAATTAATATTGATATAATAAATCGTGCTTTTATAATTCACTTGGGTTTCAACCCTTTACTGGATAAATCCCGAAAACCTTTGAGCTAACAGCTCCCGCAGTACTCAGAGTAGCTAACTGAGCTTCTGCGGATATAACAAACCAATGCAAAACGCTAATGTTCGATTTCGATATAAAGCGAATTTGCATTCGATGAGGGCTTGTTTGGCAGCTCGAAATGCAAAAATCTTGCGTATTTACGTAAAACTAAGGCTTTTTGATCTAATATTACGAGCTGGAACACCTACAGCCGAAGCAAAACGCTAATGTTCGATTTCGATATAAAGCGAATTTGCATTCATTGGGGGCTTGTTTGGCAGCTCAAAACGCATGAATCTTGCGTATTACGTAAAACTAAGGCTTTTTGATCTCGTATAACGAGCTTGAACACCTACAGCAGAAACAAAACGCTAATGTTCGATTTCGAAATAAAGCGACTTTGCATTCGACAGGAGCTAGTTTGGCGGATCGAAACGCGTAAATCTCGCGTATTTACGTACAACTAAGGCTTTTCTATCTCTTATTACGAGCTGGAATACCTACAACCGATGCAAAACGCCATTGTTCGATTTTGATATAAAGCGAATTTGCATTCGATGAGGGCTTGTTCGGCAGCTCGAAATGCAAAAATCTTGCTTATTTACGTAAAACTAAGGCTTTTTGATCTAATATTACGAGCTGGAACACCTACAGCAGAAACAAAACGCTAATGTTCGATTTCAATATAAAGCGAATTTGCAATCGATGAGGGCTTGTTTGGCAGCTAGAAATGCAAAAATCTTGCGTAATTACGTAAAACTAAGGCTTTTCGATCTCATATTACGAGCTGGAAAACATACAGCAGAAGCAAAGCGCTAATGTTCGATTTCGAAATAAAGCGACTTTGCATTCGATGGGAGCTTGTTTGGCGGCTCGAATCGCATGAATCTTGCGTATTTACGTAAAACTAAGGCTTTTTGATCTCATATTACGAGCTGGATCACCTACAGCCAGAGCGAAGCGCTAATGTTCGATTTCGATATAAAGCGAATTTGCATTCGATGGGGGCTCGTTTGGCGGCTCGAAACGCATGAATCTTGCGTAATTACATAAAACCAAGGCGTTTTGATCCAATAATATTACGAGCTGGAACACCAACAGCCGAAGCAAAACGCTAATGTTCGATTTCGATATAAAACGAATTTGCATTCAATTGGGGCTTGATTGGCGGCTCGAAACGCATGAATCTTGCGTATTTACGTAAAACTACGGCTTTTTGATCTCATATTACGAGCTGGATCACCTACAGCCAGAGCGAAGCGCTAATGTTCGATTTCGATATAAAGCGAATTTGCATTCGATGGGGGCTCGTTTGGTGGCTCGAAACGCATGAATCTTGCGTAATTACATAAAACCAAGGCGTTTTGATCCAATAATATTACGAGCTGGAAGACCTACAGCTAAAGCAAAACGCTAATGTTCGATTTCGATATAGAGCGACTTTGCATTCGATGGGAGCTTGTTTGGCTGTTCGAAACGCATGAATCTTGCGTATTTACGTAAAACTAAGGCTTTTTGATCTCATATCACGAGCTGGAATACCTACAACCGATGCAAAACGCTAATGTTCGATTTCGATATAAAGCGAATTTGCATTCGATGAGGGCTTGTTTGGCAGCTCAAAACGCATGAATCTTGCGAAATTACTTGAAACTAAGGCTTTTGATCTCATATTATGAGCTGGAACAACTACAGCCGAAACAAAACGCGAATGTTCGATTTCGATATAAAGCGAATTTGCATTCGATGGGGGCTTGTTTGGCAGATTGAAATGCATGAAGCTTGCGTAATTACGTAAAACTAAGGCTTTTTGATCTCATAACACGAGCTGGAACAACTACAGCCGAATCAAAACGCGAATGTTCGATTTCGGTATAAAGCGAATTTGCATTCGATAGGGGCTTGTTTGGCAGATTGAAACGCATGAAGCTTGCGTAATTACGTAAAACTAAGGTTTTTTGATCTCATATCACGAGCTGGATCCCCTACAGCCAAAGCAAAACGCTAATGTTCGATTTCGATATAAAGCGACTTTACATTCGATGGGAGCTTCTTTGGCGACTCGAATCGCATGAATCTTGCGTACTTACGTAAAACTAAGGCTTTTTGATCTAATATTACGAGCTGGATCACCTACAGCCAGAGCGAAGCGCTAATGTTCGATTTCGATATAAAGCGAATTTGCATTCGATGGGGGCTCGTTTGGTGGCTCGAAACGCATGAATCTTGCGTAACTACATAAAACTAAGGCTTTTCGATCTAATATTACGAGCTGGATCACCTACAGCCAGAGCGAAGCGCTAAAGTTCGATTTCGATATAAAGCGAATTTGCATGCGATGGGGGCTTGTTGGTGGCTCGAAACGCATGAATCTTGCGTAACTACATAAAACTAAGGCGTTTTGATCTAATATTACGAGCTGGAACACCTACAGCCAAGGCAAAACGCTAATGTTCGATTTCGATATAAAGCGAATTTGCATTCAATTGGGGCTTGATTGGCGGCTCGAAACGCATGAATTGCGTATTTACGTAAAACTAAGGCTTTTTGATCTCATATTACGAGCTGGAATACCTACAACCGATGCAAAACACCATTGTTCGATTTCGATATAAAGCGAATTTGCATTCGATGAGGGCTTGTTCGACAGCTTGAAACGCATGAATCTTGCGTTATTACGTAAAACTAAGGCTTTTTGATCTCATAACACGAGCTGGAAGACCTACAACCTGTTGTACCCCGGGTCAACGCCCGACGCGCATCGATTCAACTCGGTTACCCGATAAAATAAATCGCTCAACTAAAGGCGAATCGATTCGGTAATTAATAATGAACGGCTGCTTTTTTGAGAAAACCTATCGGACGTTGTACCTCGGGTCAACGCCCGACTATCTGAGGAATGCGCTTACCCACACAACGCATTGCGTAATACGGAAGAAGCGAGCGCGCGACGCATTGCGAAACACGGAAGTAACAAATAACATTCAAGAAATTAGCAAGTAACTAGCCGAGTCAGCTATTGGGAAATATCGGAAACCCGGAAGCAATAATTGTTTAAACAATTACGAAATCTCTGACAGTGTCAAAATTAAGCTGACATACCGGCTCTTACTCCTATATAAAGGACCACAAGCAGGCACTCAGCAGTCTAGTTTAGTCTGAACATCGTTACGGTCAGTCAGATATACCGTAACTTATATACACTCTTCGGAAGGAAGATAAGCATACGAAGTGTACTACACAACTATTGGTAAATAATCACGAACAAACTATTGTAATTAATATTGATATAATAAATCGTGCTTTTATAATTCACTTGGGTTTCAACCCTTTACTGGATAAATCCCGAAAACCTTTGAGCTAACAGCTCCCGCAGTACTCAGAGTAGCTAACTGAGCTTCTGCGGATATAACAAACCAATGCAAAACGCGAATGTTCGATTTCGATATAAAGCGAATTTGCATTCGATGGGGGCTTGTTTGGCAGATTGAAATGCATGAAGCTTGCGTAATTACGTAAAACTACGGCTTTTTGATCTCATAACACGAGCTGGAACAACTACAGCCGAAACAAAACGCGAATGTTCGATTTCGGTATAAAGCGAATTTGCATTCGATAGAGGCTTGTTTGGCAGATTGAAACGCATGAAGCTTGCGTAATTACGTAAAACTAAGGTTTTTTGATCTCATATCACGAGCTGGATCCCCTACAGCCAAAGCAAAACGCTAATGTTCGATTTCGATATAAAGCGACTTTACATTCGATGGGAGCTTCTTTGGCGACTCGAATCGCATGAATCTTGCGTACTTACGTAAAACTAAGGCTTTTTGATCTAATATTACGAGCTGGATCACCTACAGCCAGAGCGAAGCGCTAATGTTCGATTTCGATATAAAGCGAATTTGCATTCGATGGGGGCTCGTTTGGCGGCTCGAAACGCATGAATCTTGCGTAATTACATAAAACCAAGGCGTTTTGATCCAATAATATTACGAGCTGGAAGACCTACAGCTAAAGCAAAACGCTAATGTTCGATTTTGATATAGAGCGACTTTGCATTCGATGGGAGCTTGTTTGGCTGTTCGAAACGCATGAATCTTGCGTATTTACGTAAAACTAAGGCTTTTTGATCTCATATCACGAGCTGGAATACCTACAACCGATGCAAAACGCTAATGTTCGATTTCGATATAAAGCGAATTTGCATTCAATGAGGGCTTGTTTGGCAGCTCAAAACGCATGAATCTTGCGAAATTACTTGAAACTAAGGCTTTTGATCTCATATTATGAGCTGGAACAACTACAGCCGAAACAAAACGCGAATGTTCGATTTCGATATAAAGCGAATTTGCATTCGATGGGGGCTTGTTTGGCAGATTGAAATGCATGAAGCTTGCGTAATTACGTAAAACTAAGGCTTTTTGATCTCATAACACGAGCTGGAACAACTACAGCCGAAACAAAACGCGAATGTTCGATTTCGGTATAAAGCGAATTTGCGTTCGATAGGGGCTTGTTTGGCAGATTGAACCGCATGAAGCTTGCGTAATTACGTAAAACTAAGGTTTTTTGATCTCATAACACGAGCTGGATCCCCTACAGCCAAAGCAAAACGCTAATGTTCGATTTCGATATAAAGCGACTTTACATTCGATGGGAGCTTCTTTGGCGACTCGAATCGCATGAATCTTGCGTACTTACGTAAAACTAAGGCTTTTTGATCTAATATTACGAGCTGGATCACCTACAGCCAGAGCGAAGCGCTAATGTTCGATTTCGATATAAAGCGAATGTGCATTCGATGGGGGCTTGTTTGGCAGATTGAAACGCATGAAGCTTGCGTAATTACGTAAAACTAAGGCTTTTTGATCTCATAACACGAGCTGGAACAACTACAGCCGAAACAAAACGCGAATGTTCGATTTCGGTATAAAGCGAATTTGCATTCGATAGGGGCTTGTTTGGCAGATTGAAACGCATGAAGCTTGCGTAATTACGTAAAACTAAGGCTTTTTGATCTCATAACACGAGCTGGAAGACCTACAGCTAAAGCAAAACGCTAATGTTCGATTTCGATATAAAGCGAATTTGCATTCGATCGGGGCTTGTTTGGCGGCTCGAAACGCATGAATCTTGCGTATTTGCATAAAACTTAGGCTTTTTCATCTCATATTACGAGCTGGAACACCTACAGCCAAAGCAAAAGGCTAATGTTTGATTTCGATATAAAGCGAATTTGCATTCGATGGGAGCTTGTTTGGCAGCTCAAAATGCAAAAATCTTGCGAATTTACGTAAAACTAAGGTTTTTTGATCTCATATTACGAGTTGGAACACCTACAGCAGAAACAAAACGCTAATGTTCGATTTCGATATAAAGCGAATTTGCAATCGATGAGGGCTTGTTTGGCAGTTAGAAATGCAAAAATCTTGCGTAATTACGTAAAACTAAGGCTTTTCGATCTCATATTACGAGCTGGAACACCTACAGCACAAGCAAAGCGCTAATGTTCGATTTCGAAATAAAGCGACTTTGCATTCGATGGGAGCTTGTTTGGCGGCTCGAATCGCATGAATCTTGCGTATTTACGTAAAACTATGGCTTTTTGATCTCATATTACGAGCTGGATCACCTACAGCCAGAGCGAAGTTCTAATGTTCGATTTCGATATAAAGCGAATTTGCATTCGATGGGGGCTCGTTTGGTGGCTCGAAACGCATGAATCTTGCGTAACTACATAAAACTAAGGCGTTTTGATCTAATATTACGAGCTGGAACACCTACAGCTGAAGCAAAACGCTAATGTTCGATTTCGATATAAAGCGAATTTGCATTCAATTGGGGCTCGATTGGCGGCTCGAAACGCATGAATTGCGTATTTACGTAAAACTAAGGCTTTTTGATCTCATATTACGAGCTGGAATACCTACAACCGATGCAAAACGCCATTGTTCGAGTCGATATAAAGCGAATTTGCATTCGATGAGGGCTTGTTTGGCAGCTCGAAATGCAAAAATGTTGCGTATTTACGTAAAACTAAGGCTTTTTGATCTAATATTACGAGCTGGAACACCTACAGCCGAAGCAAAACGCTAATGTTCGATTTCGATATAAAGCGAATTTGCATTCATTGGGGGCTTGTTTGGCAGCTCAAAACGCATGAATCTTGCGTATTACGTAAAACTAAGGCTTTTTGATCTCATATTACGAGCTGGAACTTCTACAGCAGAAGCAAAACGCAAATGTTCGATTTCGAAATAAAGCGACTTTGCATTGGATGGGAGCTTGTTTGGCGGCTCGAAACGCATAAATCTCGCGTATTTACGTACAACTAAGGCTTTTCTATCTCTTATTACGAGCCGGAACGCCTGTAGCCAACGCAAAACGCAAGTGTTCGATTTCGATATAAAGCGAATTTGCATTCGATGGGAGCTTGTTTAGCAGCTCGAAACGCAGGAATCTTGCGTCATTACGTGAAACTAAGGCTTTTGATCTAATATTACGAGTTGGAACAACTACAGCCGAAGCAAAACGCTAATGTTCGATTTCGATATAAAGCGAATTTGCATTCGATGGGGGCTTGTTTGGTGGCTCGAAACGCATGAATCTTGCGTAATTACGTAAAACTAAGGCTTTTTGATCTCATATTACGAGCTGGAACTCCTACAGCAGAAGCAAAACGCTAATGTTCGATTTCGAAATAAAGCGACTTTGCATTCGATGGGAGCTTGTTTGGCGGCTCGAATCGCACGGATCTTGCGTATTTACGTAAAACTAAGGCTTTTTGATCTAATATTACGAGCTGGATCACCTACAGCCAGAGCGAAGCGCTAATGTTCGATTTCGATATAAAGCGAATTTGCATGCGATGGGGGCTTGTTGGTGGCTCGAAACGCATGAATCTTGCGAAATTACGTGAAACTAAGGCTTTTGATCTCATATTATGAGCTGGAACAACTACAGCCGAAACAAAACGCTAATGTTCGATTTCGATATAAAGCGTATTTGTATTCGATGGGGGCTTGTTTGGCAGCTTGAAACGCATGAATCTTGCGTAATTACGTAAAACTAAGGCTTTTTAATCTCATGTTACGAGCTGGAACTCCTACAGCAGAAGCAAAACGCTAACGTTCGATTTCGATATAAAGCGACTTTGCATTCGATGGGGGCTTGTTTGGCGGCTCGAAACGCATGAATCTTGCGTATTTGCATAAAACTAAGGCTTTTTGATCTAATATTACGAGCTGGATCACCTACAGCCAGAGCGAAGCGCTAAAGTTCGATTTCGATATAAAGCGAATTTGCATGCGATGGGGGCTTGTTGGTGGCTCGAAACGCATGAATCTTGCGTAACTACATAAAACTAAGGCGTTTTGATCTAATATTACGAGCTGGAACACCTACAGCCAAGGCAAAACGCTAATGTTCGATTTCGATATAAAGCGAATTTGCATTCAATTGGGGCTTGATTGGCGGCTCGAAACGCATGAATTGCGTATTTACGTAAAACTAAGGCTTTTTGATCTCATATTACGAGCTGGAATACCTACAACCGATGCAAAACACCATTGTTCGATTTCGATATAAAGCGAATTTGCATTCGATGAGGGCTTGTTCGACAGCTTGAAACGCATGAATCTTGCGTTATTACGTAAAACTAAGGCTTTTTGATCTCATAACACGAGCTGGAAGACCTACAACCTGTTGTACCCCGGGTCAACGCCCGACGCGCATCGATTCAACTCGGTTACCCGATAAAATAAATCGCTCAACTAAAGGCGAATCGATTACCCACACAACGCATTGCGTAATACGGAAGAAGCGAGCGCGCGACGCATTGCGAAACACGGAAGTAACAAATAACATTCAAGAAATTAGCAAGTAACTAGCCGAGTCAGCTATTGGGAAATATCGGAAACCCGGAAGCAATAATTGTTTAAACAATTACGAAATCTCTGACAGTGTCAAAATTAAGCTGACATACCTGCTCTTACTCCTATATAAAGGACCACAAGCAGGCACTCAGCAGTCTAGTTTAGTCTGAACATCGTTACGGTCAGTCAGATATACCGTAACTTATATACACTCTTCGGAAGGAAGATAAGCATACGAAGTGTACTACACAACTATTGGTAAATAATCACGAACAAACTATTGTAATTAATATTAATATAATAAATCGTGCTTTTATAATTCACTTGGGTTTCAACCCTTTACTGGATAAATCCCGAAAACCTTTGAGCTAACAGCTCCCGCAGTACTCAGAGTAGCTAACTGAGCTTCTGCGGATATAACAAACCAATGCAAAACGCTAATGTTCGAAACGCATGAATCTTGCGTAATTACATAAAACCAAGGCGTTTTGATCCAATAATATTACGAGCTGGAACACCTACAGCCAAAGCAAAACGCTAATGTTCGATTTCGATATGAAGCGAATTTGCATTCAATTGGGGCTTGAATGGCGGCTCGAAACGCATGAATTGCGTATCTACGTAAAACTAAGGCTTTTTGATCTCATATTACGAGCTGGAACACCTACAGCCGAAGCAAAACGCTAATGTTCGATTTCGATATAAAGCGAATTTGCATTCAATGGGGGCTTGTTTGGCGGCTCGAATCGCATGAATCTTGCGTATTTACGTCAAAGTAAGGCTTTTTGATCTCATATTACGAGCTGGAATACCTACAGCCGAAGCAAAACGCTAATGTTCGATTCCGATATAAAGCGACTTTGCATTCGATGGGGGCTTGTTTGGCAGCTCGAAATGCAAAAATCTTGTGTATTTACATACAACTAAGGCGTTTTGATCTAATATTACGAGCTGGAAGACCTACAGCTAAAGCAAAACGCTAATGTTCGATTTCGATACAAAGCGACTTTGCATTCGATGGGAGCTTGTTTGGCGGCCCGAAACGCATAAATCTCGCGTATTTACGTAAAACTAAGGCTTTTCTATTTCATATTACGAGCTGGAATACCTACAGCCAGAGCGAAGCGCTAAAGTTCGATTTCGATATAAAGCGAATTTGCATGCGATGGGGGCTTGTTGGTGGCTCGAAACGCATGAATCTTGCGTAACTACATAAAACTAAGGCGTTTTGATCTAATATTACGAGCTGGAACACCTACAGCCAAGGCAAAACGCTAATGTTCGATTTCGATATAAAGCGAATTTGCATTCGATGGGAGCTTGTTTAGCAGCTCGAAACGCAGGAATCTTGCGTCATTACGTGAAACTAAGGCTTTTGATCTCATATTACGAGTTGGAACAACTACAGCCGAAGCAAAACGCTAATGTTCGATTTCGATATAAAGCGAATTTGCATTCGATGGGGGCTTGTTTGGTGGCTCGAAACGCATGAATCTTGCGTAATTACGTAAAACTAAGGCGTTTTGATCTCATATTACGAGCTGGAACTTCTACAGCAGAAGAGAAACGATAATGTTCGATTTCGATACAAAGCGACTTTGCATTCGATGGGAGCTTGTTTGGCGGCCCGAAACGCATAAATCTCGCGTATTTACGTAAAACTAAGGCTTTTCTATTTCATATTACGAGCTGGAATACCTACAACCGATGCAAAACGCTAATGTTCGATTTCGATATAAAGCGAATTTGCATTCGATGTGGGCTTGTTTGGCAGCTCAAAACGCATGAATCTTGCGAAATTACTTGAAACTAAGGCTTTTGATCTCATATTGTGAGCTGGAACAACTACAGCCGAAACAAAACGCGAATGTTCGATTTCGATATAAAGCGAATTTGCATTCAATGGGGGCTTGTTTGGCAACTTGAAACGCATGAATCTTGCATAATTACGTAAAACTAAGGCTTTTTGATCTCATAACACGAGCTTGAAGACCTACAGCTAAAGCAAAACGCTAATGTTCGATTTCGATATAAAGCGACTTTGCGTTCGATGGGAGCTTGTTTGGCGGCTCGAAACGCATAAATCTCGCGTATTTTCGTAAAACTAAGGCTTTTCTATTTCATATTAAGAGCTGGAATACCTACAGCCAAAGCAAAACACTAATGTTCGATTTCGATATAAAGCGAATTTGCATTCGATGGGGGCTCGCTTGGTGGCTCGAAACGCATGAATCTTGCGTAACTACATAAAACTAAGGCGTTTTGATCTAATATTACGAGCTGGAACACCTACAGCCGAAGCAAAACGCTAATGTTCGATTTCGATATAAAGCGAATTTTCATTCGATGGGGGCTCGTTTGGTGGCTTGAAACGCATGAATCGTGCGTAATTACATAAAACTAAGGCGTTTTGATCTCTTATTACGAGCTGGAACTCCTACAGCAGAAGCAAAACGCTAATGTTCGATTTCGACATAAAGCGAATTTGCATTCGATGGGGGCTTGTTTGGTGGCTCGAAACGCATGAATCTTGCGTAATTACGTAAAACTAAGGCTTTTTGATCTCATATTACGAGCTGGAACTCCTACAGCAAAAGCAAAAGGCTAATGTTTGATTTCGATATAAAGCGAATTTGCATTCGATGGGAGCTTGTTTAGCAGCTCGAAACGCAGGAATCTTGCGTCATTACGTGAAACTAAGGCGTTTGATCTCATATTACGAGTTGGAACAACTACAGCCGAAGCAAAACGCTAATGTTCGATTTCGATATAAAGCGAATTTGCATTCATTGGGGGCTTGTTTGGCAGCTCAAAACGCATGAATCTTGCGTATTACGTAAAACTAAGGCTTTTTGATCTCGTATAACGAGCTTGAACACCTACAGCAGAAACAAAACGCTAATGTTCGATTTCGAAATAAAGCGACTTTGCATTCGACAGGAGCTAGTTTGGCGGATCGAAACGCGTAAATCTCGCGTATTTACGTACAACTAAGGCTTTTCTATCTCTTATTACGAGCTGGAATACCTACAACCGATGCAAAACGCCATTGTTCGATTTTGATATAAAGCGAATTTGCATTCGATGAGGGCTTGTTCGGCAGCTCGAAATGCAAAAATCTTGCTTATTTACGTAAAACTAAGGCTTTTTGATCTAATATTACGAGCTGGAACACCTACAGCAGAAACAAAACGCTAATGTTCGATTTCAATATAAAGCGAATTTGCAATCGATGAGGGCTTGTTTGGCAGCTAGAAATGCAAAAATCTTGCGTAATTACGTAAAACTAAGGCTTTTCGATCTCATATTACGAGCTGGAAAACCTACAGCAGAAGCAAAGCGCTAATGTTCGATTTCGAAATAAAGCGACTTTGCATTCGATGGGAGCTTGTTTGGCGGCTCGAATCGCATGAATCTTGCGTATTTACGTAAAACTAAGGCTTTTTGATCTCATATTACGAGCTGGATCACCTACAGCCAGAGCGAAGCGCTAATGTTCGATTTCGATATAAAGCGAATTTGCATTCGATGGGGGCTCGTTTGGCGGCTCGAAACGCATGAATCTTGCGTAATTACATAAAACCAAGGCGTTTTGATCCAATAATATTACGAGCTGGAACACCAACAGCCGAAGCAAAACGCTAATGTTCGATTTCGATATAAAACGAATTTGCATTCAATTGGGGCTTGATTGGCGGCTCGAAACGCATGAATCTTGCGTATTTACGTAAAACTACGGCTTTTTGATCTCATATTACGAGCTGGATCACCTACAGCCAGAGCGAAGCGCTAATGTTCGATTTCGATATAAAGCGAATTTGCATTCGATGGGGGCTCGTTTGGTGGCTCGAAACGCATGAATCTTGCGTAATTACATAAAACCAAGGCGTTTTGATCCAATAATATTACGAGCTGGAAGACCTACAGCTAAAGCAAAACGCTAATGTTCGATTTCGATATAGAGCGACTTTGCATTCGATGGGAGCTTGTTTGGCTGTTCGAAACGCATGAATCTTGCGTATTTACGTAAAACTAAGGCTTTTTGATCTCATATCACGAGCTGGAATACCTACAACCGATGCAAAACGCTAATGTTCGATTTCGATATAAAGCGAATTTGCATTCGATGAGGGCTTGTTTGGCAGCTCAAAACGCATGAATCTTGCGAAATTACTTGAAACTAAGGCTTTTGATCTCATATTATGAGCTGGAACAACTACAGCCGAAACAAAACGCGAATGTTCGATTTCGATATAAAGCGAATTTGCATTCGATGGGGGCTTGTTTGGCAGATTGAAATGCATGAAGCTTGCGTAATTACGTAAAACTAAGGCTTTTTGATCTCATAACACGAGCTGGAACAACTACAGCCGAATCAAAACGCGAATGTTCGATTTCGGTATAAAGCGAATTTGCATTCGATAGGGGCTTGTTTGGCAGATTGAAACGCATGAAGCTTGCGTAATTACGTAAAACTAAGGTTTTTTGATCTCATATCACGAGCTGGATCCCCTACAGCCAAAGCAAAACGCTAATGTTCGATTTCGATATAAAGCGACTTTACATTCGATGGGAGCTTCTTTGGCGACTCGAATCGCATGAATCTTGCGTACTTACGTAAAACTAAGGCTTTTTGATCTAATATTACGAGCTGGATCACCTACAGCCAGAGCGAAGCGCTAATGTTCGATTTCGATATAAAGCGAATTTGCATTCGATGGGGGCTCGTTTGGTGGCTCGAAACGCATGAATCTTGCGTAACTACATAAAACTAAGGCTTTTCGATCTAATATTACGAGCTGGATCACCTACAGCCAGAGCGAAGCGCTAAAGTTCGATTTCGATATTGTTGTACCCCGAATTATTTTGATCTATAAAAATTAAAGAAGCATTAAATAAAAATTAAAGAATACATTGGGAAATACTTACTGGCAAATCCACCGCGTCGCGAAGCCGACACGTGTAGGAATTTGCCGAGTAAGTATCGAATGGTGCCCGGGTAGTGCACCCGGCAACGACAAATCGCCGAGTAAGAATCAGGCGATACTCAATTCTATATGCCCAAATATGGGCAGGTAATAAAATTGCAGACGCATCAATTCGCACGTCGCGGATCGCGACCGAGAAATAGGCAGTCTGAACTCGACTGAAGAACAGAGAGGTTGGTCTCAGAGTTAGGCTCATGGTCAAAGAAATCGACGACTGTATTAAGAAATATCCACAACGATCAAATTAATTATCTTTCTTTGAATAAACTTGTTACCTAGTTTGTATAAACAAACTTGAGTTCTACTCTTAATTTGGCAACGATCCCAAATACCTTTTTAAATTATATTTGTTGACCTCGCGTACAACAAAATTGGTGGCAGCGGTGGGATTCGCCAAAAGTCTTGTACACAAACGTAACAAGCAATTAACGACGGCAAGTGCCGAAAAAGCCAGTGCAAACGTCAGCATCGACACGCACAGAAAAATATTATTCACCAACACCGGTGACATCGAGTCTCGACAACACAGACGTTGCAAGGAGACACCGACGCAAGTTCAACACGCAGACGTTGAATTGCGAGTAGCCGAGCCCGACACACAGACGTCGAGGCCACGAAGGAAGCAAAGACAACCGTCATCCCGAGGATCGACGAGGAGAGACCAACCCAGGAGTCCCGAGGACTACCGGAAGGATCAGCAGCATCCAGGAAGGACGACAGCAGCTCGTCAACGTACAATCCCGAACGAGAGGAAGACGAAAAATCCGCGATGTGGAAAATTCTACTCCTGTAAGTGGCAGTCACAATTTTAGTTGCGAAAAATCAAAGCCAGTTAGGAATATATGTCCGACGACGATCGAGCGAGATCTTTAAAATTACCGGGAACAAGAGTACTGTCAAGGTCGCTAGATTCCTTTCTAAACAATTTTCTAAATTTCGAAACCGTAGAGCCGGAAGAAAATATCCATCCGAAAAAGCGCGCAAAATCATCCGGGTTAGAGTCAGAGTCACCCGACACCTCGCGCGAAACCGAACACGAGTATTACGATACTATAGAGACCGAAAGGAATTACGAAATAAATTTAATAGATTTTTCTCTGCTCGATAACACCGTGTTGGAACCTCCCGAAATGCCGGACGCCGTAGTACACATGACGTTGAAGGAGGCTAGAACCTTGATTCCGCGTTTCGACGGGTCAAAACCCGAGGAGGTAGACGACGTAATAAACGCTTACGAATACGCTGACGAACAGGTAGCCGAGGCTGACAGACCCGACCTGTTGAAAGCCGTGTTGAAAACAAAAATAGTAGGGAAAGCCGCAAAGGACATAAAATATAAACAGATAAATTCTTTCAAAAAATTCAGGGAAGAAATGACCGCACTGTACGGGACGCAACGGACAGTCGCCGCGTTACAAGTAGAATTCAATACAAGCAAACAGAAACCGAACGAGACAGTATTAGCTTTCGGACAGAGACTTGAAAAAATTATGATGGAACTAATAGACGCGAGTACGATAAACGAGGACACGGACGTCCAGAAAAAAACGATCGAGGGATACATCCGTCAAATGGGCCTCAATAACTTCGAGAGGGGGCTCAGACGCGAGTACCAGTTGATCGTCAAGGCACGCGGTTTTGCGGACCTCCAGTCGGCCATGAAGGGGGCCATGGAGGAAGAAAAAACGGTACAGGGCAACGACTCCATAAATAAACAAACACATGGAGACAAAACCGCTCAGAAATGCCATAATTGCGGGAAGCCCGGGCACTTCGCCAGGGAGTGCAGGGGCCCGACGGGACGGTCCAGTCTACCCGGACCTGGGGGACGCCGGTCCCTAAATACCGTGGAAATAGTCTGCAACTACTGCAAAAAGAAAGGGCACGTCTATAACGAGTGTCGAGGACGCTTGCGCGATGAAGCCGCAGGTAATCAGAGTCAGGGAAATAACGGAAATAATAATTCTCGCGGACGTGGAAATTATCGCGGTCGAGGAAATTACCGCGGACGAGGAAACTACCAGGGGCGAAACAATTATCAGGGTCAAAATAATTGGCAAGGCCAAAATAATTGGCAAGGCCAAAATAATAACCAGGGACAAAACGGTCAAGGACAAAACGGACAGGGAACCTCCAATCAGGGAAACAACCCTGCACCGGATACAGAGAAGAAGACCCTGGGGATGCTGCGCCTGAACACCCTGACAGCATGGAAGAGAGAGACAAAACCTCGAGAGACAATTCGCTTATACACCGTAGATATGCCGACGACAAGCGAAACAGCGAGCGATTTCCACATCGAATCGCCGGTAGCAGCCATTGGCATCCTCACCCTCAAGGCCGACACAGGAGCTCAATGCAGCATCCTAAAGGAGTCCGCGCTGACATCCGACACCCCAATCGAGGAAGCCGCCGTCGACCTAGCGGGTGTAGCGGGCAAAATAATAAAACCCCTATGCCGCGCTCAGGTGACACTGGACACCCCGACAGTCGCGATACGACATTGGTTCTACGTCGTAGGCAACGACGTGCCGCTTAACGTCGACGGACTGCTCGGTATGGAATTTATTAAAAAACACAAGGCCGACATATTAGGAGGAGAAATATTAAAATTATACGGACACTGTATGCCGCTAATCGACGGGGCTACCACTATAAAACTACCGCCTCGAAGCGAAAATCTATTGCATGCAAAAACGAGCAGCAAATTCGTCGGACTCGTCCAAAAAATCGAAATCGGCAAAGGTATAATCCTAGGATCATGCGTCACACCGCCGAAGGGAAACAGCTGCGTCGTGAGCATCGTAAACACGACGGAAACAGAAGCACGGGTGCAGCGACCGACCGTCACGCTCGAACCGCTGACGCTGACCGAGCTATCAGGCGAAGGTGACACCAAGGCGCTCCAGATAAGTACAATCGGAACGGCAAGCGGAGCGAGCCGTCTAGAAAAAATACGAGAAGAATTACGGACTGCTCACCTGAACGAGGAAGAGCGCAAATCGCTCGTAGAAATATGTGAAAATTACGAGGATATATTTCACCTGGAGGGCGACAAACTCCAATGTACGGACAAAGCTGAGCACACCATACCGCTCCAGGAAGGGACTCGACCGATCAAGGTCAACCCGTATCGATTACCCGAAGCTCACAAAAAAGAGGTCCAGAAACAAACCCAGGAAATGTTAAACGACGGAATAATTCAACCGAGTAGAAGCCAATGGAACGCGCCGCTATTAGTCGTAGCGAAGAAACCCGACGCCACAGGAAAAGCGCGTATGAGAGTCGTCGTAGACTTCCGAAAACTAAACGAAGCTACGATCGGAGACTCCTACCCACTGCCCAATATCACTGAAATATTGGACCAGCTGGGAAAGGCACAATATTTTACCACGCTCGATCTCGCCTCGGGATTCCACCAAATCCCGATGGCGGAGAGCGACAAAGAAAAAACAGCATTCTCAACACCACAAGGGCACTTCGAGTACACTCGCATGCCCTTCGGATTAAAAAACGCACCGCCGACTTTTCAGAGACTAATGAATTCCGTATTGTCCGGGCTGCAAGGGGTAAAATGCTATGTATATTTGGACGACATCGTAATCTATGGAACGACGCTCACAGAACACAATAAACGACTAACAGAAATTTTCCAACGACTCCGAGAAGCCAAATTGTCGATCCAGCCGAGAAAATGCCATTTCCTGAAAAAAGAAACCCAGTACCTCGGACACGTCATATCTGAAAAGGGAGTAAAACCAGATCCTGAAAAAATCATCGCTGTAAAAAATTTTCCTACGCCAAAAAACGTTAAGGGCGTACAATCCTTCCTAGGGCTAGCAGGATATTATCGGAAATTTATTAAAGATTTCGCGAAGACTGCCAAACCTCTCTCCGAGCTAACCAAAAAAGAGGTAAAATTCGAATGGACTCCGAGGCAAGACGAGGCTTTCGAAAAATTAAAAACAACGCTGACGACGGCACCGATCCTACAGTACCCGGACTTCGAGAAACAGTTCGTGGTAACGACCGACGCATCAGATAAGGCGATAGGAGCTATCCTATCGCAGGGCGAGGTAGGTCAAGACCTACCCGTTTGCTACGCGAGCCGCACGCTCAATAAAGCCGAGCAAAATTACTCCACAACAGAAAAAGAATTGCTCGCTATCGTATGGGCAACGACGCAATTTCGGCCATATATATATGGAACGCGATTCAAGGTGGTTACCGATCACAAACCCCTCACGTGGTTATTCGGAGTAAAAGATCCAGGATCCCGCCTCATGCGTTGGAAAATTAAATTATCCGAGCACGACATCGAAATACACTATAAAGCTGGAAAAATTAACACGAACGCCGATGCCCTGAGCAGAATATACGCCACCACGCGAGCGCAAGCGAGAGAACAAACCAGAGACAGCGACGCGGCGGGTACGAACGACCGCACAAAGAGGACAGCCGAGAAGAGAGAGAGCGCAACAGCGAGCAACGAGGAGACAGATACTACGGCAAGCCCGCGAGCGAGAGCGGCAACGCGCGACGAAGACAGCGATACCCACGTCGACTGCGAGGCAGCGAGTACGGACAGCCGCACAAAGCGGACGAGCCAAGAGCAGGACGCGGAGCACGGGGAGGCAAGCCGCCAGCAGCTAGAGTATAGCGGCGACGCGCAACCCAATGCTTCCGACGAGGATAGCCGCAGCATAGGCGGAACCTGTCCCGACGAAGCCGAGCGCGAAAAAATAATACGAGAATATCACGATGCCCCTCTGGGTGGGCACCAGGGCACGGCGAGAACGCTCCAGCGTATACAGCTCCAATATCGCTGGCCAGGCATGAGGAAAGAAGTCGAAGACTATATCTCCAAATGTAAAAAATGTCAAATAAATAAAATAATTCCGAGAGGAAGGGCACCGATGGTCATCACCGACACACCGAGCCGAGCATTTGAAAAATGCGCTGTTGACATCGTAGGGCCTCTGACAGAAACCTCCGCCGGAAATAAATGCATCCTCACCTTTCAGGACTCCCTCACGAAATACAGCGCCGCGATACCCCTAAAAAATCAAGAAGCTAAGGAAGTAGCCAAAGCCCTCGTGACCGAAATAATATGCCGCTACGGCACACCAAGAACCATCCTGTCCGACCAAGGGACAAATTTCCTGAGCGACACATTTAAAGAAATGTGCAAGCTGCTGAAAATACAAAAAATCCAGACCACAGCGTATCATCCAGAATCAAATGGAGCCCTGGAACGGTCGCATCGAACTCTCGCCGAATATTTAAAAAACTACGCCGACGAAGACCAGGAAAACTGGGATGAGTGGTTACCATACGCAATGTTTACGTATAATACCACGCCACACACAGCTACGGGTCTCACGCCGCACGAGCTGGTGTACGGTGACCGAGCAGAGATACCAACGACGCTGAAACAAGAGCCACGACTCACCTACACCTACGACGACTACGTGCAGGAATTAAAAGAAAGATTACGAGCAGCATGGAAGCTCGCCCGATCTCATCTAATCGCCGCGAAGGAAAAATCTAAAATGAACTACGACAAAAAATCCAAGATAACCGAATTCCAACTCGGAGACAAAGTCCTCGTGTACGACCCCACTGTACGACGAGGCAGATCGGCAAAATTAACACCGAAAAAAATCGGACCCTACGAAATAATCGCTAAACACTCCGCGGTAAACTACACAATAAAAAAGGGAAAGAAATCGGTAAAAATTCACGCCAATCGACTACAGCATTTCGTGGAGTCCTAGCCTGGACCCACATACGGTGCGGAGTATAAACATCCACCAGAAAAAAAAAAATAAAATAAAATAAAATAAAATAAAATAAAATAAAATAAAATAAAATAAAATAAATTGAAAAAAAAAAAATATCTACACATATATATTAACTCCGAATAAACGCAAAGAATTAACGCCATAATTAAATAAAAAAAAAAACAACACCATCAATTAAGGTTTAACAAAACCATCAATGGGGAAACCCCCTCAATTTATTACAAAAAACGAATCAACGCGAACAAATGCCAGGCCGGTAGTAACAAAAAATACACCACCAGCGATCTTCTTCGAAGAGGGCCACCAACCCGACGAAATCCGGGTACGGGTCGAGCTCCCCGCGGTAAATTCCATCACCCCAAAGGGCGTCGATGGCCACCCGCAGGCGACGCCGAGCACGGCGAACCTCCACGGCACGCCGAATAAATCCCGCTTCAGGGGAAAGCACCCTCGGTGGAAACATTTCGAGCTAAAGGAACAAATAAAAAAAAAAGTGGAAAACCCAGGGAACAATTTAAAAAAAAAAAAAAAAAAAAAAAAAAAAAGTACAACGAATAATGGCGAAAACTTACCGCCTGCCTCCGCAAATTCACGGGCATACCCGCTCCTCCACAAACGATCACTCGGTAGCCGTCCATAATTATTTTCACGGAAAATTTTTTTTAAGACTGACGTTGGCGAGAGCTCAAAGAAGAATGAGGCTGGGACAGACGCGACGGAACGCGAGAATCAAAAACTGCTGAATAGGGCCTAAACAAAAAAAAAAAAAAAAAAAAAAAAAAAAAAAAAAATCTACACACACACAACTCAGAAATTTTATCCGACTTCCAGGCTCACGGCACTATCAAGCCATCAGGAGGTAGCGACAACCACCAACACAGCGTATGAAATACGAACATTTACCGACTCGCCAGGAATCTTCTACGAAGAAATCGGAACCCTAACCGTCGCTCAAGATATATGGAGGCTCGTGATAAACTTGGACTTAAAATCGCTACGCGTAAGAGAGCAACAAATTTTAAACAGTCTAAGGGAACTAGAACTACTCTGTAAAAACCAAACATCCTTCGATTTCCTGTGTTCCATCCTCGACACCACACTAACCGCAATGAATGGACGGATAACCGAAACAATGGACGTATTGCAAGAAATACTAAATAAAAACCAACGAGATCGCAGAGGACTAATAGACGGACTAGGAACTATAGTAAAATCAATTACCGGAAATATGGACGCAACTGACGCAATACGTATAGAAAACGAAATACAGGCAGTCCATAATAAACAAAAGTCCATCGAAAAAATAATGCAAGACCAAGTCCAAATAGTCGAGACAACCTTTAACGTATTCAACCACAGCGTGAGCCATATCGAAGAAAACGAAAAAGCCCTTAAAAATATTATAATCAAAGTGGAGCAAAGCATAAATTATAGAATATCTTCTATCATAGTCAGACAACAATTAGACGAGCACATAAACGCACTAGAGGCCATAATAGAATCTTTGCTCGACGAGGTAATCGAATTAATGAGCTTTGTGTCCAACCTATCGCACGGTATGATTAACCCAGAAGTAATAACACCAAACAAATTAATGGGATACCTCACTGACGCGCTCCCACACATACCGAGGGGTCGAAGCTTCCCCACACCGATAGTGCGGAGCGAGGCGCACAACCTGCTAGAGATAGCAGAACTCAAGGCCTTCAGCCGACGAGACGCAGTAGTAGTAGTAGTCGAGATACCGCTGGTCGGAACGCAAGAGTACCGCGTCAGCAAAGCGTATCCGTTACCAACACGCGCCGCGAACCTAACGTACCAGTACATCGAAACAAACGCCGGACCCGTAATAGTAGATAGGGAACACCAACGCTACCTAAAAATGTCCGAGGTAGAGCTCAACGAATGTAAACATAAACAGAGCAGGTACATATGCAAGCCGCAACATCCCTCATTATCTATAAATGAAGACGCACCCTGCGAGGTAGTAACCTATTCCAACCTAGACAGTGCACATACCGAATGCGCAAAAAGAATTGTAACATTGAAACGACCCATAATAATAACCATGAAACAACCGGGTAGATGGCTGTACGTGACTCCCACGACAGAAACCGTCGCAATTAAATGTTATAATCAACCCCAGAAATATGAAAAACTTCAGGGTTCAGGTATACTGGCTTTGATAGGGAAATGCACGGTGACTGCCAAGGACTATAAAGTAGAAACTGTGCGACGAATAACCCAGGAAGTGTTCGATACATATTTACCATCATTCAACCTAACATTAAGCATCAACGAACACGAACTCATACCGAAAGTTGAAAGTGCAAGTGAACAATTAAAATTAAAAAGGGTTATTAACAACCCACAAGAGTTAAATCAAATCGGTATGCGAATCCAGCAAGTAAAAAAGGACTTAGAAAAAATTACAAAGGACGAAAATCAATACTATTATACCATAGGGGGATATTCCATGGGGACAGTAATCCTCGTAGCGTTAATTGTTTTCATTATATACAAATACGTTCCAAGACAACGAACAACCATCGACGTCGTAACACCACCGGAGGAAGTAGAATTAAAGCCATGTCCGCGCACGACTATACCGCGAGCGCCGAAACGAAAATCAACGGTTGGCCAACTCCGGGTAGGATTTCAGAGGAATAAACAAAGTACTAGCACAATGTAAAATAAAATAAAGAAAATAAATCGTGTACAACGAAAATATTAATCGTCAACATTATAACAGGGAAAATTTAAATAAATAACCGGGTAAATAAATAGAGGTAATATCGAAGTGATAAATTAACGAATGCACAAGAAATGTAGAGCGAAGGATGAATGAACCGCGCAGCTCACAGCTGAATGTTACGTGAGTGAAACATGAGCCGACATCTGACCATACCAACGATAACAGCGGCCGACGCACGGCGTCGAGCCAAACGAAAAAATCTCGAAGACTCAATTTTTTCTCTTTAAGGGGGGAGGGATGTTGTACCCCGAATTATTTTGATCTATAAAAATTAAAGAAGCATTAAATAAAAATTAAAGAATACATTGGGAAATACTTACTGGCAAATCCACCGCGTCGCGAAGCCGACACGTGTAGGAATTTGCCGAGTAAGTATCGAATGGTGCCCGGGTAGTGCACCCGGCAACGACAAATCGCCGAGTAAGAATCAGGCGATACTCAATTCTATATGCCCAAATATGGGCAGGTAATAAAATTGCAGACGCATCAATTCGCACGTCGCGGATCGCGACCGAGAAATAGGCAGTCTGAACTCGACTGAAGAACAGAGAGGTTGGTCTCAGAGTTAGGCTCATGGTCAAAGAAATCGACGACTGTATTAAGAAATATCCACAACGATCAAATTAATTATCTTTCTTTGAATAAACTTGTTACCTAGTTTGTATAAACAAACTTGAGTTCTACTCTTAATTTGGCAACGATCCCAAATACCTTTTTAAATTATATTTGTTGACCTCGCGTACAACAATATAAAGCGAATTTGCATGCGATGGGGGCTTGTTGGTGGCTCGAAACGCATGAATCTTGCGTAACTACATAAAACTAAGGCGTTTTGATCTAATATTACGAGCTGGAACACCTACAGCCAAGGCAAAACGCTAATGTTCGATTTCGATATAAAGCGAATTTGCATTCAATTGGGGCTTGATTGGCGGCTCGAAACGCATGAATTGCGTATTTACGTAAAACTAAGGCTTTTTGATCTCATATTACGAGCTGGAATACCTACAACCGATGCAAAACACCATTGTTCGATTTCGATATAAAGCGAATTTGCATTCGATGAGGGCTTGTTCGACAGCTTGAAACGCATGAATCTTGCGTTATTACGTAAAACTAAGGCTTTTTGATCTCATAACACGAGCTGGAAGACCTACAACCTGTTGTACCCCGGGTCAACGCCCGACGCGCATCGATTCAACTCGGTTACCCGATAAAATAAATCGCTCAACTAAAGGCGAATCGATTCGGTAATTAATAATGAACGGCTGCTTTTTTGAGAAAACCTATCGGACGTTGTACCTCGGGTCAACGCCCGACTATCTGAGGAATGCGCTTACCCACACAACGCATTGCGTAATACGGAAGAAGCGAGCGCGCGACGCATTGCGAAACACGGAAGTAACAAATAACATTCAAGAAATTAGCAAGTAACTAGCCGAGTCAGCTATTGGGAAATATCGGAAACCCGGAAGCAATAATTGTTTAAACAATTACGAAATCTCTGACAGTGTCAAAATTAAGCTGACATACCGGCTCTTACTCCTATATAAAGGACCACAAGCAGGCACTCAGCAGTCTAGTTTAGTCTGAACATCGTTACGGTCAGTCAGATATACCGTAACTTATATACACTCTTCGGAAGGAAGATAAGCATACGAAGTGTACTACACAACTATTGGTAAATAATCACGAACAAACTATTGTAATTAATATTGATATAATAAATCGTGCTTTTATAATTCACTTGGGTTTCAACCCTTTACTGGATAAATCCCGAAAACCTTTGAGCTAACAGCTCCCGCAGTACTCAGAGTAGCTAACTGAGCTTCTGCGGATATAACAAACCAATGCAAAACGCGAATGTTCGATTTCGATATAAAGCGAATTTGCATTCGATGGGGGCTTGTTTGGCAGATTGAAATGCATGAAGCTTGCGTAATTACGTAAAACTACGGCTTTTTGATCTCATAACACGAGCTGGAACAACTACAGCCGAAACAAAACGCGAATGTTCGATTTCGGTATAAAGCGAATTTGCATTCGATAGAGGCTTGTTTGGCAGATTGAAACGCATGAAGCTTGCGTAATTACGTAAAACTAAGGTTTTTTGATCTCATATCACGAGCTGGATCCCCTACAGCCAAAGCAAAACGCTAATGTTCGATTTCGATATAAAGCGACTTTACATTCGATGGGAGCTTCTTTGGCGACTCGAATCGCATGAATCTTGCGTACTTACGTAAAACTAAGGCTTTTTGATCTAATATTACGAGCTGGATCACCTACAGCCAGAGCGAAGCGCTAATGTTCGATTTCGATATAAAGCGAATTTGCATTCGATGGGGGCTCGTTTGGCGGCTCGAAACGCATGAATCTTGCGTAATTACATAAAACCAAGGCGTTTTGATCCAATAATATTACGAGCTGGAAGACCTACAGCTAAAGCAAAACGCTAATGTTCGATTTTGATATAGAGCGACTTTGCATTCGATGGGAGCTTGTTTGGCTGTTCGAAACGCATGAATCTTGCGTATTTACGTAAAACTAAGGCTTTTTGATCTCATATCACGAGCTGGAATACCTACAACCGATGCAAAACGCTAATGTTCGATTTCGATATAAAGCGAATTTGCATTCAATGAGGGCTTGTTTGGCAGCTCAAAACGCATGAATCTTGCGAAATTACTTGAAACTAAGGCTTTTGATCTCATATTATGAGCTGGAACAACTACAGCCGAAACAAAACGCGAATGTTCGATTTCGATATAAAGCGAATTTGCATTCGATGGGGGCTTGTTTGGCAGATTGAAATGCATGAAGCTTGCGTAATTACGTAAAACTAAGGCTTTTTGATCTCATAACACGAGCTGGAACAACTACAGCCGAAACAAAACGCGAATGTTCGATTTCGGTATAAAGCGAATTTGCGTTCGATAGGGGCTTGTTTGGCAGATTGAACCGCATGAAGCTTGCGTAATTACGTAAAACTAAGGTTTTTTGATCTCATAACACGAGCTGGATCCCCTACAGCCAAAGCAAAACGCTAATGTTCGATTTCGATATAAAGCGACTTTACATTCGATGGGAGCTTCTTTGGCGACTCGAATCGCATGAATCTTGCGTACTTACGTAAAACTAAGGCTTTTTGATCTAATATTACGAGCTGGATCACCTACAGCCAGAGCGAAGCGCTAATGTTCGATTTCGATATAAAGCGAATGTGCATTCGATGGGGGCTTGTTTGGCAGATTGAAACGCATGAAGCTTGCGTAATTACGTAAAACTAAGGCTTTTTGATCTCATAACACGAGCTGGAACAACTACAGCCGAAACAAAACGCGAATGTTCGATTTCGGTATAAAGCGAATTTGCATTCGATAGGGGCTTGTTTGGCAGATTGAAACGCATGAAGCTTGCGTAATTACGTAAAACTAAGGCTTTTTGATCTCATAACACGAGCTGGAAGACCTACAGCTAAAGCAAAACGCTAATGTTCGATTTCGATATAAAGCGAATTTGCATTCGATCGGGGCTTGTTTGGCGGCTCGAAACGCATGAATCTTGCGTATTTGCATAAAACTTAGGCTTTTTCATCTCATATTACGAGCTGGAACACCTACAGCCAAAGCAAAAGGCTAATGTTTGATTTCGATATAAAGCGAATTTGCATTCGATGGGAGCTTGTTTGGCAGCTCAAAATGCAAAAATCTTGCGAATTTACGTAAAACTAAGGTTTTTTGATCTCATATTACGAGTTGGAACACCTACAGCAGAAACAAAACGCTAATGTTCGATTTCGATATAAAGCGAATTTGCAATCGATGAGGGCTTGTTTGGCAGTTAGAAATGCAAAAATCTTGCGTAATTACGTAAAACTAAGGCTTTTCGATCTCATATTACGAGCTGGAACACCTACAGCACAAGCAAAGCGCTAATGTTCGATTTCGAAATAAAGCGACTTTGCATTCGATGGGAGCTTGTTTGGCGGCTCGAATCGCATGAATCTTGCGTATTTACGTAAAACTATGGCTTTTTGATCTCATATTACGAGCTGGATCACCTACAGCCAGAGCGAAGTTCTAATGTTCGATTTCGATATAAAGCGAATTTGCATTCGATGGGGGCTCGTTTGGTGGCTCGAAACGCATGAATCTTGCGTAACTACATAAAACTAAGGCGTTTTGATCTAATATTACGAGCTGGAACACCTACAGCTGAAGCAAAACGCTAATGTTCGATTTCGATATAAAGCGAATTTGCATTCAATTGGGGCTCGATTGGCGGCTCGAAACGCATGAATTGCGTATTTACGTAAAACTAAGGCTTTTTGATCTCATATTACGAGCTGGAATACCTACAACCGATGCAAAACGCCATTGTTCGAGTCGATATAAAGCGAATTTGCATTCGATGAGGGCTTGTTTGGCAGCTCGAAATGCAAAAATGTTGCGTATTTACGTAAAACTAAGGCTTTTTGATCTAATATTACGAGCTGGAACACCTACAGCCGAAGCAAAACGCTAATGTTCGATTTCGATATAAAGCGAATTTGCATTCATTGGGGGCTTGTTTGGCAGCTCAAAACGCATGAATCTTGCGTATTACGTAAAACTAAGGCTTTTTGATCTCATATTACGAGCTGGAACTTCTACAGCAGAAGCAAAACGCAAATGTTCGATTTCGAAATAAAGCGACTTTGCATTGGATGGGAGCTTGTTTGGCGGCTCGAAACGCATAAATCTCGCGTATTTACGTACAACTAAGGCTTTTCTATCTCTTATTACGAGCCGGAACGCCTGTAGCCAACGCAAAACGCAAGTGTTCGATTTCGATATAAAGCGAATTTGCATTCGATGGGAGCTTGTTTAGCAGCTCGAAACGCAGGAATCTTGCGTCATTACGTGAAACTAAGGCTTTTGATCTAATATTACGAGTTGGAACAACTACAGCCGAAGCAAAACGCTAATGTTCGATTTCGATATAAAGCGAATTTGCATTCGATGGGGGCTTGTTTGGTGGCTCGAAACGCATGAATCTTGCGTAATTACGTAAAACTAAGGCTTTTTGATCTCATATTACGAGCTGGAACTCCTACAGCAGAAGCAAAACGCTAATGTTCGATTTCGAAATAAAGCGACTTTGCATTCGATGGGAGCTTGTTTGGCGGCTCGAATCGCACGAATCTTGCGTATTTACGTAAAACTAAGGCTTTTTGATCTAATATTACGAGCTGGATCACCTACAGCCAGAGCGAAGCGCTAATGTTCGATTTCGATATAAAGCGAATTTGCATGCGATGGGGGCTTGTTGGTGGCTCGAAACGCATGAATCTTGCGAAATTACGTGAAACTAAGGCTTTTGATCTCATATTATGAGCTGGAACAACTACAGCCGAAACAAAACGCTAATGTTCGATTTCGATATAAAGCGTATTTGTATTCGATGGGGGCTTGTTTGGCAGCTTGAAACGCATGAATCTTGCGTAATTACGTAAAACTAAGGCTTTTTAATCTCATGTTACGAGCTGGAACTCCTACAGCAGAAGCAAAACGCTAACGTTCGATTTCGATATAAAGCGACTTTGCATTCGATGGGGGCTTGTTTGGCGGCTCGAAACGCATGAATCTTGCGTATTTGCATAAAACTAAGGCTTTTTGATCTAATATTACGAGCTGGATCACCTACAGCCAGAGCGAAGCGCTAAAGTTCGATTTCGATATAAAGCGAATTTGCATGCGATGGGGGCTTGTTGGTGGCTCGAAACGCATGAATCTTGCGTAACTACATAAAACTAAGGCGTTTTGATCTAATATTACGAGCTGGAACACCTACAGCCAAGGCAAAACGCTAATGTTCGATTTCGATATAAAGCGAATTTGCATTCAATTGGGGCTTGATTGGCGGCTCGAAACGCATGAATTGCGTATTTACGTAAAACTAAGGCTTTTTGATCTCATATTACGAGCTGGAATACCTACAACCGATGCAAAACACCATTGTTCGATTTCGATATAAAGCGAATTTGCATTCGATGAGGGCTTGTTCGACAGCTTGAAACGCATGAATCTTGCGTTATTACGTAAAACTAAGGCTTTTTGATCTCATAACACGAGCTGGAAGACCTACAACCTGTTGTACCCCGGGTCAACGCCCGACGCGCATCGATTCAACTCGGTTACCCGATAAAATAAATCGCTCAACTAAAGGCGAATCGATTACCCACACAACGCATTGCGTAATACGGAAGAAGCGAGCGCGCGACGCATTGCGAAACACGGAAGTAACAAATAACATTCAAGAAATTAGCAAGTAACTAGCCGAGTCAGCTATTGGGAAATATCGGAAACCCGGAAGCAATAATTGTTTAAACAATTACGAAATCTCTGACAGTGTCAAAATTAAGCTGACATACCTGCTCTTACTCCTATATAAAGGACCACAAGCAGGCACTCAGCAGTCTAGTTTAGTCTGAACATCGTTACGGTCAGTCAGATATACCGTAACTTATATACACTCTTCGGAAGGAAGATAAGCATACGAAGTGTACTACACAACTATTGGTAAATAATCACGAACAAACTATTGTAATTAATATTAATATAATAAATCGTGCTTTTATAATTCACTTGGGTTTCAACCCTTTACTGGATAAATCCCGAAAACCTTTGAGCTAACAGCTCCCGCAGTACTCAGAGTAGCTAACTGAGCTTCTGCGGATATAACAAACCAATGCAAAACGCTAATGTTCGAAACGCATGAATCTTGCGTAATTACATAAAACCAAGGCGTTTTGATCCAATAATATTACGAGCTGGAACACCTACAGCCAAAGCAAAACGCTAATGTTCGATTTCGATACAAAGCGACTTTGCATTCGATGGGAGCTTGTTTGGCGGCCCGAAACGCATAAATCTCGCGTATTTACGTAAAACTAAGGCTTTTCTATTTCATATTACGAGCTGGAATACCTACAGCCAGAGCGAAGCGCTAAAGTTCGATTTCGATATAAAGCGAATTTGCATGCGATGGGGGCTTGTTGGTGGCTCGAAACGCATGAATCTTGCGTAACTACATAAAACTAAGGCGTTTTGATCTAATATTACGAGCTGGAACACCTACAGCCAAGGCAAAACGCTAATGTTCGATTTCGATATAAAGCGAATTTGCATTCGATGGGAGCTTGTTTAGCAGCTCGAAACGCAGGAATCTTGCGTCATTACGTGAAACTAAGGCTTTTGATCTCATATTACGAGTTGGAACAACTACAGCCGAAGCAAAACGCTAATGTTCGATTTCGATATAAAGCGAATTTGCATTCGATGGGGGCTTGTTTGGTGGCTCGAAACGCATGAATCTTGCGTAATTACGTAAAACTAAGGCGTTTTGATCTCATATTACGAGCTGGAACTTCTACAGCAGAAGAGAAACGATAATGTTCGATTTCGATACAAAGCGACTTTGCATTCGATGGGAGCTTGTTTGGCGGCCCGAAACGCATAAATCTCGCGTATTTACGTAAAACTAAGGCTTTTCTATTTCATATTACGAGCTGGAATACCTACAACCGATGCAAAACGCTAATGTTCGATTTCGATATAAAGCGAATTTGCATTCGATGTGGGCTTGTTTGGCAGCTCAAAACGCATGAATCTTGCGAAATTACTTGAAACTAAGGCTTTTGATCTCATATTGTGAGCTGGAACAACTACAGCCGAAACAAAACGCGAATGTTCGATTTCGATATAAAGCGAATTTGCATTCAATGGGGGCTTGTTTGGCAACTTGAAACGCATGAATCTTGCATAATTACGTAAAACTAAGGCTTTTTGATCTCATAACACGAGCTTGAAGACCTACAGCTAAAGCAAAACGCTAATGTTCGATTTCGATATAAAGCGACTTTGCGTTCGATGGGAGCTTGTTTGGCGGCTCGAAACGCATAAATCTCGCGTATTTTCGTAAAACTAAGGCTTTTCTATTTCATATTAAGAGCTGGAATACCTACAGCCAAAGCAAAACACTAATGTTCGATTTCGATATAAAGCGAATTTGCATTCGATGGGGGCTCGCTTGGTGGCTCGAAACGCATGAATCTTGCGTAACTACATAAAACTAAGGCGTTTTGATCTAATATTACGAGCTGGAACACCTACAGCCGAAGCAAAACGCTAATGTTCGATTTCGATATAAAGCGAATTTTCATTCGATGGGGGCTCGTTTGGTGGCTTGAAACGCATGAATCGTGCGTAATTACATAAAACTAAGGCGTTTTGATCTCTTATTACGAGCTGGAACTCCTACAGCAGAAGCAAAACGCTAATGTTCGATTTCGACATAAAGCGAATTTGCATTCGATGGGGGCTTGTTTGGTGGCTCGAAACGCATGAATCTTGCGTAATTACGTAAAACTAAGGCTTTTTGATCTCATATTACGAGCTGGAACTCCTACAGCAAAAGCAAAAGGCTAATGTTTGATTTCGATATAAAGCGAATTTGCATTCGATGGGAGCTTGTTTAGCAGCTCGAAACGCAGGAATCTTGCGTCATTACGTGAAACTAAGGCGTTTGATCTCATATTACGAGTTGGAACAACTACAGCCGAAGCAAAACGCTAATGTTCGATTTCGATATAAAGCGAATTTGCATTCATTGGGGGCTTGTTTGGCAGCTCAAAACGCATGAATCTTGCGTATTACGTAAAACTAAGGCTTTTTGATCTCGTATAACGAGCTTGAACACCTACAGCAGAAACAAAACGCTAATGTTCGATTTCGAAATAAAGCGACTTTGCATTCGACAGGAGCTAGTTTGGCGGATCGAAACGCGTAAATCTCGCGTATTTACGTACAACTAAGGCTTTTCTATCTCTTATTACGAGCTGGAATACCTACAACCGATGCAAAACGCCATTGTTCGATTTTGATATAAAGCGAATTTGCATTCGATGAGGGCTTGTTCGGCAGCTCGAAATGCAAAAATCTTGCTTATTTACGTAAAACTAAGGCTTTTTGATCTAATATTACGAGCTGGAACACCTACAGCAGAAACAAAACGCTAATGTTCGATTTCAATATAAAGCGAATTTGCAATCGATGAGGGCTTGTTTGGCAGCTAGAAATGCAAAAATCTTGCGTAATTACGTAAAACTAAGGCTTTTCGATCTCATATTACGAGCTGGAAAACCTACAGCAGAAGCAAAGCGCTAATGTTCGATTTCGAAATAAAGCGACTTTGCATTCGATGGGAGCTTGTTTGGCGGCTCGAATCGCATGAATCTTGCGTATTTACGTAAAACTAAGGCTTTTTGATCTCATATTACGAGCTGGATCACCTACAGCCAGAGCGAAGCGCTAATGTTCGATTTCGATATAAAGCGAATTTGCATTCGATGGGGGCTCGTTTGGCGGCTCGAAACGCATGAATCTTGCGTAATTACATAAAACCAAGGCGTTTTGATCCAATAATATTACGAGCTGGAACACCAACAGCCGAAGCAAAACGCTAATGTTCGATTTCGATATAAAACGAATTTGCATTCAATTGGGGCTTGATTGGCGGCTCGAAACGCATGAATCTTGCGTATTTACGTAAAACTACGGCTTTTTGATCTCATATTACGAGCTGGATCACCTACAGCCAGAGCGAAGCGCTAATGTTCGATTTCGATATAAAGCGAATTTGCATTCGATGGGGGCTCGTTTGGTGGCTCGAAACGCATGAATCTTGCGTAATTACATAAAACCAAGGCGTTTTGATCCAATAATATTACGAGCTGGAAGACCTACAGCTAAAGCAAAACGCTAATGTTCGATTTCGATATAGAGCGACTTTGCATTCGATGGGAGCTTGTTTGGCTGTTCGAAACGCATGAATCTTGCGTATTTACGTAAAACTAAGGCTTTTTGATCTCATATCACGAGCTGGAATACCTACAACCGATGCAAAACGCTAATGTTCGATTTCGATATAAAGCGAATTTGCATTCGATGAGGGCTTGTTTGGCAGCTCAAAACGCATGAATCTTGCGAAATTACTTGAAACTAAGGCTTTTGATCTCATATTATGAGCTGGAACAACTACAGCCGAAACAAAACGCGAATGTTCGATTTCGATATAAAGCGAATTTGCATTCGATGGGGGCTTGTTTGGCAGATTGAAATGCATGAAGCTTGCGTAATTACGTAAAACTAAGGCTTTTTGATCTCATAACACGAGCTGGAACAACTACAGCCGAATCAAAACGCGAATGTTCGATTTCGGTATAAAGCGAATTTGCATTCGATAGGGGCTTGTTTGGCAGATTGAAACGCATGAAGCTTGCGTAATTACGTAAAACTAAGGTTTTTTGATCTCATATCACGAGCTGGATCCCCTACAGCCAAAGCAAAACGCTAATGTTCGATTTCGATATAAAGCGACTTTACATTCGATGGGAGCTTCTTTGGCGACTCGAATCGCATGAATCTTGCGTACTTACGTAAAACTAAGGCTTTTTGATCTAATATTACGAGCTGGATCACCTACAGCCAGAGCGAAGCGCTAATGTTCGATTTCGATATAAAGCGAATTTGCATTCGATGGGGGCTCGTTTGGTGGCTCGAAACGCATGAATCTTGCGTAACTACATAAAACTAAGGCTTTTCGATCTAATATTACGAGCTGGATCACCTACAGCCAGAGCGAAGCGCTAAAGTTCGATTTCGATATTGTTGTACCCCGAATTATTTTGATCTATAAAAATTAAAGAAGCATTAAATAAAAATTAAAGAATACATTGGGAAATACTTACTGGCAAATCCACCGCGTCGCGAAGCCGACACGTGTAGGAATTTGCCGAGTAAGTATCGAATGGTGCCCGGGTAGTGCACCCGGCAACGACAAATCGCCGAGTAAGAATCAGGCGATACTCAATTCTATATGCCCAAATATGGGCAGGTAATAAAATTGCAGACGCATCAATTCGCACGTCGCGGATCGCGACCGAGAAATAGGCAGTCTGAACTCGACTGAAGAACAGAGAGGTTGGTCTCAGAGTTAGGCTCATGGTCAAAGAAATCGACGACTGTATTAAGAAATATCCACAACGATCAAATTAATTATCTTTCTTTGAATAAACTTGTTACCTAGTTTGTATAAACAAACTTGAGTTCTACTCTTAATTTGGCAACGATCCCAAATACCTTTTTAAATTATATTTGTTGACCTCGCGTACAACAAAATTGGTGGCAGCGGTGGGATTCGCCAAAAGTCTTGTACACAAACGTAACAAGCAATTAACGACGGCAAGTGCCGAAAAAGCCAGTGCAAACGTCAGCATCGACACGCACAGAAAAATATTATTCACCAACACCGGTGACATCGAGTCTCGACAACACAGACGTTGCAAGGAGACACCGACGCAAGTTCAACACGCAGACGTTGAATTGCGAGTAGCCGAGCCCGACACACAGACGTCGAGGCCACGAAGGAAGCAAAGACAACCGTCATCCCGAGGATCGACGAGGAGAGACCAACCCAGGAGTCCCGAGGACTACCGGAAGGATCAGCAGCATCCAGGAAGGACGACAGCAGCTCGTCAACGTACAATCCCGAACGAGAGGAAGACGAAAAATCCGCGATGTGGAAAATTCTACTCCTGTAAGTGGCAGTCACAATTTTAGTTGCGAAAAATCAAAGCCAGTTAGGAATATATGTCCGACGACGATCGAGCGAGATCTTTAAAATTACCGGGAACAAGAGTACTGTCAAGGTCGCTAGATTCCTTTCTAAACAATTTTCTAAATTTCGAAACCGTAGAGCCGGAAGAAAATATCCATCCGAAAAAGCGCGCAAAATCATCCGGGTTAGAGTCAGAGTCACCCGACACCTCGCGCGAAACCGAACACGAGTATTACGATACTATAGAGACCGAAAGGAATTACGAAATAAATTTAATAGATTTTTCTCTGCTCGATAACACCGTGTTGGAACCTCCCGAAATGCCGGACGCCGTAGTACACATGACGTTGAAGGAGGCTAGAACCTTGATTCCGCGTTTCGACGGGTCAAAACCCGAGGAGGTAGACGACGTAATAAACGCTTACGAATACGCTGACGAACAGGTAGCCGAGGCTGACAGACCCGACCTGTTGAAAGCCGTGTTGAAAACAAAAATAGTAGGGAAAGCCGCAAAGGACATAAAATATAAACAGATAAATTCTTTCAAAAAATTCAGGGAAGAAATGACCGCACTGTACGGGACGCAACGGACAGTCGCCGCGTTACAAGTAGAATTCAATACAAGCAAACAGAAACCGAACGAGACAGTATTAGCTTTCGGACAGAGACTTGAAAAAATTATGATGGAACTAATAGACGCGAGTACGATAAACGAGGACACGGACGTCCAGAAAAAAACGATCGAGGGATACATCCGTCAAATGGGCCTCAATAACTTCGAGAGGGGGCTCAGACGCGAGTACCAGTTGATCGTCAAGGCACGCGGTTTTGCGGACCTCCAGTCGGCCATGAAGGGGGCCATGGAGGAAGAAAAAACGGTACAGGGCAACGACTCCATAAATAAACAAACACATGGAGACAAAACCGCTCAGAAATGCCATAATTGCGGGAAGCCCGGGCACTTCGCCAGGGAGTGCAGGGGCCCGACGGGACGGTCCAGTCTACCCGGACCTGGGGGACGCCGGTCCCTAAATACCGTGGAAATAGTCTGCAACTACTGCAAAAAGAAAGGGCACGTCTATAACGAGTGTCGAGGACGCTTGCGCGATGAAGCCGCAGGTAATCAGAGTCAGGGAAATAACGGAAATAATAATTCTCGCGGACGTGGAAATTATCGCGGTCGAGGAAATTACCGCGGACGAGGAAACTACCAGGGGCGAAACAATTATCAGGGTCAAAATAATTGGCAAGGCCAAAATAATTGGCAAGGCCAAAATAATAACCAGGGACAAAACGGTCAAGGACAAAACGGACAGGGAACCTCCAATCAGGGAAACAACCCTGCACCGGATACAGAGAAGAAGACCCTGGGGATGCTGCGCCTGAACACCCTGACAGCATGGAAGAGAGAGACAAAACCTCGAGAGACAATTCGCTTATACACCGTAGATATGCCGACGACAAGCGAAACAGCGAGCGATTTCCACATCGAATCGCCGGTAGCAGCCATTGGCATCCTCACCCTCAAGGCCGACACAGGAGCTCAATGCAGCATCCTAAAGGAGTCCGCGCTGACATCCGACACCCCAATCGAGGAAGCCGCCGTCGACCTAGCGGGTGTAGCGGGCAAAATAATAAAACCCCTATGCCGCGCTCAGGTGACACTGGACACCCCGACAGTCGCGATACGACATTGGTTCTACGTCGTAGGCAACGACGTGCCGCTTAACGTCGACGGACTGCTCGGTATGGAATTTATTAAAAAACACAAGGCCGACATATTAGGAGGAGAAATATTAAAATTATACGGACACTGTATGCCGCTAATCGACGGGGCTACCACTATAAAACTACCGCCTCGAAGCGAAAATCTATTGCATGCAAAAACGAGCAGCAAATTCGTCGGACTCGTCCAAAAAATCGAAATCGGCAAAGGTATAATCCTAGGATCATGCGTCACACCGCCGAAGGGAAACAGCTGCGTCGTGAGCATCGTAAACACGACGGAAACAGAAGCACGGGTGCAGCGACCGACCGTCACGCTCGAACCGCTGACGCTGACCGAGCTATCAGGCGAAGGTGACACCAAGGCGCTCCAGATAAGTACAATCGGAACGGCAAGCGGAGCGAGCCGTCTAGAAAAAATACGAGAAGAATTACGGACTGCTCACCTGAACGAGGAAGAGCGCAAATCGCTCGTAGAAATATGTGAAAATTACGAGGATATATTTCACCTGGAGGGCGACAAACTCCAATGTACGGACAAAGCTGAGCACACCATACCGCTCCAGGAAGGGACTCGACCGATCAAGGTCAACCCGTATCGATTACCCGAAGCTCACAAAAAAGAGGTCCAGAAACAAACCCAGGAAATGTTAAACGACGGAATAATTCAACCGAGTAGAAGCCAATGGAACGCGCCGCTATTAGTCGTAGCGAAGAAACCCGACGCCACAGGAAAAGCGCGTATGAGAGTCGTCGTAGACTTCCGAAAACTAAACGAAGCTACGATCGGAGACTCCTACCCACTGCCCAATATCACTGAAATATTGGACCAGCTGGGAAAGGCACAATATTTTACCACGCTCGATCTCGCCTCGGGATTCCACCAAATCCCGATGGCGGAGAGCGACAAAGAAAAAACAGCATTCTCAACACCACAAGGGCACTTCGAGTACACTCGCATGCCCTTCGGATTAAAAAACGCACCGCCGACTTTTCAGAGACTAATGAATTCCGTATTGTCCGGGCTGCAAGGGGTAAAATGCTATGTATATTTGGACGACATCGTAATCTATGGAACGACGCTCACAGAACACAATAAACGACTAACAGAAATTTTCCAACGACTCCGAGAAGCCAAATTGTCGATCCAGCCGAGAAAATGCCATTTCCTGAAAAAAGAAACCCAGTACCTCGGACACGTCATATCTGAAAAGGGAGTAAAACCAGATCCTGAAAAAATCATCGCTGTAAAAAATTTTCCTACGCCAAAAAACGTTAAGGGCGTACAATCCTTCCTAGGGCTAGCAGGATATTATCGGAAATTTATTAAAGATTTCGCGAAGACTGCCAAACCTCTCTCCGAGCTAACCAAAAAAGAGGTAAAATTCGAATGGACTCCGAGGCAAGACGAGGCTTTCGAAAAATTAAAAACAACGCTGACGACGGCACCGATCCTACAGTACCCGGACTTCGAGAAACAGTTCGTGGTAACGACCGACGCATCAGATAAGGCGATAGGAGCTATCCTATCGCAGGGCGAGGTAGGTCAAGACCTACCCGTTTGCTACGCGAGCCGCACGCTCAATAAAGCCGAGCAAAATTACTCCACAACAGAAAAAGAATTGCTCGCTATCGTATGGGCAACGACGCAATTTCGGCCATATATATATGGAACGCGATTCAAGGTGGTTACCGATCACAAACCCCTCACGTGGTTATTCGGAGTAAAAGATCCAGGATCCCGCCTCATGCGTTGGAAAATTAAATTATCCGAGCACGACATCGAAATACACTATAAAGCTGGAAAAATTAACACGAACGCCGATGCCCTGAGCAGAATATACGCCACCACGCGAGCGCAAGCGAGAGAACAAACCAGAGACAGCGACGCGGCGGGTACGAACGACCGCACAAAGAGGACAGCCGAGAAGAGAGAGAGCGCAACAGCGAGCAACGAGGAGACAGATACTACGGCAAGCCCGCGAGCGAGAGCGGCAACGCGCGACGAAGACAGCGATACCCACGTCGACTGCGAGGCAGCGAGTACGGACAGCCGCACAAAGCGGACGAGCCAAGAGCAGGACGCGGAGCACGGGGAGGCAAGCCGCCAGCAGCTAGAGTATAGCGGCGACGCGCAACCCAATGCTTCCGACGAGGATAGCCGCAGCATAGGCGGAACCTGTCCCGACGAAGCCGAGCGCGAAAAAATAATACGAGAATATCACGATGCCCCTCTGGGTGGGCACCAGGGCACGGCGAGAACGCTCCAGCGTATACAGCTCCAATATCGCTGGCCAGGCATGAGGAAAGAAGTCGAAGACTATATCTCCAAATGTAAAAAATGTCAAATAAATAAAATAATTCCGAGAGGAAGGGCACCGATGGTCATCACCGACACACCGAGCCGAGCATTTGAAAAATGCGCTGTTGACATCGTAGGGCCTCTGACAGAAACCTCCGCCGGAAATAAATGCATCCTCACCTTTCAGGACTCCCTCACGAAATACAGCGCCGCGATACCCCTAAAAAATCAAGAAGCTAAGGAAGTAGCCAAAGCCCTCGTGACCGAAATAATATGCCGCTACGGCACACCAAGAACCATCCTGTCCGACCAAGGGACAAATTTCCTGAGCGACACATTTAAAGAAATGTGCAAGCTGCTGAAAATACAAAAAATCCAGACCACAGCGTATCATCCAGAATCAAATGGAGCCCTGGAACGGTCGCATCGAACTCTCGCCGAATATTTAAAAAACTACGCCGACGAAGACCAGGAAAACTGGGATGAGTGGTTACCATACGCAATGTTTACGTATAATACCACGCCACACACAGCTACGGGTCTCACGCCGCACGAGCTGGTGTACGGTGACCGAGCAGAGATACCAACGACGCTGAAACAAGAGCCACGACTCACCTACACCTACGACGACTACGTGCAGGAATTAAAAGAAAGATTACGAGCAGCATGGAAGCTCGCCCGATCTCATCTAATCGCCGCGAAGGAAAAATCTAAAATGAACTACGACAAAAAATCCAAGATAACCGAATTCCAACTCGGAGACAAAGTCCTCGTGTACGACCCCACTGTACGACGAGGCAGATCGGCAAAATTAACACCGAAAAAAATCGGACCCTACGAAATAATCGCTAAACACTCCGCGGTAAACTACACAATAAAAAAGGGAAAGAAATCGGTAAAAATTCACGCCAATCGACTACAGCATTTCGTGGAGTCCTAGCCTGGACCCACATACGGTGCGGAGTATAAACATCCACCAGAAAAAAAAAAATAAAATAAAATAAAATAAAATAAAATAAAATAAAATAAAATAAAATAAAATAAATTGAAAAAAAAAAAATATCTACACATATATATTAACTCCGAATAAACGCAAAGAATTAACGCCATAATTAAATAAAAAAAAAAACAACACCATCAATTAAGGTTTAACAAAACCATCAATGGGGAAACCCCCTCAATTTATTACAAAAAACGAATCAACGCGAACAAATGCCAGGCCGGTAGTAACAAAAAATACACCACCAGCGATCTTCTTCGAAGAGGGCCACCAACCCGACGAAATCCGGGTACGGGTCGAGCTCCCCGCGGTAAATTCCATCACCCCAAAGGGCGTCGATGGCCACCCGCAGGCGACGCCGAGCACGGCGAACCTCCACGGCACGCCGAATAAATCCCGCTTCAGGGGAAAGCACCCTCGGTGGAAACATTTCGAGCTAAAGGAACAAATAAAAAAAAAAGTGGAAAACCCAGGGAACAATTTAAAAAAAAAAAAAAAAAAAAAAAAAAAAAGTACAACGAATAATGGCGAAAACTTACCGCCTGCCTCCGCAAATTCACGGGCATACCCGCTCCTCCACAAACGATCACTCGGTAGCCGTCCATAATTATTTTCACGGAAAATTTTTTTTAAGACTGACGTTGGCGAGAGCTCAAAGAAGAATGAGGCTGGGACAGACGCGACGGAACGCGAGAATCAAAAACTGCTGAATAGGGCCTAAACAAAAAAAAAAAAAAAAAAAAAAAAAAAAAAAAAAATCTACACACACACAACTCAGAAATTTTATCCGACTTCCAGGCTCACGGCACTATCAAGCCATCAGGAGGTAGCGACAACCACCAACACAGCGTATGAAATACGAACATTTACCGACTCGCCAGGAATCTTCTACGAAGAAATCGGAACCCTAACCGTCGCTCAAGATATATGGAGGCTCGTGATAAACTTGGACTTAAAATCGCTACGCGTAAGAGAGCAACAAATTTTAAACAGTCTAAGGGAACTAGAACTACTCTGTAAAAACCAAACATCCTTCGATTTCCTGTGTTCCATCCTCGACACCACACTAACCGCAATGAATGGACGGATAACCGAAACAATGGACGTATTGCAAGAAATACTAAATAAAAACCAACGAGATCGCAGAGGACTAATAGACGGACTAGGAACTATAGTAAAATCAATTACCGGAAATATGGACGCAACTGACGCAATACGTATAGAAAACGAAATACAGGCAGTCCATAATAAACAAAAGTCCATCGAAAAAATAATGCAAGACCAAGTCCAAATAGTCGAGACAACCTTTAACGTATTCAACCACAGCGTGAGCCATATCGAAGAAAACGAAAAAGCCCTTAAAAATATTATAATCAAAGTGGAGCAAAGCATAAATTATAGAATATCTTCTATCATAGTCAGACAACAATTAGACGAGCACATAAACGCACTAGAGGCCATAATAGAATCTTTGCTCGACGAGGTAATCGAATTAATGAGCTTTGTGTCCAACCTATCGCACGGTATGATTAACCCAGAAGTAATAACACCAAACAAATTAATGGGATACCTCACTGACGCGCTCCCACACATACCGAGGGGTCGAAGCTTCCCCACACCGATAGTGCGGAGCGAGGCGCACAACCTGCTAGAGATAGCAGAACTCAAGGCCTTCAGCCGACGAGACGCAGTAGTAGTAGTAGTCGAGATACCGCTGGTCGGAACGCAAGAGTACCGCGTCAGCAAAGCGTATCCGTTACCAACACGCGCCGCGAACCTAACGTACCAGTACATCGAAACAAACGCCGGACCCGTAATAGTAGATAGGGAACACCAACGCTACCTAAAAATGTCCGAGGTAGAGCTCAACGAATGTAAACATAAACAGAGCAGGTACATATGCAAGCCGCAACATCCCTCATTATCTATAAATGAAGACGCACCCTGCGAGGTAGTAACCTATTCCAACCTAGACAGTGCACATACCGAATGCGCAAAAAGAATTGTAACATTGAAACGACCCATAATAATAACCATGAAACAACCGGGTAGATGGCTGTACGTGACTCCCACGACAGAAACCGTCGCAATTAAATGTTATAATCAACCCCAGAAATATGAAAAACTTCAGGGTTCAGGTATACTGGCTTTGATAGGGAAATGCACGGTGACTGCCAAGGACTATAAAGTAGAAACTGTGCGACGAATAACCCAGGAAGTGTTCGATACATATTTACCATCATTCAACCTAACATTAAGCATCAACGAACACGAACTCATACCGAAAGTTGAAAGTGCAAGTGAACAATTAAAATTAAAAAGGGTTATTAACAACCCACAAGAGTTAAATCAAATCGGTATGCGAATCCAGCAAGTAAAAAAGGACTTAGAAAAAATTACAAAGGACGAAAATCAATACTATTATACCATAGGGGGATATTCCATGGGGACAGTAATCCTCGTAGCGTTAATTGTTTTCATTATATACAAATACGTTCCAAGACAACGAACAACCATCGACGTCGTAACACCACCGGAGGAAGTAGAATTAAAGCCATGTCCGCGCACGACTATACCGCGAGCGCCGAAACGAAAATCAACGGTTGGCCAACTCCGGGTAGGATTTCAGAGGAATAAACAAAGTACTAGCACAATGTAAAATAAAATAAAGAAAATAAATCGTGTACAACGAAAATATTAATCGTCAACATTATAACAGGGAAAATTTAAATAAATAACCGGGTAAATAAATAGAGGTAATATCGAAGTGATAAATTAACGAATGCACAAGAAATGTAGAGCGAAGGATGAATGAACCGCGCAGCTCACAGCTGAATGTTACGTGAGTGAAACATGAGCCGACATCTGACCATACCAACGATAACAGCGGCCGACGCACGGCGTCGAGCCAAACGAAAAAATCTCGAAGACTCAATTTTTTCTCTTTAAGGGGGGAGGGATGTTGTACCCCGAATTATTTTGATCTATAAAAATTAAAGAAGCATTAAATAAAAATTAAAGAATACATTGGGAAATACTTACTGGCAAATCCACCGCGTCGCGAAGCCGACACGTGTAGGAATTTGCCGAGTAAGTATCGAATGGTGCCCGGGTAGTGCACCCGGCAACGACAAATCGCCGAGTAAGAATCAGGCGATACTCAATTCTATATGCCCAAATATGGGCAGGTAATAAAATTGCAGACGCATCAATTCGCACGTCGCGGATCGCGACCGAGAAATAGGCAGTCTGAACTCGACTGAAGAACAGAGAGGTTGGTCTCAGAGTTAGGCTCATGGTCAAAGAAATCGACGACTGTATTAAGAAATATCCACAACGATCAAATTAATTATCTTTCTTTGAATAAACTTGTTACCTAGTTTGTATAAACAAACTTGAGTTCTACTCTTAATTTGGCAACGATCCCAAATACCTTTTTAAATTATATTTGTTGACCTCGCGTACAACAATATAAAGCGAATTTGCATGCGATGGGGGCTTGTTGGTGGCTCGAAACGCATGAATCTTGCGTAACTACATAAAACTAAGGCGTTTTGATCTAATATTACGAGCTGGAACACCTACAGCCAAGGCAAAACGCTAATGTTCGATTTCGATATAAAGCGAATTTGCATTCAATTGGGGCTTGATTGGCGGCTCGAAACGCATGAATTGCGTATTTACGTAAAACTAAGGCTTTTTGATCTCATATTACGAGCTGGAATACCTACAACCGATGCAAAACACCATTGTTCGATTTCGATATAAAGCGAATTTGCATTCGATGAGGGCTTGTTCGACAGCTTGAAACGCATGAATCTTGCGTTATTACGTAAAACTAAGGCTTTTTGATCTCATAACACGAGCTGGAAGACCTACAACCTGTTGTACCCCGGGTCAACGCCCGACGCGCATCGATTCAACTCGGTTACCCGATAAAATAAATCGCTCAACTAAAGGCGAATCGATTCGGTAATTAATAATGAACGGCTGCTTTTTTGAGAAAACCTATCGGACGTTGTACCTCGGGTCAACGCCCGACTATCTGAGGAATGCGCTTACCCACACAACGCATTGCGTAATACGGAAGAAGCGAGCGCGCGACGCATTGCGAAACACGGAAGTAACAAATAACATTCAAGAAATTAGCAAGTAACTAGCCGAGTCAGCTATTGGGAAATATCGGAAACCCGGAAGCAATAATTGTTTAAACAATTACGAAATCTCTGACAGTGTCAAAATTAAGCTGACATACCGGCTCTTACTCCTATATAAAGGACCACAAGCAGGCACTCAGCAGTCTAGTTTAGTCTGAACATCGTTACGGTCAGTCAGATATACCGTAACTTATATACACTCTTCGGAAGGAAGATAAGCATACGAAGTGTACTACACAACTATTGGTAAATAATCACGAACAAACTATTGTAATTAATATTGATATAATAAATCGTGCTTTTATAATTCACTTGGGTTTCAACCCTTTACTGGATAAATCCCGAAAACCTTTGAGCTAACAGCTCCCGCAGTACTCAGAGTAGCTAACTGAGCTTCTGCGGATATAACAAACCAATGCAAAACGCGAATGTTCGATTTCGATATAAAGCGAATTTGCATTCGATGGGGGCTTGTTTGGCAGATTGAAATGCATGAAGCTTGCGTAATTACGTAAAACTACGGCTTTTTGATCTCATAACACGAGCTGGAACAACTACAGCCGAAACAAAACGCGAATGTTCGATTTCGGTATAAAGCGAATTTGCATTCGATAGAGGCTTGTTTGGCAGATTGAAACGCATGAAGCTTGCGTAATTACGTAAAACTAAGGTTTTTTGATCTCATATCACGAGCTGGATCCCCTACAGCCAAAGCAAAACGCTAATGTTCGATTTCGATATAAAGCGACTTTACATTCGATGGGAGCTTCTTTGGCGACTCGAATCGCATGAATCTTGCGTACTTACGTAAAACTAAGGCTTTTTGATCTAATATTACGAGCTGGATCACCTACAGCCAGAGCGAAGCGCTAATGTTCGATTTCGATATAAAGCGAATTTGCATTCGATGGGGGCTCGTTTGGCGGCTCGAAACGCATGAATCTTGCGTAATTACATAAAACCAAGGCGTTTTGATCCAATAATATTACGAGCTGGAAGACCTACAGCTAAAGCAAAACGCTAATGTTCGATTTCGATATAGAGCGACTTTGCATTCGATGGGAGCTTGTTTGGCTGTTCGAAACGCATGAATCTTGCGTATTTACGTAAAACTAAGGCTTTTTGATCTCATATCACGAGCTGGAATACCTACAACCGATGCAAAACGCTAATGTTCGATTTCGATATAAAGCGAATTTGCATTCAATGAGGGCTTGTTTGGCAGCTCAAAACGCATGAATCTTGCGAAATTACTTGAAACTAAGGCTTTTGATCTCATATTATGAGCTGGAACAACTACAGCCGAAACAAAACGCGAATGTTCGATTTCGATATAAAGCGAATTTGCATTCGATGGGGGCTTGTTTGGCAGATTGAAATGCATGAAGCTTGCGTAATTACGTAAAACTAAGGCTTTTTGATCTCATAACACGAGCTGGAACAACTACAGCCGAAACAAAACGCGAATGTTCGATTTCGGTATAAAGCGAATTTGCGTTCGATAGGGGCTTGTTTGGCAGATTGAACCGCATGAAGCTTGCGTAATTACGTAAAACTAAGGTTTTTTGATCTCATAACACGAGCTGGATCCCCTACAGCCAAAGCAAAACGCTAATGTTCGATTTCGATATAAAGCGACTTTACATTCGATGGGAGCTTCTTTGGCGACTCGAATCGCATGAATCTTGCGTACTTACGTAAAACTAAGGCTTTTTGATCTAATATTACGAGCTGGATCACCTACAGCCAGAGCGAAGCGCTAATGTTCGATTTCGATATAAAGCGAATGTGCATTCGATGGGGGCTTGTTTGGCAGATTGAAACGCATGAAGCTTGCGTAATTACGTAAAACTAAGGCTTTTTGATCTCATAACACGAGCTGGAACAACTACAGCCGAAACAAAACGCGAATGTTCGATTTCGGTATAAAGCGAATTTGCATTCGATAGGGGCTTGTTTGGCAGATTGAAACGCATGAAGCTTGCGTAATTACGTAAAACTAAGGCTTTTTGATCTCATAACACGAGCTGGAAGACCTACAGCTAAAGCAAAACGCTAATGTTCGATTTCGATATAAAGCGAATTTGCATTCGATCGGGGCTTGTTTGGCGGCTCGAAACGCATGAATCTTGCGTATTTGCATAAAACTTAGGCTTTTTCATCTCATATTACGAGCTGGAACACCTACAGCCAAAGCAAAAGGCTAATGTTTGATTTCGATATAAAGCGAATTTGCATTCGATGGGAGCTTGTTTGGCAGCTCAAAATGCAAAAATCTTGCGAATTTACGTAAAACTAAGGTTTTTTGATCTCATATTACGAGTTGGAACACCTACAGCAGAAACAAAACGCTAATGTTCGATTTCGATATAAAGCGAATTTGCAATCGATGAGGGCTTGTTTGGCAGTTAGAAATGCAAAAATCTTGCGTAATTACGTAAAACTAAGGCTTTTCGATCTCATATTACGAGCTGGAACACCTACAGCACAAGCAAAGCGCTAATGTTCGATTTCGAAATAAAGCGACTTTGCATTCGATGGGAGCTTGTTTGGCGGCTCGAATCGCATGAATCTTGCGTATTTACGTAAAACTATGGCTTTTTGATCTCATATTACGAGCTGGATCACCTACAGCCAGAGCGAAGTTCTAATGTTCGATTTCGATATAAAGCGAATTTGCATTCGATGGGGGCTCGTTTGGTGGCTCGAAACGCATGAATCTTGCGTAACTACATAAAACTAAGGCGTTTTGATCTAATATTACGAGCTGGAACACCTACAGCTGAAGCAAAACGCTAATGTTCGATTTCGATATAAAGCGAATTTGCATTCAATTGGGGCTCGATTGGCGGCTCGAAACGCATGAATTGCGTATTTACGTAAAACTAAGGCTTTTTGATCTCATATTACGAGCTGGAATACCTACAACCGATGCAAAACGCCATTGTTCGAGTCGATATAAAGCGAATTTGCATTCGATGAGGGCTTGTTTGGCAGCTCGAAATGCAAAAATGTTGCGTATTTACGTAAAACTAAGGCTTTTTGATCTAATATTACGAGCTGGAACACCTACAGCCGAAGCAAAACGCTAATGTTCGATTTCGATATAAAGCGAATTTGCATTCATTGGGGGCTTGTTTGGCAGCTCAAAACGCATGAATCTTGCGTATTACGTAAAACTAAGGCTTTTTGATCTCATATTACGAGCTGGAACTTCTACAGCAGAAGCAAAACGCAAATGTTCGATTTCGAAATAAAGCGACTTTGCATTGGATGGGAGCTTGTTTGGCGGCTCGAAACGCATAAATCTCGCGTATTTACGTACAACTAAGGCTTTTCTATCTCTTATTACGAGCCGGAACGCCTGTAGCCAACGCAAAACGCAAGTGTTCGATTTCGATATAAAGCGAATTTGCATTCGATGGGAGCTTGTTTAGCAGCTCGAAACGCAGGAATCTTGCGTCATTACGTGAAACTAAGGCTTTTGATCTAATATTACGAGTTGGAACAACTACAGCCGAAGCAAAACGCTAATGTTCGATTTCGATATAAAGCGAATTTGCATTCGATGGGGGCTTGTTTGGTGGCTCGAAACGCATGAATCTTGCGTAATTACGTAAAACTAAGGCTTTTTGATCTCATATTACGAGCTGGAACTCCTACAGCAGAAGCAAAACGCTAATGTTCGATTTCGAAATAAAGCGACTTTGCATTCGATGGGAGCTTGTTTGGCGGCTCGAATCGCACGAATCTTGCGTATTTACGTAAAACTAAGGCTTTTTGATCTAATATTACGAGCTGGATCACCTACAGCCAGAGCGAAGCGCTAATGTTCGATTTCGATATAAAGCGAATTTGCATGCGATGGGGGCTTGTTGGTGGCTCGAAACGCATGAATCTTGCGAAATTACGTGAAACTAAGGCTTTTGATCTCATATTATGAGCTGGAACAACTACAGCCGAAACAAAACGCTAATGTTCGATTTCGATATAAAGCGTATTTGTATTCGATGGGGGCTTGTTTGGCAGCTTGAAACGCATGAATCTTGCGTAATTACGTAAAACTAAGGCTTTTTAATCTCATGTTACGAGCTGGAACTCCTACAGCAGAAGCAAAACGCTAACGTTCGATTTCGATATAAAGCGACTTTGCATTCGATGGGGGCTTGTTTGGCGGCTCGAAACGCATGAATCTTGCGTATTTGCATAAAACTAAGGCTTTTTGATCTAATATTACGAGCTGGATCACCTACAGCCAGAGCGAAGCGCTAAAGTTCGATTTCGATATAAAGCGAATTTGCATGCGATGGGGGCTTGTTGGTGGCTCGAAACGCATGAATCTTGCGTAACTACATAAAACTAAGGCGTTTTGATCTAATATTACGAGCTGGAACACCTACAGCCAAGGCAAAACGCTAATGTTCGATTTCGATATAAAGCGAATTTGCATTCAATTGGGGCTTGATTGGCGGCTCGAAACGCATGAATTGCGTATTTACGTAAAACTAAGGCTTTTTGATCTCATATTACGAGCTGGAATACCTACAACCGATGCAAAACACCATTGTTCGATTTCGATATAAAGCGAATTTGCATTCGATGAGGGCTTGTTCGACAGCTTGAAACGCATGAATCTTGCGTTATTACGTAAAACTAAGGCTTTTTGATCTCATAACACGAGCTGGAAGACCTACAACCTGTTGTACCCCGGGTCAACGCCCGACGCGCATCGATTCAACTCGGTTACCCGATAAAATAAATCGCTCAACTAAAGGCGAATCGATTACCCACACAACGCATTGCGTAATACGGAAGAAGCGAGCGCGCGACGCATTGCGAAACACGGAAGTAACAAATAACATTCAAGAAATTAGCAAGTAACTAGCCGAGTCAGCTATTGGGAAATATCGGAAACCCGGAAGCAATAATTGTTTAAACAATTACGAAATCTCTGACAGTGTCAAAATTAAGCTGACATACCTGCTCTTACTCCTATATAAAGGACCACAAGCAGGCACTCAGCAGTCTAGTTTAGTCTGAACATCGTTACGGTCAGTCAGATATACCGTAACTTATATACACTCTTCGGAAGGAAGATAAGCATACGAAGTGTACTACACAACTATTGGTAAATAATCACGAACAAACTATTGTAATTAATATTAATATAATAAATCGTGCTTTTATAATTCACTTGGGTTTCAACCCTTTACTGGATAAATCCCGAAAACCTTTGAGCTAACAGCTCCCGCAGTACTCAGAGTAGCTAACTGAGCTTCTGCGGATATAACAAACCAATGCAAAACGCTAATGTTCGAAACGCATGAATCTTGCGTAATTACATAAAACCAAGGCGTTTTGATCCAATAATATTACGAGCTGGAACACCTACAGCCAAAGCAAAACGCTAATGTTCGATTTCGATATGAAGCGAATTTGCATTCAATTGGGGCTTGAATGGCGGCTCGAAACGCATGAATTGCGTATCTACGTAAAACTAAGGCTTTTTGATCTCATATTACGAGCTGGAACACCTACAGCCGAAGCAAAACGCTAATGTTCGATTTCGATATAAAGCGAATTTGCATTCAATGGGAGCTTGTTTGGCGGCTCGAATCGCATGAATCTTGCGTATTTACGTCAAAGTAAGGCTTTTTGATCTCATATTACGAGCTGGAATACCTACAGCCGAAGCAAAACGCTAATGTTCGATTCCGATATAAAGCGACTTTGCATTCGATGGGGGCTTGTTTGGCAGCTCGAAATGCAAAAATCTTGTGTATTTACATACAACTAAGGCGTTTTGATCTAATATTACGAGCTGGAAGACCTACAGCTAAAGCAAAACGCTAATGTTCGATTTCGATACAAAGCGACTTTGCATTCGATGGGAGCTTGTTTGGCGGCCCGAAACGCATAAATCTCGCGTATTTACGTAAAACTAAGGCTTTTCTATTTCATATTACGAGCTGGAATACCTACAGCCAAAGCAAAACACTAATGTTCGATTTCGATATAAAGCGAATTTGCATTCGATGGGGGCTCGTTTGGTGGCTCGAAACGCATGAATCTTGCGTAACTACATAAAACTAAGGCGTTTTGATCTAATATTACGAGCTGGAACACCTACAGCCGAAGCAAAACGCTAATGTTCGATTTCGATATAAAGCGAATTTGCATTCGATGGGCTCTTGTTTGGCTGTTCGAAACGCATGAATCTTGCGAATCTACGTAAAACTAAGGCTTTTTGATCTCATATTACGAGCTGAAATACCTACAACCGATGCAAAACGCTAATGTTCGATTTCGATATAAAGCGAATTTCCATTCGATGAGGGCTTGTTTGGCAGCTCGAAATGCAAAAATCTTGCGTATTTACGTAAAACTAAGGCTTTTTGATCTCATATTACGAGCTGGAACACCTACAGCACAAGCAAAACGCTAATGTTCGATTTCGAAATAAAGCGACTTTGCATTCGATGGGGGCTCGTTTGGTGGCTCGAAACGCATGAATTGCGTATTTACGTAAAACTAAGGCTTTTTGATCTCATATTACGAGCTGGAATACCTACAACCGATGCAAAACGCCATTGTTCGATTTCGATATAAAGCGAATTTGCATTCGATGAGGGCTTGTTCGACAGCTTGAAACGCATAAATCTTGCGTAATTACGTAAAACTGAGGCTTTTTGATCTCATAACACGAGCTGGAAGACCTACAGCTAAAGCAAAACGCTAATGTTCGATTTCGATATAGAGCGACTTTGCATTCGATGGGAGCTTGTTTGGCTGTTCGAAACGCATGAATCTTGCGTATTTACGTAAAACTAAAGCTTTTTGATCTCATATCACGAGCTGGAATACCTACAACCGATGCAAAACGCTAATGTTCGATTTCGATATAAAGCGAATTTGCATTCGATAAGGGCTTGTTTGGCAGCTCAAAACGGATGAATCTTGCGAAATTACTTGAAACTAAGGCTTTTGATCTCATATTATGAGCTGGAACAACTACAGCCGAAACAAAACGCGAATGTTCAATTTCGATATAAAGCGAATTTGCATTCGATGGGGGCTTGCTTGGCAGATTGAAACGCATGAAGCTTGCGTAATTACGTAAAACTAATGCTTTTTGATCTCATAACACGAGCTGGAACAACTACAGCCGAAACAAAATGCGAATGTTCGATTTCGGTATAAAGCGAATTTGCATTCGACAGGGGCTTGTTTGGCAGATTGAAACGCATGAAGCTTGCGTAATTACATAAAACTAAGGCTTTTTGATCTCATAACACGAGCTGGAAGACCTACAGCTAAAGCAAAACGCTATTGTTCGATTTCGATATAAAGCGACTTTGCAATCGATGGGGGCTTGTTTGGCGGCTCGAAACGCATGAATCTTGCATATTTGCATAAAACTAAGGCTTTTTCATCTCATATTACGAGCTGGATCCCCTACAGCCAAAGCAAAACGCTAATGTTCGATTTCGATATAAAGCGACTTTACATTCGATGGGAGCTTCTTTGGCGACTCGAATCGCATGAATCTTGCGTACTTACGTAAAACTAAGGCTTTTTGATCTAATATTACGAGCTGGATCACCTACAGCCAGAGCGAAGCGCTAATGTTCGATTTCGATATAAAGCGAATTTGCATTCGATGGGGGCTCGTTTGGTGGCTCGAAACGCATGAATCTTGCGTAACTACATAAAACTAAGGCTTTTCGATCTAATATTACGAGCTGGATCACCTACAGCCAGAGCGAAGCGCTAAAGTTCGATTTCGATATAAAGCGAATTTGCATGCGATGGGGGCTTGTTGGTGGCTCGAAACGCATGAATCTTGCGTAACTACATAAAACTAAGGCGTTTTGATCTAATATTACGAGCTGGAACACCTACAGCCAAGGCAAAACGCTAATGTTCGATTTCGATATAAAGCGAATTTGCATTCGATGGGAGCTTGTTTAGCAGCTCGAAACGCAGGAATCTTGCGTCATTACGTGAAACTAAGGCTTTTGATCTCATATTACGAGTTGGAACAACTACAGCCGAAGCAAAACGCTAATGTTCGATTTCGATATAAAGCGAATTTGCATTCGATGGGGGCTTGTTTGGTGGCTCGAAACGCATGAATCTTGCGTAATTACGTAAAACTAAGGCGTTTTGATCTCATATTACGAGCTGGAACTTCTACAGCAGAAGAGAAACGATAATGTTCGATTTCGATACAAAGCGACTTTGCATTCGATGGGAGCTTGTTTGGCGGCCCGAAACGCATAAATCTCGCGTATTTACGTAAAACTAAGGCTTTTCTATTTCATATTACGAGCTGGAATACCTACAACCGATGCAAAACGCTAATGTTCGATTTCGATATAAAGCGAATTTGCATTCGATGTGGGCTTGTTTGGCAGCTCAAAACGCATGAATCTTGCGAAATTACTTGAAACTAAGGCTTTTGATCTCATATTGTGAGCTGGAACAACTACAGCCGAAACAAAACGCGAATGTTCGATTTCGATATAAAGCGAATTTGCATTCAATGGGGGCTTGTTTGGCAACTTGAAACGCATGAATCTTGCATAATTACGTAAAACTAAGGCTTTTTGATCTCATAACACGAGCTTGAAGACCTACAGCTAAAGCAAAACGCTAATGTTCGATTTCGATATAAAGCGACTTTGCGTTCGATGGGAGCTTGTTTGGCGGCTCGAAACGCATAAATCTCGCGTATTTTCGTAAAACTAAGGCTTTTCTATTTCATATTAAGAGCTGGAATACCTACAGCCAAAGCAAAACACTAATGTTCGATTTCGATATAAAGCGAATTTGCATTCGATGGGGGCTCGCTTGGTGGCTCGAAACGCATGAATCTTGCGTAACTACATAAAACTAAGGCGTTTTGATCTAATATTACGAGCTGGAACACCTACAGCCGAAGCAAAACGCTAATGTTCGATTTCGATATAAAGCGAATTTTCATTCGATGGGGGCTCGTTTGGTGGCTTGAAACGCATGAATCGTGCGTAATTACATAAAACTAAGGCGTTTTGATCTCTTATTACGAGCTGGAACTCCTACAGCAGAAGCAAAACGCTAATGTTCGATTTCGACATAAAGCGAATTTGCATTCGATGGGGGCTTGTTTGGTGGCTCGAAACGCATGAATCTTGCGTAATTACGTAAAACTAAGGCTTTTTGATCTCATATTACGAGCTGGAACTCCTACAGCAAAAGCAAAAGGCTAATGTTTGATTTCGATATAAAGCGAATTTGCATTCGATGGGAGCTTGTTTAGCAGCTCGAAACGCATGAATCTTGCGTAATTACGTAAAACTAAGGCGTTTTGATCTCATATTACGAGCTGGAACTTCTACAGCAGAAGCAAAACGATAATGTTCGATTTCGATACAAAGCGACTTTGCATTCGATGGGAGCTTGTTTGGCGGCCCGAAACGCATAAATCTCGCGTATTTACGTAAAACTAAGGCTTTTTCATCTCATATTACGAGCTGGAACACCTACAGCCAAAGCAAAAGGCTAATGTTTGATTTCGATATAAAGCGAATTTGCATTCGATGGGAGCTTGTTTGGTGGCTCGAAACGCATGAATCTTGCGTAATTACGTAAAACTAAGGCTTTTTGATCTCATATTACGAGCTGGAATTCCTACAGCAAAAGCAAAAGGCTAATGTTTGATTTCGATATAAAGCGAATTTGCATTCGATGGGAGCTTGTTCAGCAGCTCGAAACGCAGGAATCTTGCGACATTACGTGAAACTAAGGCTTTTGATCTCATATTACGAGTTGGAAAAACTACAGCCGAAGCAAAACGCTAATGTTCGATTTCGATATAAAGCGAATTTGCATTCGATGGGGGCTTGTTTGGTGGCTCGAAACGCATGAATCTTGCGTAATTATGTAAAACTAAGGCGTTTTGATCTCATATTACGAGCTGGAACTTCTACAGCAGAAGCAAAACGATAATGTTCGATTTCGATACAAAGCGACTTTGCATTCGATGGGAGCTTGTTTGGCGGCCCGAAACGCATAAATCTCGCGTATTTACGTAAAACTAAGGCTTTTCTATGTCATATTACGAGCTGGATCCCCTACAGCCAAAGCAAAACGCTAATGTTCGATTTCGATATAAAGCCACTTTGCATTCGATGGGAGCTTCTTTGGCGACTCAAATCGCATGAATCTTGCGTATTTACATAAAACTAAGGCTTTTTGATCTCATATTACGAGCTGGAACACCTACAGCCAGAGCGAAGCGCTAATGTTCGATTTCGATATAAAGCGAATTTGCATTCGACGGGGGCTTGTTGGTGGCTCGAAACGCATGAATCTTGCGTAATTACGTAAAACTAAGGCTTTTTGATCTCATATTACGAGCTGGAACTCCTACAGCAAAAGCAAAAGGCTAATGTTTGATTTCGATATAAAGCGAATTTGCATTCGATGGGAGCTTGTTTAGCAGCTCGAAACGCAGGAATCTTGCGTCATTACGTGAAACTAAGGCTTTTGATCTCATATTACGAGTTGGAACAACTACAGCCGAAGCAAAACGCTAATGTTCGATTTCGATATAAAGCGAATTTGCATTCGATGGGGGCTTGTTTGGTGGCTCGAAACGCATGAATCTTGCGTAATTACGTAAAACTAAGGCGTTTTGATCTCATATTACGAGCTGGAACTTCTACAGCAGAAGCAAAACGATAATGTTCGATTTCGATACAAAGCGACTTTGCATTCGATGGGAGCTTGTTTGGCGGCCCGAAACGCATAAATCTCGCGTATTTACGTAAAACTAAGGCTTTTCTATTTCATATTACGAGCTGGAATACCTACAACCGATGCAAAACGCTAATGTTCGATTTCGATATAAAGCGAATTTGCATTCGATGGGGGCTTGTTTGGCTGCTCAAAACGCATGAATCTTGCGAAATTACTTGAAACTAAGGCTTTTGATCTCATATTGTGAGCTGGAACAACTACAGCCGAAACAAAACGCGAATGTTCGATTTCGATATAAAGCCAATTTGCATTCAATGGGGGCTTGTTTGGCAGCTTGAAACGCATGAATCTTGCGTAATTACGTAAAACTAAGGCTTTTCGATCTCATAACACGAGCTGGAAGACCTACAGCTAAAGCAAAACGCTAATGTTCGATTTCGATATAAAGCGACTTTGCATTCGATGGGAGCTTGTTAGGCGGATCGAAACGCATAAATCTCGCGTATTTTCGTAAAACTAAGGCTTTTCTATTTCATATTAAGAGCTGGAATACCTACAGCCAAAGCAAAACGCTAATGTTCGATTTCGATATAACGCGAATTTGCATTCGATGGGGGCTCGTTTGGTGGCTCGAAACGCATGAATCTTGCGTAACTACATAAAACTAAGGCGTTTTGATCTAATATTACGAGCTGGAACACCTACAGCCGAAGCAAAACGCTAATGTTCGATTTCGATATAAAGCGAATTAGCATTCGATGGGCTCTTGTTTGGCTGTTCGAAACGCATGAATCTTGCGTATTTACGTAAAACTAAGGCTTTTTGATCTCATATTACGAGCTGGAATACCTACAACCGATGCAAAACGCTAATGTTCGATTTCGATATAAAGCGAATTTCCATTCGATGAGTGCTTGTTTGGCAGCTCGAAATGCAAAAATCTTGCGTATTTACGTAAAACTAAGGCTTTTTGATCTCATATTACGAGCTGGAACACCTACAGCTAAAGCAAAACGCTAATGTTCGATTTCGATACAAAGCGACTTTGCATTCGATGGGAGCTTGTTTGGCGGCCCGAAACGCATAAATCTCGCGTATTTACGTAAAACTAAGGCTTTTTGATCTAATATTACGAGCTGGATCACCTACAGCCAGAGCGAAGCGCTAATGTTCGATTTCGATATAAAGCGAATTTGCATTCGATGGGGGCTCGTTTGGTGGCTCGAAACGCATGAATCTTGCGTAACTACATAAAACTAAGGCTTTTCGATCTAATATTACGAGCTGGATCACCTACAGCCAGAGCGAAGCGCTAAAGTTCGATTTCGATATAAAGCGAATTTGCATGCGATGGGGGCTTGTTGGTGGCTCGAAACGCATGAATCTTGCGTAACTACATAAAACTAAGGCGTTTTGATCTAATATTACGAGCTGGAACACCTACAGCCAAGGCAAAACGCTAATGTTCGATTTCGATATAAAGCGAATTTGCATTCGATGGGAGCTTGTTTAGCAGCTCGAAACGCAGGAATCTTGCGTCATTACGTGAAACTAAGGCTTTTGATCTCATATTACGAGTTGGAACAACTACAGCCGAAGCAAAACGCTAATGTTCGATTTCGATATAAAGCGAATTTGCATTCGATGGGGGCTTGTTTGGTGGCTCGAAACGCATGAATCTTGCGTAATTACGTAAAACTAAGGCGTTTTGATCTCATATTACGAGCTGGAACTTCTACAGCAGAAGAGAAACGATAATGTTCGATTTCGATACAAAGCGACTTTGCATTCGATGGGAGCTTGTTTGGCGGCCCGAAACGCATAAATCTCGCGTATTTACGTAAAACTAAGGCTTTTCTATTTCATATTACGAGCTGGAATACCTACAACCGATGCAAAACGCTAATGTTCGATTTCGATATAAAGCGAATTTGCATTCGATGTGGGCTTGTTTGGCAGCTCAAAACGCATGAATCTTGCGAAATTACTTGAAACTAAGGCTTTTGATCTCATATTGTGAGCTGGAACAACTACAGCCGAAACAAAACGCGAATGTTCGATTTCGATATAAAGCGAATTTGCATTCAATGGGGGCTTGTTTGGCAACTTGAAACGCATGAATCTTGCATAATTACGTAAAACTAAGGCTTTTTGATCTCATAACACGAGCTTGAAGACCTACAGCTAAAGCAAAACGCTAATGTTCGATTTCGATATAAAGCGACTTTGCGTTCGATGGGAGCTTGTTTGGCGGCTCGAAACGCATAAATCTCGCGTATTTTCGTAAAACTAAGGCTTTTCTATTTCATATTAAGAGCTGGAATACCTACAGCCAAAGCAAAACACTAATGTTCGATTTCGATATAAAGCGAATTTGCATTCGATGGGGGCTCGCTTGGTGGCTCGAAACGCATGAATCTTGCGTAACTACATAAAACTAAGGCGTTTTGATCTAATATTACGAGCTGGAACACCTACAGCCGAAGCAAAACGCTAATGTTCGATTTCGATATAAAGCGAATTTTCATTCGATGGGGGCTCGTTTGGTGGCTTGAAACGCATGAATCGTGCGTAATTACATAAAACTAAGGCGTTTTGATCTCTTATTACGAGCTGGAACTCCTACAGCAGAAGCAAAACGCTAATGTTCGATTTCGACATAAAGCGAATTTGCATTCGATGGGGGCTTGTTTGGTGGCTCGAAACGCATGAATCTTGCGTAATTACGTAAAACTAAGGCTTTTTGATCTCATATTACGAGCTGGAACTCCTACAGCAAAAGCAAAAGGCTAATGTTTGATTTCGATATAAAGCGAATTTGCATTCGATGGGAGCTTGTTTAGCAGCTCGAAACGCAGGAATCTTGCGTCATTACGTGAAACTAAGGCGTTTGATCTCATATTACGAGTTGGAACAACTACAGCCGAAGCAAAACGCTAATGTTCGATTTCGATATAAAGCGAATTTGCATTCGATGGGGGCTTGTTTGGTGGCTCGAAACGCATGAATCTCGCGTATTTACGTAAAACTAAGGCTTTTTCATCTCATATTACGAGCTGGAACACCTACAGCCAAAGCAAAAGGCTAATGTTTGATTTCGATATAAAGCGAATTTGCATTCGATGGGAGCTTGTTTGGTGGCTCGAAACGCATGAATCTTGCGTAATTACGTAAAACTAAGGCTTTTTGATCTCATATTACGAGCTGGAATTCCTACAGCAAAAGCAAAAGGCTAATGTTTGATTTCGATATAAAGCGAATTTGCATTCGATGGGAGCTTGTTCAGCAGCTCGAAACGCAGGAATCTTGCGACATTACGTGAAACTAAGGCTTTTGATCTCATATTACGAGTTGGAAAAACTACAGCCGAAGCAAAACGCTAATGTTCGATTTCGATATAAAGCGAATTTGCATTCGATGGGGGCTTGTTTGGTGGCTCGAAACGCATGAATCTTGCGTAATTATGTAAAACTAAGGCGTTTTGATCTCATATTACGAGCTGGAACTTCTACAGCAGAAGCAAAACGATAATGTTCGATTTCGATACAAAGCGACTTTGCATTCGATGGGAGCTTGTTTGGCGGCCCGAAACGCATAAATCTCGCGTATTTACGTAAAACTAAGGCTTTTCTATGTCATATTACGAGCTGGATCCCCTACAGCCAAAGCAAAACGCTAATGTTCGATTTCGATATAAAGCCACTTTGCATTCGATGGGAGCTTCTTTGGCGACTCAAATCGCATGAATCTTGCGTATTTACATAAAACTAAGGCTTTTTGATCTCATATTACGAGCTGGAACACCTACAGCCAGAGCGAAGCGCTAATGTTCGATTTCGATATAAAGCGAATTTGCATTCGACGGGGGCTTGTTGGTGGCTCGAAACGCATGAATCTTGCGTAATTACGTAAAACTAAGGCTTTTTGATCTCATATTACGAGCTGGAACTCCTACAGCAAAAGCAAAAGGCTAATGTTTGATTTCGATATAAAGCGAATTTGCATTCGATGGGAGCTTGTTTAGCAGCTCGAAACGCAGGAATCTTGCGTCATTACGTGAAACTAAGGCTTTTGATCTCATATTACGAGTTGGAACAACTACAGCCGAAGCAAAACGCTAATGTTCGATTTCGATATAAAGCGAATTTGCATTCGATGGGGGCTTGTTTGGTGGCTCGAAACGCATGAATCTTGCGTAATTACGTAAAACTAAGGCGTTTTGATCTCATATTACGAGCTGGAACTTCTACAGCAGAAGCAAAACGATAATGTTCGATTTCGATACAAAGCGACTTTGCATTCGATGGGAGCTTGTTTGGCGGCCCGAAACGCATAAATCTCGCGTATTTACGTAAAACTAAGGCTTTTCTATTTCATATTACGAGCTGGAATACCTACAACCGATGCAAAACGCTAATGTTCGATTTCGATATAAAGCGAATTTGCATTCGATGGGGGCTTGTTTGGCTGCTCAAAACGCATGAATCTTGCGAAATTACTTGAAACTAAGGCTTTTGATCTCATATTGTGAGCTGGAACAACTACAGCCGAAACAAAACGCGAATGTTCGATTTCGATATAAAGCCAATTTGCATTCAATGGGGGCTTGTTTGGCAGCTTGAAACGCATGAATCTTGCGTAATTACGTAAAACTAAGGCTTTTCGATCTCATAACACGAGCTGGAAGACCTACAGCTAAAGCAAAACGCTAATGTTCGATTTCGATATAAAGCGACTTTGCATTCGATGGGAGCTTGTTAGGCGGATCGAAACGCATAAATCTCGCGTATTTTCGTAAAACTAAGGCTTTTCTATTTCATATTAAGAGCTGGAATACCTACAGCCAAAGCAAAACGCTAATGTTCGATTTCGATATAACGCGAATTTGCATTCGATGGGGGCTCGTTTGGTGGCTCGAAACGCATGAATCTTGCGTAACTACATAAAACTAAGGCGTTTTGATCTAATATTACGAGCTGGAACACCTACAGCCGAAGCAAAACGCTAATGTTCGATTTCGATATAAAGCGAATTAGCATTCGATGGGCTCTTGTTTGGCTGTTCGAAACGCATGAATCTTGCGTATTTACGTAAAACTAAGGCTTTTTGATCTCATATTACGAGCTGGAATACCTACAACCGATGCAAAACGCTAATGTTCGATTTCGATATAAAGCGAATTTCCATTCGATGAGTGCTTGTTTGGCAGCTCGAAATGCAAAAATCTTGCGTATTTACGTAAAACTAAGGCTTTTTGATCTCATATTACGAGCTGGAACACCTACAGCTAAAGCAAAACGCTAATGTTCGATTTCGATACAAAGCGACTTTGCATTCGATGGGAGCTTGTTTGGCGGCCCGAAACGCATAAATCTCGCGTATTTACGTAAAACTAAGGCTTTTTGATCTCATATTACGAGCTGGAACACCTACAGCAGAAGCAAAACGCTAATCTTCGATTTCGACATAAAGCGAATTTGCATTCGATGGGGGCTCGTTTGGTGGCTCGAAACGCATGAATCTTGCGTAACTACATAAAACTAAGGCGTTTTGATCTAATATTACGAGCTGGAACACCTACAGCCGAAGCAAAACGCTAATGTTCGATTTCGATATAAAGCGAATTTGCATTCAATTGGGGCTTGATTGGCGGCTCGAAACGCATGAATTGCGTATTTACGTAAAACTAAGGCTTTTTGATCTCATAACACGAGCTGGAAGACCTACAGCTAAAGCAAAACGCTAATGTTCGATTTCGATATAAAGCGACTTTGCATTCGATGAGAGCTTGTTTGGCTGTTCGAAACGCATGAATCTTGCGTATTTACGTAAAACTAAGGCTTTTTGATCTCATATTACGAGCTGGAACTCCTACAGCAGAAGCAAAACGCTAATGTTTGATTTCGATATAAAGCGAATTTGCATTCGATGGGAGCTTGTTTAGCAGCTCGAAACGCAGGAATCTTGCGTCATTACGTAAAACTAAGGCTTTTGATCTCATATTACGAGTTGGAACAACTACAGCCGAAGCAAAACGATAATGTTCGATTTCGATACAAAGCGACTTTGCATTCGATGGGAGCTTGTTTGGCGGCCCGAAACGCATAAATCTCGCGTATTTACGTGAAACTAAGGTTTTTCTATTTCATATTACGAGCTGGAATACCTACAACCGATGCAAAACGCTAATGTTCGATTTCGATATAAAGCGAATTTGCATTCGATGGGGGCTTGTTTGGCAGCTCAAAACGCATGAATCTTGCGAAATTACTTGAAACTAAAGCTTTTGATCTCATATTGTGAGCTGGAACAACTACAGCCGAAACAAAACGCGAATGTTCGATTTCGATATAAAGCGAGTTTGCATTCAATGGGGGCTTGTTTGGCAGCTTGAAACGCATGAATCTTGCGTAATTACGTAAAACTAAGGCTTTTTGATCTCATAACACGAGCTGGAAGACCTACAGCTAAAGCAAAACGCTAATGTTCGATTTCGATATAAAGCGACTTTGCATTCGATGGGAGCTTGTTTGGCGGCTCGAAACGCATAAATCTCGCGTATTTTCGTCAAACTAAGGCTTTTCTATTTCATATTAAGAGCTGGAAACCTACAGCCAAAGCAAAACACTAATGTTCGATTTCGATATAAAGCGAATTTGCATTCGACGGGGGCTTGTTGGTGGCTCGAAACGCATGAATCTTGCGTAATTACGTAAAACTAAGGCTTTTTAATCTCATATTACGAGCTGGAACTCCTACAGCAGAAGCAAAACGCTAACGTTCGATTTCGATATAAAGTGACTTTGCATTCGATGGGGGCTTGTTTGGCCGCTCGAAATGCATGAATCTTGCGTATTTGCATAAAACTAAGGCTTTTTCATCTCATATTACGAGCTGGATCCCCTACAGCCAAAGCAAAACGCTAATGTTCGATTACGATATAAAGCGAATTTGCATTCAATTGGGGCTTGATTGGCGGCTCGAAACGCATAAATCTCGCGTATTTACGTAAAACTAAGGCTTTTCTATTTCATATTACGAGCTGGAATACCTACAGCCAAAGCAAAACACTAATGTTCGATTTCGATATAAAGCGAATTCTCATTCGATGGGGGCTCGTTTGGTGGCTCGAAACGCATGAATCTTGCGTAACTACATAAAACTAAGGCGTTTTGATCTAATATTACGAGCTGGAACACCTACAGCCAAGGCAAAACGCTAATGTTCGATATCGATATAAAGCGAATTTGCATTCAATTGGGGCTTGATTGGCGGCTCGAAACGCATGAATTGCGTATTTACGTAAAACTAAGGCTTTTTGATCTCATATTACGAGCTGGAATACCTACAACCGATGCAAAACGCCATTGTTCGATTTCGATATAAAGCGAATTTGCATTCGATGAGGGCTTGTTCGACAGCTTGAAACGCATGAATCTTGCGTTATTACGTAAAACTAAGGCTTTTTGATCTCATAACACGAGCTGGAAGACCTACAACCTGTTGTACCCCGGGTCAACGCCCGACGCGCATCGATTCAACTCGGTTACCCGATAAAATAAATCGCTCAACTAAAGGCGAATCGATTCGGTAATTAATAATGATCGGCTACTTTTTTGAGAAAACCTATCGGACGTTGTACCTCGGGTCAACGCCCGACTATCTGAGGAATGCGCTTACCCACACAACGCATTGCGTAATACGGAAGATGCGAGCGCGCGACGCATTGCGAAACACGGAAGTAACAAATAACATTCAAGAAATTAGCAAGTAACTAGCCGAGTCAGCTATTGGGAAATATCGGAAACCCGGAAGCAATAATTGTTTAAACAATTACGAAATTGCTGACAGTGTCAAAATTAAGCTGACATGCCTGCTCTTACTCCTATATAAAGGACCACAAGCAGGCACTCAGCAGTCTAGTTTAATCTGAACATCGTTACGGTCAGTCAGATATACCGTAACTTATATACACTCTTCGGAAGGAAGATAAGCATACGAAGTGTACTACAGAACTATTGGTAAATAATCACGAACAAACTATTGTAATTAATATTGATATAATAAATCGTGCTTTTATAATTCACTTGGGTTTCAACCCTTTACTGGATAAATCCCGAAAACCTTTGAGCTAACAGCTCCCGCAGTACTCAGAGTAGCTAACTGAGCTTCTGCGGATATAACAAACCAATGCAAAACGCTAATGTTCGATTTCGATATAAAGCGAATTTGCATTCGATGAGGGCTTGTTTGGCAGCTCGAAATGCAAAAATCTTGCGTATTTACGTAAAACTAAGGCTTTTTGATCTAATATTACGAGCTGGAACACCTACAGCCGAAGCAAAACGCTAATGTTCGATTTCGATATAAAGCGAATTTGCATTCATTGGGGGCTTGTTTGGCAGCTCAAAACGCATGAATCTTGCGTATTACGTAAAACTAAGGCTTTTTGATCTCGTATAACGAGCTTGAACACCTACAGCAGAAACAAAACGCTAATGTTCGATTTCGAAATAAAGCGACTTTGCATTCGACAGGAGCTAGTTTGGCGGATCGAAACGCGTAAATCTCCCGTATTTACGTACAACTAAGGCTTTTCTATCTCTTATTACGAGCTGGAATACCTACAACCGATGCAAAACGCCATTGTTCGATTTTGATATAAAGCGAATTTGCATTCGATGAGGGCTTGTTCGGCAGCTCGAAATGCAAAAATCTTGCTTATTTACGTAAAACTAAGGCTTTTTGATCTAATATTACGAGCTGGAACACCTACAGCAGAAACAAAACGCTAATGTTCGATTTCAATATAAAGCGAATTTGCAATCGATGAGGGCTTGTTTGGCAGCTAGAAATGCAAAAATCTTGCGTAATTACGTAAAACTAAGGCTTTTCGATCTCATATTACGAGCTGGAAAACCTACACCAGAAGCAAAGCGCTAATGTTCGATTTCGAAATAAAGCGACTTTGCATTCGATGGGAGCTTGTTTGGCGGCTCGAATCGCATGAATCTTGCGTATTTACGTAAAACTAAGGCTTTTTGATCTCATATTACGAGCTGGATCACCTACAGCCAGAGCGAAGCGCTAATGTTCGATTTCGATATAAAGCGAATTTGCATTCGATGGGGGCTCGTTTGGCGGCTCGAAACGCATGAATCTTGCGTAATTACATAAAACCAAGGCGTTTTGATCCAATAATATTACGAGCTGGAACACCAACAGCCGAAGCAAAACGCTAATGTTCGATTTCGATATAAAACGAATTTGCATTCAATTGGGGCTTGATTGGCGGCTCGAAACGCATGAATCTTGCGTATTTACGTAAAACTACGGCTTTTTGATCTCATATTACGAGCTGGATCACCTACAGCCAGAGCGAAGCGCTAATGTTCGATTTCGATATAAAGCGAATTTGCATTCGATGGGGGCTCGTTTGGTGGCTCGAAACGCATGAATCTTGCGTAATTACATAAAACCAAGGCGTTTTGATCCAATAATATTACGAGCTGGAAGACCTACAGCTAAAGCAAAACGCTAATGTTCGATTTCGATATAGAGCGACTTTGCATTCGATGGGAGCTTGTTTGGCTGTTCGAAACGCATGAATCTTGCGTATTTACGTAAAACTAAGGCTTTTTGATCTCATATCACGAGCTGGAATACCTACAACCGATGCAAAACGCTAATGTTCGATTTCGATATAAAGCGAATTTGCATTCGATGAGGGCTTGTTTGGCAGCTCAAAACGCATGAATCTTGCGAAATTACTTGAAACTAAGGCTTTTGATCTCATATTATGAGCTGGAACAACTACAGCCGAAACAAAACGCGAATGTTCGATTTCGATATAAAGCGAATTTGCATTCGATGGGGGCTTGTTTGGCAGATTGAAATGCATGAAGCTTGCGTAATTACGTAAAACTAAGGCTTTTTGATCTCATAACACGAGCTGGAACAACTACAGCCGAATCAAAACGCGAATGTTCGATTTCGGTATAAAGCGAATTGGCATTCGATAGGGGCTTGTTTGGCAGATTGAAACGCATGAAGCTTGCGTAATTACGTAAAACTAAGGTTTTTTGATCTCATATCACGAGCTGGATCCCCTACAGCCAAAGCAAAACGCTAATGTTCGATTTCGATATAAAGCGACTTTACATTCGATGGGAGCTTCTTTGGCGACTCGAATCGCATGAATCTTGCGTACTTACGTAAAACTAAGGCTTTTTGATCTAATATTACGAGCTGGATCACCTACAGCCAGAGCGAAGCGCTAATGTTCGATTTCGATATAAAGCGAATTTGCATTCGATGGGGGCTCGTTTGGTGGCTCGAAACGCATGAATCTTGCGTAACTACATAAAACTAAGGCTTTTCGATCTAATATTACGAGCTGGATCACCTACAGCCAGAGCGAAGCGCTAAAGTTCGATTTCGATATAAAGCGAATTTGCATGCGATGGGGGCTTGTTGGTGGCTCGAAACGCATGAATCTTGCGTAACTACATAAAACTAAGGCGTTTTGATCTAATATTACGAGCTGGAACACCTACAGCCAAGGCAAAACGCTAATGTTCGATTTCGATATAAAGCGAATTTGCATTCAATTGGGGCTTGATTGGCGGCTCGAAACGCATGAATTGCGTATTTACGTAAAACTAAGGCTTTTTGATCTCATATTACGAGCTGGAATACCTACAACCGATGCAAAACACCATTGTTCGATTTCGATATAAAGCGAATTTGCATTCGATGAGGGCTTGTTCGACAGCTTGAAACGCATGAATCTTGCGTTATTACGTAAAACTAAGGCTTTTTGATCTCATAACACGAGCTGGAAGACCTACAACCTGTTGTACCCCGGGTCAACGCCCGACGCGCATCGATTCAACTCGGTTACCCGATAAAATAAATCGCTCAACTAAAGGCGAATCGATTCGGTAATTAATAATGAACGGCTGCTTTTTTGAGAAAACCTATCGGACGTTGTACCTCGGGTCAACGCCCGACTATCTGAGGAATGCGCTTACCCACACAACGCATTGCGTAATACGGAAGAAGCGAGCGCGCGACGCATTGCGAAACACGGAAGTAACAAATAACATTCAAGAAATTAGCAAGTAACTAGCCGAGTCAGCTATTGGGAAATATCGGAAACCCGGAAGCAATAATTGTTTAAACAATTACGAAATCTCTGACAGTGTCAAAATTAAGCTGACATACCGGCTCTTACTCCTATATAAAGGACCACAAGCAGGCACTCAGCAGTCTAGTTTAGTCTGAACATCGTTACGGTCAGTCAGATATACCGTAACTTATATACACTCTTCGGAAGGAAGATAAGCATACGAAGTGTACTACACAACTATTGGTAAATAATCACGAACAAACTATTGTAATTAATATTGATATAATAAATCGTGCTTTTATAATTCACTTGGGTTTCAACCCTTTACTGGATAAATCCCGAAAACCTTTGAGCTAACAGCTCCCGCAGTACTCAGAGTAGCTAACTGAGCTTCTGCGGATATAACAAACCAATGCAAAACGCGAATGTTCGATTTCGATATAAAGCGAATTTGCATTCGATGGGGGCTTGTTTGGCAGATTGAAATGCATGAAGCTTGCGTAATTACGTAAAACTACGGCTTTTTGATCTCATAACACGAGCTGGAACAACTACAGCCGAAACAAAACGCGAATGTTCGATTTCGGTATAAAGCGAATTTGCATTCGATAGAGGCTTGTTTGGCAGATTGAAACGCATGAAGCTTGCGTAATTACGTAAAACTAAGGTTTTTTGATCTCATATCACGAGCTGGATCCCCTACAGCCAAAGCAAAACGCTAATGTTCGATTTCGATATAAAGCGACTTTACATTCGATGGGAGCTTCTTTGGCGACTCGAATCGCATGAATCTTGCGTACTTACGTAAAACTAAGGCTTTTTGATCTAATATTACGAGCTGGATCACCTACAGCCAGAGCGAAGCGCTAATGTTCGATTTCGATATAAAGCGAATTTGCATTCGATGGGGGCTCGTTTGGCGGCTCGAAACGCATGAATCTTGCGTAATTACATAAAACCAAGGCGTTTTGATCCAATAATATTACGAGCTGGAAGACCTACAGCTAAAGCAAAACGCTAATGTTCGATTTCGATATAGAGCGACTTTGCATTCGATGGGAGCTTGTTTGGCTGTTCGAAACGCATGAATCTTGCGTATTTACGTAAAACTAAGGCTTTTTGATCTCATATCACGAGCTGGAATACCTACAACCGATGCAAAACGCTAATGTTCGATTTCGATATAAAGCGAATTTGCATTCAATGAGGGCTTGTTTGGCAGCTCAAAACGCATGAATCTTGCGAAATTACTTGAAACTAAGGCTTTTGATCTCATATTATGAGCTGGAACAACTACAGCCGAAACAAAACGCGAATGTTCGATTTCGATATAAAGCGAATTTGCATTCGATGGGGGCTTGTTTGGCAGATTGAAATGCATGAAGCTTGCGTAATTACGTAAAACTAAGGCTTTTTGATCTCATAACACGAGCTGGAACAACTACAGCCGAAACAAAACGCGAATGTTCGATTTCGGTATAAAGCGAATTTGCGTTCGATAGGGGCTTGTTTGGCAGATTGAACCGCATGAAGCTTGCGTAATTACGTAAAACTAAGGTTTTTTGATCTCATAACACGAGCTGGATCCCCTACAGCCAAAGCAAAACGCTAATGTTCGATTTCGATATAAAGCGACTTTACATTCGATGGGAGCTTCTTTGGCGACTCGAATCGCATGAATCTTGCGTACTTACGTAAAACTAAGGCTTTTTGATCTAATATTACGAGCTGGATCACCTACAGCCAGAGCGAAGCGCTAATGTTCGATTTCGATATAAAGCGAATGTGCATTCGATGGGGGCTTGTTTGGCAGATTGAAACGCATGAAGCTTGCGTAATTACGTAAAACTAAGGCTTTTTGATCTCATAACACGAGCTGGAACAACTACAGCCGAAACAAAACGCGAATGTTCGATTTCGGTATAAAGCGAATTTGCATTCGATAGGGGCTTGTTTGGCAGATTGAAACGCATGAAGCTTGCGTAATTACGTAAAACTAAGGCTTTTTGATCTCATAACACGAGCTGGAAGACCTACAGCTAAAGCAAAACGCTAATGTTCGATTTCGATATAAAGCGAATTTGCATTCGATCGGGGCTTGTTTGGCGGCTCGAAACGCATGAATCTTGCGTATTTGCATAAAACTTAGGCTTTTTCATCTCATATTACGAGCTGGAACACCTACAGCCAAAGCAAAAGGCTAATGTTTGATTTCGATATAAAGCGAATTTGCATTCGATGGGAGCTTGTTTGGCAGCTCAAAATGCAAAAATCTTGCGAATTTACGTAAAACTAAGGTTTTTTGATCTCATATTACGAGTTGGAACACCTACAGCAGAAACAAAACGCTAATGTTCGATTTCGATATAAAGCGAATTTGCAATCGATGAGGGCTTGTTTGGCAGTTAGAAATGCAAAAATCTTGCGTAATTACGTAAAACTAAGGCTTTTCGATCTCATATTACGAGCTGGAACACCTACAGCACAAGCAAAGCGCTAATGTTCGATTTCGAAATAAAGCGACTTTGCATTCGATGGGAGCTTGTTTGGCGGCTCGAATCGCATGAATCTTGCGTATTTACGTAAAACTATGGCTTTTTGATCTCATATTACGAGCTGGATCACCTACAGCCAGAGCGAAGTTCTAATGTTCGATTTCGATATAAAGCGAATTTGCATTCGATGGGGGCTCGTTTGGTGGCTCGAAACGCATGAATCTTGCGTAACTACATAAAACTAAGGCGTTTTGATCTAATATTACGAGCTGGAACACCTACAGCTGAAGCAAAACGCTAATGTTCGATTTCGATATAAAGCGAATTTGCATTCAATTGGGGCTCGATTGGCGGCTCGAAACGCATGAATTGCGTATTTACGTAAAACTAAGGCTTTTTGATCTCATATTACGAGCTGGAATACCTACAACCGATGCAAAACGCCATTGTTCGAGTCGATATAAAGCGAATTTGCATTCGATGAGGGCTTGTTTGGCAGCTCGAAATGCAAAAATGTTGCGTATTTACGTAAAACTAAGGCTTTTTGATCTAATATTACGAGCTGGAACACCTACAGCCGAAGCAAAACGCTAATGTTCGATTTCGATATAAAGCGAATTTGCATTCATTGGGGGCTTGTTTGGCAGCTCAAAACGCATGAATCTTGCGTATTACGTAAAACTAAGGCTTTTTGATCTCATATTACGAGCTGGAACTTCTACAGCAGAAGCAAAACGCAAATGTTCGATTTCGAAATAAAGCGACTTTGCATTGGATGGGAGCTTGTTTGGCGGCTCGAAACGCATAAATCTCGCGTATTTACGTACAACTAAGGCTTTTCTATCTCTTATTACGAGCCGGAACGCCTGTAGCCAACGCAAAACGCAAGTGTTCGATTTCGATATAAAGCGAATTTGCATTCGATGGGAGCTTGTTTAGCAGCTCGAAACGCAGGAATCTTGCGTCATTACGTGAAACTAAGGCTTTTGATCTAATATTACGAGTTGGAACAACTACAGCCGAAGCAAAACGCTAATGTTCGATTTCGATATAAAGCGAATTTGCATTCGATGGGGGCTTGTTTGGTGGCTCGAAACGCATGAATCTTGCGTAATTACGTAAAACTAAGGCTTTTTGATCTCATATTACGAGCTGGAACTCCTACAGCAGAAGCAAAACGCTAATGTTCGATTTCGAAATAAAGCGACTTTGCATTCGATGGGAGCTTGTTTGGCGGCTCGAATCGCACGAATCTTGCGTATTTACGTAAAACTAAGGCTTTTTGATCTAATATTACGAGCTGGATCACCTACAGCCAGAGCGAAGCGCTAATGTTCGATTTCGATATAAAGCGAATTTGCATGCGATGGGGGCTTGTTGGTGGCTCGAAACGCATGAATCTTGCGAAATTACGTGAAACTAAGGCTTTTGATCTCATATTATGAGCTGGAACAACTACAGCCGAAACAAAACGCTAATGTTCGATTTCGATATAAAGCGTATTTGTATTCGATGGGGGCTTGTTTGGCAGCTTGAAACGCATGAATCTTGCGTAATTACGTAAAACTAAGGCTTTTTAATCTCATGTTACGAGCTGGAACTCCTACAGCAGAAGCAAAACGCTAACGTTCGATTTCGATATAAAGCGACTTTGCATTCGATGGGGGCTTGTTTGGCGGCTCGAAACGCATGAATCTTGCGTATTTGCATAAAACTAAGGCTTTTTGATCTAATATTACGAGCTGGATCACCTACAGCCAGAGCGAAGCGCTAAAGTTCGATTTCGATATAAAGCGAATTTGCATGCGATGGGGGCTTGTTGGTGGCTCGAAACGCATGAATCTTGCGTAACTACATAAAACTAAGGCGTTTTGATCTAATATTACGAGCTGGAACACCTACAGCCAAGGCAAAACGCTAATGTTCGATTTCGATATAAAGCGAATTTGCATTCAATTGGGGCTTGATTGGCGGCTCGAAACGCATGAATTGCGTATTTACGTAAAACTAAGGCTTTTTGATCTCATATTACGAGCTGGAATACCTACAACCGATGCAAAACACCATTGTTCGATTTCGATATAAAGCGAATTTGCATTCGATGAGGGCTTGTTCGACAGCTTGAAACGCATGAATCTTGCGTTATTACGTAAAACTAAGGCTTTTTGATCTCATAACACGAGCTGGAAGACCTACAACCTGTTGTACCCCGGGTCAACGCCCGACGCGCATCGATTCAACTCGGTTACCCGATAAAATAAATCGCTCAACTAAAGGCGAATCGATTACCCACACAACGCATTGCGTAATACGGAAGAAGCGAGCGCGCGACGCATTGCGAAACACGGAAGTAACAAATAACATTCAAGAAATTAGCAAGTAACTAGCCGAGTCAGCTATTGGGAAATATCGGAAACCCGGAAGCAATAATTGTTTAAACAATTACGAAATCTCTGACAGTGTCAAAATTAAGCTGACTACCTGCTCTTACTCCTATATAAAGGACCACAAGCAGGCACTCAGCAGTCTAGTTTAGTCTGAACATCGTTACGGTCAGTCAGATATACCGTAACTTATATACACTCTTCGGAAGGAAGATAAGCATACGAAGTGTACTACACAACTATTGGTAAATAATCACGAACAAACTATTGTAATTAATATTAATATAATAAATCGTGCTTTTATAATTCACTTGGGTTTCAACCCTTTACTGGATAAATCCCGAAAACCTTTGAGCTAACAGCTCCCGCAGTACTCAGAGTAGCTAACTGAGCTTCTGCGGATATAACAAACCAATGCAAAACGCTAATGTTCGAAACGCATGAATCTTGCGTAATTACATAAAACCAAGGCGTTTTGATCCAATAATATTACGAGCTGGAACACCTACAGCCAAAGCAAAACGCTAATGTTCGATTTCGATATGAAGCGAATTTGCATTCAATTGGGGCTTGAATGGCGGCTCGAAACGCATGAATTGCGTATCTACGTAAAACTAAGGCTTTTTGATCTCATATTACGAGCTGGAACACCTACAGCCGAAGCAAAACGCTAATGTTCGATTTCGATATAAAGCGAATTTGCATTCAATGGGGGCTTGTTTGGCGGCTCGAATCGCATGAATCTTGCGTATTTACGTCAAAGTAAGGCTTTTTGATCTCATATTACGAGCTGGAATACCTACAGCCGAAGCAAAACGCTAATGTTCGATTCCGATATAAAGCGACTTTGCATTCGATGGGGGCTTGTTTGGCAGCTCGAAATGCAAAAATCTTGTGTATTTACGTAAAACTAAGGCTTTTTGATCTCATATTACGAACTGGAACACCTACAGCCGAAGCAAAACGCTAATGTTCGATTTCGATATAAAGCGAATTTGCATTCGATGGGGGCTTGTTTGGTGGCTCGAAACGCATGAATCTTGCGTAATTACGTAAAACTAAGGCTTTTTGATCTCATATTACGAGCTGGAACTCCTACAGCAGAAGCAAAACGCTAATGTTCGATTTCGAAATAAAGCGACTTTGCATTCGATGGGAGCTTGTTTGGCGGCTCGAATCGCACGAATCTTGCGTATTTACGTAAAACTAAGGCTTTTTGATCTAATATTACGAGCTGGATCACCTACAGCCAGAGCGAAGCGCTAATGTTCGATTTCGATATAAAGCGAATTTGCATGCGATGGGGGCTTGTTGGTGGCTCGAAACGCATGAATCTTGCGAAATTACGTGAAACTAAGGCTTTTGATCTCATATTATGAGCTGGAACAACTACAGCCGAAACAAAACGCTAATGTTCGATTTCGATATAAAGCGTATTTGTATTCGATAGGGGCTTGTTTGGCAGCTTGAAACGCATGAATCTTGCGTAATTACGTAAAACTAAGGCTTTTTAATCTCATGTTACGAGCTGGAACTCCTACAGCAGAAGCAAAACGCTAACGTTCGATTTCGATATAAAGCGACTTTGCATTCGATGGGGGCTTGTTTGGCGGCTCGAAACGCATGAATCTTGCGTATTTGCATAAAACTAAGGCTTTTTGATCTAATATTACGAGCTGGATCACCTACAGCCAGAGCGAAGCGCTAAAGTTCGATTTCGATATAAAGCGAATTTGCATGCGATGGGGGCTTGTTGGTGGCTCGAAACGCATGAATCTTGCGTAACTACATAAAACTAAGGCGTTTTGATCTAATATTACGAGCTGGAACACCTACAGCCAAGGCAAAACGCTAATGTTCGATTTCGATATAAAGCGAATTTGCATTCAATTGGGGCTTGATTGGCGGCTCGAAACGCATGAATTGCGTATTTACGTAAAACTAAGGCTTTTTGATCTCATATTACGAGCTGGAATACCTACAACCGATGCAAAACACCATTGTTCGATTTCGATATAAAGCGAATTTGCATTCGATGAGGGCTTGTTCGACAGCTTGAAACGCATGAATCTTGCGTTATTACGTAAAACTAAGGCTTTTTGATCTCATAACACGAGCTGGAAGACCTACAACCTGTTGTACCCCGGGTCAACGCCCGACGCGCATCGATTCAACTCGGTTACCCGATAAAATAAATCGCTCAACTAAAGGCGAATCGATTACCCACACAACGCATTGCGTAATACGGAAGAAGCGAGCGCGCGACGCATTGCGAAACACGGAAGTAACAAATAACATTCAAGAAATTAGCAAGTAACTAGCCGAGTCAGCTATTGGGAAATATCGGAAACCCGGAAGCAATAATTGTTTAAACAATTACGAAATCTCTGACAGTGTCAAAATTAAGCTGACATACCTGCTCTTACTCCTATATAAAGGACCACAAGCAGGCACTCAGCAGTCTAGTTTAGTCTGAACATCGTTACGGTCAGTCAGATATACCGTAACTTATATACACTCTTCGGAAGGAAGATAAGCATACGAAGTGTACTACACAACTATTGGTAAATAATCACGAACAAACTATTGTAATTAATATTAATATAATAAATCGTGCTTTTATAATTCACTTGGGTTTCAACCCTTTACTGGATAAATCCCGAAAACCTTTGAGCTAACAGCTCCCGCAGTACTCAGAGTAGCTAACTGAGCTTCTGCGGATATAACAAACCAATGCAAAACGCTAATGTTCGAAACGCATGAATCTTGCGTAATTACATAAAACCAAGGCGTTTTGATCCAATAATATTACGAGCTGGAACACCTACAGCCAAAGCAAAACGCTAATGTTCGATTTCGATATGAAGCGAATTTGCATTCAATTGGGGCTTGAATGGCGGCTCGAAACGCATGAATTGCGTATCTACGTAAAACTAAGGCTTTTTGATCTCATATTACGAGCTGGAACACCTACAGCCGAAGCAAAACGCTAATGTTCGATTTCGATATAAAGCGAATTTGCATTCAATGGGGGCTTGTTTGGCGGCTCGAATCGCATGAATCTTGCGTATTTACGTCAAAGTAAGGCTTTTTGATCTCATATTACGAGCTGGAATACCTACAGCCGAAGCAAAACGCTAATGTTCGATTCCGATATAAAGCGACTTTGCATTCGATGGGGGCTTGTTTGGCAGCTCGAAATGCAAAAATCTTGTGTATTTACATACAACTAAGGCGTTTTGATCTAATATTACGAGCTGGAAGACCTACAGCTAAAGCAAAACGCTAATGTTCGATTTCGATACAAAGCGACTTTGCATTCGATGGGAGCTTGTTTGGCGGCCCGAAACGCATAAATCTCGCGTATTTACGTAAAACTAAGGCTTTTCTATTTCATATTACGAGCTGGAATACCTACAGCCAAAGCAAAACACTAATGTTCGATTTCGATATAAAGCGAATTTGCATTCGATGGGGGCTCGTTTGGTGGCTCGAAACGCATGAATCTTGCGTAACTACATAAAACTAAGGCGTTTTGATCTAATATTACGAGCTGGAACACCTACAGCCGAAGCAAAACGCTAATGTTCGATTTCGATATAAAGCGAATTTGCATTCGATGGGCTCTTGTTTGGCTGTTCGAAACGCATGAATCTTGCGAATCTACGTAAAACTAAGGCTTTTTGATCTCATATTACGAGCTGAAATACCTACAACCGATGCAAAACGCTAATGTTCGATTTCGATATAAAGCGAATTTCCATTCGATGAGGGCTTGTTTGGCAGCTCGAAATGCAAAAATCTTGCGTATTTACGTAAAACTAAGGCTTTTTGATCTCATATTACGAGCTGGAACACCTACAGCACAAGCAAAACGCTAATGTTCGATTTCGAAATAAAGCGACTTTGCATTCGATGGGGGCTCGTTTGGTGGCTCGAAACGCATGAATTGCGTATTTACGTAAAACTAAGGCTTTTTGATCTCATATTACGAGCTGGAATACCTACAACCGATGCAAAACGCCATTGTTCGATTTCGATATAAAGCGAATTTGCATTCGATGAGGGCTTGTTCGACAGCTTGAAACGCATAAATCTTGCGTAATTACGTAAAACTGAGGCTTTTTGATCTCATAACACGAGCTGGAAGACCTACAGCTAAAGCAAAACGCTAATGTTCGATTTCGATATAGAGCGACTTTGCATTCGATGGGAGCTTGTTTGGCTGTTCGAAACGCATGAATCTTGCGTATTTACGTAAAACTAAAGCTTTTTGATCTCATATCACGAGCTGGAATACCTACAACCGATGCAAAACGCTAATGTTCGATTTCGATATAAAGCGAATTTGCATTCGATAAGGGCTTGTTTGGCAGCTCAAAACGGATGAATCTTGCGAAATTACTTGAAACTAAGGCTTTTGATCTCATATTATGAGCTGGAACAACTACAGCCGAAACAAAACGCGAATGTTCAATTTCGATATAAAGCGAATTTGCATTCGATGGGGGCTTGTTTGGCAGATTGAAACGCATGAAGCTTGCGTAATTACGTAAAACTAATGCTTTTTGATCTCATAACACGAGCTGGAACAACTACAGCCGAAACAAAATGCGAATGTTCGATTTCGGTATAAAGCGAATTTGCATTCGACAGGGGCTTGTTTGGCAGATTGAAACGCATGAAGCTTGCGTAATTACATAAAACTAAGGCTTTTTGATCTCATAACACGAGCTGGAAGACCTACAGCTAAAGCAAAACGCTATTGTTCGATTTCGATATAAAGCGACTTTGCAATCGATGGGGGCTTGTTTGGCGGCTCGAAACGCATGAATCTTGCATATTTGCATAAAACTAAGGCTTTTTCATCTCATATTACGAGCTGGATCCCCTACAGCCAAAGCAAAACGCTAATGTTCGATTTCGATATAAAGCGACTTTACATTCGATGGGAGCTTCTTTGGCGACTCGAATCGCATGAATCTTGCGTACTTACGTAAAACTAAGGCTTTTTGATCTAATATTACGAGCTGGATCACCTACAGCCAGAGCGAAGCGCTAATGTTCGATTTCGATATAAAGCGAATTTGCATTCGATGGGGGCTCGTTTGGTGGCTCGAAACGCATGAATCTTGCGTAACTACATAAAACTAAGGCTTTTCGATCTAATATTACGAGCTGGATCACCTACAGCCAGAGCGAAGCGCTAAAGTTCGATTTCGATATAAAGCGAATTTGCATGCGATGGGGGCTTGTTGGTGGCTCGAAACGCATGAATCTTGCGTAACTACATAAAACTAAGGCGTTTTGATCTAATATTACGAGCTGGAACACCTACAGCCAAGGCAAAACGCTAATGTTCGATTTCGATATAAAGCGAATTTGCATTCGATGGGAGCTTGTTTAGCAGCTCGAAACGCAGGAATCTTGCGTCATTACGTGAAACTAAGGCTTTTGATCTCATATTACGAGTTGGAACAACTACAGCCGAAGCAAAACGCTAATGTTCGATTTCGATATAAAGCGAATTTGCATTCGATGGGGGCTTGTTTGGTGGCTCGAAACGCATGAATCTTGCGTAATTACGTAAAACTAAGGCGTTTTGATCTCATATTACGAGCTGGAACTTCTACAGCAGAAGAGAAACGATAATGTTCGATTTCGATACAAAGCGACTTTGCATTCGATGGGAGCTTGTTTGGCGGCCCGAAACGCATAAATCTCGCGTATTTACGTAAAACTAAGGCTTTTCTATTTCATATTACGAGCTGGAATACCTACAACCGATGCAAAACGCTAATGTTCGATTTCGATATAAAGCGAATTTGCATTCGATGTGGGCTTGTTTGGCAGCTCAAAACGCATGAATCTTGCGAAATTACTTGAAACTAAGGCTTTTGATCTCATATTGTGAGCTGGAACAACTACAGCCGAAACAAAACGCGAATGTTCGATTTCGATATAAAGCGAATTTGCATTCAATGGGGGCTTGTTTGGCAACTTGAAACGCATGAATCTTGCATAATTACGTAAAACTAAGGCTTTTTGATCTCATAACACGAGCTTGAAGACCTACAGCTAAAGCAAAACGCTAATGTTCGATTTCGATATAAAGCGACTTTGCGTTCGATGGGAGCTTGTTTGGCGGCTCGAAACGCATAAATCTCGCGTATTTTCGTAAAACTAAGGCTTTTCTATTTCATATTAAGAGCTGGAATACCTACAGCCAAAGCAAAACACTAATGTTCGATTTCGATATAAAGCGAATTTGCATTCGATGGGAGCTTGTTTAGCAGCTCGAAACGCAGGAATCTTGCGTCATTACGTGAAACTAAGGCGTTTGATCTCATATTACGAGTTGGAACAACTACAGCCGAAGCAAAACGCTAATGTTCGATTTCGATATAAAGCGAATTTGCATTCGATGGGGGCTTGTTTGGTGGCTCGAAACGCATGAATCTTGCGTAATTACGTAAAACTAAGGCGTTTTGATCTCATATTACGAGCTGGAACTTCTACAGCAGAAGCAAAACGATAATGTTCGATTTCGATACAAAGCGACTTTGCATTCGATGGGAGCTTGTTTGGCGGCCCGAAACGCATAAATCTCGCGTATTTACGTAAAACTAAGGCTTTTTCATCTCATATTAC